>JAKSXO010000008.1:41557345-42253577 GCA_024509115.1 Crotalus helleri
GAAAGCGGTTGGAATAAATACGAGAGACGGATGAATGAGGAAAGCAAAAAGTGCTTTAGGGAAATGCGAAGAGAAGGCTGAATGAGACAAGCAGAAAGCACTTGGAGGAAAGGCGTTAGAAGTCTGAATGAACCAAACAGAAAGCACTATGGAAATGTTAGAGACAGGTGAATGAGCCAAGCAGAAAGCGCTTGGAGGAAATGCGAGAGAAGGTTGAATGAGCCAAGTAGAAAGCGGTTAGAGAAAATTCGAGAGAATGCTGAATGAGCCAAGCAGAAAGCGCTTGGAGGAAATGTGACAGAAGGGTGAATGAGCCAAGCAGAAAGCACTTGGAGGAAATGCGAGAACGACCCAAGCAGAAAGCGGTTAGAGAAAATTCGAGAGAAGGCTGAATGAGCCAAGCAGAAAGCGCTTGGAGGAAATGCGAGAGATGGGTGAAATTGCCAAGCAGAAAGCGCTTGGAGGAAATGCGTTAGAAGTCTGAATGAACCAAGCAGAAAGCGCTTGAGGAAATGTTAGAAACGGGTGAATGAGCCAAGCAGAAAGCGCTTGAAGGAAATACGAGAGAAGGGTGAATGATCTGAGCACAAAGCGCTTGGAGGAAATACGAGAGACGGATGAATGAGGAAAGAAAAAGTGCTTTAGGGAAATGCGAACAGCAGGCTGAATGAGACAAGCAGAAAGCACTTGGAGGAAATGTGAGAGAAGGGTGAATGAGCCAAGCAGAAAGCTCTTGGAGGAAATGCGAGAGAAGGGTGAGTGAGCCAAGCAGAAAGCTCTTGGAGGAAAGGCGTTATAAGTCTGAATGAACCAAACAGAAAGCGCTATGGAAATGTTAGTGACGGGTGAATGAGCCAAGCAGAAAGCGCTTGGAGGAAATGCAAGAGAAGGGTGAATGAGCCAAGTAGAAAGCGGTTAGAGAAAATTCGAGAGACGTCTGAATGAACCAAGCAGAAAGCGTTTGGAGGAAATGTTAGAGACCGGTGAATGAGCCAAGCAGAAAGCGGTTAGAGAAAATTCGAGAGAATGCTGAATGAGCCAAGCAGAAAGCGCTTGGAGGAAATGTGAGAGAAGGGTGAATGAGCCAAGCAGAAAGCGCTTGGAGGAAATGCGAGAGACGGGTGAACGACCCAAGTAGAAAGCGGTTAGAGAAAATTCGAGAGAATGCTGAATGAGCCAAGCAGAAAGCGCTTGGAGGAAATGTGAGAGAAGGGTGAATGAGCCAAGCAGAAAGCGCTTGGAGGAAAGGCGTTAGAAGTCTGAATGAACCAATCAGAAAGCGCTATGGAAATGTTAGAGACGGGTGAATGAGCCAAGCAGAAAGCGCTTGGAGGAAATTCGAGAGACGGGTGAACGACCCAAGCAGAAAGCGGTTAGAGAAAATTCGAGAGAAGGCTGAATGAGACAAGCAGAAAGCACTTGGAGGAAATGTGAGAGAAGGGTGAATGAGCCAAGCAGAAAGCGCTTGGAGGAAAGGCGTTAGAAGTCTGAATGAACCAAGCAGAATGCGCTATGGAAATGTTAGAGACGGGTGAATGAGCCAAGCAGAAAGCACTTGGAGGAAATGTGAGAGAAGAGTGAATGAGCCAAGCAGAAAGCGCTTGGAGGAAATGCGAGAGAAGGGTGAATGATCGGAGCAGAAAGCGCTTGGAGGAAATGCGAGAGACGGGTGAACGACCCAAGCAGAAAGCGGTTAGAGAAAATTCGAGAGAAGGCTGAATGAGCCAAGGAGAAAGCGCTTGGAAGAAATACGAGAGACGGATGAATGAGGAAAGCAAAAAGTGGTTTAGGGAAATGCCAAGAGAAGGCTGAATGAGACAAGCAGAAAGCACTTGGAGGAAATGTGAGAGAAGGGTGAATGAGCCAAGCAGAAAGCGTTTGGAGGAAAGGCGTTAGAAGTCTGAATGAACCAAGCAGAAAGCGCAATGGAAATGTTAGAGACGGGTGAATGAGCCAAGCAGAAAGCGCTTGGAGGAAATGCGAAGGAAGGGTGAATGAGCCAAGAAGAAAGCGGTTAGAGAAAATTCGAGAGAAGGCTGAATGAGCCAAGAAGAAAGCACTTAGAGGAAATGTGAGAGAAGGTTGAATGAGCCAAGCAGAAAGCGCTTGGAGGAAATGCGTTAGAAGTCTGAATGAACCAAGCAGAAAGCGCTATGGAAATGTTAGAGACGGGTGAATGAGCCAAGCAGAAAGCACTTTTGAGGAAATGTGAGAGAAGAGTGAATGAGCCAAGCAGAAAGCGCTTGGAGGAAATGCGTTAGAAGTCTGAATGAACCAAGCAGAAAGCGCTTGGAGGAAATGTTAGAGACGGGTGAATGAGCCAAGCAGAAAGCGCTTGGAGGAAATGCGAGAGATGTTTGAATGAGCCAAGCAGAAAGCGGTTGGAATAAATACGAGAGACGGATGAATGAGGAAAGCAAAAAGTGCTTTAGGGAAATGCGAAGAGAAGGCTGAATGAGACAAGCAGAAAGCACTTGGAGGAAAGGCGTTAGAAGTCTGAATGAACCAAACAGAAAGCACTATGGAAATGTTAGAGACAGGTGAATGAGCCAAGCAGAAAGCGCTTGGAGGAAATGCGAGAGAAGGTTGAATGAGCCAAGTAGAAAGCGCTTGGAGGAAATGCGAGAACGACCCAAGCAGAAAGCGGTTAGAGAAAATTCGAGAGAACGCTGAATGAGCCAAGCAGAAAGCGCTTGGAGGAAATGTGACAGAAGGGTGAATGAGCCAAGCAGAAAGCGCTTGGAGGAAATGCGAGAACGACCCAAGCAGAAAGCGGTTAGAGAAAATTCGAGAGAAGGCTGAATGAGCCAAGCAGAAAGCGCTTGGAGGAAATGCGAGAGATGGGTGAAATTGCCAAGCAGAAAGCGCTTGGAGGAAATGCGTTAGAAGTCTGAATGAACCAAGCAGAAAGCGCTTGAGGAAATGTTAGAAACGGGTGAATGAGCCAAGCAGAAAGCGCTTGAAGGAAATACGAGAGAAGGGTGAATGATCTGAGCACAAAGCGCTTGGAGGAAATACGAGAGACGGATGAATGAGGAAAGAAAAAGTGCTTTAGGGAAATGCGAACAGCAGGCTGAATGAGACAAGCAGAAAGCACTTGGAGGAAATGTGAGAGAAGGGTGAATGAGCCAAGCAGAAAGCTCTTGGAGGAAATGCGAGAGAAGGGTGAGTGAGCCAAGCAGAAAGCTCTTGGAGGAAAGGCGTTATAAGTCTGAATGAACCAAACAGAAAGCGCTATGGAAATGTTAGTGACGGGTGAATGAGCCAAGCAGAAAGCGCTTGGAGGAAATGCAAGAGAAGGGTGAATGAGCCAAGTAGAAAGCGGTTAGAGAAAATTCGAGAGACGTCTGAATGAACCAAGCAGAAAGCGTTTGGAGGAAATGTTAGAGACCGGTGAATGAGCCAAGCAGAAAGCGGTTAGAGAAAATTCGAGAGAATGCTGAATGAGCCAAGCAGAAAGCGCTTGGAGGAAATGTGAGAGAAGGGTGAATGAGCCAAGCAGAAAGCGCTTGGAGGAAATGCGAGAGACGGGTGAACGACCCAAGTAGAAAGCGGTTAGAGAAAATTCGAGAGAATGCTGAATGAGCCAAGCAGAAAGCGCTTGGAGGAAATGTGAGAGAAGGGTGAATGAGCCAAGCAGAAAGCGCTTGGAGGAAAGGCGTTAGAAGTCTGAATGAACCAATCAGAAAGCGCTATGGAAATGTTAGAGACGGGTGAATGAGCCAAGCAGAAAGCGCTTGGAGGAAATTCGAGAGACGGGTGAACGACCCAAGCAGAAAGCGGTTAGAGAAAATTCGAGAGAAGGCTGAATGAGACAAGCAGAAAGCACTTGGAGGAAATGTGAGAGAAGGGTGAATGAGCCAAGCAGAAAGCGCTTGGAGGAAAGGCGTTAGAAGTCTGAATGAACCAAGCAGAATGCGCTATGGAAATGTTAGAGACGGGTGAATGAGCCAAGCAGAAAGCACTTGGAGGAAATGTGAGAGAAGAGTGAATGAGCCAAGCAGAAAGCGCTTGGAGGAAATGCGAGAGAAGGGTGAATGATCGGAGCAGAAAGCGCTTGGAGGAAATGCGAGAGACGGGTGAACGACCCAAGCAGAAAGCGGTTAGAGAAAATTCGAGAGAAGGCTGAATGAGCCAAGGAGAAAGCGCTTGGAAGAAATACGAGAGACGGATGAATGAGGAAAGCAAAAAGTGGTTTAGGGAAATGCCAAGAGAAGGCTGAATGAGACAAGCAGAAAGCACTTGGAGGAAATGTGAGAGAAGGGTGAATGAGCCAAGCAGAAAGCGTTTGGAGGAAAGGCGTTAGAAGTCTGAATGAACCAAGCAGAAAGCGCAATGGAAATGTTAGAGACGGGTGAATGAGCCAAGCAGAAAGCGCTTGGAGGAAATGCGAAGGAAGGGTGAATGAGCCAAGAAGAAAGCGGTTAGAGAAAATTCGAGAGAAGGCTGAATGAGCCAAGAAGAAAGCACTTAGAGGAAATGTGAGAGAAGGTTGAATGAGCCAAGCAGAAAGCGCTTGGAGGAAATGCGTTAGAAGTCTGAATGAACCAAGCAGAAAGCGCTATGGAAATGTTAGAGACGGGTGAATGAGCCAAGCAGAAAGCACTTTTGAGGAAATGTGAGAGAAGAGTGAATGAGCCAAGCAGAAAGCGCTTGGAGGAAATGCGTTAGAAGTCTGAATGAACCAAGCAGAAAGCGCTTGGAGGAAATGTTAGAGACGGGTGAATGAGCCAAGCAGAAAGCGCTTGGAGGAAATGTGATAGAAGGGTGAATGATTCGAGCACAAAGCGCTTGGAGGAAATGCGAGAGAAGGGTGAATGAGAAAAGCAGAAAGTGCTTGGAGGAAATGTGAGAGAAGGCTGAATGAGACAAGCAGAAAGCGGTTAGAGAAAATTCGAGAGAAGGCTGAATGAGCCAAGAAGAAAGCGCTTGGAGGAAATGTGAGAGAAGGTTGAATGATCTGAGCAGAAAGCGCTTGGAGGAAATGCGAGAGACGGGTGAATGAGCCAAGCAGAAAGCGGTTAGAGAAAATTCGAGAGAAGTCTAAATGAACCAAGCAGAAAGCGCTTGGAGGAAATGTTAGAGACGGGTGAATGAGCCGAGCTGAAAGCGCTTGGAGGAAATGCGAGAGAAGGGTGAATGAGAAAAGCAGAAAGTGCTTGGAGGATATGTGAGAGAAGGCTGAATGAGACAAGCAGAAAGCGGTTAGAGAAAATTCGAGAGAAGGCTGAATGAGCCAAGCAGAAAGCACTTGCAGGAAATGTGAGAGAAGGGTGAATGAGCCAAGCAGAAAGCGTTTGGAGGAAATGCGAGAGATGGGTGAATGAGCCAAGCAGAAAGCGGTTAGAGAAAATTCAAGAGAAGACAGAATGAGCCAAGCAAAAAGCGCTTGGAGGAAATGTTAGAGACCGGTGAATGAGCCAAGCAGAAAGTGCTTGGAGGAAATGCAAGAGACGGGTGAATGACCCAAACAGAAAGCGGTTAGAGAAAATTCGAGAGAATGCTGAATGAGCCAAGCAGAAAGCGCTTGCAGGAAATGTGAGAGAAGGGTGAATGAGCCAAGCAGAGAGCGCTTGGAGGAAATGCGAGAGACGGGTGAATGACCCAAGTAGAAAGTGGTTAGAGAAAATTCGAGAAAAGGCTGAATGAGCCAAGCAGAAAGCACTTGCAGGAAATGTGAGAGAAGGGTGAATGAGCCAAGCAGAAAGCGCTTGGAGGAAATGCGAGAGACGGGTGAACGACCCAAGTAGAAAGCGGTTAGAGAAAATTCGAGAGAATGCTGAATGAGCCAAGCAGAAAGCGCTTGGAGGAAATGTGAGAGAAGGGTGAATGAGCCAAGCAGAAAGCGCTTGGAGGAAAGGCGTTAGAAGTCTGAATGAACCAATCAGAAAGCGCTATGGAAATGTTAGAGACGGGTGAATGAGCCAAGCAGAAAGCGCTTGGAGGAAATGCAAGAGAAGGGTGAATGAGCCAAGTAGAAAGCGGTTAGAGAAAATTCGAGAGACGTCTGAATGAACCAAGCAGAAAGCGTTTGGAGGAAATGTTAGAGACCGGTGAATGAGCCAAGCAGAAAGCGGTTAGAGAAAATTCGAGAGAATGCTGAATGAGCCAAGCAGAAAGCGCTTGGAGGAAATGTGAGAGAAGGGTGAATGAGCCAAGCAGAAAGAGCTTGGAGGAAATGCGAGAGACGGGTGAACGACCCAAGTAGAAAGCGGTTAGAGAAAATTCGAGAGAATGCTGAATGAGCCAAGCAGAAAGCGCTTGGAGGAAATGTGAGAGAAGGGTGAATGAGCCAAGCAGAAAGCGCTTGGAGGAAAGGCGTTAGAAGTCTGAATGAACCAATCAGAAAGCGCTATGGAAATGTTAGAGACGGGTGAATGAGCCAAGCAGAAAGCGCTTGGAGGAAATTCGAGAGACGGGTGAACGACCCAAGCAGAAAGCGGTTAGAGAAAATTCGAGAGAAGGCTGAATGAGACAAGCAGAAAGCACTTGGAGGAAATGTGAGAGAAGGGTGAATGAGCCAAGCAGAAAGCGCTTGGAGGAAAGGCGTTAGAAGTCTGAATGAACCAAGCAGAATGCGCTATGGAAATGTTAGAGACGGGTGAATGAGCCAAGCAGAAAGCACTTGGAGGAAATGTGAGAGAAGAGTGAATGAGCCAAGCAGAAAGCGCTTGGAGGAAATGCGAGAGAAGGGTGAATGATCGGAGCAGAAAGCGCTTGGAGGAAATGCGAGAGACGGGTGAACGACCCAAGCAGAAAGCGGTTAGAGAAAATTCGAGAGAAGGCTGAATGAGCCAAGGAGAAAGCGCTTGGAAGAAATACGAGAGACGGATGAATGAGGAAAGCAAAAAGTGGTTTAGGGAAATGCCAAGAGAAGGCTGAATGAGACAAGCAGAAAGCACTTGGAGGAAATGTGAGAGAAGGGTGAATGAGCCAAGCAGAAAGCGTTTGGAGGAAAGGCGTTAGAAGTCTGAATGAACCAAGCAGAAAGCGCAATGGAAATGTTAGAGACGGGTGAATGAGCCAAGCAGAAAGCGCTTGGAGGAAATGCGAAGGAAGGGTGAATGAGCCAAGAAGAAAGCGGTTAGAGAAAATTCGAGAGAAGGCTGAATGAGCCAAGAAGAAAGCACTTAGAGGAAATGTGAGAGAAGGTTGAATGAGCCAAGCAGAAAGCGCTTGGAGGAAATGCGTTAGAAGTCTGAATGAACCAAGCAGAAAGCGCTATGGAAATGTTAGAGACGGGTGAATGAGCCAAGCAGAAAGCACTTTTGAGGAAATGTGAGAGAAGAGTGAATGAGCCAAGCAGAAAGCGCTTGGAGGAAATGCGTTAGAAGTCTGAATGAACCAAGCAGAAAGCGCTTGGAGGAAATGTTAGAGACGGGTGAATGAGCCAAGCAGAAAGCGCTTGGAGGAAATGTGATAGAAGGGTGAATGATTCGAGCACAAAGCGCTTGGAGGAAATGCGAGAGAAGGGTGAATGAGAAAAGCAGAAAGTGCTTGGAGGAAATGTGAGAGAAGGCTGAATGAGACAAGCAGAAAGCGGTTAGAGAAAATTCGAGAGAAGGCTGAATGAGCCAAGAAGAAAGCGCTTGGAGGAAATGTGAGAGAAGGTTGAATGATCCGAGCAGAAAGCGCTTGGAGGAAATGCGAGAGACGGGTGAATGAGCCAAGCAGAAAGCGGTTAGAGAAAATTCGAGAGAAGTCTAAATGAACCAAGCAGAAAGCGCTTGGAGGAAATGTTAGAGACGGGTGAATGAGCCGAGCTGAAAGCGCTTGGAGGAAATGCGAGAGAAGGGTGAATGAGAAAAGCAGAAAGTGCTTGGAGGATATGTGAGAGAAGGCTGAATGAGACAAGCAGAAAGCGGTTAGAGAAAATTCGAGAGAAGGCTGAATGAGCCAAGCAGAAAGCACTTGCAGGAAATGTGAGAGAAGGGTGAATGAGCCAAGCAGAAAGCGTTTGGAGGAAATGCGAGAGATGGGTGAATGAGCCAAGCAGAAAGCGGTTAGAGAAAATTCAAGAGAAGACAGAATGAGCCAAGCAAAAAGCGCTTGGAGGAAATGTTAGAGACCGGTGAATGAGCCAAGCAGAAAGTGCTTGGAGGAAATGCAAGAGACGGGTGAATGACCCAAACAGAAAGCGGTTAGAGAAAATTCGAGAGAATGCTGAATGAGCCAAGCAGAAAGCGCTTGCAGGAAATGTGAGAGAAGGGTGAATGAGCCAAGCAGAAAGCGCTTGGAGGAAATGCGAGAGACGGGTGAATGACCCAAGTAGAAAGTGGTTAGAGAAAATTCGAGAAAAGGCTGAATGAGCCAAGCAGAAAGCACTTGCAGGAAATGTGAGAGAAGGGTGAATGAGCCAAGCAGAAAGCGCTTGGAGGAAATGTGAGAGAAGGGTGAATGAGCCAAGCAGAAAGCGGTTAGAGAAAATTCAAGAGAAGACAGAATGAGCCAAGCAAAAAGCGCTTGGAGGAAATGTGAGAGAAGGGTGAATGAGCCAAGCAGAAAGCGCTTGGAGGAAATGCGAGAGAAGGGTGAATGAGACAAGCAGAAAGCGGTTAGAGAAAATTCGAGAGAAGGCTGAATGAGCCAATCAGAAAGCGCTTGGAGGAAATGTGAGAGAAGGGTGAATGAGCCAAGCAGAAAGCGCTTGGAGGAAATGTGAGAGAAGGGTGAATGAGCCAAGCAGAAAGCGCTTGGAGGAAATGCGAGAGAAGGGTGAATGACCCAAGTAGAAAGCGGTTAGAGAAAATTCGAGAGAAGGCTGAATGAGCCAATCAGAAAGCGCTTGGAGGAAATGTGAGAGAAGGGTGAATGAGCCAAGCAGAAAGCGCTTGGAGGAAAGGCGTTAGAAGTCTGAATGAACCAATCAGAAAGCGCTATGGAAATGTTAGAGACGGGTGAATGAGCCAAGCAGAAAGCGCTTGGAGGAAATGCGAGAGACGGGTGAACGACCCAAGAGGAAAGCGGTTAGAGAAAATTCGAGAGAAGGCTGAATGAGACAAGCAGAAAGCGGTTAGAGAAAATTCGAGAGAAGGCTGAATGACCCAAGCAGAAAGCACTTGGAGGAAATGTGAGAGAAGGGTGAATGAGCCATGCAGAAAGCGCTTGGAGGAAATGCGAGAGACGGGTGAATGAGCCAAGCAGAAAGCGGTTAGGGAAAATTCGAGAGAAGTCTGAATGAACCAAGCAGAAAGCACTTGGAGGAAATGTGAGAGAAGGGTGAATGAGCCAAGCAGAAAGCGTTTGGAGGAAATGCGAGAGATGGGTGAATGAGCCATGCAGAAAGCGCTTGGAGGAAATGTGAGAGAAGGGTGAATGAGCCAAGCAGAAAGCGGTTAGAGAAAATTCAAGAGAAGACTGAATGAGCCAAGCAGAAAGCACTTGGAGGAAATGATAGAGAAGGCTGAATGAGCCAAGGAGAAAGCACTTGGAAGAAATACGAGAGACGCATGAATGAGGAAAGCAAAAAGTGCTTTAGGGAAATGGGAAGAGAAGGCTGAATGAGCCAAGCAGAAAGCACTTGGAGGAAATGTGTTAGAAGTCTGAATGAACCAAGCAGAAAGCGTTTGGAGGAAATGTTAGAGACGGGTGAATGAGCCAAGCAGAAATCGCTTGGAGGAAATGCGAGAGACGGGTGAATGAGCCAAGGAGAAAGCGCTTGGAGGAAATGCGAGAACGACCCAAGCAGAAAGCGGTTAGAGAAAATTCGAGAGAAGGCTGAATGAGCCAAGCAGAAAGCGCTTGGAGGAAATGTGAGAGAAGGGTGAACGAGCCAAGCAGAAAGCGGTTAGAGAAAATTCAAGAGAAGACTGAATGAGCCAAGCAGAAAGCGCTTGGAGGAAATGATAGAGAAGGCTGAATGAGCCAAGGAGAAAGCACTTGGAAGAAATACGAGAGACGCATGAATGAGGAAAGCAAAAAGTGCTTTAGGGAAATGGGAAGAGAAGGCTGAATGAGACAAGCAGAAAGCACTTGGAGGAAATGTGAGAGAAGGGTGAATGAGCCAAGCAGAAAGCGCTTGGAGGAAAGGCGTTAGAAGTCTGAATGAACCAAGCAGAAAGCGCTATGGAAATGTTAGAGACGGGTGAATGAGCCAAGCAGAAAGCACTTGGAGGAAATGTGTTAGAAGTCTGAATGAACCAAGCAGAAAGTGCTTGGAGGAAATGTTAGAGACGGGTGAATGAGCCAACCAGAAAGCGCTTGGAGGAAATGCGAGAGAAGGGTGAATGATCCGAGCACAAAGCGCTTGGAGGAAACGCGAGAGACGGGTGAACGATCCAAGCAGAAAGCGGTTAGAGAAAATTCGAGAGAAGGCTGAATGAGCCAAGCAGAAAGCGCTTGGAGGAAATGTGAGAGAAGGCTGAATGATCCGAGCAGAAAGCGCTTGGAGGAAATGCGAGAGACGGGTGAATGAGCCAAGCAGAAAGCGCTTGGAGGAAATGTGAGAGAAGGCTGAATGATCCGAGCAGAAAGCGCTTGGAGGAAATGCGAGAGACGGGTGAATGAGCCAAGCAGAAAGCGCTTGGAGGAAATGTGAGAGAAGGGTGAATGAGCCAAGCAGAAAGAGATTAGAGAAAATTCAAGAGAAGACTGAATGAGCCAAGCAGAAAGCGCTTGGAGGAAATGATAGAGAAGGCTGAATGAGCCAAGGAGAAAGCGCTTGGAAGAAATACGAGAGATGCATGAATGAGGAAAGCAAAAAGTGCTTTAGGGAAATGTGAAGAGAAGGCTGAATGAGACAAGCAGAAAGCACTTGGAGGAAATGTGAGAGAAGGGTGAATGAGCCAAGCAGAAAGCGCTTGGAGGAAATGTGTTAGAAGTCTGAATGAATCAAGCAGAAAGCGCTTGGAGGAAACGTGAGAGACGGGTGAACGACCCAAGCAGAAAGCGCTTGGAGGAAATGCGAGAGACGGGTGAATGAGCCAAGCAGAAAGCGCTTGGAGGAAATGTGAGAGAAGGCTGAATGATCCGAGCAGAAAGCGCTTGGAGGAAATGCGAGAGACGGGTGAATGAGCCAAGCAGAAAGCGCTTGGAGGAAATGTGAGAGAAGGGTGAATGAGCCAAGCAGAAAGAGATTAGAGAAAATTCAAGAGAAGACTGAATGAGCCAAGCAGAAAGCGCTTGGAGGAAATGATAGAGAAGGCTGAATGAGCCAAGGAGAAAGCGCTTGGAAGAAATACGAGAGATGCATGAATGAGGAAAGCAAAAAGTGCTTTAGGGAAATGTGAAGAGAAGGCTGAATGAGACAAGCAGAAAGCACTTGGAGGAAATGTGAGAGAAGGGTGAATGAGCCAAGCAGAAAGCGCTTGGAGGAAAGGCGTTAGAAGTCTGAATGAACCAAGCAGAAAGCGCTATGGAAATGTTAGAGATGAGTGAATGAGCCAAGCAGAAAGCACTTGGAGGAAATGTGAGAGAAGAGTGAATGAGCCAAGCAGAAAGCGCTTGGAGGAAATGTGTTAGAAGTCTGAATGAATCAAGCAGAAAGCGCTTGGAGGAAACGTGAGAGACGGGTGAACGACCCAAGCAGAAAGCGGTTAGAGAAAATTCGAGAGAAGGCTGAATGAGCCAAGCAGAAAGCGCTTGGAGGAAATGTGAGAGAAGGGTGAATGATCTGAGCAGAAAGCGCTTGGATGAAATGCGAGAGACGGGTGAATGAGCCAAGCAGAAAGCGGTTAGAGAAAATTCGAGAGAAGGTTGAATGAGCCAAGCAGAAAGCGCTTGGAGGAAATGTTATAGACGGGTGAATGAGCCAAGCTGAAAGCGCTTGGAAGAAATACGAGAGACGGATGAATGAGGAAAGCAAAAAGTGCTTTAGGGAAATGCCAAGAGAAGGCTGAATGAGACAAGCAGAAAGCGCTTGGAGGAAATGTGAGAGAAGGGTGAATGAGCCAAGCAAAAAGCGCTTGGAGGAAAGGCGTTAGAAGTCTGAATGAACCAAGCAGAAAGCGCTATGGAAATGTTAGAGAAGGTTGAATGAGCCAAGCAGAAAGTGCTTGGAGGAAATGCGAGAGATGTGTGAATGAGCCAAGCAGAAAGCACTTAGAGGAAATGTGAGAGAAGGTTGAATGAGCCAAGCAGAAAGCGCTTGGAGGAAATGCGAGAGATGTGTGAATGAGCCAAGCAGAAAGCGCTTGGAAGAAATACGAGAGACGGATGAATGAGGAAAGCAAAAAGTGCTTAAGGGAAATGCGAAGAGAAGGCTGAATGAGACAAGCAAAAAGCACTTGGAGGAAAGGCGTTAGAAGTCTGAATGAACCAAACAGAAAGCGCTATGGAAATGTTAGAGACGGGTGAATGAGCCAAGCAGAAAGCGCTTGGAGGAAATGCGACAGAAGGTTGAATGAGGCAAGTAGAAAGTGGTTAGAGGAAATTCGAGAGAAGTCTGAATGAAGCAAGCAGAAAGCGTTTGGAGGAAATGTTAGAGACGGGTGAATGATCCCACCATAAAGCGCTTTGAGGAAACGTGAGAGACGGGTGAACGACCCAAGCAGAAAGCGGTTAGAGAAAATTCGAGAGAAGGCTGAATGAGCCAAGCAGAAAGCGCTTGGAGGAAATGTGAGAGAAGGGTGAATGATCTGAGCAGAAAGCGCTTGGATGAAATGCGAGAGACGGGTGAATGAGCCAAGCAGAAAGCGGTTAGAGAAAATTCGAGAGAAGGCTGAATGAGCCAAGCAGAGAGCGCTTGGAGGAAATGTTAGAGACTGGTGAATGAGCCAAGCTGAAAGCGCTTGGAGGAAATGCGAGAGAAGGGTGAATGAGAAAAGCAGAAAGTGCTTGGAGGAAATACGAGAGAAGACTGAATGAGACAAGCAGAAAGCTGTTAGAGAAAATTCGAGAGAAGGCTGAATGAGCCAAGCAGAAAGCGGTTAGAGAAAATTCAAGAGAAGACTGAATGAGCCAAGCAGAAAGCGCTTGGAGGAAATGATAGAGAAGGCTGAATGAGCCAAGCAGAAAGCGCTTGGAAGAAATACGAGAGACGGATGAATGAGGAAAGCAAAAAGTGCTTTAGGGAAATGCCAAGAGAAGGCTGAATGAGACAAGCAGAAAGCACTTGGAGGAAATGTGAGAGAAGGGTGAATGAGCCAAGCAGAAAGCGCTTGGAGGAAAGGCGTTAGAAGTCTGAATGAACCAAGCAGAAAGCGCTATGGAAATGTTAGAGACGGGTGAATGAGCCAAGCCGAAAGCACTTGGAGGAAATGTGTTAGAAGTCTGAATGAACCAAGCAGAAAGTGCTTGGAGGAAATGTTAGAGACGGGTGAATGAGCCAACCAGAAAGCGCTTGGAGGAAATGCGAGAGAAGGGTGAATGATCCGACCACAAAGCGCTTGGAGGAAACGCGAGAGACGGGTGAACGATCCAAGCAGAAAGCGGTTAGAGAAAATTCGAGAGAAGGCTGAATGAGCCAAGCAGAAAGCGCTTGGAGGAAATGTGAGAGAAGGTTGAATGAGCGAAGCAGAAAGCGCTTGGAGGAAATGCGAGAGATGTGTGAATGAGCCAAGCAGAAAGCGCTTGGAAGAAATACGAGAGACGGATGAATGAGGAAAGCAAAAAGTGCTTTAGGGAAATGCGAAGAGAAGGCTGAATGAGACAAGCAAAAAGCACTTGGAGGAAAGGCGTTAGAAGTCTGAATGAACCAAACAGAAAGCGCTATGGAAATGTTAGAGACGGGTGAATGAGCCAAGCAGAAAGTGCTTGGAGGAAAGGCGTTAGAAGTCTGAATGAACCAAACAGAAAGCGCTATGGAAATGTTAGAGACGGGTGAATGAGCCAAGCAGAAAGCACTTGGAGGAAATGCGAGAGACGGGTGAATGAGCCAAGCAGAAAGCGCTTGGAGGAAATGCGAGAACGACCCAAGCAGAAAGCGGTTAGAGAAAATTCGAGAGAAGGCTGAATGAGCCAAGCAGAAAGCGCTTGGAGGAAATGTGAGAGAAGGGTGAATGAGCCAAGCAGAAAGCGGTTAGAGAAAATTCAAGAGAAGACTGAATGAGCCAAGCAGAAAGCGCTTGGAGGAAATGATAGAGAAGGCTGAATGAGCCAAGGAGAAAGCACTTGGAAGAAATACGAGAGACGCATGAATGAGGAAAGCAAAAAGTGCTTTAGGGAAATGGGAAGAGAAGGCTGAATGAGACAAGCAGAAAGCACTTGGAGGAAATGTGAGAGAAGGGTGAATGAGCCAAGCAGAAAGCGCTTGGAGGAAAGGCGTTAGAAGTCTGAATGAACCAAGCAGAAAGCGCTATGGAAATGTTAGAGACGGGTGAATGAGCCAAGCAGAAAGCACTTGGAGGAAATGTGTTAGAAGTCTGAATGAACCAAGCAGAAAGTGCTTGGAGGAAATGTTAGAGACGGGTGAATGAGCCAACCAGAAAGCGCTTGGAGGAAATGCGAGAGAAGGGTGAATGATCCGAGCACAAAGCGCTTGGAGGAAACGCGAGAGACGGGTGAACGATCCAAGCAGAAAGCGGTTAGAGAAAATTCGAGAGAAGGCTGAATGAGCCAAGCAGAAAGCGCTTGGAGGAAATGTGAGAGAAGGCTGAATGATCCGAGCAGAAAGCGCTTGGAGGAAATGCGAGAGACGGGTGAATGAGCCAAGCAGAAAGCGCTTGGAGGAAATGTGAGAGAAGGCTGAATGATCCGAGCAGAAAGCGCTTGGAGGAAATGCGAGAGACGGGTGAATGAGCCAAGCAGAAAGCGCTTGGAGGAAATGTGAGAGAAGGGTGAATGAGCCAAGCAGAAAGAGATTAGAGAAAATTCAAGAGAAGACTGAATGAGCCAAGCAGAAAGCGCTTGGAGGAAATGATAGAGAAGGCTGAATGAGCCAAGGAGAAAGCGCTTGGAAGAAATACGAGAGATGCATGAATGAGGAAAGCAAAAAGTGCTTTAGGGAAATGTGAAGAGAAGGCTGAATGAGACAAGCAGAAAGCACTTGGAGGAAATGTGAGAGAAGGGTGAATGAGCCAAGCAGAAAGCGCTTGGAGGAAAGGCGTTAGAAGTCTGAATGAACCAAGCAGAAAGCGCTATGGAAATGTTAGAGATGAGTGAATGAGCCAAGCAGAAAGCACTTGGAGGAAATGTGAGAGAAGAGTGAATGAGCCAAGCAGAAAGCGCTTGGAGGAAATGTGTTAGAAGTCTGAATGAATCAAGCAGAAAGCGCTTGGAGGAAACGTGAGAGACGGGTGAACGACCCAAGCAGAAAGCGGTTAGAGAAAATTCGAGAGAAGGCTGAATGAGCCAAGCAGAAAGCGCTTGGAGGAAATGTGAGAGAAGGGTGAATGATCTGAGCAGAAAGCGCTTGGATGAAATGCGAGAGACGGGTGAATGAGCCAAGCAGAAAGCGGTTAGAGAAAATTCGAGAGAAGGCTGAATGAGCCAAGCAGAAAGCGCTTGGAGGAAATGTTATAGACGGGTGAATGAGCCAAGCTGAAAGCGCTTGGAAGAAATACGAGAGACGGATGAATGAGGAAAGCAAAAAGTGCTTTAGGGAAATGCCAAGAGAAGGCTGAATGAGACAAGCAGAAAGCGCTTGGAGGAAATGTGAGAGAAGGGTGAATGAGCCAAGCAAAAAGCGCTTGGAGGAAAGGCGTTAGAAGTCTGAATGAACCAAGCAGAAAGCGCTATGGAAATGTTAGAGAAGGTTGAATGAGCCAAGCAGAAAGTGCTTGGAGGAAATGCGAGAGATGTGTGAATGAGCCAAGCAGAAAGCACTTAGAGGAAATGTGAGAGAAGGTTGAATGAGCCAAGCAGAAAGCGCTTGGAGGAAATGCGAGAGATGTGTGAATGAGCCAAGCAGAAAGCGCTTGGAAGAAATACGAGAGACGGATGAATGAGGAAAGCAAAAAGTGCTTAAGGGAAATGCGAAGAGAAGGCTGAATGAGACAAGCAAAAAGCACTTGGAGGAAAGGCGTTAGAAGTCTGAATGAACCAAACAGAAAGCGCTATGGAAATGTTAG
Source organism: Crotalus helleri (assembly GCA_024509115.1). NCBI lineage: Eukaryota > Metazoa > Chordata > Lepidosauria > Squamata > Viperidae > Crotalus > Crotalus helleri. The sequence continues at coordinate 41,573,293 of JAKSXO010000008.1, forward strand.
AGACGGGTGAATGAGCCAAGCAGAAAGCGCTTGGAGGAAATGCGACAGAAGGTTGAATGAGGCAAGTAGAAAGTGGTTAGAGGAAATTCGAGAGAAGTCTGAATGAAGCAAGCAGAAAGCGTTTGGAGGAAATGTTAGAGACGGGTGAATGATCCCACCAGAAAGCGCTTTGAGGAAACGTGAGAGACGGGTGAACGACCCAAGCAGAAAGCGGTTAGAGAAAATTCGAGAGAAGGCTGAATGAGCCAAGCAGAAAGCGCTTGGAGGAAATGTGAGAGAAGGGTGAATGATCTGAGCAGAAAGCGCTTGGATGAAATGCGAGAGACGGGTGAATGAGCCAAGCAGAAAGCGGTTAGAGAAAATTCGAGAGAAGGCTGAATGAGCCAAGCAGAGAGCGCTTGGAGGAAATGTTAGAGACTGGTGAATGAGCCAAGCTGAAAGCGCTTGGAGGAAATGCGAGAGAAGGGTGAATGAGAAAAGCAGAAAGTGCTTGGAGGAAATACGAGAGAAGACTGAATGAGACAAGCAGAAAGCTGTTAGAGAAAATTCGAGAGAAGGCTGAATGAGCCAAGCAGAAAGCGGTTAGAGAAAATTCAAGAGAAGACTGAATGAGCCAAGCAGAAAGCGCTTGGAGGAAATGATAGAGAAGGCTGAATGAGCCAAGCAGAAAGCGCTTGGAAGAAATACGAGAGACGGATGAATGAGGAAAGCAAAAAGTGCTTTAGGGAAATGCCAAGAGAAGGCTGAATGAGACAAGCAGAAAGCGCTTGGAGGAAATGTGAGAGAAGGGTGAATGAGCCAAGCAAAAAGCGCTTGGAGGAAAGGCGTTAGAAGTCTGAATGAACCAAGCAGAAAGCGCTATGGAAATGTTAGAGAAGGTTGAATGAGCCAAGCAGAAAGTGCTTGGAGGAAATGCGAGAGATGTGTGAATGAGCCAAGCAGAAAGCACTTAGAGGAAATGTGAGAGAAGGTTGAATGAGCCAAGCAGAAAGCGCTTGGAGGAAATGTGAGAGATGTGTGAATGAGCCAAGCAGAAAGCGCTTGGAAGAAATACGAGAGACGCATGAATGAGGAAAGCAAAAAGTGCTTTAGGGAAATGGGAAGAGAAGGCTGAATGAGACAAGCAGAAAGCACTTGGAGGAAATGTGAGAGAAGGGTGAATGAGCCAAGCAGAAAGCGCTTGGAGGAAAGGCGTTAGAAGTCTGAATGAACCAAGCAGAAAGCGCTATGGAAATGTTAGAGACGGGTGAATGAGCCAAGCAGAAAGCACTTGGAGGAAATGTGTTAGAAGTCTGAATGAACCAAGCAGAAAGTGCTTGGAGGAAATGTTAGAGACGGGTGAATGAGCCAACCAGAAAGCGCTTGGAGGAAATGCGAGAGAAGGGTGAATGATCCGAGCACAAAGCGCTTGGAGGAAACGCGAGAGACGGGTGAACGATCCAAGCAGAAAGCGGTTAGAGAAAATTCGAGAGAAGGCTGAATGAGCCAAGCAGAAAGCGCTTGGAGGAAATGTGAGAGAAGGCTGAATGATCCGAGCAGAAAGCGCTTGGAGGAAATGCGAGAGACGGGTGAATGAGCCAAGCAGAAAGCGCTTGGAGGAAATGTGAGAGAAGGCTGAATGATCCGAGCAGAAAGCGCTTGGAGGAAATGCGAGAGACGGGTGAATGAGCCAAGCAGAAAGCGCTTGGAGGAAATGTGAGAGAAGGGTGAATGAGCCAAGCAGAAAGAGATTAGAGAAAATTCAAGAGAAGACTGAATGAGCCAAGCAGAAAGCGCTTGGAGGAAATGATAGAGAAGGCTGAATGAGCCAAGGAGAAAGCGCTTGGAAGAAATACGAGAGATGCATGAATGAGGAAAGCAAAAAGTGCTTTAGGGAAATGTGAAGAGAAGGCTGAATGAGACAAGCAGAAAGCACTTGGAGGAAATGTGAGAGAAGGGTGAATGAGCCAAGCAGAAAGCGCTTGGAGGAAAGGCGTTAGAAGTCTGAATGAACCAAGCAGAAAGCGCTATGGAAATGTTAGAGATGAGTGAATGAGCCAAGCAGAAAGCACTTGGAGGAAATGTGAGAGAAGAGTGAATGAGCCAAGCAGAAAGCGCTTGGAGGAAAGGCGTTAGAAGTCTGAATGAACCAATCAGAAAACGCTATGGAAATGTTAGAGACGGGTGAATGAACCAAGCAGAAAGCGCTTGGAGGAAATGCGAGAGACGGGTGAACGACCCAAGCAGAAAGCGGTTAGAGAAAATTCGAGAGAAGGCTGAATGAGACAAGCAGAAAACACTTGGAGGAAATGTGAGAGAAGGGTGAATGAGCCAAGCAGAAAGCGCTTGGAGGAAAGGCGTTAGAAGTCTGAATGAACCAAACAGAAAGCGCTATGGAAATGTTAGAGACGGGTGAATGAGCCAAGCAGAAAGCGCTTGGAGGAAATGTGAGAGAAGGGTGAATGATCGGAGCAGAAAGCGCTTGGAGGAAATGCGAGAGATGGGTGAACGACCCAAGCAGAAAGCGGTTAGAGAAAATTCGAGAGAAGGCTGAATGAATCAAGCAGAAAGCGCTTGGAGGAAATGTGAGAGAAGGGTGAATGAGCCAAGCTGAAAGCGCTTGGAGGAAATGCGAGAGAAGGGTGAATGAGAAAAGCAGAAAGTTCTTGGAGGAAATGTGAGAGAAGGCTAAATGAGACAAGCAGAAAGCGGTTAGAGAAAATTCGAGAGAAGGCTGAATGAGCCAAGCAGAAAGCACTTGGAGGAAATGTGAGAGAAGGGTGAATGAGCCAAGCAGAAAGCGCTTGGAGGAAATGCGAGAGATGTGTGAATGAGCCAAGCAGAAAGCACTTAGAGGAAATGTGAGAGAAGGTTGAATGAGCCAAGCAGAAAGCGCTTGGAGGAAATGCGAGAGATGTGTGAATGAGCCAAGCAGAAAGCGCTTGGAAGAAATACGAGAGACGGATGAATGAGGAAAGCAAAAAGTGCTTTAGGGAAATGCGAAGAGAAGGCTGAATGAGACAAGCAGAAAGCACTTGGAGGAAAGGCGTTAGAAGTCTGAATGAACAAAACAGAAAGCACTATGGAAATGTTAGAGACGGGTGAATGAGCCAAGCAGAAAGCGCTTGGAGGAAATGCGAGAGAAGGTTGAATGAGCCAAGTAGAAAGCGGTTAGAGAAAATTCGAGAGAAGTCTGAATGAACCAAGCAGAAAGCGTTTGGAGGAAATGTTAGAGACGGGTGAATGAGCCAAGCAGAAAGTGCTTGGAGGAAATGCGAGAGACGGGTGAACGACCCAAGCAGAAAGCGGTTAGAGAAAATTCGAGAGAAGGCTGAATGAGCCAAGCAGAAAGCGCTTGGAGGAAATGTGAGAGAAGGGTGAATGAGCCAAGCAGAAAGCGCTTGGAGGAAATGCGAGAGACGGGTGAACGACCCAAGCAGAAAACGGTTAGAGAAAATTCGAGAGAACGCTGAATGAGCCAAGCAGAAAGCGCTTGGAGGAAATGTGACAGAAGGGTGAATGAGCCAAGCAGAAAGCGCTTGGAGGAAATGCGAGAACGACCCAAGCAGAAAGCGGTTACAGAAAATTCGAGAGAAGGCTGAATGAGCCAAGCAGAAAGCGCTTGGAGGAAATGTGAGAGAAGGGTGAATGAGCCTAGCAGAAAGCGCTTGAAGGAAATGCGAGAGAAGGGTGAATGATCTGAGCACAAAGCGCTTGGAGGAAATACGAGAGACGGATGAATGAGGAAAGAAAGGTGCTTTAGGGAAATGCGAACAGCAGGCTGAATGAGACAAGCAGAAAGCACTTGGAGGAAATGTGAGAGAAGGGTGAATGTGCAAAGCAGAAACTGCTTGGAGGAAAGGCGTTAGAAGTCCGAATGAACCAAACAGAAAGCGCTATGGAAATGTTAGAGACGGGTGAATGAGCCAAGCAAAAAGCACTTGGAGGAAATGCGAGAGAAGGGTGAATGATACGAGCAGAAAGCACTTGGAGAAAATGCGAGAGACGGGTGAACGACCCAAGCAGAAAGCGGTTAGAGAAAATTCGAGAGAAGGCTCAATGAGCCAAGCAGAAAGCGCTTGGAGGAAATGCGAGAGAAGGGTGAATGAGCCAAGCAGAAAGCACTTAGAGGAAATGTGAGAGAAGGTTGAATGAGCCTAGCAGAAAGTGCTTGGAGGAAATGCGAGAGATGTGTGAATGAGCCAAGCAGAAAGGGCTTGGAAGAAATACAAGAGACGGATGAATGAGGAAAGTAAAAATTACTTAAGGAAAATTCGAAGAGAAGGCTGAATGAGACAAGCAGAAAGCACTTGGAGGAAATGCGAGAGAAGGGTGAATGATCCGAGCAGAAAGCGCTTGGAGGAAATGCGAGAGACGGGTGAATGAGCCAAGTAGAAAGCGGTTAGAGAAAATTCGAGAGACATCTGAATGAACCAATCAGAAAGCGCATGGAGGAAATGTTAGAGACGGGTGAATGAGCCAAGTAGAAATCGCTTGGAGGAAATGCGAGAGACGGGTGAACGACCCAAGCAGAAAGCGGTTAGAGAAAATTCGAGAGAAGGCTGAATCAGCCAAGCAGAAAGCGCTTGGAGGAAATGTGAGAGAAGGGTGAATGATCCGAGCGAAAGCTCTTGGAGTAAATGCGAGAGACGGTTGAATGAGTCAAGCAGAAAGCGGTTAGAGAAAATTTGAGAGAAGTCTGAATGAAACAAGCAGAAAGTGTTTGGAGGAAATGTGAGAGAAGGGTGAATGAGCCAAGCAGAAAGCAGTTAGAGAAAATTTGAGAGAAGTCTGAATGAACCAAGCAGAATGCGCTTGGAGGAAATGTGAGAGAAGGGTGAATGAGCCAAGCAGAAAGCGCTTGGAGGAAATGCGAGAGATGTGTGAATGAGCCAAGCAGAAAGCACTTAGAGGAAATACGAGAGACGGATGAATGAGGAAAGCAAAAAGTGCTTTAGGGAAATGCGAAGAGAAGGCTGAATGAGACAAGCAGAAAGCACTTGGAGGAAATGTGAGAGAAAGGTGAATGAGCCTAGCAGAAAGCGCTTGGAGGAAATGCGAGAGATGGGTGAAATTGCCAAGCAGAAAGCGCTTGGAGGAAATGCGTTAGAAGTCTGAATGAACCAAGCAGAAAGCGCTTGAGGAAATGTTAGAAACGGGTGAATGAGCCAAGCAGAAAGCGCTTGAAGGAAATGCGAGAGAAGGGTGAATGATCTGAGCACAAAGCGCTTGGAGGAAATACGAGAGACGGATGAATGAGGAAAGAAAAAGTGCTTTAGGGAAATGCGAACAGCAGGCTGAATGAGACAAGCAGAAAGCACTTGGAGGAAATGTGAGAGAAGGGTGAATGTGCAAAGCAGAAACTGCTTGGAGGAAAGGCGTTAGAAGTCCGAATGAACCAAACAGAAAGCGCTATGGAAATGTTAGAGACGGGTGAATGAGCCAAGCAAAAAGCGCTTGGAGGAAATGCGAGAGAAGGGTGAATGATACGAGCAGAAAGTGCTTGGAGAAAATACGAGAGACTGGTGAATGAGCCAAAGAGAAAGCGGTTAGAGAAAATTCGGAAGAAGTCTGAATGAACCAAGCAGAAAGCGCTTGAAGGAAATGTTAGAGACGGGTGAATGAGCCAAGCAGAAAGCGCTTGGAGGAAATGCGAGAGACGGGTGAACGACCCAAGCAGAAAGCGGTTAGAGAAAATTCGAGAGAAGGCTCAATGAGCCAAGCATAAAGCGCTTGGAGGAAATGCGAGAGAAGGGTGAATGAGCCAAGCAGAAAGCACTTAGAGGAAATGTGAGAGAAGGTTGAATGAGCCTAGCAGAAAGTGCTTGGAGGAAATGCGAGAGATGTGTGAATGAGCCAAGCAGAAAGGGCTTGGAAGAAATACAAGAGACGGATGAATGAGGAAAGTAAAAATTGCTTTAGGAAAATTCGAAGAGAAGGCTGAATGAGACAAGCAGAAAGCACTTGGAGGAAATGTGAGAGAAGGGTGAATGAGCCAAGCAGAAAGCGCTTGGAGGAAATGCGAGAGACGGTTGAATGAGTCAAGCAGAAAGCGGTTAGAGAAAATTCGAGAGAAATCTGAATGAACCAAGCAGAAAGCGCTTGGAGGAAATGTGAGAGAAGGGTGAATGAGCCAAGCTGAAAGCGCTTGGAGGAAATGCGAGAGAAGGGTGAATGAGAAAAGCAGAAAGCGCTTGGAGGAAATGCGAGAGAAGGGTGAATTATCTGAGCACAAAGCGCTTGGAGGAAATACGAGAGACGGATGAATGAGGAAAGCAAAAAGTACTTTAGGGAAATGCGAAGAGGAGGCTGAATGAGACAAGCAGAAAGCACTTGGAGGAAATGTGAGAGAAGGGTGAATGAGCCAAGCAGAAAGCGCTTGGAGGAAAGGCGTTAGAAGTCTGAATGAACCAAACAGAAAGCGCTATGGAAATGTTAGAGACGGGTGAATGAGCCAAGCAGAAAGCGCTTGGAAGAAATGCGAGAGAAGGGTGAATGAGCCAAGTAGAAAGCAGTTAGAGAACATTCGAGAGAAGTCTGAATGAACCAAGCAGAAAGCGTTTGGAGGAAATGTGAGAGAAGGGTGAATGAGCCAAGCAGAAAGCGCTTGGAGGAAATGCGAGAGACGGGTGAACGACCCAAGTAGAAAGCGGTTAGAGAAAATTCGAGAGAAGGCTGAATGAGCCAAGCAGAAAGCGCTTGGAGGAAATGTGAGAGAAGGTTGAATGAGCCAAGCAGAAAGCGCTTGGAGGAAAGGCGTTAGAAGTCTGAATGAACCAATCAGAAAGCGCTATGGAAATGTTAGAGACGGGTGAATGAGCCAAGCAGAAAGCACTTGGAGGAAATGTGAGAGAAGAGTGAATGAGCCAAGCAGAAAGCGCTGGAGGAAATGCATTAGAAGTCTGAATGAACCAAGCAGAATGCGCTTGGAGGAAATGTTAGAGATGTGTGAATGAGCCAAGCTGAAAGCGCTTGGAGGAAATGCAAGAGAAGGGTGAATGAGAAAAGCAGAAAGTGCTTGGAGGAAATATGAGAGAAGGCTAAATGAGACAAGCAGAAAGCGGTTACAGAAAATTCGAGAGAAGGCTGAATGAGCCAAGCAGAAAGCACTTGGAGGAAATGTGAGAGAAGGGTTAATGAGCCAAGCAGAAAGCGTTTGGAGGAAATGCGAGAGATGAGTGAATGAGCCATGCAGAAAGCGCTTGGAGGAAATGTGAGAGAAGGGTGAATTAGCCAAGCAGAAAGCGGTTAGAGAAAATTCAAGAGAAGACTGAATGAGCCAAGCAGAAAGCGCTTGGAGGAAATGATAGAGAAGGCTGAATGAGCCAAGGAGAAAGCGCTTGGAAGAAATACGAGAGACGGATGAATGAGGAAAGCAAAAAGTGCTTTAGGGAAATGCCAAGAGAAGGCTGAATGAGACAAGCAGAAAGCACTTGGAGGAAATGTGAGAGAAGGGTGAATGAGCCAAGCAGAAAGCGCTTGGAGGAAAGGCGTTAGAAGTCTGAATGAACCAAGCAGAAAGCGCTATGGAAATGTTAGAGACGGGTGAATGAGCCAAGCCGAAAGCACTTGGAGGAAATGTGTTAGAAGTCTGAATGAACCAAGCAGAAAGTGCTTGGAGGAAATGTTAGAGACGGGTGAATGAGCCAACCAGAAAGCGCTTGGAGGAAATGCGAGAGAAGGGTGAATGATCCGACCACAAAGCGCTTGGAGGAAACGCGAGAGACGGGTGAACGATCCAAGCAGAAAGCGGTTAGAGAAAATTCGAGAGAAGGCTGAATGAGCCAAGCAGAAAGCGCTTGGAGGAAATGTGAGAGAAGGTTGAATGAGCGAAGCAGAAAGCGCTTGGAGGAAATGCGAGAGATGTGTGAATGAGCCAAGCAGAAAGCGCTTGGAAGAAATACGAGAGACGGATGAATGAGGAAAGCAAAAAGTGCTTTAGGGAAATGCGAAGAGAAGGCTGAATGAGACAAGCAAAAAGCACTTGGAGGAAAGGCGTTAGAAGTCTGAATGAACCAAACAGAAAGCGCTATGGAAATGTTAGAGACGGGTGAATGAGCCAAGCAGAAAGTGCTTGGAGGAAAGGCGTTAGAAGTCTGAATGAACCAAACAGAAAGCGCTATGGAAATGTTAGAGACGGGTGAATGAGCCAAGCAGAAAGCACTTGGAGGAAATGTGTTAGAAGTCTGAATGAACCAAGCAGAAAGCGTTTGGAGGAAATGTTAGAGACGGGTGAATGAGCCAAGCAGAAATCGCTTGGAGGAAATGCGAGAGACGGGTGAATGAGCCAAGCAGAAAGCGCTTGGAGGAAATGCGAGAACGACCCAAGCAGAAAGCGGTTAGAGAAAATTCGAGAGAAGGCTGAATGAGCCAAGCAGAAAGCGCTTGGAGGAAATGTGAGAGAAGGGTGAATGAGCCAAGCAGAAAGCGGTTAGAGAAAATTCAAGAGAAGACTGAATGAGCCAAGCAGAAAGCGCTTGGAGGAAATGATAGAGAAGGCTGAATGAGCCAAGGAGAAAGCACTTGGAAGAAATACGAGAGACGCATGAATGAGGAAAGCAAAAAGTGCTTTAGGGAAATGGGAAGAGAAGGCTGAATGAGACAAGCAGAAAGCACTTGGAGGAAATGTGAGAGAAGGGTGAATGAGCCAAGCAGAAAGCGCTTGGAGGAAATGTGTTAGAAGTCTGAATGAACCAAGCAGAAAGCGCTATGGAAATGTTAGAGACGGGTGAATGAGCCAAGCAGAAAGCACTTGGAGGAAATGTGTTAGAAGTCTGAATGAACCAAGCAGAAAGTGCTTGGAGGAAATGTTAGAGACGGGTGAATGAGCCAACCAGAAAGCGCTTGGAGGAAATGCGAGAGAAGGGTGAATGATCCGAGCACAAAGCGCTTGGAGGAAACGCGAGAGACGGGTGAACGATCCAAGCAGAAAGCGGTTAGAGAAAATTCGAGAGAAGGCTGAATGAGCCAAGCAGAAAGCGCTTGGAGGAAATGTGAGAGAAGGCTGAATGATCCGAGCAGAAAGCGCTTGGAGGAAATGCGAGAGACGGGTGAATGAGCCAAGCAGAAAGCGCTTGGAGGAAATGTGAGAGAAGGCTGAATGATCCGAGCAGAAAGCGCTTGGAGGAAATGCGAGAGACGGGTGAATGAGCCAAGCAGAAAGCGCTTGGAGGAAATGTGAGAGAAGGGTGAATGAGCCAAGCAGAAAGAGATTAGAGAAAATTCAAGAGAAGACTGAATGAGCCAAGCAGAAAGCGCTTGGAGGAAATGATAGAGAAGGCTGAATGAGCCAAGGAGAAAGCGCTTGGAAGAAATACGAGAGATGCATGAATGAGGAAAGCAAAAAGTGCTTTAGGGAAATGTGAAGAGAAGGCTGAATGAGACAAGCAGAAAGCACTTGGAGGAAATGTGAGAGAAGGGTGAATGAGCCAAGCAGAAAGCGCTTGGAGGAAAGGCGTTAGAAGTCTGAATGAACCAAGCAGAAAGCGCTATGGAAATGTTAGAGATGAGTGAATGAGCCAAGCAGAAAGCACTTGGAGGAAATGTGAGAGAAGAGTGAATGAGCCAAGCAGAAAGCGCTTGGAGGAAATGTGTTAGAAGTCTGAATGAATCAAGCAGAAAGCGCTTGGAGGAAACGTTAGAGACGGGTGAACGACCCAAGCAGAAAGCGGTTAGAGAAAATTCGAGAGAAGGCTGAATGAGCCAAGCAGAAAGCGCTTGGAGGAAATGTGAGAGAAGGGTGAATGATCTGAGCAGAAAGCGCTTGGATGAAATGCGAGAGACGGGTGAATGAGCCAAGCAGAAAGCGGTTAGAGAAAATTCGAGAGAAGGCTGAATGAGCCAAGCAGAAAGCGCTTGGAGGAAATGTTATAGACGGGTGAATGAGCCAAGCTGAAAGCGCTTGGAAGAAATACGAGAGACGGATGAATGAGGAAAGCAAAAAGTGCTTTAGGGAAATGCCAAGAGAAGGCTGAATGAGACAAGCAGAAAGCGCTTGGAGGAAATGTGAGAGAAGGGTGAATGAGCCAAGCAAAAAGCGCTTGGAGGAAAGGCGTTAGAAGTCTGAATGAACCAAGCAGAAAGCGCTATGGAAATGTTAGAGAAGGTTGAATGAGCCAAGCAGAAAGTGCTTGGAGGAAATGCGAGAGATGTGTGAATGAGCCAAGCAGAAAGCACTTAGAGGAAATGTGAGAGAAGGTTGAATGAGCCAAGCAGAAAGCGCTTGGAGGAAATGCGAGAGATGTGTGAATGAGCCAAGCAGAAAGCGCTTGGAAGAAATACGAGAGACGGATGAATGAGGAAAGCAAAAAGTGCTTAAGGGAAATGCGAAGAGAAGGCTGAATGAGACAAGCAAAAAGCACTTGGAGGAAAGGCGTTAGAAGTCTGAATGAACCAAACAGAAAGCGCTATGGAAATGTTAGAGACGGGTGAATGAGCCAAGCAGAAAGCGCTTGGAGGAAATGCGACAGAAGGTTGAATGAGGCAAGTAGAAAGTGGTTAGAGGAAATTCGAGAGAAGTCTGAATGAAGCAAGCAGAAAGCGTTTGGAGGAAATGTTAGAGACGGGTGAATGATCCCACCAGAAAGCGCTTTGAGGAAACGTGAGAGATGGGTGAACGACCCAAGCAGAAAGCGGTTAGAGAAAATTCGAGAGAAGGCTGAATGAGCCAAGCAGAAAGCGCTTGGAGGAAATGTGAGAGAAGGGTGAATGATCTGAGCAGAAAGCGCTTGGATGAAATGCGAGAGACGGGTGAATGAGCCAAGCAGAAAGCGGTTAGAGAAAATTCGAGAGAAGGCTGAATGAGCCAAGCAGAGAGCGCTTGGAGGAAATGTTAGAGACTGGTGAATGAGCCAAGCTGAAAGCGCTTGGAGGAAATGCGAGAGAAGGGTGAATGAGAAAAGCAGAAAGTGCTTGGAGGAAATACGAGAGAAGACTGAATGAGACAAGCAGAAAGCTGTTAGAGAAAATTCGAGAGAAGGCTGAATGAGCCAAGCAGAAAGCGGTTAGAGAAAATTCAAGAGAAGACTGAATGAGCCAAGCAGAAAGCGCTTGGAGGAAATGATAGAGAAGGCTGAATGAGCCAAGCAGAAAGCGCTTGGAAGAAATACGAGAGACGGATGAATGAGGAAAGCAAAAAGTGCTTTAGGGAAATGCCAAGAGAAGGCTGAATGAGACAAGCAGAAAGCGCTTGGAGGAAATGTGAGAGAAGGGTGAATGAGCCAAGCAAAAAGCGCTTGGAGGAAAGGCGTTAGAAGTCTTAATGAACCAAGCAGAAAGCGCTATGGAAATGTTAGAGAAGGTTGAATGAGCCAAGCAGAAAGTGCTTGGAGGAAATGCGAGAGATGTGTGAATGAGCCAAGCAGAAAGCACTTAGAGGAAATGTGAGAGAAGGTTGAATGAGCCAAGCAGAAAGCGCTTGGAGGAAATGTGAGAGATGTGTGAATGAGCCAAGCAGAAAGCGCTTGGAAGAAATACGAGAGACGCATGAATGAGGAAAGCAAAAAGTGCTTTAGGGAAATGGGAAGAGAAGGCTGAATGAGACAAGCAGAAAGCACTTGGAGGAAATGTGAGAGAAGGGTGAATGAGCCAAGCAGAAAGCGCTTGGAGGAAAGGCGTTAGAAGTCTGAATGAACCAAGCAGAAAGCGCTATGGAAATGTTAGAGACGGGTGAATGAGCCAAGCAGAAAGCACTTGGAGGAAATGTGTTAGAAGTCTGAATGAACCAAGCAGAAAGTGCTTGGAGGAAATGTTAGAGACGGGTGAATGAGCCAACCAGAAAGCGCTTGGAGGAAATGCGAGAGAAGGGTGAATGATCCGAGCACAAAGCGCTTGGAGGAAACGCGAGAGACGGGTGAACGATCCAAGCAGAAAGCGGTTAGAGAAAATTCGAGAGAAGGCTGAATGAGCCAAGCAGAAAGCGCTTGGAGGAAATGTGAGAGAAGGCTGAATAATCCGAGCAGAAAGCGCTTGGAGGAAATGCGAGAGACGGGTGAATGAGCCAAGCAGAAAGCGCTTGGAGGAAATGTGAGAGAAGGCTGAATGATCCGAGCAGAAAGCGCTTGGAGGAAATGCGAGAGACGGGTGAATGAGCCAAGCAGAAAGCGCTTGGAGGAAATGTGAGAGAAGGGTGAATGAGCCAAGCAGAAAGAGATTAGAGAAAATTCAAGAGAAGACTGAATGAGCCAAGCAGAAAGCGCTTGGAGGAAATGATAGAGAAGGCTGAATGAGCCAAGGAGAAAGCGCTTGGAAGAAATACGAGAGATGCATGAATGAGGAAAGCAAAAAGTGCTTTAGGGAAATGTGAAGAGAAGGCTGAATGAGACAAGCAGAAAGCAATTGGAGGAAATGTGAGAGAAGGGTGAATGAGCCAAGCAGAAAGCGCTTGGAGGAAAGGCGTTAGAAGTCTGAATGAACCAAGCAGAAAGCGCTATGGAAATGTTAGAGATGAGTGAATGAGCCAAGCAGAAAGCACTTGGAGGAAATGTGAGAGAAGAGTGAATGAGCCAAGCAGAAAGCGCTTGGAGGAAAGGCGTTAGAAGTCTGAATGAACCAATCAGAAAACGCTATGGAAATGTTAGAGACGGGTGAATGAACCAAGCAGAAAGCGCTTGGAGGAAATGCGAGAGACGGGTGAACGACCCAAGCAGAAAGCGGTTAGAGAAAATTCGAGAGAAGGCTGAATGAGACAAGCAGAAAGCACTTGGAGGAAATGTGAGAGAAGGGTGAATGAGCCAAGCAGAAAGCGCTTGGAGGAAAGGCGTTAGAAGTCTGAATGAACCAAACAGAAAGCGCTATGGAAATGTTAGAGACGGGTGAATGAGCCAAGCAGAAAGCGCTTGGAGGAAATGTGAGAGAAGGGTGAATGATCGGAGCAGAAAGCGCTTGGAGGAAATGCGAGAGATGGGTGAACGACCCAAGCAGAAAGCGGTTAGAGAAAATTCGAGAGAAGGCTGAATGAACCAAGCAGAAAGCGCTTGGAGGAAATGTGAGAGAAGGGTGAATGAGCCAAGCTGAAAGCGCTTGGAGGAAATGCGAGAGAAGGGTGAATGAGAAAAGCAGAAAGTTCTTGGAGGAAATGTGAGAGAAGGCTAAATGAGACAAGTAGAAAGCGGTTAGAGAAAATTCGAGAGAAGGCTGAATGAGCCAAGCAGAAAGCACTTGGAGGAAATGTGAGAGAAGGGTGAATGAGCCAAGCAGAAAGCGCTTGGAGGAAATGCGAGAGATGTGTGAATGAGCCAAGCAGAAAGCACTTAGAGGAAATGTGAGAGAAGGTTGAATGAGCCAAGCAGAAAGCGCTTGGAGGAAATGCGAGAGATGTGTGAATGAGCCAAGCAGAAAGCGCTTGGAAGAAATACGAGAGACGGATGAATGAGGAAAGCAAAAAGTGCTTTAGGGAAATGCGAAGAGAAGGCTGAATGAGACAAGCAGAAAGCACTTGGAGGAAAGGCGTTAGAAGTCTGAATGAACAAAACAGAAAGCACTATGGAAATGTTAGAGACGGGTGAATGAGCCAAGCAGAAAGCGCTTGGAGGAAATGCGAGAGAAGGTTGAATGAGCCAAGTAGAAAGCGGTTGGAGGAAATGTTAGAGACGGGTGAATGAGCCAAGCAGAAAGTGCTTGGAGGAAATGCGAGAGACGGGTGAACGACCCAAGCAGAAAGCGGTTAGAGAAAATTCGAGAGAAGGCTGAATGAGCCAAGCAGAAAGCGCTTGGAGGAAATGTGAGAGAAGGGTGAATGAGCCAAGCAGAAAGCGCTTGGAGGAAATGCGAGAGACGGGTGAACGACCCAAGCAGAAAACGGTTAGAGAAAATTCGAGAGAACGCTGAATGAGCCAAGCAGAAAGCGCTTGGAGGAAATGTGACAGAAGGGTGAATGAGCCAAGCAGAAAGCGCTTGGAGGAAATGCGAGAACGACCCAAGCAGAAAGCGGTTACAGAAAATTCGAGAGAAGGCTGAATGAGCCAAGCAGAAAGCGCTTGGAGGAAATGTGAGAGAAGGGTGAATGAGCCTAGCAGAAAGCGCTTGAAGGAAATGCGAGAGAAGGGTGAATGATCTGAGCACAAAGCGCTTGGAGGAAATACGAGAGACGGATGAATGAGGAAAGAAAGGTGCTTTAGGGAAATGCGAACAGCAGGCTGAATGAGACAAGCAGAAAGCACTTGGAGGAAATGTGAGAGAAGGGTGAATGTGCAAAGCAGAAACTGCTTGGAGGAAAGGCGTTAGAAGTCCGAATGAACCAAACAGAAAGCGCTATGGAAATGTTAGAGACGGGTGAATGAGCCAAGCAGAAAGCGCTTGGAGGAAATGCGAGAGACGGGTGAACGACCCAAGCAGAAAGCGGTTAGAGAAAATTCGAGAGAAGGCTCAATGAGCCAAGCATAAAGCGCTTGGAGGAAATGCGAGAGAAGGGTGAATGAGCCAAGCAGAAAGCACTTAGAGGAAATGTGAGAGAAGGTTGAATGAGCGTAGCAGAAAGTGCTTGGAGGAAATGCGAGAGATGTGTGAATGAGCCAAGCAGAAAGGGCTTGGAAGAAATACAAGAGACGGATGAATGAGGAAAGTAAAAATTGCTTTAGGAAAATTCGAAGAGAAGGCTGAATGAGACAAGCAGAAAGCACTTGGAGGAAATGTGAGAGAAGGGTGAATGAGCCAAGCAGAAAGCGCTTGGAGGAAATGCGAGAGACGGTTGAATGAGTCAAGCAGAAAGCGGTTAGAGAAAATTCGAGAGAAGTCTGAATGAACCAAGCAGAAAGCGCTTGGAGGAAATGTGAGAGAAGGGTGAATGAGCCAAGCTGAAAGCGCTTGGAGGAAATGCGAGAGAAGGGTGAATGAGAAAAGCAGAAAGCGCTTGGAGGAAATGCGAGAGAAGGGTGAATTATCTGAGCACAAAGCGCTTGGAGGAAATACGAGAGACGGATGAATGAGGAAAGCAAAAAGTACTTTAGGGAAATGCGAAGAGCAGGCTGAATGAGACAAGCAGAAAGCACTTGGAGGAAATGTGAGAGAAGGGTGAATGAGCCAAGCAGAAAGCTCTTGGAGGAAAGGCGTTAGAAGTCTGAATGAACCAAACAGAAAGCGTTTGGAGGAAATGTGAGAGAAGGGTGAATGAGCCAAGCAGAAAGCGCTTGGAGGAAATGCGAGAGACGGGTGAACGACCCAAGTAGAAAGCGGTTAGAGAAAATTCGAGAGAAGGCTGAATGAGCCAAGCAGAAAGCGCTTGGAGGAAATGTGAGAGAAGGTTGAATGAGCCAAGCAGAAAGCGCTTGGAGGAAAGGCGTTAGAAGTCTGAATGAACCAATCAGAAAGCGCTATGGAAATGTTAGAGACGGGTGAATGAGCCAAGCAGAAAGCACTTGGAGGAAATGTGAGAGAAGAGTGAATGAGCCAAGCAGAAAGCGCTGGAGGAAATGCATTAGAAGTCTGAATGAACCAAGCAGAATGCGCTTGGAGGAAATGTTAGAGATGTGTGAATGAGCCAAGCTGAAAGCGCTTGGAGGAAATGCAAGAGAAGGGTGAATGAGAAAAGCAGAAAGCACTTAGAGGAAATGTGAGAGAAGGTTGAATGAGCCTAGCAGAAAGTGCTTGGAGGAAATGCGAGAGATTTTTGAATCAGCCAAGCAGAAAGCGCTTGGAAGAAATACAAGAGACCGATGAATGAGGAAATCAAAAATTGCTTTAGGGAAATGCGAAGAGAAGGCTGAATGAGACAAGCAGAAAGCACTTGGAGGAAATGCGAGAAAAGGGTGAATGATCCGAGCAGAAAGCGCTTGGAGTAAATGCGAGAGAGGGGTGAATGAGCCAAGTAGAAAGCGGTTAGAGAAAATTCGAGAGAAGGCTGAATGAGCCAAGCAGAAAGCGCTTGGAGGAAATGTGAGAGAAGGGTGAATGATCCGAGCAGAAAGCGCTTGGAGGAAATGCGAGAGAGGGGTGAATGAGCCAAGTAGAAAGCGGTTAGAGAAAATTCGAGAGACGTCTGAATGAACCAAGCAGAAAGTGCTTGGAGGAAATGTTAGAGACGGGTGAATGAGCCAAGGAGAAATCGCTTGGAGGAAATGCGAGAGACGGGTGAACGACCCAAGCAGAAAGCGGTTAGAAAAAATTCGAGAGAAGGCTGAATGAGCCAAGCAGAAAGCTCTTGGAGGAAATGCGAGAGACGGGTGAATGAGCCAAGCAGAAAGCGGTTAGAGAAAATTCGAGAGAAGTCTGAATGAACCAAGCAGAAAGCGCTTGGAGTAAATGTTAGAGACGGGTGAATGAGCCAAGCTGAAAGCGCTTGGAGGAAATGCGATAGAAGGGTGAATGAGAAAAGCAGGAAGCGCTTGGAGGAAATGCGAGAGAAGGCTGAATGAGACAAGCAGAAAGCGGTTAGAGAAAATTCGAGAGAAGGCTGAATGATCCGAGCAGAAAGCTCTTGGAGGAAATGCGAGAGACGGGTGAATGAGCCAAGCAGAAAGCGGTTAGAGAAAATTCGAGAGAACTCTGAATGAACGAAGAAGAAAGCGCTTGGAGGAAATGTTAGAGACGGGTGAATGAGTCAAGCTGAAAGCGCTTGGAGGAAATGCGAGAGAAGGGTGAATGAGCCTAGCAGAAAGCGCTTGGAGGAAATGCGAGAGATGGGTGAATGTGCCAAGCAGAAAGCGCTTGGAGGAAATGTCAGAGACGGGTGAATGAGCCAAGCAGAATGTGCTTGGAGGATATGCGAGAGAAGGGTGAATGATCTGAGCACAAAGCGCTTGGAGGAAATACGAGAGACGGATGAATGAGGAAAGCAAAAAGTGTTTAGGGAAATGCGAAGAGCAGGCTGAATGAGACAAGCAGAAAGCACTTGGAGGAAATGTGAGAGAAGGGTGAATGAGCCAAGCAGAAAGCGCTTGGAGGAAAGGCGTTAGAAATCTGAATGAACCAAACAGAAAGCGCTTGGAGGAAATGCGAGAGACGGGTGAATGAGCCAGGTAGAAAGCGGTTAGAGAAAATTCGAGAGACGTCTGAATGAACCAAGCAGAAAACGCTTGGAGGAAATGTGAGAGAAGGGTGAATGAGCCAAGCAGAAAGCGCTTGGAAGAAATGCGAGAGAAGGGTGAATGAGCCAAGCAGAAAGCACTTAGAGGAAATGTAAGAGAAGGTTGAATGAGCCTAGCAGAAAGTGCTTGGAGGAAATGCGAGAGATGTGTGAATGAGCCAAGCAGAAAGCGCTTGGAAGAAATACAAGAGACCGATGAATGAGGAAATCAAAAATTGCTTTAGGGAAATGCGAAGAGAAGTCTGAATGAGACAAGCAGAAAGCACTTGGAGGAAATGCGAGAGAAGGGTGAATGATCCGAGCAGAAAGCGCTTGGAGGAAATGCGAGAGACGGGTGAATGAACCAAGCAGAAAGTGCTTGGAGGAAATGTTAGAGACGGGTGAATGAGCCAAGCAGAATGTGCTTGGAGGATATGCGAGAGAAGGGTGAATGATCTGAGCACAAAGCGCTTGGAGGAAATACGAGAGACGGATGAATGAGGAAAGCAAAAAGTGTTTAGGGAAATGCGAAGAGCAGGCTGAATGAGACAAGCAGAAAGCACTTGGAGGAAATGTGAGAGAAGGGTGAATGAGCCAAGCAGAAAGCGCTTGGAGGAAAGGCGTTAGAAGTCTGAATGAACCAAACAGAAAGCGCTTGGAGGAAATGCGAGAGAAGGGTGAATGAGCCAGGTAGAAAACGGTTAGAGAAAATTCGAGAGACGTCTGAATGAACCAAGCAGAAAACGCTTGGAGGAAATGTGAGTGAAGGGTGAATGAGCCAAGCAGAAAGCGCTTGGAGGAAATGCGAGAGAAGGGTGAATGAGCCAAGCAGAAAGCACTTAGAGGAAATGTGAGAGAAGGTTGAATGAGCCTAGCAGAAAGTGCTTGGAGGAAATGCGAGAGATTTGTGAATCAGCCAAGCAGAAAGCGCTTGGAAGAAATACAAGAGACCGATGAATGAGGAAATCAAAAATTGCTTTAGGGAAATGCGAAGAGAAGGCTGAATGAGACAAGCAGAAAGCACTTGGAGGAAATGCGAGAAAAGGGTGAATGATCCGAGCAGAAAGCGCTTGGAGGAAATGCGAGAGAGGGGTGAATGAGCCAAGTAGAAAGCGGTTAGAGAAAATTCGAGAGAAGGCTGAATGAGCCAAGCAGAAAGCGCTTGGAGGAAATGTGAGAGAAGGGTGAATAATCCGAGCAGAAAGCGCTTGGAGGAAATGCGAAAGAGGGGTGAATGAGCCAAGTAGAAAGCAGTTAGAGAAAATTCGAGAGACGTCTGAATGAACCAAGCAGAAAGTGCTTGGAGGAAATGTTAGAGACGGGTGAATGAGCCAAGGAGAAATCGCTTGGAGGAAATGCGAGAGACGGGTGAACGACCCAAGCAGAAAGCGGTTAGAAAAAATTCGAGAGAAGGCTGAATGAGCCAAGCAGAAAGCGCTTGGAGGAAATGTGAGAGAAGGGTGAATGATCCGAGCAGAAAGCTCTTGGAGGAAATGCGAGAGACGGGTGAATGAGCCAAGCAGAAAGCGGTTAGAGAAAATTCGAGAGAAGGCTGAATGAGCCAAGCAGAAAACGCTTGGAGGAAATGTGAGAGAAGGGTGAATGAGCCAAGCAGAAAGCGCTTGGAGGAAATGCGAGAGAAGGGTGAATGAGCCAAGCAGAAAGCACTTAGAGGAAATGTGAGAGAAGGTTGAATGAGCCTAGCAGAAAGTGCTTGGAGGAAATACAAGAGACGGATGAATGAGGAAAGCAAAAATTGCTTTAGGGAAATGCGAAGAGAAGGCTGAATGAGACAAGCAGAAAGCACTTGGAGGAAATGCGAGAGAAGGGTGAATGATCCAAGCAGAAAGCGCTTGGAGGAAATGCGAGAGACGGGTGAATGAGCCAAGCAGAAAGCGGTTAGAGAAAATTCAAGAGAAGACTGAATATACCAAGCAGAAAGCGCTTGGAGGAAATGCGAGAGAAGGGTGAATGAGCCAAGCAGAAAGCGCTTGGAGGAAATGTGAGAGAAGGGTGAATGATCCGAGCAGAAAGCGCTTGGAGGAAATGCGAGAGAAAGCTGAATGAGCCAAGCAGAAAGCGGTTAGAGAAAATTCGAGAGAATTCTGAATGAACGAAGAAGAAAGCGCTTGGAGGAAATGTGAGAGAACGGTGAATGAGCCAAGCAGAAAGCGCTTGGAGGAAATGCGAGAGACGGGTGAACGACCCAAGTAGAAAGCGGTTAGAGAAAATTCGAGAGAAGGCTGAATGAGACAAGCAGAAAGCACTTGGAGGAAATGCGAGAGAAGGGTGAATGAGCCAAGTAGAAAGCGGTTAGAGAAAATTCGAGAGAAGTCTGAATGAACCAAGCAGAAAGCGTTTGGAGGAAATGTTAGAGACGGGTGAATGAGCTAAGCAGAAAGCGCTTGGAGGAAATGTGAGAGAAGGGTGAATGAGCCAAGCAGAAAGCGGTTAGAGAAAATTCAAGAGAAGACTGAATGAGCCAAGCAGAAAGCGCTTGGAGGAAATGATAGAGAAGGCTGAATGAGCCAAGGAGAAAGTGCTTGGAAGAAATACGAGAGACGGATGAATGAGGAAAGCAAAAAGTGCTTTAGGGAAATGCGAAGAGAAGGCTGAATGAGACAAGCAGAAAGCACTTGGAGGAAATGTGAGAGAAGGGTGAATGAGCCAAGCAGAAAGCGCTTGGAGGAAAGGCGTTAGAAGTCTGAATGAACCAAGCAGAAAGCGCTATGGAAATGTTAGAGACGGGTGAATGAGCCAAGCAGAAAGCACTTAGAGGAAATGTGAGAGAAGAGTGAATGAGCCAAGCAGAAAGCGCTTGGAGGAAATGCGTTAGAAGTCTGAATGAACCAAGCAGAAAGCGCATGGAGGAAATGTTAGAGACGGGTGAATGAGCCAAGGAGAAAGCACTTGGAGGAAATGCGAGAGAAGGGTGAATGATCCGAGCAGAAAGCGCTTGGAGGAAATGCGAGAGACGGGTGAATGAGCCAAGCAGAAAGCGGTTAGAGAAAATTCGAGAGAAGTCTGAATGTACCAAGCAGAAAGCGCTTGGAGGAAATGTTAGAGACGGGTGAATGAGTCAAGCTGAAAGCGCTTGGAGGAAATGCGAGAGAGGGGTGAATGAGCCAAGTAGAAAGCGGTTAGAGAAAATTCGAGAGAAGGCTGAATGAGCCAAGCAGAAAGCGCTTGGAGGAAATGTGAGAGAAGGGTGAATAATCCGAGCAGAAAGCGCTTGGAGGAAATGCGAGAGAGGGGTGAATGAGCCAAGTAGAAAGCAGTTAGAGAAAATTTGAGAGACGTCTGAATGAACCAAGCAGAAAGTGCTTGGAGGAAATGTTAGAGACGGGTGAATGAGCCAAGGAGAAATCGCTTGGAGGAAATGCGAGAGACGGGTGAACGACCCAAGCAGAAAGCGGTTAGAAAAAATTCGAGAGAAGGCTGAATGAGCCAAGCAGAAAGCGCTTGGAGGAAATGTGAGAGAAGGGTGAATGATCCGAGCAGAAAGCTCTTGGAGGAAATGCGAGAGACGGGTGAATGAGCCAAGCAGAAAGCGGTTAGAGAAAATTCGAGAGAAGGCTGAATGAGCCAAGCAGAAAACGCTTGGAGGAAATGTGAGAGAAGGGTGAATGAGCCAAGCAGAAAGCGCTTGGAGGAAATGCGAGAGAAGGGTGAATGAGCCAAGCAGAAAGCACTTAGAGGAAATGTGAGAGAAGGTTGAATGAGCCTAGCAGAAAGTGCTTGGAGGAAATACAAGAGACGGATGAATGAGGAAAGCAAAAATTGCTTTAGGGAAATGCGAAGAGAAGGCTGAATGAGACAAGCAGAAAGCACTTGGAGGAAATGCGAGAGAAGGGTGAATGATCCAAGCAGAAAGCGCTTGGAGGAAATGCGAGAGACGGGTGAATGAGCCAAGCAGAAAGCGGTTAGAGAAAATTCAAGAGAAGACTGAATATACCAAGCAGAAAGCGCTTGGAGGAAATGCGAGAGAAGGGTGAATGAGCCAAGCAGAAAGCGCTTGGAGGAAATGTGAGAGAAGGGTGAATGATCCGAGCAGAAAGCGCTTGGAGGAAATGCGAGAGAAAGCTGAATGAGCCAAGCAGAAAGCGGTTAGAGAAAATTCGAGAGAATTCTGAATGAACGAAGAAGAAAGCGCTTGGAGGAAATGTGAGAGAACGGTGAATGAGCCAAGCAGAAAGCGCTTGGAGGAAATGCGAGAGACGGGTGAACGACCCAAGTAGAAAGCGGTTAGAGAAAATTCGAGAGAAGGCTGAATGAGACAAGCAGAAAGCACTTGGAGGAAATGCGAGAGAAGGGTGAATGAGCCAAGTAGAAAGCGGTTAGAGAAAATTCGAGAGAAGTCTGAATGAACCAAGCAGAAAGCGTTTGGAGGAAATGTTAGAGACGGGTGAATGAGCTAAGCAGAAAGCGCTTGGAGGAAATGTGAGAGAAGGGTGAATGAGCCAAGCAGAAAGCGGTTAGAGAAAATTCAAGAGAAGACTGAATGAGCCAAGCAGAAAGCGCTTGGAGGAAATGATAGAGAAGGCTGAATGAGCCAAGGAGAAAGTGCTTGGAAGAAATACGAGAGACGGATGAATGAGGAAAGCAAAAAGTGCTTTAGGGAAATGCGAAGAGAAGGCTGAATGAGACAAGCAGAAAGCACTTGGAGGAAATGTGAGAGAAGGGTGAATGAGCCAAGCTGAAAGCGCTTGGAGGAAATGCGAGAGAAGGGTGAATGAGAAAAGCAGAAAGCGCTTGGAGGAAATGCGAGAGAAGGCTGAATGAGAAAAGCAGAAAGCGGTTAGAGAAAATTCGAGAGAAGGCTGAATGAGCCAAGCAGAAAGCACTTGGAGGAAATGTGAGAGAAGGGTGAATGAGCCAAGCAGAAAGCGTTTGGAGGAAATGTGAGAGATGGGTGAATGAGCCATGCAGAAAGCGCTTGGAGGAAACACGAGAGAAGGGTGAATGAGCCAAGCAGAAAGCGCTTGGAGGAAAGGCGTTAGAAGTCTGAATGAACCAAACAGAAAGCGCTATGGAAATGTTAGAGACGGGTGAATGAGCCAAGCAGAAAGCGCTTGGAGGAAATGCGAGAGAAGGGTGAATGATCCGAGGAGAAAGCGCTTGGAGGAAATGCGAGAGACGGGTGAATGAGCCAAGTAGAAAGCGGTTAGAGAAAATTTGATAGAAGTCTGAATGAACCAAGCAGAAAGCGTTTGGAGGAAATGTTAGAGGCGGGTAAATGAGCCAAGCAGAAAGCGCTTGGAGGAAATGCGAGAGACGGGTGAACGACCCAAGTAGAAAGCGGTTAGAGAAAATTCAAGAGAAGGCTGAATGAGCCAAGCAGAAAGCGCTTGGAGGAAATGTGAGAGAAGGGTGAATGAGCCAAGCAGAAAGCGCTTGGAGGAAAGGCGTTAGAAGTCTGAATGAACCAAGCAGAATGCGCTTGGAGGAAATGTTAGAGACGGGTGAATGAGCGAAGCAGAAAGAGCTTGGAGGAAATGCGAGAGAAGGGTGAATCAGCCTAGCAGAAAGCTCTTGGAGGAAATGTGAGAGAAGGGTGAATGAGCCAATCAGAAAGCACTTGGAGGAAATGCGAAAGATGTGTGAATGTGCCAAGCAGAAAGCGCTTGGAGGAAATGTTAGAGACGGGTGAATGAGCCAAGCAGAATGTGCTTGGAGGATATGCGAGAGAAGGGTGAATGATCTGAGCACAAAGCGCTTGGAGGAAATACGAGAGACGGATGAATGAGGAAAGCAAAAATTGTTTAGGGAAATGCGAAGAGCAGGCTGAATGAGACAAGCAGAAAGCACTTGGAGGAAATGCGAAAGAAGGCTGAATGAGCCAAGCAGAAAGCACTTGGAGGAAATGCGAGAGAAGGGTGAATGAGAAAAGCAGGAAGCACTTGGAGGAAATGCGAGAGAAGGCTGAATGAGACAAGCAGAAAGCGGTTAGAGAAAATTCAAGAGAAGACTGAATAAACCAAGCAGAAAGCGCTTGGAGGAAATGTGAGAGAAGGGTGAATGAGCCAAGCAGAAAGCGCTTGGAGGAAACGCGAGAGACGGGTGAACGACCCACGCAGAAAGCGGTTAGAGAAAATTCGAGAGAAGGCTGAATGAGCCAAGCAGAAAACGCTTGGAGGAAATGTGAGAGAAGGGTGAATGAGCCAAGCAGAAAGCGCTTGGAGGAAATGCGAGAGAAGGGTGAATGAGCCAAGCAGAAAGCACTTAGAGCAAATGTGAGAGAAGGTTGAATGAGCCTAGCAGAAAGTGCTTGGAGGAAATGCGAGAGATGTGTGAATGAGCCAAGCGGAAAGCGCTTGGAAGAAATACAAGAGACGGATGAATGAGGAAAGCAAAAATTGCTTTAGGGAAATGCGAAGAGAAGGCTGAATGAGACAAGCAGAAAGCACTTGGAGGAAATGCGAGAGAAGGGTGAATGATCCAAGCAGAAAGCGCTTGGAGGAAATGCGAGAGACGGGTGAATGAGCCAAGCAGAAAGCGGTTAGAGAAAATTCAAGAGAAGACTGAATAAACCAAGCAGAAAGCGCTTGGAGGAAATGCGAGAGAAGGGTGAATGAGCCAAGCAGAAAGCGCTTGGAGGAAATGTGAGAGAAGGGTGAATGATCCGAGCAAAAGCGCTTGGAGGAAATGCGAGAGAAGGCTGAATGAGCCAAGCAGAAAGCGGTTAGAGAAAATTCGAGAGAACTCTGAATGAACGAAGAAGAAAGCGCTTGGAGGAAATGCGAGAGATGGGTGAATGTGCAAAGCAGAAAGCGCTTGGAGGAAATGTTAGAGACGGGTGAATGAGCCAAGCAGAATGTGCTTGGAGGATATGCGAGAGAAGGGTGAATGATCTGAGCACAAAGCGCTTGGAGGAAATACGAGAGACGGATGAATGAGGAAAGCAAAAAGTGTTTAGGGAAATGCGAAGAGCAGGCTGAATGAGACAAGCAGAAAGCACTTGGAGGAAATGTGAGAGAAGGGTGAATGAGCCAAGCAGAAAGCGCTTGGAGGAAAGGCGTTAGAAGTCTGAATGAACCAAACAGAAAGCGCTTGGAGGAAATGCGAGAGACGGGTGAATGAGCCAGGTAGAAAGCGGTTAGAGAAAATTCGAGAGACGTCTGAATGAACCAAGCAGAAAACGCTTGGAGGAAATGTGAGAGAAGGGTGAATGAGCCAAGCAGATAGCGCTTGTAAGAAATGCGAGAGAAGGGTGAATGAGCCAAGCAGAAAGCAGTTAGAGGAAATGTAAGAGAAGGTTGAATGAGCCTAGCAGAAAGTGCTTGGAGGAAATGCGAGAGATGTGTGAATGAGCCAAGCAGAAAGCGCTTGGAAGAAATACAAGAGACCGATGAATGAGGAAATCAAAAATTGCTTTAGGGAAATGCGAAGAGAAGGCTGAATGAGACAAGCAGAAAGCCCTTGGAGGAAATGCGAGAGAAGGGTGAATGATCCGAGCAGAAAGCGCTTGGAGGAAATGCGAGAGACGGGTGAATGAACCAAGCAGAAAGTGCTTGGAGGAAATGTTAGAGACGGGTGAATGAGCCAAGCAGAATGTGCTTGGAGGATATGCGAGAGAAGGGTGAATGATCTGAGCACAAAGCGCTTGGAGGAAATACGAGAGACGGATGAATGAGGAAAGCAAAAAGTGTTTAGGGAAATGCGAAGAGCAGGCTGAATGAGACAAGCAGAAAGCACTTGGAGGAAATGTGAGAGAAGGGTGAATGAGCCAAGCAGAAAGCGCTTGGAGGAAAGGCGTAAGAAGTCTGAATGAACCAAACAGAAAGCGCTTGGAGGAAATGCGAGAGAAGGGTGAATGAGCCAGGTAGAAAGCGGTTAGAGAAAATTCGAGAGACGTCTGAATGAACCAAGCAGAAAACGCTTGGAGGAAATGTGAGAGAAGGGTGAATGAGCCAAGCAGAAAGCGCTTGGAGGAAATGCGAGAGAAGGGTGAATGAGCCAAGCAGAAAGCACTTAGAGGAAATGTGAGAGAAGGTTGAATGAGCCTAGCAGAAAGTGCTTGGAGGAAATGCGAGAGATTTGTGAATGAGCCAAGCAGAAAGCGCTTGGAAGAAATACAAGAGACCGATGAATGAGGAAATCAAAAATTGCTTTAGGGAAATGCGAAGAGAAGGCTGAATGAGACAAGCAGAAAGCACTTGGAGGAAATGAGAGAAAAGGGTGAATGATGCGAGCAGAAAGCGCTTGGAGGAAATGCGAGAGACGGGTGAACGACCCAAGCAGAAAGCGGTTAGAAAAAATTCGAGAGAAGGCTGAATGAGCCAAGCAGAAAGCGCTTGGAGGAAATGTGAGAGAAGGGTGAATGATCCGAGCAGAAAGCTCTTGGAGGAAATGCGAGAGACGGGTGAATGAGCCAAGCAGAAAGCGGTTAGAGAAAATTCGAGAGAAGTCTGAATGAAGCAAGCAGAAAGCGCTTGGAGGAAATGTTAGAGACGGGTGAATGAGCCAAGCTGAAAGCGCTTGGAGGAAATGCGATAGAAGGGTGAATGAGAAAAGCAGAAAGCGTTTGGAGGAAATGCGAGAGATGGGTGAATGAGCCATGCAGAAAGCGCTTGGAGGAAATGTGAGAGAAGGGTGAATGAGCCAAGCAGAAAGCGGTTATAGAAAATTCGAGAGAAGGCTGAATGAGCCAAGCAGAAAGCGCTTGGAGGAAATGTGAGAGAAGGGTGAATGAGCCAAGCAGAAAGCGCTTGGAGGAAATGCGAGAGACGGGTGAACGACCCACGCAGAAAGCGGTTAGAGAAAATTCGAGAGAAGGCTGAATGAGCCAAGCAGAAAACGCTTGGAGGAAATGTGAGAGAAGGGTGAATGAGCCAAGCAGAAAGCGCTTGGAGGATATGCGAGAGAAGGGTGAATGAGCCAAGCAGAAAGCACTTAGAGGAAATGTGAGAGAAGGTTGAATGAGCCTAGCAGAAAGTGCTTGGAGGAAATGCGAGAGATGTGTGAATGAGCCAAGCAGAAAGCGCTTGGAAGAAATACAAGAGACGGATGAATGAGGAAAGCAAAAATTGCTTTAGGGAAATGCGAAGAGAAGGCTGAATGAGACAAGCAGAAAGCACTTGGAGGAAATGCGAGAGAAGGGTGAATGATCCAAGCAGAAAGCGCTTGGAGGAAATGCGAGAGACGGGTGAATGAGCCAAGCAGAAAGCGGTTAGAGAAATTTCAAGAGAAGACTGATTATACCAAGCAGAAAGCGCTTGGAGGAAATGCGAGAGAAGGGTGAATGAGCCAAGCAGAAAGCGCTTGGAGGAAATGTGAGAGAAGGGTGAATGATCCGAGCAGAAAGCGCTTGGAGGAAATGCGAGAGAAAGCTGAATGAGCCAAGCAGAAAGCGGTTAGAGAAAATTCGAGAGAATTCTGAATGAACGAAGAAGAAAGCGCTTGGAGGAAATGTTAGAGACGGGTGAATGAGTCAAGCTGAAAGCGCTTGGAGGAAATGCGAGAGAAGGGTGAATGAGCCTAGCAGAAAGCGCTTGGAGGAAATGCGAGAGAAGGCTGAATGAGACAAGCAGAAAGCGTTTAGAGAAAATGCGAGAGAAGGCTGAATGAGTCAAGCAGAAAGCACTTGGAGGAAATGTGAGAGAAGGGTGAATGAGCCAAGCAGAAACCGTTTGGAGGAAATGCGAGAGATGGGTGAATGAGCCATACAGAAAGCGCTTGGAGGAAATGCGAGAGATGTGTGAATGAGCCAAGCAGAAAGCGCTTGGAGGAAATGTGAGAGAAGGGTAAATGAGCCAAGCAGAAAGCGGTTAGAGAAAATTCAAGAGAAGACTGAATGAGCCAAGCAGAAAGCGTTTGGAGGAAATGTGAGAGATGGGTGAATGAGCCAAGCAGAAAGCGGTTAGAGAAAATTCGAGAGAATTCTGAATGAACGAAGAAGAAAGCGCTTGGAGGAAATGTTAGAGACGGGTGAATGAGTCAAGCTGAAAGCGCTTGGAGGAAATGCGAGAGAAGGGTGAATGAGCCTAGCAGAAAGCGCTTGGAGGAAATGCGAGAGAAGGCTGAATGAGACAAGCAGAAAGCGTTTAGAGAAAATGCGAGAGAAGGCTGAATGAGTCAAGCAGAAAGCACTTGGAGGAAATGTGAGAGAAGGGTGAATGAGCCAAGCAGAAAGCGTTTGGAGGAAATGCGAGAGATGGGTGAATGAGCCATACAGAAAGCGCTTGGAGGAAATGTGAGAGAAGGGTGAATGAGCCAAGCAGAAAGCGCTTGGAGGAAATGTGAGAGAAGGGTGAATGAGAAAAGCAGGAAGCGCTTGGAGGAAATGCGAGAGAAGGCTGAATGAGACAAGCAGAAAGCGGTTAGAGAAAATTCGAGAGAAGGCTGAATGAGCCAAGCAGAAAACGCTTGGAGGAAATGTGAGAGAAGGATGAATGAGCCAAGCAGAAAGCGCTTGGAGGAAATGCGAGAGAAGGTTGAATGAGCCTAGCAGAAAGTGCTTGGAGGAAATGCGAGAGATGTGTGAATGAGCCAAGCAGAAAGCGCTTGGAGGAAATGTGAGAGAAGGGTAAATGAGCCAAGCAGAAAGCGGTTAGAGAAAATTCAAGAGAAGACTGAATGAGCCAAGCAGAAAGCGTTTGGAGGAAATGTGAGAGATGGGTGAATGAGCCATGCAGAAAGCGCTTGGAGGAAATGCGAGAGACGGGTGAACGACCCACGTAGAAAGCGGTTAGAGAAAATTCGAGAGAAGGCTGAATGAGCTAAGCAGAAAACGCTTGGAGGAAATGTGAGAGAAGGGTGAATGAGCCAAGCAGAAAGCGCTTGGAGGAAATGCGAGAGAAGGGTGAATGAGCCAAGCAGAAAGCACTTAGAGGAAATGTGAGAGAAGGTTGAATGAGCCTAGCAGAAAGTGCTTGGAGGAAATGCGAGAGATGTGTGAATGAGCCAAGCAGAAAGCGCTTGGAGGAAATGTGAGAGAAGGGTGAATGAGCCAAGCAGAAAGCGGTTAGAGAAAATTGAAGAGAAGACTGAATGAGCCAAGCAGAAAGCGCTTGGAGGAAATGATAGAGAAGGCTGAATGAGCCAAAAAGAAAGTGCTTGGAAGAAATACGAGAGACGGATGAATGAGGAAAGCAAAAAGTGCTTTATGGAAATGCGAAGAGAAGCCTGAATGAGACAAGCAGAAAGCACTTGGAGGAAATGTGAGAGAAGGGTGAATGAGCCAAGCAGAAAGCGCTTGGAGGAAAGGCGTTAGAAGTCTGAATGAACCAAGCAGAAAGCGCTATGGAAATGTGAGAGACGGGTGAATGAGCCAAGCAGAAAGCACTGAGAGGAAATGTGAGAGAAGGTTGAATGAGCCTAGCAGAAAGCGCTTGGAGGAAATGCGAGAGACGGGTGAACGACCCACGCAGAAAGCGGTTAGACAAAATTCGAGAGAAGGCTGAATGAGCCAAGAAGAAAACGCTTGGAGGAAATGTGAGAGAAGGGTGAATGAGCCAAGCAGAAAGTGCTTGGAAGAAATGCGAGAGAAGGGTGAATGAGCCAAGCAGAAAGCACTTAGAGGAAATGTGAGAGAAGGTTGAATGAGCCTAGCAGAAAGTGCTTGGAGGAAATGCGAGAGATGTGTGAATGAGCCAAGCAGAAAGCGCTTGGAAGAAATACAAGAGACCGATGAATGAGGAAATCAAAAATTGCTTTAGGGAAATGCGAAGAGAAGGCTGAATGAGACAAGCAGAAAGCACTTGGAGGAAATGCGAGAGAAGGGTGAATGATCCGAGCAGAAAGCGCTTGGAGGAAATGCGAGAGATGGGTGAATGAGCCAAGTAGAAAGCGGTTAGAGAAAATTCGAGAGACGTCTGAATGAACCAAGCAGAAAGTGCTTGGAGGAAATGTTTGAGACGGGTGAATGAGCCAAGGAGAAATCGCTTGGAGGAAATGCGAGAGACGGGTGAACGACCCAAGCAGAAAGCGGTTAGAAAAAATTCGAGAGAAGGCTGAATGAGCCAAGCAGAAAGCGCTTGGAGGAAATGTGAGAGAAGGGTGAATGATCCGAGCAGAAAGCTCTTGGAGGAAATGCGAGAGACGGGTGAATGAGCCAAGCAGAAAGCGGTTAGAGAAAATTCGAGAGAAGTCTGAATGAACCAAGCAGAAAGCACTTGGAGGAAATGCGAGAGAAGGGTGAATGAGAAAAGCAGGAAGCACTTGGAGGAAATGCGAGAGAAGGCTGAATGAGACAAGCAGAAAGCGGTTAGAGAAAATTCGAGAGAAGGCTGAATGAGCCAAGCAGAAAGCGTTTGGAGGAAATGCGAGAGATGGGTGAATGAGCCATGCAGAAAGCGCTTGGAGGAAATGTGAGAGAAGGGTGAATGAGCCAAGCAGAAAGCGGTTAGAGAAAATTCAAGAGAAGACTGAATAAACCAAGTAGAAAGCGCTTGGAGGAAATGCGAGAGACGGGTGAACGACCCAAGCAGAAAGCGGTTAGAGAAAAATCAAGAGAAGGCTGAATGAGCCAAGCAGAAAGCGCTTGGAGGAAATGTGAGAGAAGGGTGAATGAGCCAAGCAGAAAGCGCTTGGAGGAAATGCGAGAGACGGGTGAACGACCCAAGTAGAAAGCGGTTAGAGAAAATTCGAGAGAAGGCTGAATGAGCCAAGCAGAAAGCGCTTGGAGGAAATGTGAGAGAAGGGTGAATGAGCCAAGCAGAAAGCGCTTGGAGGAAATGCGAGAGATGTGTGAATGAGCCAAGCAGAAAGCGCTTGGAAGAAATACAAGAGACCGATGAATGAGGAAAGCAAAAATTGCTTTAGGGAAATGCGAAGAGAAGGCTGAATGAGCCAAGCAGAAAGCGTTTGGAGGAAATGTGAGAGAAGGGTGAATGAGCCAAGCAGAAAGTTCTTGGAGGAAATGCGAGAGAAGGGTGAATGAGCCAAGCAGAAAGCACTTAGAGGAAAGGTGAGTGAAGGTTGAATGAGCCTAGCAGAAAGTGCTTGGAGGAAATTCGAGAGAAGGCTGAATGAGCCAAGCAGAAAACGCTTGGAGGAAATGTGAGAGAAGGGTGAATGAGCCAAGCAGAAAGCGCTTGGAGGAAATGCGAGAGAAGGGTGAATGAGCCAAGCAGAAAGCACTTAGAGGAAATGCGAGAGATGTGTGAATGAGCCAAGCAGAAAGCACTTGGAAGAAATACAAGAGACGGATGAATGAGGAAAGCAAAAATTGCTTTAGGGAAATGCGAAGAGAAGGCTGAATGAGACAAGCAGAAAGCACTTGGAGGAAATGCGAGAGAAGGGTGAATGATCCGAGCAGAAAGCGCTTGGAGGAAATGCGAGAGACGGGTGAATGAGCCAAGTAGAAAGCGGTTAGAGAAAATTCGAGAGAAGGCTGAATGAGCCAAGCAGAAAGCGTTTGGAGGAAATGTGAGAGAAGGGTGAATGATCCGAGCAGAAAGCTCTTGGAGGAAATGCGAGAGACGGGTGAATGAGCCAAGCAGAAAGCGGTTAGAGAAAATTCGAGAGAAGTCTGAATGAACCAAGCAGAAAGCGCTTGGAGGAAATGTTAGAGACGGGTGAATGAGCCAAGCTGAAAGCGCTTGGAGGAAATGCGATAGAAGGGTGAATGAGAAAAGCAGGAAGCGCTTGGAGGAAATGCGAGAGAAGGCTGAATGAGAAAAGCAGAAAGCGGTTAGAGAAAATTCGAGAGAAGGCTGAATGAGCCAAGCAGAAAGCACTTGGAGGAAATGCGAGAGAAGGGTGAATGAGAGAAGCAGGAAGCGCTTGGAGGAAATGCGAGAGAAGGCTGAATGAGACAAGCAGAAAGCGGTTAGAGAAAATTCGAGAGAAGGCTGAATGAGCCAAGCAGAAAGCGTTTGGAGGAAATGCGAGAGATGGGTGAATGAGCCATGCAGAAAGCGCTTGGAGGAAATGTGAGAGAACGGTGAATGAGCCAAGCAGAAAGCGGTTAGAGAAAATTCAAGAGAAGACTGAATAAACCAAGCAGAAAGCGCTTGGAGGAAATGCGAGAGACGGGTGAACGACCCAAGCAGAAAGCGGTTAGAGAAAAATCGAGAGAAGGCTGAATGAGCCAAGCAGAAAGCGCTTGGAGGAAATGTGAGAGAAGGTTGAATGAGCCAAGCAGAAAGCGCTTGGAGGAAATGCGAGAGACGGGTGAACGACCCAAGTAGAAAGCGGTTAGAGAAAATTCGAGAGAAGGCTGAATGAGCCAAGCAGAAAGCGCTTGGAGGAAATGTGAGAGAAGGGTGAATGAGCCAAGCAGAAAGCGCTTGGAGGAAATGCGAGAGATGTGTGAATGAGCCAAGCAGAAAGCGCTTGGAAGAAATACAAGAGACCGATGAATGAGGAAAGCAAAAATTGCTTTAGGGAAATGCGAAGAGAAGGCTGAATGAGCCAAGCAGAAAGCGTTTGGAGGAAATGCGAGAGATGGGTGAATGAGCCATGCAGAAAGTGCTTGGAGGAAATGCGAGAGACGGGTGAACGACCCACGCAGAAAGCGGTTAGAGAAAATTCGAGAGAAGGCTGAATGAGCCAAGCAGAAAGCGCTTGGAGGAAATGCAAGAGAAGAGTGAATGATCCGAGCAGACAGCGCTTGGAGGAAATGTGAGAGAAGGGTGAATGAGCCAAGCAGAAAGCGGTTAGAGAAAATTCAAGAGAAGACTGAATGAGCCAAGCAGAAAGCGCTTGGAGGAAATGATAGAGAAGGCTGAATGAGCCAATGAGAAAGTGCTTGGAAGAAATACGAGAGACGGATGAATTTGGAAAGCAAAAAGTGCTTTAGGGAAATGCGAAGAGAAGGCTGAATGAGACAAGCAGAAAGCACTTGGAGAAAATGTAAGAAAAGGGTGAATGAGCCAAGCAGAAAGCGCTTGGAGGAAAGGCGTTGAAGTCTGAATGAACCAAGCAGAAAGCGCTATGGAAATGTTAGAGACGGGTGAATGAGCCAAGCAGAAAGCACTTAGAGGAAATGTGAGAGAAGAGTGAATGAGCCAAGCAGAAAGCGCTTGGAGGAAATGCGTTAGAAGTCTGAATGAACCAAGCAGAAAGCGCATGGAGGAAATGTTAGAAACGGGTGAATAAGCCAAGGAGAAAGCACTTGGAGGAAATGCGAGAGAAGGGTGAATGATCGGAGCACAAAGCGCTTGGAGGAAACGCCAGAGACGGGTGAACGACCCAAGCAGAAAGCGGTTAGAGAAAATTCGAGAGAAGGGTGAATGAGCCAAGCAGAAAGCGCTTGGAGGAAATGCGATAGAAGGGTGAATGATCGGAGCACAAAGCGCTTGGAGGAAACGCCAGAGACGGGTGAACGTCCCAAGCAGAAAGCGGTTAGAGAAAATTCGAGAGAAGGCTGAATGAGACAAGCAGAAAGCACTTGGAGGAAATGTGAGAGAAGGGTGAATGAGCCAAGCAGAAAGCGCTTGGAGGAAATGCGAGAGACGGGTGAATGACCCAAGTAGAAAGCGGTTAGAGAAAATTCGAGAGAAGGCTGAATGAGCCAAGCAGAAACGCTTGGAGGAAATGTGAGAGAAGGGTGAATGAGCCAAGCAGAAAGCGCTTGGAGGAAATGCGAGAGATGTGTGAATGAGCCAAGCAGAAAGCGCTTGGAAGAAATACAAGAGACCGATGAATGAGGAAAGCAAAAATTGCTTTAGGGAAATGCGAAGAGAAGGCTGAATGAGCCAAGCAGAAAGCGTTTGGAGGAAATGCGAGAGATGGGTGAACGACCCATGCAGAAAGCGGTTAGAGAAAATTCGAGAGAAGGCTGAATGAGCCAAGCAGAAAACGCTTGGAGGAAATGTGAGAGAAGGGTGAATGAGCCAAGCAGAAAGCGCTTGGAGGAAATGCGAGAGAAGGGTGAATGAGCCAAGCAGAAAGCACTTAGAGGAAATGTGAGAGAAGGTTGAATGAGCCTAGCAGAAAGTGCTTGGAGGAAATGCAAGAGATGTGTGAATGAGCCAAGCAGAAAGCGCTAGGAGGAAATGTGAGAGAATGGTGAATGAGCCAAGCAGAAAGCGGTTAGAGAAAATTCAAGAGAAGACTGAATGAGCCAAGCAGAAAGCGCTTGGAGGAAATGATAGAGAAGGCTGAATGAACCAAGGAGAAAGTGCTTGGAAGAAATACGAGAGACGGATGAATTTGGAAAGCAAAAAGTGCTTTAGGGAAATGCGAAGAGAAGTCTGAATGAGACAAGCAGAAAGCACTTGGAGGAAATGTAAGAGAAGGGTGAATGAGCCAAGCAGAAAGCGCTTGGAGGAAAGGCGTTGAAGTCTGAATGAACCAAGCAGAAAGCGCTATGGAAATGTTAGAGACGGGTGAATGAGCCAAGCAGAAAGCACTTAGAGGAAATGTGAGAGAAGAGTGAATGAGCCAAGCAGAAAGCGCTTGGAGGAAATGCGTTAGAAGTCTGAATGAACCAAGCAGAAAGCGCATGGAGGAAATGTTAGAAACGGGTGAATGAGCCAAGGAGAAAGCACTTGGAGGAAATGCGAGAGAAGGGTGAATGATCGGAGCACAAAGCGCTTGGAGGAAACGCCAGAGACGGGTGAACGTCCCAAGCAGAAAGCGGTTAGAGAAAATTCGAGAGAAGGCTGAATGAGACAAGCAGAAAGCACTTGGAGGAAATGTGAGAGAATGTTGAATGAGCCAAGAAGAAAGCGCTTTGAGGAAATGCGAGAGAAGGGTGAATGAGCCAAGAAGAAAGCGGTTAGAGAAAATTCGAGAGAAGGCTGAATGAGCCAAGCAGAAAGCACTTAGAGGAAATGTGAGAGAAGGTTGAATGAGCCAAGCAGAAAGCGCTTGGAGGACATGCGAGAGATGTGTGAATGAGACAAGCAGAAAGCGGTTAGAGAAAATTCGAGAGAAGGCTGAATGAGCCAAGCAGAAAGCGTTTGGAGGAAATGCGAGAGATGGGTGAATGAGCCATGCAGAAAGCGGTTAGAGAAAATTCAAGAGAAGACTGAATGAGCCAAGCAGAAAGCGCTTGGAGGAAATGATAGAGAAGGCTGAATGAGCCAAGGAGAAAGTGCTTGGAAGAAATACGAGAGACGGATGAATGAGGAAAGCAAAGAGTGCTTTAGGGAAATGCGAAGAGAAGGCTGAATGAGACAAGCAGAAAGCACTTGGAGGAAAGGCGTTAGAAGTCTGAATGAACCAAACAGAAAGCGCTATGGAAATGTTAGAGACGGGGGAATGAGCCAAGCAAAAAGCGCTTGCAGGAAATGCAAGAGAAGGGTGAATGAGCCAAGTAGAAAGCGGTTAGAGAAAATTCGAGAGAAGTATGAATGAACCAAGCAGAAAGCGTTTGGAGGAAATGTTAGAGACGGGTGAATGAGCCAAGCAGAAAGCGCTTAGAGGAAATGCGAGAGAAGGGTGAATGATCCGAGCAGAAAGCTCTTGGAGGAAATGCGAGAGACGGGTGAATGAGCCAAGTAGAAAGCGGTTAGAGAAAATTCGAGAGAAGTCTGAATGAACCAAGCAGAAAGCGTTTGGAGGAAATGTTAGAGACGGGTGAATGAGCCAAGCAGAAAGTGCTTGGAGGAAATGCGAGAGACGGGTGAACGACCCAAGAAGAAAGCGGTTAGAGAAAAATCGAGAGAAGGCTGAATGAGCCAAGCAGAAAGCGCTTGGAGGAAATGTGAGAGAAGGGTGAATGAGCCAAGCAGAAAGCGCTTGGAGGAAATGCGAGAGACGGGTGAATGAGCCAAGCAGAAAGTGGTTAGAGAAAATTCGAGAGAAGTCTGAATGAACCAAGCAGAAAGCGCTTGGAGGAAATGTTAGAGACGGGTGAATGAGCCAAGCTGAAAGCGCTTGGAGGAAATGCGATAGAAGGATGAATGAGAAAAGCAGGAAACGCTTGGAGGAAATGCGAGAGAAGGCTGAATGAGACAAGCAGAAAGCGGTTAGAGAAAATTCGAGAGAAGGCTGAATGAGCCAAGCAGAAGGCACTTGGAGGAAATGCGAGAGAAGGGTGAATGAGAAAAGCAGGAAGCGCTTGGAGGAAATGCGAGAGAAGGCTGAATGAGACAAGCAGAAAGCGGTTAGAGAAAATTCGAGAGAAGGCTGAATGAGCCAAGCAGAAAGCGTTTGGAGGAAATGCGAGAGATGGGTGAATGAGCCATGCAGAAAGCGCTTGGAGGAAATGTGAGAGAAGGGTGAATGAGCCAAGCAGAAAGCGGTTAGAGAAAATTCAAGAGAAGACTGAATAAACCAAGCAGAAAGAGCTTGGAGGAAATGTGAGAGAAGGGTGAATGAGCCAAGCAGAAAGCGCTTGGAGGAAATGCGAGAGACGGGTGAACGACACAAGCAGAAAGCGGTTACAGAAAATTCGAGAGAAGGCTGAATGAGCCAAGCAGAAAGCGCTTGGAGGAAATGTGAGAGAAGGGTGAATGAGCCAAGCAGAAAGCGCTTGGAGGAAAGGCGTTAGAAGTCTGAATGAACCAAACAGAAAGCGCTAGGGAAATGTTAGAGACGGGTGAATGAGCCAAGCAGAAAGCGCTTAGAGGAAATGCGAGAGAAGGGTGAATGATCTGAGCAGAAAGCTCTTGGAGGAAATGCGAGAGACGGGTGAATGAGCCAAGTAGAAAGCGGTTAGAGAAAATTCGAGAGAAGTCTGAATGAACCAAGCAGAAAGCGTTTGGAGGAAATGTTAGAGACGGGTGAATGAGCCAAGCAGAAAGTGCTTGGAGGAAATGCGAGAGACGGGTGAACGACCCAAGAAGAAAGCGGTTAGAGAAAAATCGAGAGAAGGCTGAATGAGCCAAGCAGAAAGCGCTTGGAGGAAATGTGAGAGAAGGGTGAATGAGCCAAGCAGAAAGCGCTTGGAGGAAATGCGAGAGACGGGTGAATGAGCCAAGCAGAAAGTGGTTAGAGAAAATTCGAGAGAAGTCTGAATGAACCAAGCAGAAAGCGCTTGGAGGAAATGTTAGAGACGGGTGAATGAGCCAAGCTGAAAGCGCTTGGAGGAAATGCGATAGAAGGATGAATGAGAAAAGCAGGAAACGCTTGGAGGAAATGCGAGAGAAGGCTGAATGAGACAAGCAGAAAGCGGTTAGAGAAAATTCGAGAGAAGGCTGAATGAGCCAAGCAGAAGGCACTTGGAGGAAATGCGAGAGAAGGGTGAATGAGAAAAGCAGGAAGCGCTTGGAGGAAATGCGAGAGAAGGCTGAATGAGACAAGCAGAAAGCGGTTAGAGAAAATTCGAGAGAAGGCTGAATGAGCCAAGCAGAAAGCGTTTGGAGGAAATGCGAGAGATGGGTGAATGAGCCATGCAGAAAGCGCTTGGAGGAAATGTGAGAGAAGGGTGAATGAGCCAAGCAGAAAGCGGTTAGAGAAAATTCAAGAGAAGACTGAATAAAC
Source organism: Crotalus helleri (assembly GCA_024509115.1). Taxonomy (NCBI): domain Eukaryota; kingdom Metazoa; phylum Chordata; class Lepidosauria; order Squamata; family Viperidae; genus Crotalus; species Crotalus helleri. Next base: position 41,609,588 of record JAKSXO010000008.1, read on the forward strand.
CAAGCAGAAAGAGCTTGGAGGAAATGTGAGAGAAGGGTGAATGAGCCAAGCAGAAAGCGCTTGGAGGAAATGCGAGAGACGGGTGAACGACACAAGCAGAAAGCGGTTACAGAAAATTCGAGAGAAGGCTGAATGAGCCAAGCAGAAAGCGCTTGGAGGAAATGTGAGAGAAGGGTGAATGAGCCAAGCAGAAAGCGCTTGGAGGAAAGGCGTTAGAAGTCTGAATGAACCAAACAGAAAGCGCTAGGGAAATGTTAGAGACGGGTGAATGAGCCAAGCAGAAAGCGCTTAGAGGAAATGCGAGAGAAGGGTGAATGATCCGAGCAGAAAGCTCTTGGAGGAAATGCGAGAGACGGGTGAATGAGCCAAGTAGAAAGCGGTTAGAGAAAATTCGAGAGAAGTCTGAATGAACCAAGCAGAAAGCGTTTGGAGGAAATGTTAGAGACGGGTGAATGAGCCAAGCAGAAAGCGCTTAGAGAAAATTCGAGAGAAGGCTGAATGAGCCAAGCAGAAAGCGCTTGGAGGACATGCGAGAGATGTGTGAATGAGACAAGCAGAAAGCGGTTAGAGAAAATTCGAGAGAAGGCTGAATGAGCCAAGCAGAAAGCGTTTGGAGGAAATGCGAGAGATGGGTGAATGAGCCATGCAGAAAGCGCTTGGAGGAAATGTGAGAGAAGGGTGAATGAGCCAAGCAGAAAGCGGTTAGAGAAAATTCAAGAGAAGACTGAATGAGCCAAGCAGAAAGCGCTTGGAGGAAATGATAGAGAAGGCTGAATGAGCCAAGGAGGAAGTGCTTGGAAGAAATACGAGAGACGGATGAATGAGGAAAGCAAAGAGTGCTTTAGGGAAATGCGAAGAGAAGGCTGAATGAGACAAGCAGAAAGCACTTGGAGGAAAGGCGTTAGAAGTCTGAATGAACCAAACAGAAAGCGCTATGGAAATGTTAGAGACGGGGGAATGATCCGAGCAGAAAGCTCTTGGAGGAAATGCGAGAGACGGGTGAATGAGCCAAGTAGAAAGCGGTTAGAGAAAATTCGAGAGAAGTCTGAATGAACCAAGCAGAAAGCGTTTGGAGGAAATGTTAGAGACGGGTGAATGAGCCAAGCAGAAAGTGCTTGGAGGAAATGCGAGAGACGGGTGAACGACCCAAGCAGAAAGCGGTTAGAGAAAAATCGAGAGAAGGCTGAATGAGCCAAGCAGAAAGCGCTTGGAGGAAATGTGAGAGAATGGTGAATGAGCCAAGCAGAAAGCGCTTGGAGGAAATGCGAGAGACGGGTGAACGACCCAAGTAGAAAGCGGTTAGAGAAAATTCGAGAGAAGGCTGAATGAGCCAAGCAGAAAGCGCTTGGAGGAAATGCGAGAGATGTGTGAATGAGCCAAGCAGAAAGCGCTTGGAAGAAATACAAGAGACCGATGAATGAGGAAAGCAAAAATTGCTTTAGGGAAATGCGAAGAGAAGGCTGAATGAGACAAGCAGAAAGCGGTTAGAGAAAATTCGAGAGAACTCTGAATGAACGAAGAAGAAATCGCTTGGAGGAAATGTTAGAGACGGGTGAATGAGCCAAGCAGAAAGTGGTTAGAGAAAATTCGAGAGAAGTCTGAATGAACCAAGCAGAAAGCGCTTGGAGGAAATGTTAGAGACGGGTGAATGAGCCAAGCTGAAAGCGCTTGGAGGAAATGCGATAGAAGGGTGAATGAGAAAAGCAGGAAGCGCTTGGAGGAAATGTGAGAGAAGGCTGAATGAGACAAGCAGAAAGCGGTTAGAGAAAATTCGAGAGAAGGCTGAATGAGCCAAGCAGAAAGCACTTGGAGGAAATGCGAGAGAAGGGTGAATGAGAAAAGCAGGAAGCGCTTGGAGGAAATGCGAGAGAACGCTGAATGAGACAAGCAGAAAGCGGTTAGAGAAAATTCGAGAGAAGGCTGAATGAGCCAAGCAGAAAGCGTTTGGAGGAAATGCGAGAGATGGGTGAATGAGCCATGCAGAAAGTGCTTGGAGGAAATGTGAGAGAAGGGTGAATGAGCCAAGCAGAAAGCGGTTAGAGAAAATTCAAGAGAAGACTGAAAAAACCAAGCAGAAAGCGCTTGGAGGAAAGGTGAGAAAAGGGTGAATGAGCCAAGCAGAAAGCGCTTGGAGGAAATGCGAGAGACGGGTGAACGACCCAAGCAGAAAGCGGTTACAGAAAATTCGAGAGAAGGCTGAATGAGCCAAGCAGAAAGCGCTTGGAGGAAATGTGAGAGAAGGGTGAATGAGCCAAGCAGAAAGCGCTTGGAGGAAAGGCGTTAGAAGTCTGAATGAACCAAACAGAAAGCGCTATGGAAATGTTAGAGACGGGTGAATGAGCCAAGCAGAAAGCGCTTAGAGGAAATGCGAGAGAAGGGTGAATGAGCCAAGCAGAAAGCGCTTGGAGGAAATGCGAGAGACGGGTGAACGACCCAAGTAGAAAGCGGTTAGAGAAAATTCGAGAGAAGGCTGAAGGAGCCAAGGAGAAAGCGCTTGGAGGAAATGTGAGAGAAGGGTGAATGATCCGAGCAGAAAGCTCTTGGAGGAAATGCGAGAGACGGGTGAATGAGCCAAGCAGAAAGCGGTTAGAGAAAATTCGAGAGAAGTCTGAATGAACCAAGCAGAAAGCGCTTGGAGGAAATGTTAGAGACGGGTGAATGAGCCAAGCTGAAAGCGCTTGGAGGAAATGCGATAGAAGGGTGAATGAGAAAAGCAGGAAGCACTTGGAGGAAATGCGAGAAGGCTGAATGAGACAAGCAGAAAGCGGTTAGAGAAAATTCGAGAGAAGGCTGAAGGAGCCAAGCAGAAAGCACTTGGAGGAAATGCGAGAGAAGGGTGAATGAGAAAGGCAGGAAGCACTTGGAGGAAATGCGAGAGAAGGCTGAATGAGACAAGCAGAAAGCGGTTAGAGAAAATTCGAGAGAAGGCTGAATGTGCCAAGCAGAAAGCGCTTGGAGGAAATGCGAGAGATGTGTGAATGAGCCAAGCAGAAAGCGCTTGGAAGAAATACAAGAGACCGATGAATGAGGAAAGCAAAAATTGCTTTAGGGAAATGCGAAGAGAAGGCTGAATGAGACAAGCAGAAAGCACTTGGAGGAAATGCGAGAGAAGGGTGAATGATCCGAGCAGAAAGCTCTTGGAGGAAATGCGAGAGATGGGTGAATGAGCCAAGCAGAAAGTGGTTAGAGAAAATTCGAGAGAAGTCTGAATGAACCAAGCAGAAAGCGCTTGGAGGAAATGTCAGAGACGGGTGAATGAGCCAAGCTGAAAGCGCTTGGAGGAAATGCGATAGAAGGGTGAATGAGAAAAGCAGGAAGCGCTTGGAGGAAATGCGAGAGAAGGCTGAATGAGACAAGCAGAAAGCGGTTAGAGAAAATTCGAGAGAAGGCTGAATGAGCCAAGCAGAAAGCGTTTGGAGGAAATGTGAGAGAAGGGTGAATGAGACAAGCAGAAAGCGGTTAGAGAAAATTCAAGAGAAGACTGAATAAACCAAGCAGAAAGCGCTTGGAGGAAATGCGAGAGAAGGGTGAATGAGCCAAGCAGAAAGCGCTTGGAGGAAATGCGAGAGACGGGTGAACGACCCAAGCAGAAAGCGGTTACAGAAAATTCGAGAGAAGTCTGAATGAACCAAGCAGAAAGCGCTTGGAGGAAATGTTAGAGACGGGTGAATGAGCCAGGCTGAAAGCGCTTGGAGGAAATGCGATAGAAGGGTGAATGAGAAAAGCAGGAAGCGCTTGGAGGAAAGGCGTTAGAAGTCTGAATGAACCAAACAGAAAGCGCTATGGAAATGTTAGAGACGGGTGAATGAGCCAAGCAGAAAGCGCTTAGAGGACATGCGAGAGAAGGGTGAATGAGCCAAGCAGAAAGCGCTTGGAGGAAATGCGAGAGACGGGTGAACGACCCAAGTAGAAAGCGGTTAGAGAAAATTCGAGAGAAGGCTGAGTGAGCCAAGGAGAAAGCGCTTGGAGGAAATGTGAGAGAAGGGTGAATGATCCGAGAAGAAAGCTCTTGGAGGAAATGCGAGAGACGGGTGAATGAGCCAAGCAGAAAGCGGTTAGAGAAAATTCGAGAGAAGTCTGAATGAACCAAGCAGAAAGCGCTTGGAGGAAATGTTAGAGACGGGTGAATGAGCCAGGCTGAAAGCGCTTGGAGGAAATGCGATAGAAGGGTGAATGAGAAAAGCAGGAAGCGCTTGGAGGAAATGCGAGAAGGCTGAATGAGACAAGCAGAAAGCGGTTAGAGAAAATTCGAGAGAAGTCTGAAGGAGCCAAGCAGAAAGCACTTGGAGGAAATGCGAGAGAAGGGTGAATGAGAAAGGCAGGAAGCACTTGGAGGAAATGCGAGAGAAGGCTGAATGAGACAAGCAGAAAGCGGTTAGAGAAAATTTGAGAGAAGGCTGAATGAGCCAAGCAGAAAGCGTTTGGAGGAAATGTGAGAGAAGGGTGAATGAGCCAAGCAGAAAGTGCTTGGAGGAAATGCGAGAGACGGGTGAACGACCCAAGCAGAAAGCGGTTACAGAAAATTCGAGAGAAGGCTGAATGAGCCAAGCAGAAAGCGCTTGGAGGAAATGTGAGAGAAGGGTGAATGAGCCAAGCAGAAGGCGCTTGGAGGAAAGGCGTTAGAAGTCTGAATGAACCAAACAGAAAATGCTATGGAAATGTTAGAGACGGGTGAATGAGCCAAGCAGAAAGCGCTTAGAGGAAATGCGAGAGAAGGGTGAATGATCCAAGCAGAAAGCTCTTGGAGGAAATGCGAGAGACGGGTGAATGAGCCAAGTAGAAAGCGGTTAGAGAAAATTCGAGAGAAGTCTGAATGAACCAAGCAGAAAGCATTTGGAGGAAATGTTAGAGACGGGTGAATGAGCCAAGCAGAAAGTGCTTGGAGGAAATGCGAGAGACGGGTGAGCGACCCAAGCAGAAAGCGGTTAGAGAAAAATCGAGAGAAGGCTGAATGAGCCAAGCAGAAAGCGCTTGGAGGAAATGTGAGAGAAGGGTGAATGAGCGAAGCAGAAAGCGCTTGGAGGAAATGCGAGAGACGGGTGAACGACCCAAGTAGAAAGCGGTTAGAGAAAATTCGAGAGAAGGCTGAATGAGCCAAGCAGAAAGCGCTTGGAGGAAATGCGAGAGATGTGTGAATGAGCCAAGGAGAAAGCGCTTGGAAGAAATACAAGAGACCAATGAATGAGGAAAGCAAAAATTGCTTTAGGGAAATGCGAAGAGAAGGCTGAATAAGACAAGCAGAAAGCACTTGGAGGAAATGCGAGAGAAGGGTGAATGATCCGAGAAGAAAGCGCTTGGAGGAAATGCGAGAGACGGGTGAATGAGCCAAGTAGAAAGCGGTTAGAGAAAATTCGAGAGACGTCTGAATGAACCAAGCAGAAAGTGCTTGGAGGAAATGTTAGAGACGGGTGAATGAGCCAAGGAGAAATCGCTTGGAGGAAATGCGAGAGACGGGTGAACGACCCAAGCAGACAGCGGTAAGAGAAAATTCAAGAGAAGACTGAATAAACCAAGCAGAAAGCGCTTGGAGCAAATGTGAGAGAAGGGTGAATGAGCGAAGCAGAAAGCGCTTGGAGGAAATGCGATAGACGGGTGAACGACCCAAGTAGAAAGCGGTTAGAGAAAATTCGAGAGAAGGCTGAATGAGCCAAGCAGAAAGCACTTGGAGGAAATGCGAGAGAAGGGTGAATGAGAAAGGCAGGAAGCGCTTGGAGGAAATGCGAGAGAAGGCTGAATGAGACAAGCAGAAAGCGGTTAGAGAAAATTTGAGAGAAGGCTGAATGAGCCAAGCAGAAAGCGTTTGGAGGAAATGTGAGAGAAGGGTGAATGAGCCAAGCAGAAAGCGCTTGGAGGAAATGCGAGAGACGGGTGAACGACCCAAGCAGAAAGCGGTTACAGAAAATTCGAGAGAAGGCTGAATGAGCCAAGCAGAAAGCACTTGGAGGAAATGTGAGAGAAGGGTGAATGAGCCAAGCAGAAAGCGCTTGGAGGAAAGGCGTTAGAAGTCTGAATGAACCAAACAGAAAGCGCTATGGAAATGTTAGAGACGGGTGAATAAGCCAAGCAGAAACCGCTTAGAGGAAATGCGAGAGAAGGGTGAATGATCCGAGCAGAAAGCTCTTGGAGGAAATGCGAGAGACGGGTGAATGAGCCAAGTAGAAAGCAGTTAGAGAAAATTCGAGAGAAGTCTGAATGAACCAAGCAGAAAGCGTTTGGAGGAAATGTTAGAGACGGGTGAATGAGCCAAGCAGAAAGTGCTTGGAGGAAATGCGAGAGACGGGTGAGCGACCCAAGCAGAAAGCGTTTGGAGGAAATGTTAGAGACGGGTGAATGAGCCAAGCAGAAAGTGCTTGGAGGAAATGCGAGAGACGGGTGAGCGACCCAAGCAGAAACCAGTTAGAGAAAAATCGAGAGAAGGCTGAATGAGCCAAGCAGAAAGCGCTTGGAGGAAATGTGAGAGAAGGGTGAATGAGCGAAGCAGAAAGCGCTTGGAGGAAATGCGATAGACGGGTGAACGACCCAAGTAGAAAGCGGTTAGAGAAAATTCGAGAGAAGGCTGAATGAGCCAAGCAGAAAGCGCTTGGAGGAAATGTGAGAGAAGGGTGAATGAGCCAAGCAGAAAGCGCTTAGGGGAAATGCGAGAGATGTGTGAATGAGCCAAGCAGAAAGCGCTTGGAAGAAATACAAGAGACCAATGAATGAGGAAAGCAAAAATTGCTTTAGGGAAATGCGAAGAGAAGGCTGAATGAGACAAGCAGAAAGCACTTGGAGGAAATGCGAGAGAAGGGTGAATGATCCGAGCAGAAAGAGCTTGGAGGAAATGCGAGAGACGGGTGAATGAGCCAAGTAGAAAGCGGTTAGAGAAAATTCGAGAGACGTCTGAATGAACCAAGCAGAAAGTGCTTGGAGGAAATGTTAGAGACGGGTGAATGAGCCAAGGAGAAGTCGCTTGGAGGAAATGCGAGAGACGGGTGAACGACCCAAGCAGAAAGCGGTTAGAAAAAATTCGAGAGAAGGCTGAATGAGCCAAGCAGGAAACGCTTGGAGGAAATGTGAGAGAAGGGTGAATGATCCGAGAAGAAAGCTCTTGGAGGAAATGCGAGAGACGGGTGAATGAGACAAGCAGAAAGCGGTTAGAGAAAATTCGAGAGAAGGCTGAATGAGCCAAGCAGAAAGCACTTGGAGGAAATGCGAGAGAAGGGTGAATGAGAAAAGCAGGAAGCACTTGGAGGAAATGCGAGAGAAGGCTGAATGAGACAAGCAGAAAGCGTTTGGAGGAAATGCGAGAGATGGGTGAATGAGCCATGCAGAAAGCGCTTGGAGGAAATGTGAGAGAAGGGTGAATGAGCCAAGCAGAAAGCGCTTGCAGGAAATGCGAGAGACGGGTGAACGACCCAAGCAGAAAGCGGTTACAGAAAATTCGAGAGAAGGCTGAATGAGCCAAGCAGAAAGCGCTTGGAGGAAATGTGAGAGAAGGGTGAATGAGCCAAGCAGAAAGCTCTTGGAGGAAATGCGAGAGACGGGTGAATGACCCAAGCAGAAAGCGGTTAGAGAAAATTCGAGAGAAGTCTGAATGAACCAAGCAGAAAGCGCTTGGAGGAAATGTTAGAGACGGGTGAATGAGCCAAGCTGAAAGCGCTTGGAGGAAATGCGAGAGACGGGTGAACGACCCAAGTAGAAAGCGGTTAGAGAAAATTCGAGAGAAGGCTGAATGAGCCAAGCAGAAAGCACTTGGAGGAAATGCGAGAGAAGGGTGAATGAGAAAGGCAGGAAGCGCTTGGAGGAAATGCGAGAGAAGGCTGAATGAGACAAGCAGAAAGCGGTTAGAGAAAATTTGAGAGAAGGCTGAATGAGCCAAGCAGAAAGCGTTTGGAGGAAATGTGAGAGAAGGGTGAATGAGCCAAGCAGAAAGCGCTTGGAGGAAATGCGAGAGACGGGTGAACGACCCAAGCAGAAAGCGGTTACAGAAAATTCGAGAGAAGGCTGAATGAGCCAAGCAGAAAGCACTTGGAGGAAATGTGAGAGAAGGGTGAATGAGCCAAGCAGAAAGCGCTTGGAGGAAAGGCGTTAGAAGTCTGAATGAACCAAACAGAAAGCGCTATGGAAATGTTAGAGACGGGTGAATAAGCCAAGCAGAAACCGCTTAGAGGAAATGCGAGAGAAGGGTGAATGATCCGAGCAGAAAGCTTTTGGAGGAAATGCGAGAGACGGGTGAATGAGCCAAGTAGAAAGCAGTTAGAGAAAATTCGAGAGAAGTCTGAATGAACCAAGCAGAAAGCGTTTGGAGGAAATGTTAGAGACGGGTGAATGAGCCAAGCAGAAAGTGCTTGGAGGAAATGCGAGAGACGGGTGAGCGACCCAAGCAGAAACCAGTTAGAGAAAAATCGAGAGAAGGCTGAATGAGCCAAGCAGAAAGCGCTTGGAGGAAATGTGAGAGAAGGGTGAATGAGCGAAGCAGAAAGCGCTTGGAGGAAATGCGATAGACGGGTGAACGACCCAAGTAGAAAGCGGTTAGAGAAAATTCGAGAGAAGGCTGAATGAGCCAAGCAGAAAGCGCTTGGAGGAAATGTGAGAGAAGGGTGAATGAGCCAAGCAGAAAGCGCTTAGGGGAAATGCGAGAGATGTGTGAATGAGCCAAGCAGAAAGCGCTTGGAAGAAATACAAGAGACCAATGAATGAGGAAAGCAAAAATTGCTTTAGGGAAATGCGAAGAGAAGGCTGAATGAGACAAGCAGAAAGCACTTGGAGGAAATGCGAGAGAAGGGTGAATGATCCGAGCAGAAAGAGCTTGGAGGAAATGCGAGAGACGGGTGAATGAGCCAAGTAGAAAGCGGTTAGAGAAAATTCGAGAGACGTCTGAATGAACCAAGCAGAAAGTGCTTGGAGGAAATGTTAGAGACGGGTGAATGAGCCAAGGAGAAGTCGCTTGGAGGAAATGCGAGAGACGGGTGAACGACCCAAGCAGAAAGCGGTTAGAAAAAATTCGAGAGAAGGCTGAATGAGCCAAGCAGGAAACGCTTGGAGGAAATGTGAGAGAAGGGTGAATGATCCGAGCAGAAAGCTCTTGGAGGAAATGCGAGAGACGGGTGAATGAGACAAGCAGAAAGCGGTTAGAGAAAATTCGAGAGAAGGCTGAATGAGCCAAGCAGAAAGCACTTGGAGGAAATGCGAGAGAAGGGTGAATGAGAAAAGCAGGAAGCACTTGGAGGAAATGCGAGAGAAGGCTGAATGAGACAAGCAGAAAGCGTTTGGAGGAAATGCGAGAGATGGGTGAATGAGCCATGCAGAAAGCGCTTGGAGGAAATGTGAGAGAAGGGTGAATGAGCCAAGCAGAAAGCGCTTGCAGGAAATGCGAGAGACGGGTGAACGACCCAAGCAGAAAGCGGTTACAGAAAATTCGAGAGAAGGCTGAATGAGCCAAGCAGAAAGCGCTTGGAGGAAATGTGAGAGAAGGGTGAATGAGCCAAGCAGAAAGCTCTTGGAGGAAATGCGAGAGACGGGTGAATGACCCAAGCAGAAAGCGGTTAGAGAAAATTCGAGAGAAGTCTGAATGAACCAAGCAGAAAGCGCTTGGAGGAAATGTTAGAGACGGGTGAATGAGCCAAGCTGAAAGCGCTTGGAGGAAATGCGATAGAAGGGTGAATGAGAAAACCAGGAAGCGCTTGGAGGAAATGTTAGAGACGGGTGAATGAGCCAAGCTGAAAGCGCTTGGAGGAAATGCGATAGAAGGGTGAATGAGAAAAGCAGGAAGCGCTTGGAGGAAATTCGAGAGACGGGTGAACGACCCAAGCAGAAAGCGGTTACAGAAAATTCGAGAGAAGGCTGAATGAGCCAAGCAGAAAGCGCTTGGAGGAAATGTGAGAGAAGGGTGAATGAGCCAAGCAGAAAGCGCTTGGAGGAAAGGCGTTAGAAGTCTGAATGAACCAAACAGAAAACGCTATGGAAATGTTAGAGACGGGTGAATGAGCCAAGCAGAAAGCGCTTAGAGGAAATGCGAGAGAAGGGTGAATGATCCGAGCAGAAATCTCTTGGAGGAAATGCGAGAGACGGGTGAATGAGCCAAGTAGAAAGCGGTTAGAGAAAATTCGAGAGAAGTCTGAATGAACCAAGCAGAAAGCGTTTGGAGGAAATGTTAGAGACGGGTGAATGAGCCAAGCAGAAAGTGCTTGGAGGAAATGCGAGAGACGGGTGAACGACCCAAGCAGAAAGCGGTTAGAGAAAAATCGAGAGAAGGCTGAATGAGCCAAGCAGAAAGCGCTTGGAGGAAATGTGAGAGAAGGGTGAATGAGCCAAGCAGAAAGCGCTTGGAGGAAATGCGAGAGACGGGTGAATGACCCAAGTAGAAAGCCGTTAGAGAAAATTCGAGAGAAGGCTGAATGAGCCAAGCAGAAAGCGCTTGGAGGAAATGTGAGAGAAGGGTGAATGAGCCAAGCAGAAAGCGCTTGGAGGAAATGCGAGAGATGTGTGAATGAGCCAAGCAGAAAGCGCTTGGAAGAAATACAAGAGACCAATGAATGAGGAAAGCAAAAATTGCTTTAGGGAAATGCGAAGAGAAGGCTGAATGAGACAAGCAGAAAGCACTTGGAGGAAATGCGAGAGAAGGGTGAATGATCCGAGTAGAAAGCGCTTGGAGGAAATGCGAGAGACGGGTGAACCACCCAAGCAGAAAGCGGTTAGAGAAAATTCGAGAGAAGGCTGAATGAGCCAAGCAGAAAGCGCTTGGAGGAAATGTGAGAGAAGGGTGAATGAGCCAAGCAGAAAGCGCTTGGAGGAAATGCGAGAGACGGGTGAACCACCCAAGCAGAAAGCGGTTAGAGAAAATTCGAGAGAAGGCTGAATGAGCCAAGCAGAAAGCGCTTGGAGGAAATGTGAGAGAAGGGTGAATGAGCCAAGCAGAAAGCGCTTGGAGGAAAGGCGTTAGAAGTCTGAATGAACCAAATAGAAAGCGCTATGGAAATGTTAGAGACGGGTGAATGAGCCAAGCAGAAAGCGCTTAGAGGAAATGCGAGAGAAGGCTGAATGAGCCAAGCAGAAAGCGCTTGGAGGAAATGCGAGAGAAGGGTGAATGATCCGAGCAGAAAGCGGTTAGAGAAAATTCAAGAGAAGACTGAATGAGCCAAGCAGAAAGCGCTTGGAGGAAATGATAGAGAAGGCTGAATGAGCCAAGGAGAAAGTGCTTGGAAGAAATACGAGAGACGGATGAATGAGGAAAGCAAAAAGTGCTTTATGGAAATGCGAAGAGAAGGCTGAATGAGACAAGGAGAAAGCACTTGGAGGAAATGTGAGAGAAGGGTGAATGAGCCAAGCAGAAAGCACTTAGAGGAAATGTGAGAGAAGAGTGAATGAGCCAAGCAGAAAGCGCTTGGAGGAAATGCGTTAGAAGTCTGAATGAACCAAGCAGAAAGCGCATGGAGGAAATGTTAGAGACAGGTGAATGAGCCAAGGAGAAAGCACTTGGAGGAAATGCGAGAGAAGGATGAATGATCCGAGCACAAAGCGCTTGGAGGAAACGCGAGAGACGGGTGAACGACCCAAGCAGAAAGCGGTTAGAGAAAATTCGAGAGAAGGCTGAATGAGCCAGGCAGAAAGCACTTGGAGGAAATGTGAGAGAAGGGTGAATGATCCGAGCAGAAAGCGCTTGGAGGAAATGCGAGAGAAGGCTGAATGAGCCAAGCAGAAAGCGTTTAGAGACAATTCGAGAGAACTCTGAATGAACCAAGAAGAAAGCGCTTGGAGGAAATGTTAGAGACGGGTGAATGAGTCAAGCTGAAAGCGCTTGGAGGAAATGCGAGAGAAGGGTGAATGAGCCTAGCAGAAAGCGCTTGGAGGAAATGCGAGAGAAGGGTGAATGAGCCTAGCAGAAAGCGCTTGGAGGAAATGCGAGAGAAGGCTGAATGAGACAAGCAGAAAGCGTTTAGAGAAAATTTGAGAGAAGGCTGAATGAGTCAAGCAGAAAGCACTTGGAGGAAATGTGAGAGAAGGGTGAATGAGCCAAGCAGAAAGCGTTTGGAGGAAATGCGAAGAGAAGGCTGAATGAGACAAGCAGAAAGCACTTGGAGGAAATATGAGAGAAGGGTGAATGAGCCAAGCATAAAGCGCTTGGAGGAAATGCGTTAGAAGTCTGAATGAACCAAGCAGAAAGCGCTATGGAAATGTTAGACACGGGTGAATGAGCCAAGAAGAAAGCGCTTGGAGGAAATGCGAGAGAAGGGTGAATGAGCCAAGAAGAAAGCGCTTGGAGGACATACGAGAGATGTGTGAATGAGCCAAGCAGAAAGCGCTTGGAAGAAATACGAGAGACGGATGAATGAGGAAAGCAAAAAGTGCTTTAGGGAAATGCGAAGAGAAGGCTGAATGAGACAAGCAGAAAGCGCTTGGAGGAAAGGCGTTAGAAGTCTGAATGAACCAAACAGAAAGCGCTATGGAAATGTTAGAGATGGGTGAATGAGCCAGCAGAAAGCGCTTGGAGGAAATGCAAGAGAAGGGTGAATGAGCCAAGTAGAAAGCGGTTAGAGAAAATTCGAGAGAAGGCTGAATGAGCCAAGCAGAAAGCGCTTGGAGGAAATGCGAGAGACGGGTGAACGACCCAAGTAGAAAGCGGTTAGAGAAAATTCGAGAGAAGGCTGAATGAGCCAAGTAGAAAGCACTTGGAGGAAATGTGAGAGAAGGGTGAATGAGCCAAGCAGAAATCACTTGGAGGAAATGCGAGAGACGGGTGAACGACTCAAGCAGAAAGCGGTTAGAGAAAATTCGAGAGAAGGCTGAATGAGCCAAGCAGAAAGCGCTTGGAGGAAATGTGAGAGAAGGGTGAATGAGCCAAGCAGAAAGCGCTTGGAGGAAATGCGAGTGACGGGTGAATGAGCCAAGCAGAAAGCGCTTGGAGGAAATGCGAGAGAAGGGTGAATGAGCCAAGCAGAAAGCGCTTGGAGGAAATGCAAGAGATGGGTGAATGTGCCAAGCAGAATGTGCTTGGAGGAAATGCGAGAGAAGGGTGAATGATCTGAGCACAAAGCGCTTGGAGGAAATACGAGAGACGGATGAATGAGGAAAGCAAAAAGTGCTTTAGGGAAATGCGAAGAGCAGGCTGAATGAGACAAGCAGAAAGCACTTGGAGGAAATGTGAGAGAACGGTGAATGAGCCAAGCAGAAAGCGCTTGGAGGAAATGCGAGAGACGGGTGAACGACCCAAGTAGAAAGCGGTTAGAGAAAATTCGAGAGAAGGCTGAATGAGCCAAGCAGAAAGCGCTTGGAGGAAATGTGAGAGAAGGGTGAATGAGCCAAGCAGAAAGCGCTTGGAGGAAATGCGAGAGACGGGTGAACGACCCAAGCAGAAAGCGATTAGAGAAAATTCGAGAGAAGGCTGAATGAGCCAAGCAGAAAGCGCTTGGAGGAAATGTGAGAGAAGGGTGAATGAGCCAAGCAGAAAGCGCTTGGAGGAAATGCGAGAGACGGGTGAACGACCCAAGCAGAAAGCGATTAGAGAAAATTCGAGAGAAGGCTGAATGAGTCAAGCAGAAAGCACTTGGAGGAAATGTGAGAGAAGGGTGAATGAGCCAAGCAGAAAGCGTTTGGAGGAAATGCGAGAGATGGGTGAATGAGCCAAGCAGAAAGCGGTTAGAGAAAATTCAAGAGAAGACTGAATGAGCCAAGCAGAAAGCGCTTGGAAGAAATACGAGAGACGGATGAATGAGGAAAGCAAAAAGTGCTTTATGGAAATCAGAAGAGAAGGCTGAATGAGACAAGCAGAAAGCACTTGGAGGAAATGTGAGAGAAGGGTGAATGAGCCAAGCAGAAAGCGGTTTGAGGAAATGCGTTAGAAGTCTGAATGAACCAAGCAGAAAGCGCATGGAGGAAATGTTAGAGACAGGTGAATGAGCCAAGGAGAAAGCACTTGGAGGAAATACGAGAGAAGGGTGAATGATTGGAGCACAAAGCGCTTGGAGGAAACGCGAGAGACTGGTGAACGACCCTAGCAGAAAGCGGTTAGAGAAAATTCGAGAGAAGGCTGAATGAGCCAAGCAGAAAGCGCTTGGAGGAAATGTGAGAGAAGGGTGAATGATCCGAGCAGAAAGCGCTTGGAGGAAATGCGAGAGAAGGCTGAATGAGCCAAGCAGAAAGCGGTTAGAGAAAATTCGAGAGAACTCTGAATGAACCAAGAAGAAAGCGCTTGGAGGAAATGTTAGAGACGGGTGAATGAGTCAAGCTGAAAGCGCTTGGAGGAAATGCGAGAGAAGGGTGAATGAGCCTAGCAGAAAGCGCTTGGAGGAAATGCGAGAGAAGGCTAAATGAGACAAGCAGAAAGCTTTTAGAGAAAATGCGAGAGAAGGGTGAATGAGCCAAGTAGAAAGCGGTTAGAGAAAATTCGAGAGAAGTCTGAATGAACCAAGCAGAAAGCGTTTGGAGGAAATGTTAGAGACGGGTGAATGAGCCAAGCAGAAAGCGCTTGGAGGAAATGCGAGAGAAGGGTGAATGAGCCAAGACGAAAGCGGTTAGAGAAAATTCGAGAGAAGGCTGAATGAGCCAAGCAGAAAGCGCTTGGAGGACATGCGAGAGACGTGTGAATGAGCCAAGCAGAAAGCGCTTGGAAGAAATACGAGAGACGGATGAATGAGGGAAGCAAAAAGTGCTTTAGGGAAATGCGAAGAGAAGGCTGAATGAGACAAGCAGAAAGCGCTTGGAGGAAATGTTAGAGACGGGTGAATGAGCCAAGGAGAAATCGCTTGGAGGAAACGCGAGAGACGGGTGAACGACCCAAGCAGAAAGCAGTTAGAAAAAATTCGAGAGAAGGCTGAATGAGCCAAGCAGGAAGCGCTTGGAGGAAATGTGAGAGAAGGGTGAATGATCCGAGCAGAAAGCTCTTGGAGGAAATGCGAGAGACGGGTGAATGAGCCAAGCATAAAGCGGTTAGAGAAAATTCGAGAGAAGTCTGAATGAACCAAGCAGAAAGCGCTTGGAGGAAATGTTAGAGACGGGTGAATGAGCCAAGCTGAAAGCGCTTGGAGGAAATGCGATAGAAGGGTGAATGAGAAAAGCAGGAAGCGCTTGGAGGAAATGCAAGAGAAGGCTGAATGAGACAAGCAGAAAGCGGTTAGAGAAAATTCGAGAGAAGGCTGAATGAGCCAAGCAGAAAGCACTTGGAGGAAATGCGAGAGAAGGGTGAATGAGAAAAGCAGGAAGCGCTTGGAGGAAATGCGAGAGAAGGCTGAATGAGACAAGCAGAAAGCGGTTAGAGAAAATTCGAGAGAAGGCTGAATGAGCCAAGCAGAAAGCGTTTGGAGGAAATGCGAGAGATGGGTGAATGAGCCATGCAGAAAGCGCTTGGAGGAAATGTGAGAGAAGGGTGAATGAGCCAAGCAGAAAGCGCTTGGAGGAAATGCGAGAGACGGGTGAACGACCCAAGCAGAAAGCGGTTACAGAAAATTCGAGAGAAGGCTGAATGAGCCAAGCAGAAAGCGCTTGGAGGAAATGTGAGAGAAGGGTGAATGAGCCAAGCAGAAAGCGCTTGGAGGAAAGGCGTTAGAAGTCTGAATGAACCAAACAGAAAGCGCTATGGAAATGTTAGAGACAGGTGAATGAGCCAAGCAGAAAGCGCTTAGAGGAAATGAGAGAGAAGGGTGAATGATCCGAGCAGAAAGCTCTTGGAGGAAATGCGAGAGACGGGTGAATGAGCCAAGTAGAAAGCGGTTAGAGAAAATTCGAGAGAAGTCTGAATGAACCAAGCAGAAAGCGTTTGGAGTAAATGTTAGAGACGGGTGAATGAGCCAAGCAGAAAGTGCTTGGAGGAAATGCGAGAGACGGGTGAACAACCCAAGCAGAAAGCGGTTAGAGAAAAATCGAGAGAAGGCTGAATGAGCCAAGCAGAAAGCGCTTGGAGGAAATGTGAGAGAAGGGTGAATGAGCCAAGCAGAAAGCGCTTGGAGGAAATGCGAGAGACGGGTGAACGACCCAAGTAGAAAGCGGTTAGAGAAAATTCGAGAGAAGGCTGAATGAGCCAAGCAGAAAGCGCTTGGAGGAAATGTGAGAGAAGGGTGAATGATCCGAGCAGAAAGCTCTTGGAGGAAATGCGAGAGACGGGTGAATGACCCAAGCAGAAAGCGGTTAGAGAAAATTCGAGAGAAGTCTGAATGAACCAAGCAGAAAGCGCTTGGAGGAAATGTTAGAGACGGGTGAATGAGCCAAGCTGAAAGCGCTTGGAGGAAATGCGATAGAAGGGTGAATGAGAAAAGCAGGAAGCGCTTGGAGGAAATGTTAGAGACGGGTGAATGAGCCAAGCTGAAAGCGCTTGGAGGAAATGCGATAGAAGGGTGAATGAGAAAAGCAGGAAGCGCTTGGAGGAAATGCGAGAGAAGGGTGAATGAGAAAAGCAGGAAGCGCTTGGAGGAAATTCGAGAGACGGGTGAACGACCCAAGCAGAAAGCGGTTACAGAAAATTCGAGAGAAGGCTGAATGAGCCAAGCAGAAAGCGCTTGGAGGAAATGTGAGAGAAGGGTGAATGAGCCAAGCAGAAAGCGCTTGGAGGAAAGGCGTTAGAAGTCTGAATGAACCAAACAGAAAGCGCTATGGAAATGTTAGAGACAGGTGAATGAGCCAAGCAGAAAGCGCTTAGAGGAAATGCGAGAGAAGGGTGAATGATCCGAGCAGAAATCTCTTGGAGGAAATGCGAGAGACGGGTGAATGAGCCAAATAGAAAGCGGTTAGAGAAAATTCGAGAAAAGTCTGAATGAACCAAGCAGAAAGCGTTTGGAGGAAATGTTAGAGACGGGTGAATGAGCCAAGCAGAAAGTGCTTGGAGGAAATGCGAGAGACGGGTGAACGACCCAAGCAGAAAGCGGTTAGATAAAAATCGAGAGAAGGCTGAATGAGCCAAGCAGAAAGCGCTTGGAGGAAATGTGAGAGAAGGGTGAATGAGCCAAGCAGAAAGCGCTTGGAGGAAATGCGAGAGACGGGTGAATGACCCAAGTAGAAAGCGGTTAGAGAAAATTCGAGAGAAGGCTGAATGAGCCAAGCAGAAAGCGCTTGGAGGAAATGTGAGAGAAGGGTGAATGAGCCAAGCAGAAAGCGCTTGGAGGAAATGCGAGAGATGTGTGAATGAGCCAAGCAGAAAGCGCTTGGAAGAAATACAAGAGACCAATGAATGAGGAAAGCAAAAATTGCTTTAGGGAAATGCGAAGAGAAGGCTGAATGAGACAAGCAGAAAGCACTTGGAGGAAATGCGAGAGAAGGGTGAATGATCCGAGCAGAAAGCGCTTGGAGGAAATGCGAGAGACGGGTGAATGAGCCAAGTAGAAAGCGGTTAGAGAAAATTCGAGAGACGTCTGAATGAACCAAGCAGAAAGTGCTTGGAGGAAATGTTAGAGACGGGTGAATGAGCCAAGGAGAAATCGCTTGGAGGAAATGCGAGAGACGGGTGAACGACCCAAGCAGAAAGCGGTTAGAAAAAATTCGAGACAAGGCTGAATGAGCCAAGCAGGAAGCGCTTGGAGGAAATGTGAGAGAAGGGTGAATGATCCGAGCAGAAAGCTTTTGGAGGAAATGCGAGAGACGGGTGAATGAGCCAAGCTGAAAGCGGTTAGAGAAAATTCGAGAGAAGTCTGAATGAACCAAGCAGAAAGTGCTTGTAGGAAATGTTAGAGACGGGTGAATGAGCCAAGCTGAAAGCGCTTGGAGGAAATGCGATAGAAGGGTGAATGAGGCAAGCAGAAAGCGGTTAGAGAAAATTCGAGAGAAGGCTGAATGAGCCAAGGAGAAAGCACTTGGAGGAAATGCGGAGAACGGTGAATGATCGGAGCACAAAGCGCTTGGAGGAAACGCCAGAGACGGGTGAACGACCCAAGCAGAAAGCGGTTAGAGAAAATTCGAGAGAGGTGTGAATGAGCCAAGCAGAAAGCGCTTGGAGGAAATGCGAGAGAAGGGTGAATGATCAGAGCACAAAGTGCTTGGAGGAAATGCGAGAGACGGGTGAACGACCCAAGCAGAAAGCGGTTAGATAAAAATCGAGAGAAGGCTGAATGAGCCAAGCAGAAAGCGCTTGGAGGAAATGTGAGAGAAGGGTGAATGAGCCAAGCAGAAAGCGCTTGGAGGAAATGCGAGAGACGGGTGAATGACCCAAGTAGAAAGCGGTTAGAGAAAATTCGAGAGAAGGCTGAATGAGCCAAGCAGAAAGCGCTTGGAGGAAATGTGAGAGAAGGGTGAATGAGCCAAGCAGAAAGCGCTTGGAGGAAATGCGAGAGATGTGTGAATGAGCCAAGCAGAAAGCGCTTGGAAGAAATACAAGAGACCAATGAATGAGGAAAGCAAAAATTGCTTTAGGGAAATGCGAAGAGAAGGCTGAATGAGACAAGCAGAAAGCACTTGGAGGAAATGCGAGAGAAGGGTGAATGATCCGAGCAGAAAGCGCTTGGAGGAAATGCGAGAGACGGGTGAATGAGCCAAGTAGAAAGCGGTTAGAGAAAATTCGAGAGACGTCTGAATGAACCAAGCAGAAAGTGCTTGGAGGAAATGTTAGAGACGGGTGAATGAGCCAAGGAGAAATCGCTTGGAGGAAATGCGAGAGACGGGTGAACGACCCAAGCAGAAAGCGGTTAGAAAAAATTCGAGACAAGGCTGAATGAGCCAAGCAGGAAGCGCTTGGAGGAAATGTGAGAGTAGGGTGAATGATCCGAGCAGAAAGCTCTTGGAGGAAATGCGAGAGACGGGTGAATGAGCCAAGCTGAAAGCGGTTAGAGAAAATTCGAGAGAAGTCTGAATGAACCAAGCAGAAAGTGCTTGTAGGAAATGTTAGAGACGGGTGAATGAGCCAAGCTGAAAGCGCTTGGAGGAAATGCGATAGAAGGGTGAATGAGGCAAGCAGAAAGCGGTTAGAGAAAATTCGAGAGAAGGCTGAATGAGCCAAGGAGAAAGCACTTGGAGGAAATGCGGAGAACGGTGAATGATCGGAGCACAAAGCGCTTGGAGGAAACGCCAGAGACGGGTGAACGACCCAAGCAGAAAGCGGTTAGAGAAAATTCGAGAGAAGTGTGAATGAGCCAAGCAGAAAGCGCTTGGAGGAAATGCGAGAGAAGGGTGAATGATCAGAGCACAAAGCGCTTGGAGGAAACGCCAGAGACGGGTGAACGACCCAAGCAGAAAGCGGTTAGAGAAAATTCGAGAGAAGGCTGAATGAGCCAAGCAGAAAGCGCTTGGAGGAAATGCGAGAGAAGGGTGAATGAGCCAAGAAGAAAGCGCTTGGAGGAAATCCGAGAGAAGGGTGAATGAGCCAAGAAGAAAGCGGTTAGAGAAAATTCGAGAGAAGGCTGAATGAGCCAAGCAGAAAGCACTTAGAGGAAATGTGAGAGAAGGTTGAATGAGCCAAGCAGAAAGCGCTTGGAGGACATGCGAGAGATGTGTGAATGAGCCAAGCAGAAAGCGCTTGGAAGAAATACGAGAGACAGATGAATGAGGAAAGCAAAAAGTGCTTTAGGGAAATGCGAAGAGAAGGCTGAATGAGACAAGCAGAAAGCACTTGGAGGAAAGGCGTTAGAAGTCTGAATGAACGAAACAGAAAGCGCTATGGAAATGTTAGAGACGGGTGAATGAGCCAAGCAGAAAGCGCTTAGAGGAAATGCGAGAGAAGGGTGAATGATCCGAGCAGAAAGCTCTTGGAGGAAATGCGAGAGACGGGTGAATGAGCCAAGTAGAAAGCGGTTAGAGAAAATTCGAGAGAAGTCTGAATGAGCCAAGCAGAAAGCGCTTGGAGGAAATGTGAGAGAAGGGTGAATGAGCCAAGCAGAAAGCGCTTGGAGGAAATGCGAGAGACGGGTGAACGACCCAAGCAGAAAGCGGTTAGAGAAAATTTGAGAGAAGGCTGAATGAGACAAGCAGAAAGCGTTTAGAGAAAATGCGAGAAGGCTGAATGAGTCAAGCAGAAAGCGCTTGGAGGAAATGCGAGAGAAGGCTAAATGAGACAAGCAGAAAGCGTTTAGAGAAAATGCGAGAAGGCTGAATGAGTCAAGCAGAAAGCGTTTGGAGGAAATGCGAGAGATGGTTGAACGACCCAAGTAGAAAGCGGTTAGAGAAAATTCGAGAGGAGGCTGAATGAGCCAAGCAGAAAGCGCTTGGAGGAAATGTGAGAGAAGGGTGAATGAGCCAAGCAGAAAGCGCTTGGAGGAAATGCGAGAGACGGGTGAACGACCCAAGCAGAAAGCGGTTAGAGAAAATTTGAGAGAAGGCTGAATGAGCCAAGCAGAAAGCGCTTGGAGGAAATGTGAGAGAAGGGTGAATGAGCCATGCAGAAAGCGCTTGGAGGAAATGCGAGAGAAGGGTGAATGAGCCAAGCAGAAAGCGCTTGGAGGAAATGCGAGAGAAGGGTGAATGAGCCAAGTAGAAAGCGGTTAGAGAAAATTCGAGAGAAGTCTGAATGAACCAAGCAGAAAGCGTTTGGAGGAAATGTTAGAGACGGGTGAATGAGCCAAGCAGAAAGTGCTTGGAGGAAATGCGAGAGACGGGTGAACGACCGAAGCAGAAAGCGATTAGAAAAAATTAGAGAGAAGGCTGAATGAGTCAAGCAGAAAGCACTTGGAGGAAATGTGAGAGAAGGGTGAATGAGCCAAGCAGAAAGCGTTTGGAGGAAATGCGAGAGATGGGTGAATGAGCCATGCAGAAAGCGCTTGGAGGAAATGTGAGAGAAGGGTGAATGAGCCAAGCAGAAAGCGGTTAGAGAAAATTCAAGAGAAGACTGAATGAGCCAAGCAGAAAGCGCTTGGAAGAAATACGAGAGACGGATGAATGAGGAAAGCAAAAAGTGCTTTATGGAAATCAGAAGAGAAGGCTGAATGAGACAAGCAGAAAGCACTTGAAGGAAATGTGAGAGAAGGGTGAATGAGCCAAGCAGAAAGCGGTTTGAGGAAATGCGTTAGAAGTCTGAATGAACCAAGCAGAAAGCGCATGGAGGAAATGTTAGAGACAGGTGAATGAGCCAAGGAGAAAGCACTTGGAGGAAATGCGAGAGAAGGGTGAATGATCGGAGCACAAAGCGCTTGGAGGAAACGCGAGAGACGGGTGAACGACCCTAGCAGAAAGCGGATGGAGAAAATTCGAGAGAAGGCTGAATGAGCCAAGCAGAAAGCGCTTGGAGGAAATGTGAGAGAAGGGTGAATGATCCGAGCAGAAAGCGCTTGGAGGAAATGCGAGATAAGGCTGAATGAGCCAAGCAGAAAGCGGTTAGAGAAAATTCGAGAGAACTCTGAATGAACCAAGAAGAAAGCGCTTGGAGGAAATGTTAGAGACGGGTGAATGAGTCAAGCTGAAAGCGCTTGGAGGAAATGCGAGAGAAGGGTGAATGAGCCTAGCAGAAAGCGCTTGGAGGAAATGCGAGAGAAGGCTAAATGAGACAAGCAGAAAGCGTTTAGAGAAAATGCGAGAAGGCTGAATGAGTCAAGCAGAAAGCACTTGGAGGAAATGTGAGAGAAGGGTGAATGAGCCAAGCAGAAAGCGTTTGGAGGAAATGCGAGAGATGGTTGAATGAGCCATGCAGAAAGCGCTTGGAGGAAATGCGAGAGAAGGCTGAATGAGACAAGCAGAAAGCGGTTAAAAAAATTCGAGAGAAGGCTGAATGAACTAAGCAGAAAGCACTTGGAGGAAATGTGAGAGAAGGGTGAATGAGCCAAGCAGAAAGCGTTTGGAGGAAATGCGAGAGATGGGTGAATGAGCCATGCAGAAAGCGCTTGGAGGAAATGTGAGAGAAGGCTGAATGAGCCAAGGAGAAAGCGCTTGGAAGAAATACGAGAGACGGATGAATGAGGAAAGCAAAAAGTGCTTTAGGGAAATGCCAAGAGAAGGCTGAATGAGACAACAGAAAGCACTTGGAGGAAATGTGAGAGAAGGGTGAATGAGCCAAGCAGAAAGCGCTTGGAGGAAAGGCGTTAGAAGTCTGAATGAACCAAGCAGAAAGCGCTATGGAAATGTTAGAGACGGGTGAATGAGCCAAGCAGAAAGCAATTGGAGGAAATGTGAGAGAAGAGTGAATGAGCCAAGCAGAAAGCGCTTGGAGGAAATGCGTTAGAAGTCTGAATGAACCAAGCAGAAAGTGCTTGGAGGAAATGTTAGAGACGGGTGAATGAGCCAAGCAGAAAGCGCTTGGAGAAAATGCGAGAGAAGGGTGAATGATCCGAGCACAAAGCGCTTGGAGGAAACACGAAAGACGGGTGAACGACCCAAGCAGAAAGAGGTTAGAGAAAATTCGAGAGAAGGCTGAATGAGCCAAGCAGAAAGCGCTTGGAAGAAATACGAGAGACGGATGAATGAGGAAAGCAAAAAGTGCTTTACGGAAATGCGTTAGAAGTCTTAATGAACCAAGCAGAAAGCGCTTGGAGGAAATGTTAGAGACGGGTAAATGAGCCAAGCAGAAAGCGCTAGGAGGAAATACGAGAGAAGGGTGAATGACCCAAGCAGAAAGCGCTTTGAGGAAATGCGAGAGAAGGGTGAATGAGCCAAGCAGAATGCGCTTGGAAGAAATACGAGAGACGTATGAATGAGGAAAGCAAAAAGAGCTTTAGGGAAATGCGAGAGACGGGTGAATGAGCCAAGCAGAAAGCGCTTGGAGAAAATGCGAGAGAAGGGTGAATGATCCGAGCACAAAGCGCTTGGAGGAAACACGAAAGACGGGTGAACGACCCAAGCAGAAAGCGGTTAGAGAAAATTCGAGAGAAGGCTGAATGAGCCAAGCAGAAAGCGCTTGGAAGAAATACGAGAGACGGATGAATGAGGAAAGCAAAAAGTGCTTTACGGAAATGCGTTAGAAGTCTTAATGAACCAAGCAGAAAGCGCTTGGAGGAAATGTTAGAGACGGGTAAATGAGCCAAGCAGAAAGCGCTAGGAGGAAATGTGAGAGAAGGGTGAATGAGCCATGCAGAAAGCGCTTGGAGGAAATGTGAGAGAAGGCTGAATGAGCCAAGGAGAAAGCGCTTGGAAGAAATACGAGAGACGGATGAATGAGGAAAGCAAAAAGTGCTTTAGGGAAATGCCAAGAGAAGGCTGAATGAGACAACAGAAAGCACTTGGAGGAAATGTGAGAGAAGGGTGAATGAGCCAAGCAGAAAGCGCTTGGAGGAAAGGCGTTAGAAGTCTGAATGAACCAAGCAGAAAGCGCTATGGAAATGTTAGAGACGGGTGAATGAGCCAAGCAGAAAGCAATTGGAGGAAATGTGAGAGAAGAGTGAATGAGCCAAGCAGAAAGCGCTTGGAGGAAATGCGTTAGAAGTCTGAATGAACCAAGCAGAAAGTGCTTGGAGGAAATGTTAGAGACGGGTGAATGAGCCAAGCAGAAAGCGCTTGGAGAAAATGCGAGAGAAGGGTGAATGATCCGAGCACAAAGCGCTTGGAGGAAAGACGAAAGACGGGTGAACGACCCAAGCAGAAAGCGGTTAGAGAAAATTCGAGAGAAGGCTGAATGAGCCAAGCAGAAAGCGCTTGGAAGAAATACGAGAGACGGATGAATGAGGAAAGCAAAAAGTGCTTTACGGAAATGCGTTAGAAGTCTTAATGAACCAAGCAGAAAGCGCTTGGAGGAAATGTTAGAGACGGGTAAATGAGCCAAGCAGAAAGCGCTAGGAGGAAATACGAGAGAAGGGTGAATGAGCCATATAGAAAGCTTTTGGAGGAAATGCGAGAGACGGGTGAATGACCCAAGCAGAAAGCGCTTTGAGGAAATGCGAGAGAAGGGTGAATGAGCCAAGCAGAATGCGCTTGGAAGAAATACGAGAGACGTATGAATGAGGAAAGCAAAAAGAGCTTTAGGGAAATGCGAGAGAAGGGTGAATGAGCCAAGCAGAAAGCGCTTGGAGGAAATGCGAGAGATGGGTGAATTAGACAAGCAGAAAGCGCTTGGAGGAAATGCGAGAGACAGGTGAATGAGCCAAGCAGAAAGCGCTTGGAGGAAATGTGAGAGAAGGGTGAATGAGCCAAGCAGAAAGCGCTTGGAGGAAATGCGAGAGACGGGTGAACGACCCAAGCAGAAAGCGGTTAGAGAAAATTCGAGAGAAGGCTGAATGAGCCAAGCAGAAAGCGCTTGGAAGAAATACGAGAGACGGATGAATGAGGAAAGCAAAAAGTGCTTTACGGAAATGCGTTAGAAGTCTTAATGAACCAAGCAGAAAGCGCTTGTAGGAAATGTTAGAGACGGGTAAATGAGCCAAGCAGAAAGCGCTAGGAGGAAATGTGAGAGAAGGGTGAATGAGCCAAGCAGAAAGCGTTTGGAGGAAATGCGAGAGATGGGTGAATGAGCCATGCAGAAAGCGCTTGGAGGAAATGTGAGAGAAGGCTGAATGAGCCAAGGAGAAAGCGCTTGGAAGAAATACGAGAGACGGATGAATGAGGAAAGAAAAAAGTGCTTTAGGGAAATGCCAAGAGAAGGCTGAATGAGACAATAGAAAGCACTTGGAGGAAATGTGAGAGAAGGGTGAATGAGCCAAGCAGAAAGCGCTTGGAGGAAAGGCGTTAGAAGTCTGAATGAACCAAGCAGAAAGCGCTATGGAAATGTTAGAGACGGGTGAATGAGCCAAGCAGAAAGCAATTGGAGGAAATGTGAGAGAAGAGTGAATGAGCCAAGCAGAAAGCGCTTGGAGGAAATGCGTTAGAAGTCTGAATGAACCAAGCAGAAAGTGCTTGGAGGAAATGTTAGAGACGGGTGAATGAGCCAAGCAGAAAGCGCTAGGAGGAAATGCGAGAGAAGGGTGAATGAGCCATATAGAAAGCTTTTGGAGGAAATGCGAGAGACGGGTGAATGACCCAAGCAGAAAGCGCTTTGAGGAAATGCGAGAGAAGGGTGAATGAGCCAAGCAGAATGCGCTTGGAAGAAATACGAGAGACGTATGAATGAGGAAAGCAAAAAGAGCTTTAGGGAAATGCGAGAGAAGGGTGAATGAGCCAAGCAGAAAGCGCTTGGAGGAAATGCGAGAGATGGGTGAATTAGCCAAGCAGAAAGCGCTTGGAGGAAATGCGAGAGACGGGTGAATGACCCAAGCAGAAAGCGCTTGGAGGAAATGTGAGAGAAGGGTGAATGAGCCAAGCAGAAAGCGCTTGGAGGAAATGCGAGAGACGGGTGAACGACCCAAGCAGAAAGCGGTTAGAGAAAATTCGAGAGAAGGCTGAATGAGACAAGCAGAAAGCACTTGGAGGAAATGTGAGAGAAGAGTGAATTAGCCAAGCAGAAAGTGCTTGGAGGAAATGCGTTAGACGTCTGAATGAACCAAGCAGAAAGCGTTTGGAGGAAATGTTAGAGACGGGTGAATGAGCCAAGCAGAAAGCGCTTGAAGGAAATGCGAGAGACGGATGAATGAGGAAAGCAAAAAGTGCTTTACGGAAATGCGTTAGAAGTCTTAATGAACCAAGCAGAAAGCGCTTGGAGGAAATGTTAGAGACGGGTAAATGAGCCAAGCAGAAAGCGCTAGGAGGAAATACGAGAGAAGGGTGAATGAGCCATATAGAAAGCTTTTGGAGGAAATGCGAGAGACGGGTGAATGACCCAAGCAGAAAGCGCTTTGAGGAAATGCGAGAGAAGGGTGAATGAGCCAAGCAGAATGCGCTTGGAAGAAATACGAGAGACGTATGAATGAGGAAAGCAAAAAGAGCTTTAGGGAAATGCGAGAGAAGGGTGAATGAGCCAAGCAGAAAGCGCTTGGAGGAAATGCGAGAGACGGGTGAATGACCCAAGCAGAAAGCGCTTGGAGGAAATGTGAGAGAAGGGTGAATGAGCCAAGCAGAAAGCGCTTGGAGGAAATGCGAGAGACGGGTGAACGACCCAAGCAGAAAGCGGTTAGAGAAAATTCGAGAGAAGGCTGAATGAGACAAGCAGAAAGCACTTGGAGGAAATGTGAGAGAAGAGTGAATTAGCCAAGCAGAAAGCGCTTGGAGGAAATGCGTTAGACGTCTGAATGAACCAAGCAGAAAGCGCTTGGAGGAAATGTTAGAGACGGGTGAATGAGCCAAGCAGAAAGCGCTTGGAGGAAATGCGAGAGAAGGGTGAATGATCCGAACACAAAGCGCTTGGAGGAAACGCGAGAGACGGGTGAACGACCCAAGCAGAAAGCGGTTAGAGAAAATTCGAGAGAAGGTTGAATGAGCCAAGCAGAAAGCGCTTGGAGGAAATGTGAGAGAAGGGTGAATGATCAGAGCAGAAAGTGCTTGGAGGAAATGCGAGAGACGGGTGAATGAGCCAAGCAGAAAGCGGTTAGATAAAATTCGAGAGAAGTCTGAATGAACCAAGCAGAAAGCGTTTGGAGGAAACACGAAAGACGGGTGAACGACCCAAGCAGAAAGCGGTTAGAGAAAATTCGAGAGAAGGCTGAATGAGCCAAGCAGAAAGCGCTTGGAAGAAATACGAGAGACGGATGAATGAGGAAAGCAAAAAGTGCTTTACGGAAATGCGTTAGAAGTCTTAATGAACCAAGCAGAAAGCGCTTGGAGGAAATGTTAGAGACGGGTAAATGAGCCAAGCAGAAAGCGCTAGGAGGAAATGTGAGAGAAGGGTGAATGAGCCAAGCAGAAAGCGTTTGGAGGAAATGCGAGAGATGGGTGAATGAGCCATGCAGAAAGCGCTTGGAGGAAATGTGAGAGAAGGCTGAATGAGCCAAGGAGAAAGCGCTTGGAAGAAATACGAGAGACGGATGAATGAGGAAAGCAAAAAGTGCTTTAGGGAAATGCCAAGAGAAGGCTGAATGAGACAACAGAAAGCACTTGGAGGAAATGTGAGAGAAGGGTGAATGAGCCAAGCAGAAAGCTCTTGGAGGAAAGGCGTTAGAAGTCTGAATGAACCAAGCAGAAAGCGCTATGGAAATGTTAGAGACGGGTGAATGAGCCAAGCAGAAAGCGCTAGGAGGAAATGTGAGAGAAGGGTGAATGAGCCAAGCAGAAAGCGCTTGGAGGAAATGCGTTAGAAGTCTGAATGAACCAAGCAGAAAGTGCTTGGAGGAAATGTTAGAGACGGGTGAATGAGCCAAGCAGAAAGCGCTAGGAGGAAATGCGAGAGAAGGGTGAATGAGCCATATAGAAAGCTTTTGGAGGAAATGCGAGAGACGGGTGAATGACCCAAGCAGAAAGCGCTTTGAGGAAATGCGAGAGAAGGGTGAATGAGCCAAGCAGAATGCGCTTGGAAGAAATACGAGAGACGTATGAATGAGGAAAGCAAAAAGAGCTTTAGGGAAATGCGAGAGAAGGGTGAATGAGCCAAGCAGAAAGCGCTTGGAGGAAATGCGAGAGATGGGTGAATTAGCCAAGCAGAAAGCGCTTGGAGGAAATGCGAGAGACGGGTGAATGACCCAAGCAGAAAGCGCTTGGAGGAAATGTGAGAGAAGGGTGAATGAGCCAAGCAGAAAGCGCTTGGAGGAAATGCGAGAGACGGGTGAACGACCCAAGCAGAAAGCGGTTAGAGAAAATTCGAGAGAAGGCTGAATGAGACAAGCAGAAAGCACTTGGAGGAAATGTGAGAGAAGAGTGAATTAGCCAAGCAGAAAGTGCTTGGAGGAAATGCGTTAGACGTCTGAATGAACCAAGCAGAAAGCGTTTGGAGGAAATGTTAGAGACGGGTGAATGAGCCAAGCAGAAAGCGCTTGAAGGAAATGCGAGAGAAGGGTGAATGATCCGAGCACAAAGCGCTTGGAGGAAACACGAAAGACGGGTGAACGACCCAAGCAGAAATCGGTTAGAGAAAATTCGAGAGAAGGCTGAATGAGCCAAGCAGAAAGCGCTTGGAAGAAATACGAGAGACGGATGAATGAGGAAAGCAAAAAGTGCTTTACGGAAATGCGTCAGAAGTCTTAATGAACCAAGCAGAAAGCGCTTGGAGGAAATGTTAGAGACGGGTAAATGAGCCAAGCAGAAAGCGGTAGGAGGAAATGCGAGAGAAGGGTGAATGAGCCATATAGAAAGCTTTTGGAGGAAATGCGAGAGACGGGTGAATGACCCAAGCAGAAAGCGCTTTGAGGAAATGCGAGAGAAGGGTGAATGAGCCAAGCAGAATGCGCTTGGAAGAAATACGAGAGACGTATGAATGAGGAAAGCAAAAAGAGCTTTAGGGAAATGCGAGAGAAGGGTGAATGAGCCAAGCAGAAAGCGCTTGGAGGAAATGCGAGAGATGGGTGAATTAGCCAAGCAGAAAGCGCTTGGAGGAAATGCGAGAGACGGGTGAATGACCCAAGCAGAAAGCGCTTGGAGGAAATGTGAGAGAAGGGTGAATGAGCCAAGCAGAAAGCGCTTGGAGGAAATGCGAGAGACGGGTGAACGACCCAAGCAGAAAGCGGTTAGAGAAAATTCGAGAGAAGGCTGAATGAGACAAGTAGAAAGCACTTGGAGGAAATGTGAGAGAAGAGTGAATTAGCCAAGCAGAAAGCGCTTGGAGGAAATGCGTTAGACTTCTGAATGAACCAAGCAGAAAGCGTTTGGAGGAAATGTTAGAGACGGGTGAATGAGCCAAGCAGAAAGCGCTTGGAGGAAATGCGAGAGATGGGTGAATGACCCAAGCAGAAAGCGCTTGGAGGAAATGTGAGAGAAGGGTGAATGAGCCAAGCAGAAAGCGCTTGGAGGAAATGCGAGAGACGGGTGAACGACCCAAGCAGAAAGCGGTTAGAGAAAATTCGAGAGAAGGCTGAATGAGCCAAGCAGAAAGCGCTTGGAAGAAATACGAGAGACGGATGAATGAGGAAAGCAAAAAGTGCTTTACGGAAATGCGTTAGAAGTCTTAATGAACCAAGCAGAAAGCGCTTGGAGGAAATGTTAGAGACGGGTAAATGAGGCAAGCAGAAAGCGCTAGGAGGAAATGTGAGAGAAGGGTGAATGAGCCAAGCAGAAAGCGTTTGGAGGAAATGCGAGAGATGGGTGAATGAGCCATGCAGAAAGCGCTTGGAGGAAATGTGAGAGAAGGCTGAATGAGCCAAGGAGAAAGCGCTTGGAAGAAATACGAGAGACGGATGAATGAGGAAAGCAAAAAGTGCTTTAGGGAAATGCCAAGAGAAGGCTGAATGAGACAACAGAAAGCACTTGGAGGAAATGTGAGAGAAGGGTGAATGAGCCAAGCAGAAAGCTCTTGGAGGAAAGGCGTTAGAAGTCTGAATGAACCAAGCAGAAAGCGCTATGGAAATGTTAGAGACGGGTGAATGAGCCAAGCAGAAAGCGCTAGGAGGAAATGTGAGAGAAGGGTGAATGAGCCAAGCAGAAAGCGTTTGGAGGAAATGCGAGAGATGGGTGAATGAGCCATGCAGAAAGCGCTTGGAGGAAATGTGAGAGAAGGCTGAATGAGCCAAGGAGAAAGCGCTTGGAAGAAATACGAGAGACGGATGAATGAGGAAAGCAAAAAGTGCTTTAGGGAAATGCCAAGAGAAGGCTGAATGAGACAACAGAAAGCACTTGGAGGAAATGTGAGAGAAGGGTGAATGAGCCAAGCAGAAAGCGCTTGGAGGAAAGGCGTTAGAAGTCTGAATGAACCAAGCAGAAAGCGCTATGGAAATGTTAGAGACGGGTGAATGAGCCAAGCAGAAAGCAATTGGAGGAAATGTGAGAGAAGAGTGAATGAGCCAAGCAGAAAGCGCTTGGAGGAAATGCGTTAGAAGTCTGAATGAACCAAGCAGAAAGTGCTTGGAGGAAATGTTAGAGACGGGTGAATGAGCCAAGCAGAAAGCGCTAGGAGGAAATGCGAGAGAAGGGTGAATGAGCCATATAGAAAGCTTTTGGAGGAAATGCGAGAGACGGGTGAATGACCCAAGCAGAAAGCGCTTTGAGGAAATGCGAGAGAAGGGTGAATGAGCCAAGCAGAATGCGCTTGGAAGAAATACGAGAGACGTATGAATGAGGAAAGCAAAAAGAGCTTTAGGGAAATGCGAGAGAAGGGTGAATGAGCCACGCAGAAAGCGCTTGGAGGAAATGCGAGAGATGGGTGAATTAGCCAAGCAGAAAGCGCTTGGAGGAAATGCGAGAGACGGGTGAATGACCCAAGCAGAAAGCGCTTGGAGGAAATGTGAGAGAAGGGTGAATGAGCCAAGCAGAAAGCGCTTGGAGGAAATGCGAGAGACGGGTGAACGACCCAAGCAGAAAGCGGTTAGAGAAAATTCGAGAGAAGGCTGAATGAGACAAGCAGAAAGCACTTGGAGGAAATGTGAGAGAAGAGTGAATTAGCCAAGCAGAAAGTGCTTGGAGGAAATGCGTTAGACGTCTGAATGAACCAAGCAGAAAGCGTTTGGAGGAAATGTTAGAGACGGGTGAATGAGCCAAGCAGAAAGCGCTTGAAGGAAATGCGAGAGAAGGGTGAATGATCCGAGCACAAAGCGCTTGGAGGAAACACGAAAGACGGGTGAACGACCCAAGCAGAAATCGGTTAGAGAAAATTCGAGAGAAGGCTGAATGAGCCAAGCAGAAAGCGCTTGGAAGAAATACGAGAGACGGATGAATGAGGAAAGCAAAAAGTGCTTTACGGAAATGCGTCAGAAGTCTTAATGAACCAAGCAGAAAGCGCTTGGAGGAAATGTTAGAGACGGGTAAATGAGCCAAGCAGAAAGCGGTAGGAGGAAATGCGAGAGAAGGGTGAATGAGCCATATAGAAAGCTTTTGGAGGAAATGCGAGAGACGGGTGAATGACCCAAGCAGAAAGCGCTTTGAGGAAATGCGAGAGAAGGGTGAATGAGCCAAGCAGAATGCGCTTGGAAGAAATACGAGAGACGTATGAATGAGGAAAGCAAAAAGAGCTTTAGGGAAATGCGAGAGAAGGGTGAATGAGCCAAGCAGAAAGCGCTTGGAGGAAATGCGAGAGATGGGTGAATTAGCCAAGCAGAAAGCGCTTGGAGGAAATGCGAGAGACGGGTGAATGACCCAAGCAGAAAGCGCTTGGAGGAAATGTGAGAGAAGGGTGAATGAGCCAAGCAGAAAGCGCTTGGAGGAAATGCGAGAGACGGGTGAACGACCCAAGCAGAAAGCGGTTAGAGAAAATTCGAGAGAAGGCTGAATGAGACAAGCAGAAAGCACTTGGAGGAAATGTGAGAGAAGAGTGAATTAGCCAAGCAGAAAGCGCTTGGAGGAAATGCGTTAGACGTCTGAATGAACCAAGCAGAAAGCGTTTGGAGGAAATGTTAGAGACGGGTGAATGAGCCAAGCAGAAAGCGCTTGGAGGAAATGCGAGAGATGGGTGAATGACCCAAGCAGAAAGCGCTTGGAGGAAATGTGAGAGAAGGGTGAATGAGCCAAGCAGAAAGCGCTTGGAGGAAATGCGAGAGACGGGTGAACGACCCAAGCAGAAAGCGGTTAGAGAAAATTCGAGAGAAGGCTGAATGAGACAAGCAGAAAGCACTTGGAGGAAATGTGAGAGAAGAGTGAATTAGCCAAGCAGAAAGCGCTTGGAGGAAATGCGTTAGACGTCTGAATGAACCAAGCAGAAAGCGTTTGGAGGAAATGTTAGAGACGGGTGAATGAGCCAAGCAGAAAGCGCTTGGAGGAAATGCGAGAGAAGGGTGACTGATCCGAACACAAAGCGCTTGGAGGAAACGCGAGAGACGGGTGAACGACCCAAGCAGAAAGCGGTTAGAGAAAATTCGAGAGAAGGTTGAATGAGCCAAGCAGAAAGCGCTTGGAGGAAATGTGAGAGAAGAGTGAATGAGCCAAGCAGAAAGCGCTTGGAGGAAATGCGTTAGAAGTCTGAATGAACCAAGCAGAAAGCGCTTGGAGGAAATGTTAGAGACGGGTGAATGAGCCAAGCAGAAAGTGCTTGGAGGAAATGCGAGAGACGGGTGAATAAGCCAAGCAGAAAGCGGTTAGAGAACATTCGAGAGAAGTCTGAATGAACCAAGCAGAAAGCGCTTGGAGGAAATGTAAGAGATGGGTGAATGAGCCAATCTGAAAGCGCTTGGGGGAAATGCGAGAGAAGGGTGAATGAGAAAAGCAGAAAGTGCTTGGAGGAAATGCAAGAGAAGGCTGAATGAGACAAGCAGAAAGCACGTGGAGGAAATGTGAGAGAAGTGTGAATGAACCAAGGAGAAAGTGCTTGGAGGAATGCGAGAGACGGGTGAATGACCCAAGCAGAAAGCGCTTGGGGGAAGTGTGAGAGAACTGTGAATGAGCAAAACAAAAAGTGCTTGAGGGAAATGCGAAGACAAGGCTGAATGAGCCAAGAAGAAAGCACTTGGAGGAAATGCGAGATAAGTGTGAATTTGCCAAGCAGAAAGCGCTTGGAGGAAATGGGAGATAAGTGTGAATTTGCCAAGCAGAAAGCGCTTGGAGGAAATGGGAGAGAAGGCTGAATGAGCCAAGGAGAAAGCGCTTTGAGGAAATGCGAAAGATGGGTGAATGAGCCAAGCAGAAAGCGCTTGGAGGAAATGCGTTAGAAGTCTGAATGAACCAAGCAGAAAGCGCTTGGAGGAAATGTTAGAGACGGGTAAATGAGCCAAACAGAAAGTGCTTGGAGGAAATGCGAGAGAAGGATGAATGATCCGAGCAGATAGCGCTTGGAGGTAATGCGAGAGATGGGTGAATGACCCAAGCAGAATTCACTTTGAGGAAATGCGAGAGAAGGGTGAATGAGCCTAGCAGAAAGCGCTTGGGGGAAATGCGAGGGATGGGTGAATGACCCAAGCAGAATTCGCTTTGAGGAAATGCGAGAGAAGGCTGAATGAGCCAAGTAGAATGCACTTGTAGGAAATAGGAAAGAAGGCTGAGCCAAGCAGAAAGTGCTTGGAGGAAATGCGAGAGACTGTTGAATAAGCCAAGGAGAAAGTGCTTGGAGGAAATGCGAGAGATGGATGAATGAGGAAAGCAAATAGTGCTAGAGGGAAATGTGAAGAGAAGGCTGAATTAGCTAAGCAGAAAGCACGTGGAGGAAATGTGAGAGAAGGGTGAATGAACCAAGGAGAAAGCGCTTGGAGGAATGCAAGAGACGGGTGAATGACCCAAGCAGAAAGCGCTTGGAAGAAATACGAGAGACGGATGAATGAGGAAAGCAAAAAGTGCTTTACGGAAATGCGTTAGAAGTCTTAATGAACCAAGCAGAAAGCGCTTGGAGGAAATGTAAGAGATGGGTGAATGAGCCAATCTGAAAGCGCTTGGGGGAAATGCGAGAGAAGGGTGAATGAGAAAAGCAGAAAGTGCTTGGAGGAAATGCAAGAGAAGGCTGAATGAGACAAGCAGAAAGCACGTGGAGGAAATGTGAGAGAAGTGTGAATGAACCAAGGAGAAAGTGCTTGGAGGAATGCGAGAGACGGGTGAATGACCCAAGCAGAAAGCGCTTGGGGGAAGTGTGAGAGAACTGTGAATGAGCAAAGCAAAAAGTGCTTGAGGGAAATGCGAAGACAAGGCTGAATGAGCCAAGAAGAAATCACTTGGAGGAAATGCGAGATAAGTGTGAATTTGCCAAGCAGAAAGCGCTTGGAGGAAATGGGAGATAAGTGTGAATTTGCCAAGCAGAAAGCGCTTGGAGGAAATGGGAGAGAAGGCTGAATGAGCCAAGGAGAAAGCGCTTTGAGGAAATGCGAAAGATGGGTGAATGAGCCAAGCAGAAAGCGCTTGGAGGAAATGCGTTAGAAGTCTGAATGAACCAAGCAGAAAGCGCTTGGAGGAAATGTTAGAGACGGGTAAATGAGCCAAACAGAAAGTGCTTGGAGGAAATGCGAGAGAAGGATGAATGATCCGAGCAGATAGCGCTTGGAGGTAATGCGAGAGATGGGTGAATGACCCAAGCAGAATTCGCTTTGAGGAAATGCGAGAGAAGGGTGAATGAGCCTAGCAGAAAGCGCTTGGGGGAAATGCGAGGGATGGGTGAATGACCCAAGCAGAATTCGCTTTGAGGAAATGCGAGAGAAGGCTGAATGAGCCAAGTAGAATGCACTTGTAGGAAATACGAAAGAAGGCTGAGCCAAGCAGAAAGTGCTTGGAGGAAATGCGAGAGACTGTTGAATAAGCCAAGGAGAAAGTGCTTGGAGGAAATGCGAGAGATGGATGAATGAGGAAAGCAAATAGTGCTAGAGGGAAATGTGTAGAGAAGGCTGAATTAGCTAAGCAGAAAGCACGTGGAGGAAATGTGAGAGAAGTCTGAATGAACCAAGCAGAAAGCGCTTGGAGAAAATGTAAGAGATGGGTGAATGAGCCAATCTGAAAGCGCTTGGGGGAAATGCGAGGGAAGGGTGAATGAGAAAAGCAGAAAGTGCTTGGAGGAAATGCGAGAGACGGGTGAATAAGCCAAGCAGAAAGCGGTTAGAGAACATTCGAGAGAAGTCTGAATGAACCAAGCAGAAAGCGCTTGGAGGAAATGTAAGAGATGGGTGAATGAGCCAATCTGAAAGCGCTTGGGGGAAATGCGAGAGAAGGGTGAATGAGAAAAGCAGAAAGTGCTTGGAGGAAATGCAAGAGAAGGCTGAATGAGACAAGCAGAAAGCACGTGGAGGAAATGTGAGAGAAGTGTGAATGAACCAAGGAGAAAGTGCTTGGAGGAATGCGAGAGACGGGTGAATGACCCAAGCAGAAAGCGCTTGGGGGAAGTGTGAGAGAACTGTGAATGAGCAAAACAAAAAGTGCTTGAGGGAAATGCGAAGACAAGGCTGAATGAGCCAAGAAGAAAGCACTTGGAGGAAATGCGAGATAAGTGTGAATTTGCCAAGCAGAAAGCGCTTGGAGGAAATGGGAGATAAGTGTGAATTTGCCAAGCAGAAAGCGCTTGGAGGAAATGGGAGAGAAGGCTGAATGAGCCAAGGAGAAAGCGCTTTGAGGAAATGCGAAAGATGGGTGAATGAGCCAAGCAGAAAGCGCTTGGAGGAAATGCGTTAGAAGTCTGAATGAACCAAGCAGAAAGCGCTTGGAGGAAATGTTAGAGACGGGTAAATGAGCCAAACAGAAAGTGCTTGGAGGAAATGCGAGAGAAGGATGAATGATCCGAGCAGATAGCGCTTGGAGGTAATGCGAGAGATGGGTGAATGACCCAAGCAGAATTCGCTTTGAGGAAATTCGAGAGAAGGGTGAATGAGCCTAGCAGAAAGCGCTTGGGGGAAATGCGAGGGATGGGTGAATGACCCAAGCAGAATTCGCTTTGAGGAAATGCGAGAGAAGGCTGAATGAGCCAAGTAGAATGCACTTGTAGGAAATACGAAAGAAGGCTGAGCCAAGCAGAAAGTGCTTGGAGGAAATGCGAGAGACTGTTGAATAAGCCAAGGAGAAAGTGCTTGGAGGAAATGCGAGAGATGGATGAATGAGGAAAGCAAATAGTGCTAGAGGGAAATGTGAAGAGAAGGCTGAATTAGCTAAGCAGAAAGCACGTGGAGGAAATGTGAGAGAAGGGTGAATGAACCAAGGAGAAAGTGCTTGGAGGAAAGCAAGAGACGGGTGAATGACCCAAGCAGAAAGCGCTTGGAAGAAATACGAGAGACGGATGAATGAGGAAAGCAAAAAGTGCTTTACGGAAATGCGTTAGAAGTCTTAATGAACCAAGCAGAAAGCGCTTGGAGGAAATGTAAGAGATGGGTGAATGAGCCAATCTGAAAGCGCTTGGGGGAAATGCGAGAGAAGGGTGAATGAGAAAAGCAGAAAGTGCTTGGAGGAAATGCAAGAGAAGGCTGAATGAGACAAGCAGAAAGCACGTGGAGGAAATGTGAGAGAAGTGTGAATGAACCAAGGAGAAAGTGCTTGGAGGAATGCGAGAGACGGGTGAATGACCCAAGCAGAAAGCGCTTGGGGGAAGTGTGAGAGAACTGTGAATGAGCAAAGCAAAAAGTGCTTGAGGGAAATGCGAAGACAAGGCTGAATGAGCCAAGAAGAAATCACTTGGAGGAAATGCGAGATAAGTGTGAATTTGCCAAGCAGAAAGCGCTTGGAGGAAATGGAAGAAAAGTGTGAATTTGCCAAGCAGAAAGCGCTTGGAGGAAATGGGAGAGAAGGCTGAATGAGCCAAGGAGAAAGCGCTTTGAGGAAATGCGAAAGATGGGTGAATGAGCCAAGCAGAAAGCGCTTGGAGGAAATGCGTTAGAAGTCTGAATGAACCAAGGAGAAAGCGCTTGGAGGAAATGTTAGAGACGGGTAAATGAGCCAAACAGAAAGTGCTTGGAGGAAATGCGAGAGAAGGATGAATGATCCGAGCAGATAGCGCTTGGAGGTAATGCGAGAGATGGGTGAATGACCCAAGCAGAATTCGCTTTGAGGAAATGCGAGAGAAGGGTGAATGAGCCTAGCAGAAAGCGCTTGGGGGAAATGCGAGGGATGGGTGAATGACCCAAGCAGAATTCGCTTTGAGGAAATGCGAGAGAAGGCTGAATGAGCCAAGTAGAATGCACTTGTAGGAAATACGAAAGAAGGCTGAGCCAAGCAGAAAGTGCTTGGAGGAAATGCGAGAGACTGTTGAATAAGCCAAGGAGAAAGTGCTTGGAGGAAATGCGAGAGATGGATGAATTAGGAAAGCAAATAGTGCTAGAGGGAAATGTGAAGAGAAGGCTGAATTAGCTAAGCAGAAAGCACGTGGAGGAAATGTGAGAGAAGTCTGAATGAACCAAGCAGAAAGCGCTTGGAGGAAATGTAAGAGATGGGTGAATGAGCCAATCTGAAAGCGCTTGGGGGAAATGCGAGAGAAGGGTGAATGAGAAAAGCAGAAAGTGCTTGGAGGAAATGCAAGAGAAGGCTGAATGAGACAAGCAGAAAGCACGTGGAGGAAATGTGAGAGAAGTGTGAATGAACCAAGGAGAAAGTGCTTGGAGGAATGCGAGAGACGGGTGAATGACCCAAGCAGAAAACGCTTGGGGGAAGTGTGAGAGAACTGTGAATGAGCAAAGCAAAAAGTGCTTGAGGGAAATGCGAAGACAAGGCTGAATGAGCCAAGAAGAAAGCACTTGGAGGAAATGCGAGATAAGTGTGAATTTGCCAAGCAGAAAGCGCTTGGAGGAAATGGGAGATAAGTGTGAATTTGCCAAGCAGAAAGGGCTTGGAGGAAATGGGAGAGAAGGCTGAATGAGCCAAGGAGAAAGCGCTTTGAGGAAATGCGAAAGATGGGTGAATGAGCCAAGCAGAAAGCGCTTGGAGGAAATGCGTTAGAAGTCTGAATGAACCAAGCAGAAAGCGCTTGGAGGAAATGTTAGAGACGGGTAAATGAGCCAAACAGAAAGTGCTTGGAGGAAATGCGAGAGAAGGATGAATGATCCGAGCAGATAGCGCTTGGAGGTAATGCGAGAGATGGGTGAATGACCCAAGCAGAATTCGCTTTGAGGAAATGCGAGAGAAGGGTGAATGAGCCTAGCAGAAAGCGCTTGGGGGAAATGCGAGGGATGGGTGAATGACCCAAGCAGAATTCGCTTTGAGGAAATGCGAGAGAAGGGTGAATGACCCAAGCAGAAAGCGCTAGTAGGAAATGCGAGAGAAGGGTGAATGAGCCAAGGAGAAAGTGCTTGGAAAAAATGTGAGAGAAGGGTGAATGAGCCAAGTAGAAAGCACTTGGAGGAAATGCGAGTGACTGTTGAATGAGCCAAGCAGAAAGCGCTTGGAAGAAATACGAGAGATGGATGAATGAGCCAAGCAGAAAGCACTTGGAGGAAATGTGAGAGAAGGATGAGTGAGCCAAGTAGAAAGCTCTTGGCGGAAATTCGAGAGACTGTTGAATGAGCCAAGGAGAAAGCGCTTGGAGGAAATGAGAGAGAAGGGTGAATGAACCAATGAAAAACTCTTGGAAGAAATCTGAGAGAAGGCTGAATGGGCCAAGCAGAATGCGCTTGGAGGAAATGCGAGAGAATGCTGAATGAGCCAAGGAGAAAGCGCTTGGAGGAAATGCGAGAGAAGGCTGAATGAGCCAAGTAGAATGCACTTGTAGGAAATACGAAAGAAGGCTGAGCCAAGCAGAAAGTGCTTGGAGGAAATGCGAGAGACTGTTGAATAAGCCAAGGAGAAAGTGCTTGGAGGAAATGCGAGAGATGGATGAATGAGGAAAGCCAATAGTGCTAGAGGGAAATGTGAAGAGAAGGCTGAATGAGCTAAGCAGAAATCACGTGGAGGAAATGTGAGAGAAGGGTGAATGAACCAAGGAGAAAGCGCTTGGAGGAATGCAAGAGACGGGTGAATGACCCAAGCAGAAAGCGCTTGGAAGAAATACGAGAGACGGATGAATGAGGAAAGCAAAAAGTGCTTTACGGAAATGCGTTAGAAGTCTTAATGAACCAAGCAGAAAGCGCTTGGAGGAAATGTTAGAGACGGGTAAATGAGCCAAGCAGAAAGCGCTAGGAGGAAATGCGAGAGAAGGGTGAATGAGCCATATAGAAAGCTCTTGGAGGAAATGCGAGAGACGGGTGAATGACCCAAGCAGAAATAACTTGGAGGAAATATGAGAGAAGGCTGAATGAACAAAGGAGAAAGCGCTTGGAGGAATGCGAGAGACGGGTGAATTAGCCAAGCAGAAAGCGCTTGGAGGAAATGTGAGAGACTGTTGAACGAGCCAAGCAGAAAGCGCTTGGAAGAAATACGAGAGACGGATGAATGAGGAAAGGAAAAGTGCTTTAGGGAAATGCGAGAGAAGGGTGAATGAGCCAAGTAGAATGCACTTGTAGGAAATACGAAAGAAGGCTGAGCCAAGCAGAAAGTGCTTGGAGGAAATGCGAGAGACTGTTGAATAAGCCAAGGAGAAAGTGCTTGGAGGAAATGCGAGAGATGGATGAATGAGGAAAGCAAATAGTGCTAGAGGGAAATGTGAAGAGAAGGCTGAATGAGCTAAGCAGAAAGCACGTGGAGGAAATGTGAGAGAAGGGTGAATGAACCAAGGAGAAAGCGCTTGGAGGAATGCAAGAGACGGGTGAATGACCCAAGCAGAAAGCGCTTGGAAGAAATACGAGAGACGGATGAATGAGGAAAGCAAAAAGTGCTTTACGGAAATGCGTTAGAAGTCTTAATGAACCAAGCAGAAAGCGCTTGGAGGAAATGTTAGAGACGGGTAAATGAGCCAAGCAGAAAGCGCTAGGAGGAAATGCGAGAGAAGGGTGAATGAGCCATATGGAAAGCTCTTGGAGGAAATGCGAGAGACGGGTGAATGACCCAAGCAGAAATCACTTGGAGGAAATATGAGAGAAGGCTGAATGAACAAAGGAGAAAGCGCTTGGAGGAATGCGAGAGACGGGTGAATTAGCCAAGCAGAAAGCGCTTGGAGGAAATGCGAGAGACTGTTGAGCGAGCCAAGCAGAAAGCGCTTGGAAGAAATACGAGAGACGGATGAATGAGGAAAGCAAAAAGTGCTTTAGGGAAATGCGAGAGAAGGGTGAATGAGCCAAGCAGAAAGCGCTTGGAGGAAATGCGAGAGATGGGTGAATTAGCCAAGGAGAAAGCACTTGGAGGAAATGCGAGAGACGGGTGAATGAGGAAAGCAAAAAGTGCTTTAGGGAAATGCGAGAGAAGGGTGAATGAGCCAAGCAGAAAGCGCTTGGAGGAAATGCGAGAGATGGGTGAATTAGCCAAGCAGAAAGCGCTTGGAGGAAATGCGAGAGACGGGTGAATGAGCCAAGCAGAAAGCGGTTAGATAAAATTTGAGAGAAGTCTGAATGAACCAAGCAGAAAGCGCTTGGAGGAAAGGTTAGAGACGGGTGAATGAGCCAAGCTGAAAGCGCTTGGAGGAAATGCGAGAGAAGGGTGAATGAGAAAAGCAGAAAGTGCTTGGAGGAAATGCGAGAGAAGGCTGAATGAGACAAGCAGAAAGCGGTTAAAAAAATTTGAGAGAAGGCTGAATGAGCTAAGCAGAAAGCACTTGGAGGAAATGTGAGAGAAGGGTGAATGAGCCAAGCAGACAGCGTTTAGAGGAAATGCGAGAGATGGGTGAATGAGCCATGCAGAAAGCGCTTGGAGGAAATGTGAGAGAAGGCTGAATGAGCCAAGGAGAAAGCGCTTGGAAGAAATAAGAGAGACGGATGAATGAGGAAAGCAAAAAGTGCTTTAGGGAAATGCCAAGAGAAGGCTGAATGAGACAACAGAAAGCACTTGGAGGAAATGTGAGAGAAGGGTGAATGAGCCAAGCAGAAAGCGCTTGGAGGAAATGCGTTAGAAGTCTGAATGAACCAAGCAGAAAGCGCTTGGAGGAATTGTTAGAGACGGGTGAATGAGCCAAGCAGAAAGTGCTTGGAGGAAATGCGAGAGACGGGTGAATAAGCCAAGGAGAAAGCGGTTAGAGAACATTCGAGAGAAGTCTGAATGAACCAAGCAGAAAGCGCTTGGAGGAAATGTTAGAGACGGGTGAATGAGCCAATCTGAAAGCGCTTGGGGGAAATACGAGAGAAGGGTGAATGAGAAAAGCAGAAAGTGCTTGGAGGAAATGCAAGAGAAGGCTGAATGAGACAAGCAGAAAGCACGTGGAGGAAATGTGAGAGAAGGGTGAATGAACCAAGGAGAAAGTGCTTGGAGAAATGCGAGAGACGGGTGAATGACCCAAGCAGAAAGCACTTGGGGGAAGTGTGAGAGAACTGTGAATGAGCAAAGCAAAAAGTGCTTGAGGGAAATGCGAAGACAAGGCTGAATGAGCCAAGAAGAAAGCACTAGGAGGAAATGCGAGATAAGTGTGAATTTGCCAAGCAGAAAGCGCTTGGAGGAAATGGGAGATAAGTGTGAATTTGCCAAGCAGAAAGCGCTTGGAGGAAATGGGAGAGAAGGCTGAATGAGCCAAGGAGAAAGCGCTTTGAGGAAATGCGAAAGATGGGTGAATGAGCCAAGCAGAAAGCGCTTGGAGGAAATGCGTTAGAAGTCTGAATGAACCAAGCAGAAAGCGCTTGGAGGAAATGTTAGAGACGGGTAAATGAGCCAAACAGAAAGTGCTTGGAGGAAATGTGAGAGAAGGATGAATGATCCGAGCAGATAGCGCTTGGAGGTAATGCGAGAGACGGGTGAATGACCCAAGCAGAATTCGCTTTGAGCAAATGCGAGAGAAGGGTGAATGACCCAAGCAGAAAGCGCTAGTAGGAAATGCGAGAGAAGGGTGAATGAGCCAAGGAGAAAGTGCTTGGAAAAAATGTGAGAGAAGGGTGAATGAGCCAAGCAGAAAGCACTTGGAGGAAATGTGAGTGACTGTTGAATGAGCCAAGCAGAAAGCGCTTGGAAGAAATACGAGAGATGGATGAATGAGCCAAGCAGAAAGCACTTGGAGGAAATGTGAGAGAAGGGTGAGTGAGCCAAGTAGAAAGCTCTTGGCGGAAATACGAGTGACTGTTGAATGAGCCAAGGAAAAAGCGCTTGGAGGAAATGAGAGAGAAGGGTGAATGAACCAATGAAAAACTCTTGGAAGAAATCTGAGAGAAGGCTGAATGGGCCAAGCAGAATGCGCTTGGAGGAAATGCGAGAGAACGATGAATGAGCCAAGGAGAAAGCGCTTGGAGGAAATGCGAGAGAAGGCTGAATGAGCCAAGTAGAATGCACTTGTAGGAAATACGAAAGAAGGCTGAGCCAAGCAGAAAGTGCTTGGAGGAAATGCGAGAGACTGTTGAATAAGCCAAGGAGAAAGTGCTTGGAGGAAATGCGAGAGATGGATGAATGAGGAAAGCAAATAGTGCTAGAGGGAAATGTGAAGAGAAGGCTGAATGAGCTAAGCAGAAAGCACGTGGAGGAAATGTGAGAGAAGGGTGAATGAACCAAGGAGAAAGCGCTTGGAGGAATGCAAGAGACGGGTGAATGACCCAAGCAGAAAGCGCTTGGAAGAAATACGAGAGACGGATGAATGAGGAAAGCAAAAAGTGCTTTACGGAAATGCGTTAGAAGTCTTAATGAACCAAGCAGAAAGCGCTTGGAGGAAATGTTAGAGACGGGTAAATGAGCCAAGCAGAAAGCACTAGGAGGAAATGCGAGAGAAGGGTGAATGAGCCATATAGAAAGCTCTTGGAGGAAATGCGAGAGACGAGTGAATGACCCAAGCAGAAATCACTTGGAGGAAATATGAGAGAAGGCTGAATGAACAAAGGAGAAAGCGCTTGGAGGAATGCGAGAGACGGGTGAATTAGCCAAGCAGAAAGCGCTTGGAGGAAATGCGAGAGACTGTTGAGCGAGCCAAGCAGAAAGCGCTTGGAACAAATACGAGAGACGGATGAATGAGGAAAGCAAAAAGTGCTTTAGGGAAATGCGAGAGAAGGGTGAATGAGCCAAGCAGAAAGCGCTTGGAGGAAATGCGAGAGATGGGTGAATTAGCCAAGCAGAAAGCGCTTGGAGGAAATGCGAGAGACGGGTGAATGAGCCAAGCAGAAAGCGGTTAGATAAAATTCGAGAGAAGTCTGAATGAACCAAGCAGAAAGCGCTTGGCGGAAATGTTAGAGACGGGTGAATGAGCCAAGCTGAAAGCGCTTGGAGGAAATGCGAGAGAAGGGTGAATGAGAAAAGCAGAAAGTGCTTGGAGGAAATGCGAGAGAAGGCTGAATGAGACAAGCAGAAAGCGGTTAAAAAAATTCGAGAGAAGGCTGAATGAGCCATGCAGAAAGCGCTTGGAGGAAATGTGAGAGAAGGCTGAATGAGCCAAGGAGAAAGCGCTTGGAAGAAATACGAGAGACGGATGAATGAGGAAAGCAAAAAGTGCTTTAGGGAAATGCCAAGAGAAGGCTGAATGAGACAACAGAAAGCACTTGGAGGAAATGTGAGAGAAGGGTGAATGAGCCAAGCAGAAAGCGCTTGGAGGAAAGGCGTTAGAAGTCTGAATGAACCAAGCAGAAAGCGCTATGGAAATGTTAGAGACGGGTGAATGAGCCAAGCAGAAAGCACTTGGAGGAAATGGGAGATAAGTGTGAATTTGCCAAGCAGAAAGCGCTTGGAGGAAATGGGAGAGAAGGCTGAATGAGCCAAGGAGAAAGCGCTTTGAGGAAATACGAAAGATGGGTGAATGAGCCAAGCAGAAAACGCTTGGAGGAAATGCGTTAGAAGTCTGAATGAACCAAGCAGAAAGCGCTTGGAGGAAATGTTAGAGACGGGTGAATGAGCCAAGCAGAAAGTGCTTGGAGGAAATGCGAGAGATGGGTGAATAAGCCAAGCAGAAAGCGGTTAGAGAACATTCGAGAGAAGTCTGAATGAACCAAGCAGAAAGAGCTTGGAGGAAATGTTAGAGACGGGTGAATGAGCAATTCTGAAAGCGCTTGGGGGAAATACGAGAGAAGGGTGAATGATAAAAGCAGAAAGCACGTGGAGGAAATGTGAGAGAAGGGTGAATGAACCAAGGAGAAAGTGCTTGGACGAATGCGAGAGACGGGTGAATGACCCAAGCTGAAAGCGCTTGGGGGAAGTGTGAGAGAACTGTGAATGAGCAAAGCAAAAAGTGCTTGAGGGAAATGCGAAGACAAGGTTGAATGAGCCAAGAAGAAAGCACTTGGAGGAAATGCGAGATAAGTGTGAATTTGCCAAGCAGAAAGCGCTTGGAGGAAATGGGAGATAAGTGTGAATTTGCCAAGCAGAAAGCGCTTGGAGGAAATGGGAGAGAAGGCTGAATGAGCCAAGGAGAAAGCGCTTTGAGGAAATACGAAAGATGGGTGAATGAGCCAAGCAGAAAGCGCTTGGAGGAAATGCGTTAGAAGTCTGAATGAACCAAGCAGAAAGCGCTTGGAGGAAATGTTAGAGACGGGTAAATGAGCCAAACAGAAAGTGCTTTGAGGATATGCGAGAGAAGGATGAATGATCCGAGCAGATTGCGCTTGGAGGTAATGCGAGAGACGGGTGAATGACCCAAGCAGAATTCGCTTTGAGCAAATGCGAGAGAAGGGTGAATGAGCCTAGCAGAAAGCGCTTGGGGGAAATGCGAGGGATGGGTGAATGACCCAAGCAGAATTCGCTTTGAGGAAATGCGAGAGAAGGGTGAATGACCCAAGCAGAAAGCGCTAGTAGGAAATGCGAGAGAAGGGTGAATGAGCCAAGGAGAAAGTGCTTGGAAAAAATGTGAGAGAAGGGTGAATGAGCCAAGCAGAAAGCACTTGGAGGAAATGTGAGAGAAGGGTGAGTGAGCCAAGTAGAAAGCTCTTGGCGGAAATACGAGAGACTGTTGAATGAGCCAAGGAGAAAGCGCTTGGAGGAAATGAGAGAGAAGGGTGAGTGAGCCAAGTAGAAAGCTCTTGGCGGAAATACGAGAGACTGTTGAATGAGCCAAGGAGAAAGCGCTTGGAGGAAATGAGAGAGAAGGGTGAATGAAGCAATGAAAAGCTCTTGGAAGAAATCTGAGAGAAGGCTGAATGGGCCAAGCAGAATGCGCTTGGAGGAAATGCGAGTGACTGTTGAATGAGCCAAGCAGAAAGCGCTTGGAAGAAATACGAGAGATGGATGAATGAGCCAAGCAGAAAGCCCTTGGAGGAAATGTGAGAGAAGGGTGAGTGAGCCAAGTAGAAAGCTCTTGGCGGAAATACGAGAGACTGTTGAATGAGCCAAGGAGAAAGCGCTTGGAGGAAATGAGAGAGAAGGGTGAATGAACCAATGAAAAACTCTTGGAAGAAATCTGAGAGAAGGCTGAATGGGCCAAGCAGAATGCGCTTGGAGGAAATGCGAGAGAACGCTGAATGAGCCAAGGAGAAAGCGCTTGGAGGAAATGCGAGAGAAGGCTGAATGAGCCAAGTAGAATGCACTTGTAGGAAATACGAAAGAAGGCTGAGCCAAGCAGAAAGTGCTTGGAGGAAATGCGAGAGACTGTTGAATAAGCCAAGGAGAAAGTGCTTGGAGGAAATGCGAGAGATGGATGAATGAGGAAAGCAAATAGTGCTAGAGGGAAATGTGAAGAGAAGGCTGA
This sequence comes from Crotalus helleri, assembly GCA_024509115.1. Lineage (NCBI taxonomy): Eukaryota > Metazoa > Chordata > Lepidosauria > Squamata > Viperidae > Crotalus > Crotalus helleri. Next base: position 41,654,262 of record JAKSXO010000008.1, read on the forward strand.
ATGAGCTAAGCAGAAAGCACGTGGAGGAAATATGAGAGAAGGCTGAATGAACAAAGGAGAAAGCGCTTGGAGGAATGCGAGAGACGGGTGAATTAGCCAAGCAGAAAGCACTTGGAGGAAATGTGAGAGACTGTTGAACGAGCCAAGCAGAAAGCGCTTGGAAGAAATACGAGAGACGGATGAATGAGGAAAGAAAAAGTGCTTTAGGGAAATGCGAGAGAAGGGTGAATGAGCCAAGCAGAAAGCGCTTGGAGGAAATGTGAGAGATGGGTGAATTAGCCAAGCAGAAATCGCTTGGAGGAAATGCGAGAGACGGGTGAATGACCCAAGCAGAAAGCGCTTGGAGGAAATGTGAGAGAAGTGTGAATGAGCCAAGCAGAAAGCACTTGGAGAAAATGCGAGAGACGGGTGAACGACCCAAGCAGAAAGCGGTTAGAGAAAATTCGAGAGAAGGCTGAATGAGAAAAGCAGAAAGCACTTGGAGGAAATGTGAGAGAAGAGTGAATAAGCCAAGCAGAAAGCGCTTGGAGGAAAAGCGTTAGACGTCTGAATGAACCAAGCAGAAAGCGCTTGGAGGAAATGTTAGAGACGGGTGAATGAGCCAAGCAGAAATCGCTTGGAGGAAATGCGAGAGAAGGGTGAATGATCCGAACACAAAGCGCTTGGAGGAAATGTGAGAGACGGGTGAACGACCCATGCAGAAAGCGGTTACAGAAAATTCGAGAGAAGGCTGAATGAGCCAAGGAGAAAGCGCTTGGAGGAAATGTGAGAGAAGGGTGAATGATCCGAGCAGAAAGCGCTTGGAGGAAATGCGAGAGACGGGTGAATGAGCCAAGCAGAAAGCGGTTAGATAAAATTCGAGAGAAGTCTGAATGAACCAAGCAGAAAGCGCTTGGAGGAAATGTTAGAGACGGGTGAATGAGCCAAGGTGAAAGCGCTTGGAGGAAATGCGAGAGAAGGGTGAATGAGAAAAGCAGAAAGTGCTTGGAGGAAATGCGAGAGAAGGCTGAATGAGACAAGCAGAAAGCGGTTAAAAAAATTCGAGAGAAGGCTGAATGAGCTAAGCAGAAAGCACTTGGAGGAAATGTGAGAGAAGGGTGAATGAGCCAAGCAGAAAGTGTTTGGAGGAAATGCGAGAGATGGGTAAATGAGCCATGCAGAAAGCGCTTGGAGGAAATGTGAGAGAAGGGTGAATGAGCCAAGCAGAAAGCGGTTAGAGAAAATTCAAGAGAAGACTGAATGAGCCAAGCAGAAAGCGCTTGGAAGAAATGATAGAGAGGGCTGAATGAGCCAAGGAGAAAGCGCTTGGAAGAAATACGAGAGACGGATGAATGAGGAAAGCAAAAAGTGCTTTAGGGAAATGCCAAGAGAAGGCTGAATGAGACAACAGAAAGCACTTGGAGGAAATATGAGAGAAGGGTGAATGAGCCAAGCAGAAAGCGCTTGGAGGAAAGGTGTTAGAAGTCTGAATGAACCAAGCAGAAAGCGCTTGGAGGAAATGTTAGAGACGGGTGAATGAGCCAAGCAGAAAGCGCTTGGAAGAAATGCGAGAGAAGGGTGAATGATCCGAGCACAAAGCGCTTGAAGGAAACGTGAGAGAAGGGTGAACGACCCAAGCAGAAAGCGGTTAGAGAAAATTCGAGAGAAGACTGAATGAGACAAGCAGAAAGCACTTGGAGGAAATGTGAGAGAAGGGTGAATGAGCCAAGTAGAAAGCGCTTGGAGGAAAGGCGTTAGAAGTCTGAATGAACCAAGCAGAAAGCGCTATGGAAATGTTAGAGACGGGTGAATGAGCCAAGCAGAAAGCGCTTGGAGGAAATGTGAGAGAAGGATGAATGAGCCAAGCAGAAAGCGCTTGGAGGAAAGGCGTTAGAAGTCTGAATGAACCAAGCAGAAAGCGCTATGGAAATGTTAGAAACGGGTGAATGAGCCAAGCAGAAAGCGCTTGGAAGAAATGCGAGAGAAGGGTGAATGATCCGAGCACAAAGCGCTTGGAAGAAACGTGAGAGACGGGTGAACGACCCAAGCAGAAAGCGGTTAGAGAAAATTCGAGAGAAGACTGAATGAGACAAGCAGAAAGCACTTGGAGGAAATGTGAGAGAAGGGTGAATGAGCCAAGCAGAAAGCGCTTGGAGGAAAGGCGTTAGAAGTCTGAATGAACCAAGCAGAAAGCGCTATGGAAATGTTAGAGACGGGTGAATGAGCCAAGCAGAAAGCGCTTGGAGGAAATGCGAGAGAAGGGTGAATGAGCCAAGAAGAAAGCAGTTAGAGAAAATTCGAGAGAAGGCTGAATGAGCCAAGCAGAAAGCACTTAGAGGAAATGTGAGAGAAATTTGAATGAGCCAAGCAGAAAGCGCTTAGAGGAAATGCGAGAGATGTGTGAATGAGCCAAGCAGAAAGCGCTTGAAAGAAATACGAGAGACAGATGAATGAGGAAAGCAAAAAGTGCGTTAGGGAAATGCGAAGAGAAGGCTGAATGAGCCAAGCAGAAAGCACTTGGAGGAAAGGCGTTAGAAGTCTGAATGAACCAAACAGAAAGCGCTATGGAAATGTTAGAGACGGGTGAATGACCCAAGCAGAAAGCGCTAGTAGGAAATGCGAGAGAAGGGTGAATGAGCCAAGGAGAAAGTGCTTGGAAAAAATGTGAGAGAAGGGTGAATGAGCCAAGCAGAGAGCACTTGGAGGAAATGCGAGTGACTGTTGAATGAGCCAAGCAGAAAGCGCTTGGAAGAAATACGAGAGATGGATGAATGAGCCAAGCAGAAAGCACTTGGAGGAAATGTGAGAGAAGGGTGAGTGAGCCAAGTAGAACGCTCTTGGCGGAAATACGAGAGACTGTTGAATGAGCCAAGGAGAAAGCGCTTGGAGGAAATGAGAGAGAAGGGTGAATGAACCAATGAAAAACTCTTGGAAGAAATCTGAGAGAAGGCTGAATGGGCCAAGCAGAATGCGCTTGTAGGAAAGGCGTTAGAAGTCTGAATGAACCAAACAGAAAGCGCTATGGAAATATTAGAGACGGGTGAATGACCCAAGCAGAAAGCGCTAGTAGGAAATGCGAGAGAAGGGTGAATGAGCCAAGGAGAAAGTGCTTGGAAAAAATGTGAGAGAAGGGTGAATGAGCCAAGCAGAAAGCACTTGGAGGAAATGCAAGTGACTGTTGAATGAGCCAAGCAGAAAGCGCTTGGAAGATATACGAGAGATGGATGAATGAGCCAAGCAGAAAGCACTTGGAGGAAATGTGAGAGAAGGGTGAGTGAGCCAAGTAGAAAGCTCTTGGCGGAAATACGAGAGACTGTTGAATGAGCCAAGCAGAAAGCACTTGGAGGAAATCTGAGAGAAGGCTGAATGGGCCAAGCAGAATGCGCTTGGAGGAAATGCGAGAGAACGCTGAATGAGCTAAGGAGAAAGCGCTTGGAGGAAATGCGAGAGAAGGCTGAATGAGCCAAGTAGAATGCACTTGTAGGAAATACGAAAGAAGGCTGAGCCAAGCAGAAAGTGCTTGGAGGAAATGCGAGAGACTGTTGAATAAGCCAAAGAGAAAGTGCTTGGAGGAAATGCGAGAGATGGATGAATGGTGAAAGCAAATAGTGCTAGAGGGAAATGTGAAGAGAAGGCTGAATGAGCTAAGCAGAAAGCACGTGGAGGAAATGTGAGAGAAGGGTGAATGAACCAAGGAGAAAGTGCTTGGAGGAATGCAAGAGACGGGTGAATGACCCAAGCAGAAAGCGCTTGGAAGAAATACGAGACACGGATGAATGAGAAAAGCAAAAAGTGCTTTACGGAAATGCGTTAGAAGTCTTAATGAACCAAGCAGAAAGCACTTGGAGGAAATGTTAGAGACGGGTAAATGAGCCAAGCAGAAAGCGCTAGGAGGAAATGCGAGAGAAGGGTGAATGAGCCATATAAGAAGCTCTTGGAGGAAATGCGAGAGACGGGTGAATGACCCAAGCAGAAATAACTTGGAGGAAATATGAGAGAAGGCTGAATGAACAAAGGAGAAAGCGCTTGGAGGAATGCGAGAGACTGTTGAACGAGCCAAGCAGAAAGCGCTTGGAAGAAATACGAGAGACGGATGAATGAGGAAAGCAAAAAGTGCTTTAGGGAAATGCGAGAGAAGGGTGAATGAGCCAAGCAGAAAGCGCTTGGAGGAAATGTGAGAGAAGGGTGAATGACCAAGCAGAAAGCGCTTGGAGAAAATGCGAGAGACGGGTGAACGACCCAAGCAGAAAGCGGTTAGAGAAAATTCGAGAGAAGGCTGAATGAGACAAGCAGAAAGCACTTGGAGGAAATGTGAGAGAAGAGTGAATGAGCCAAGCAGAAAGCGCTTGGAGGAAATGCGTTAGACGTCTGAATGAACCAAGCAGAAAGCCCTTGGAGGAAATGTTAGAGACGGGTGAATGAGCCAAGCAGAAAGCGCTTGGAGGAAATGCGAGAGTAGGGTGAATGAGCCAAGAGAAAGCGGTTAGAGAAAATTCGAGAGAAGGCTGAATGAGCCAAGCAGAAAGCACTTAGAGGAAATGTGAGAGAAGGTTGAATGAGCCAAGCAGAAAGCACTTGGAGGAAATGTGAGAGAAGGGTGAGTGAGCCAAGTAGAACGCTCTTGGCGGAAATACGAGAGACTGTTGAATGAGCCAAGCAGAAAGCACGTGGAGGAAATGTGAGAGAAGGGTGAGTGAGCCAAGTAGAACGCTCTTGGCGGAAATACGAGAGACTGTTGAATGAGCCAAGGAGAAAGCGCTTGGAGGAAATGAGAGAGAAGGGTGAATGAACCAATGAAAAACTCTTGGAAGAAATCTGAGAGAAGGCTGAATGGGCCAAGCAGAATGCGCTTGGAGGAAAGGCGTTAGAAGTCTGAATGAACCAAACAGAAAGCGCTATGGAAATGTTAGAGACGGGTGAATGAGCCAAGCAGAAAGCGCTTGGAGGAAATGCGAGAGATGGGTGAATTAGCCAAGCAGAAAGCGCTTGGAGGAAATGTTAGAGACGGGTGAATGAGCCAAGCAGAAAGCGCTTGGAGGAAATGCGAGAGAAGGGTGAATGATCCGAACACAAAGCGTGTGGAGGAAACGCGAGAGACGGGTGAACGACCCATGCAGAAAGCGGTTAGAGAAAATTTGAGAGAAGGCTGAATGAGCCAAGCAGAAAGCGCTTGGAGGAAATGTGAGAGAAGGGTGAATGATCCGAGCAGAAAGCGCTTGGAGGAAATGCGAGAGACGGGTGAATGAGCCAAGCTGAAAGCGCTTGGAGGAAATGCGAGAGAAGGGTGAATGAGAAAAGCAGAAAGTGCTTGGAGGAAATGCGAGAGAAGGCTGAATGAGACAAGCAGAAAGCGGTTAAAAAAATTCGAGAGAAGGCTGAATGAGCTAAGCAGAAAGCACTTGGAGGAAATGTGAGAGAAGGGTGAATGAGCCAAGCAGAAAGCGTTTGGAGGAAATGCGAGAGATGGGTAAATGAGCCATACAGAAAGCACTTGGAGGAAATGTGAGAGAAGGGTGAATGAGCCAAGCAGAAAGCGGTTAGAGAAAATTCAAGAGAAGACTGAATGAGCCAAGCAGAAAGCGCTTGGAGGAAATGCGAGAGAAGGGTGAATGAGCCTAGCAGAAAGCGCTTGGAGGAAATGTGAGAGAAGGGTGAATGAGCCAAGCAGAAAGCGCTTGGAGGAAATGCAAAGGAAGGGTGAATGAGCCTAGCAGAAAGCGCTTGGAGGAAATGCGAGAGAAGGGTGAATGAGCCTAGCAGACAGCGCTTGGAGGAAATGTGAGAGAAGGGTGAATGATCCAATCAGAAAGCGCTTGGAGGAAATGCGAGAGATGAGTGAATGAACCAAGCAGAAAGCGCTTGGAGGAAATGTTAGAGACGGGTGAATGAGCCAAGCAGAATGTGCTTGGAGGAAATGCGAGAGAAGGGTGAATGATCTGAGCACAAAGCGCTTGGAGGAAATACGAGAGACGGATGAATGAGGAAAGCAAAAAGTGCTTTAGGGAAATGCGAAGAGCAGGCTGAAAGAGACAAGCAGAAAGCACTTGGAGGAAATGTGAGAGAAGGGTGAATGAGCCAAGCAGAAAGCGCTTGGAGGAAATGCGACAGACGGGTGAACGACCCAAGCAGAAAGCGGTTAGAGAAAATTCGAGAGAACGCTGAATGAGCCAAGCAGAAAGCGCTTGGAGGAAATTTGAAAGAAGTGTGAATGAGCCAAGCAGAAAGCGCTTGGAGGAAATGCAAGAGAAGGGTGAATGATCCGAACACAAAGCGCTTGGAGGAAACGCGAGAGACGGGTGAACGACCCATGCAGAAAGCGGTTAGAGAAAATTTGAGAGAAGGCTGAATGAGCCAAGCAGAAAGCGCTTGGAGGAAATGTGAGAGAAGGGTGAATGACCCGAGCAGAAAGCGCTTGGAGGAAATGCGAGAGACAGGTGAATGAGCCAAGCTGAAAGCGCTTGGAGGAAATGCGAGAGAAGGGTGAATGAGAAAAGCAGAAAGTGCTTGGAGGAAATGCGAGAGAAGGCTGAATGAGACAAGCAGAAAGCGGTTAAAAAAATTCGAGAGAAGGCTGAATGAGCTAAGCAGAAAGCACTTGGAGGAAATGTGAGAGAAGGGTGAATGAGCCAAGCAGAAAGCGTTTGGAGGAAATGCGAGAGATGGGTAAATGAGCCATGCAGAAAGCGCTTGGAGGAAATGTGAGAGAAGGGTGAATGAGCCAAGCAGAAAGCGGTTAGAGAAAATTCAAGAGAAGACTGAATGAGCCAAGCAGAAAGCGCTTGGAGGAAATGCGAGAGAAGGGTGAATGAGCCTAGCAGAAAGCGCTTGGAGGAAATGTGAGAGAAGGGTGAATGAGCCAAGCAGAAAGCGCTTGGAGGAAATGCGAGAGAAGGGTGAATGAGCCTAGCAGAAAGCGCTTGGAGGAAATGCGAGAGACGGGTGAACGACCCAAGCAGAAAGCGGTTAGAGAAAATTCGAGAGAAGGCTGAATGAGACAAGCAGAAAGCACTTGGAGGAAATGTGAGAGAAGAGTGAATGAGCCAAGCAGAAAGCGCTTGGAGGAAATGCGTTAGACGTCTGAATGAACCAAGCAGAAAGCCCTTGGAGGAAATGTTAGAGACGGGTGAATGAGCCAAGCAGAAAGCGCTTGGAGGAAATGCGAGAGTAGGGTGAATGAGCCAAGAGAAAGCGGTTAGAGAAAATTCGAGAGAAGGCTGAATGAGCCAAGCAGAAAGCACTTAGAGGAAATGTGAGAGAAGGTTGAATGAGCCAAGCAGAAAGCACTTGGAGGAAATGTGAGAGAAGGGTGAGTGAGCCAAGTAGAACGCTCTTGGCGGAAATACGAGAGACTGTTGAATGAGCCAAGCAGAAAGCACTTGGAGGAAATGTGAGAGAAGGGTGAGTGAGCCAAGTAGAACGCTCTTGGCGGAAATACGAGAGACTGTTGAATGAGCCAAGGAGAAAGCGCTTGGAGGAAATGAGAGAGAAGGGTGAATGAACCAATGAAAAACTCTTGGAAGAAATCTGAGAGAAGGCTGAATGGGCCAAGCAGAATGCGCTTGGAGGAAAGGCGTTAGAAGTCTGAATGAACCAAACAGAAAGCGCTATGGAAATGTTAGAGACGGGTGAATGAGCCAAGCAGAAAGCGCTTGGAGGAAATGCGAGAGATGGGTGAATTAGCCAAGCAGAAAGCGCTTGGAGGAAATGTTAGAGACGGGTGAATGAGCCAAGCAGAAAGCGCTTGGAGGAAATGCGAGAGAAGGGTGAATGATCCGAACACAAAGCGTGTGGAGGAAACGCGAGAGACGGGTGAACGACCCATGCAGAAAGCGGTTAGAGAAAATTTGAGAGAAGGCTGAATGAGCCAAGCAGAAAGCGCTTGGAGGAAATGTGAGAGAAGGGTGAATGATCCGAGCAGAAAGCGCTTGGAGGAAATGCGAGAGACGGGTGAATGAGCCAAGCTGAAAGCGCTTGGAGGAAATGCGAGAGAAGGGTGAATGAGAAAAGCAGAAAGTGCTTGGAGGAAATGCGAGAGAAGGCTGAATGAGACAAGCAGAAAGCGGTTAAAAAAATTCGAGAGAAGGCTGAATGAGCTAAGCAGAAAGCACTTGGAGGAAATGTGAGAGAAGGGTGAATGAGCCAAGCAGAAAGCGTTTGGAGGAAATGCGAGAGATGGGTAAATGAGCCATACAGAAAGCACTTGGAGGAAATGTGAGAGAAGGGTGAATGAGCCAAGCAGAAAGCGGTTAGAGAAAATTCAAGAGAAGACTGAATGAGCCAAGCAGAAAGCGCTTGGAGGAAATGCGAGAGAAGGGTGAATGAGCCAAGCAGAAAGCGCTTGGAGGAAATGCAAAGGAAGGGTGAATGAGCCTAGCAGAAAGCGCTTGGAGGAAATGCGAGAGAAGGGTGAATGAGCCTAGCAGACAGCGCTTGGAGGAAATGTGAGAGAAGGGTGAATGATCCAATCAGAAAGCGCTTGGAGGAAATGCGAGAGATGAGTGAATGAACCAAGCAGAAAGCGCTTGGAGGAAATGTTAGAGACGGGTGAATGAGCCAAGCAGAATGTGCTTGGAGGAAATGCGAGAGAAGGGTGAATGATCTGAGCACAAAGCGCTTGGAGGAAATACGAGAGACGGATGAATGAGGAAAGCAAAAAGTGCTTTAGGGAAATGCGAAGAGCAGGCTGAAAGAGACAAGCAGAAAGCACTTGGAGGAAATGTGAGAGAAGGGTGAATGAGCCAAGCAGAAAGCGCTTGGAGGAAATGCGACAGACGGGTGAACGACCCAAGCAGAAAGCGGTTAGAGAAAATTCGAGAGAAGGCTGAATGAGCCAAGCAGAAAGCGCTTGGAGGAAATTTGAAAGAAGTGTGAATGAGCCAAGCAGAAAGCGCTTGGAGGAAATGCAAGAGAAGGGTGAATGATCCGAACACAAAGCGCTTGGAGGAAACGCGAGAGACGGGTGAACGACCCATGCAGAAAGCGGTTAGAGAAAATTTGAGAGAAGGCTGAATGAGCCAAGCAGAAAGCGCTTGGAGGAAATGTGAGAGAAGGGTGAATGAGCCGAGCAGAAAGCGCTTGGAGGAAATGCGAGAGACAGGTGAATGAGCCAAGCTGAAAGCGCTTGGAGGAAATGCGAGAGAAGGGTGAATGAGAAAAGCAGAAAGTGCTTGGAGGAAATGCGAGAGAAGGCTGAATGAGACAAGCAGAAAGCGGTTAAAAAAATTCGAGAGAAGGCTGAATGAGCTAAGCAGAAAGCACTTGGAGGAAATGTGAGAGAAGGGTGAATGAGCCAAGCAGAAAGCGTTTGGAGGAAATGCGAGAGATGGGTAAATGAGCCATGCAGAAAGCGCTTGGAGGAAATGTGAGAGAAGGGTGAATGAGCCAAGCAGAAAGCGGTTAGAGAAAATTCAAGAGAAGACTGAATGAGCCAAGCAGAAAGCGCTTGGAGGAAATGCGAGAGAAGGGTGAATGAGCCTAGCAGAAAGCGCTTGGAGGAAATGTGAGAGAAGGGTGAATGAGCCAAGCAGAAAGCGCTTGGAGGAAATGCGAAGGAAGGGTGAATGAGCCTAGCAGAAAGCGCTTGGAGGAAATGCGAGAGAAGGGTGAATGAGCCTAGCAGAAAGCGCTTGGAGGAAATGTGAGAGAAGGGTGAATGATCCAATCAGAAAGCGCTTGGAGGAAATGAGAGAGATGAGTGAATGTGCCAAGCAGAAAGCGCTTGGAGGAAATGCGTTAGAAGTCTGAATGAACCAAGCAGAAAGCGCTTGGAGGAAATGTTAGAGACGGGTGAATGAGCCAAGCAGAATGTGCTTGGAGGAAATGCGAGAGAAGGGTGAATGATCTGAGCACAAAGCGCTTGGAGGAAATACGAGAGACGGATGAATGAGGAAAGCAAAAAGTGCTTTAGGGAAATGCGAAGAGCAGGCTGAAAGAGACAAGCAGAAAGCACTTGGAGGAAATGTGAGAGAAGGGTGAATGAGCCAAGCAGAAAGCGCTTGGAGGAAATGCGACAGACGGGTGAACGACTCAAGCAGAAAGCGGTTAGAGAAAATTCGAGAGAAGGCTGAATGAGCCAAGCAGAAAGCGCTTGGAGGAAATTTGAAAGAAGTGTGAATGAGCCAAGCAGAAAGCGCTTGGAGGAAATGCAAGAGAAGGGTGAATGATCCGAACACAACGCGCTTTGGAGGAAACGCGAGAGACGGGTGAATGAGCCAAGCAGAAAGCGGTTAGATAAAATTCGAGAGAAATCTGAATGAACCAAGCAGAAAGCGCTTTGGGGAAATGTTAGAGACGGGTGAATGAGCCAAGCTGAAAGCGCTTGGAGGAAATGCGAGAGAAGGGTGAATGAGAAAAGCAGAAAGTGCTTGGAGGAAATGCGAGAGAAGGCTGAATGAGACAAGCAGAAAGCGGTTAAAAAAATTCGACAGAAAGCTGAATGAGCTAAGCAGAAAGCACTTGGAGGAAATGTGAGAGAAGGGTGAATGAGCCAAGCAGAAAGCGTTTGGAGGAAATGTGAGAGAAGGGTGAATGAGCCAAGCAGAAAGCGGTTAGAGAAAATTCAAGAGAAGACTGAATGAGCCAAGCTGAAAGCGCTTGGAGGAAATGCGAGAGAAGGGTGAATGAGCCTAGCAGAAAGCGCTTGGAGGAAATGTGAGAGAAGGGTGAATGAGCCAAGCAGAAAGCGCTTGGAGGAAATGCGAAGGAAGGGTGAATGAGCCTAGCAGAAAGCGCTTGGAGGAAATGTGAGAGAACGGTGAATGATCCAATCAGAAAGCGCTTGGAGGAAATGCGAGAGATGAGTGAATGTGCCAAGCAGAAAGCGCTTGGAGGAAATGCGTTAGAAGTCTGAATGAACCAAGCAGAAAGCGCTTGGACGAACTGTTAGAGACGGGTGAATGAGCCAAGCAGAAAGCGCTTGGAAGAAATACGAGAGACGGATGAATGAGGAAAGCAAAAAGTGCGTTAGGGAAATGCGAAGAGAAGGCTGAATGAGCCAAGCAGAAAGCACTTGGAGGAAAGGCGTTAGAGGTCTGAATGAACCAAACAGAAAGCGCTATGGAAATGTTAGAGACGGGTGAATGACCCAAGGAGAAAGCGCTAGTAGGAAATGCGAGAGAAGGGTGAATGAGCCAAGGAGAAAGTGCTTGGAAAAAATGTGAGAGAAGGGTGAATGAGCCAAGCAGAAAGCACTTGGAGGAAATGCAAGTGACTGTTGAATGAGCCAAGCAGAAAGCGCTTGGAAGAAATACGAGAGATGGATGAATGAGCCAAGCAGAAAGCACTTGGAGGAAATGTGAGAGAAGGGTGAGTGAGCCAAGTAGAACGCTCTTGGCGGAAATACGAGAGACTGTTGAATGAGCCAAGGAGAAAGCGCTTGGAGGAAATGAGAGAGAAGGGTGAATGAACCAATGAAAAACTCTTGGAAGAAATCTGAGAGAAGGCTGAATGGGCCAAGCAGAATGCGTTTGGAGGAAAGGCGTTAGAAGTCTGAATGAACCAAACAGAAAGCGCTATGGAAATGTTAGAGACGGGTGAATGAGCCAAGCAGAAAGCGCTTGGAGGAAATGTGAGAGATGGGTGAATTAGGCAAGCAGAAAGCGCTTGGAGGAAATGTTAGAGACGGGTGAATGAGCCAAGCAGAAAGCGCTTGGAGGAAATGCGAGAGAAGGGTGAACGACCCATGCAGAAAGCGGTTAGAGAAAATTTGAGAGAAGGCTGAATGAGCCAAGCAGAAAGCGCTTGGAGGAAATGTGAGAGAAGGGTGAATGATCCGAGCAGAAAGCGCTTGGAGGAAATGCGAGAGACGGGTGAATGAGCCAAGCAGAAAGCGGTTAGATAAAATTCGAGAGAAATCTGAATGAGCCAAGCAGAAAGCGCTTGGAGGAAATGCGAGAGAAGGGTGAATGAGCCTAGCAGAAAGCGCTTGGAGGAAATGTGAGAGAAGGGTGAATGAGCCAAGCAGAAAGCGCTTGGAGGAAATGCGAAGGAAGGGTGAATGAGCCTAGCAGAAAGCGCTTGGAGGAAATGCGAGAGAAGGGTGAATGAGCCTAGCAGAAAGCGCTTGGAGGAAATGTGAGAGAAGGGTGAATGATCCAATCAGAAATCGCTTGGAGGAAATGCGAGAGATGAGTGAATGTGCCAAGCAGAAAGCGCTTGGAGGAAATGCGTTAGAAGTCTGAATGAACCAAGCAGAAAGCGCTTGGAGGAAATGTTAGAGACGGGTGAATGAGCCAAGCAGAAAGCGCTTGGAGGAAATGCGACAGACGGGTGAACGACCCAAGCAGAAAGCGGTTAGAGAAAATTCGAGAGAAGGCTGAATGAGCCAAGCAGAAAGCGCTTGGAGGAAATTTGAAAGAAGTGTGAATGAGCCAAGCAGAAAGCGCTTGGAGGAAATGCAAGAGAAGGGTGAATGATCCGAACACAAAGCGCTTGGAGGAAACGCGAGAGACGGGTGAACGACCCATGCAGAAAGCGGTTAGAGAAAATTTGAGAGAAGGCTGAATGAGCCAAGCAGAAAGCGGTTAGATAAAATTCGAGAGAAATCTGAATGAACCAAGCAGAAAGCGCTTGGAGGAAATGTTAGAGACGGGTGAATGAGCCAAGCTGAAAGCGCTTGGAGGAAATGCGAGAGAAGGGTGAATGAGAAAAGCAGAAAGTGCTTGGAGGAAATGCGAGAGAAGGCTGAATGAGACAAGCAGAAAGCGGTTAAAAAAATTCGAGAGAAGGCTGAATGAGCTAAGCAGAAAGCACTTGGAGGAAATGTGAGAGAAGGGTGAATGAGCCAAGCAGAAAGCGTTTGGAGGAAATGCGAGAGATGGGTAAATGAGCCATGCAGAAAGCGCTTGGAGGAAATGTGAGAGAAGGGTGAATGAGCCAAGCAGAAAGCGGTTAGAGAAAATTCAAGAGAAGACTGAATGAGCCAAGCAGAAAGCGCTTGGAGGAAATGCGAAGGAAGGGTGAATGAGCCTAGCAGAAAGCGCTTGGAGGAAATGTGAGAGAAGGGTGAATGATCCAATCAGAAAGCGCTTGGAGGAAATGCGAGAGATGAGTGAATGTGCCAAGCAGAAAGCGCTTGGAGGAAATGCGTTAGAAGTCTGAATGAACCAAGCAGAAAGCGCTTGGAGGAACTGTTAGAGACGGGTGAATGAGCCAAGCAGAATGTGCTTGGAGGAAATGTGAGAGAAGGGTGAATGATCTCAGCACAAAGCCCTTGGAGGAAATACGAGAGACGGATGAATGAGGAAAGCAAAAAGTGCTTTAGGGAAATGCGAAGAGCAGGCTGAAAGAGACAAGCAGAAAGCACTTGGAGGAAATGTGAGACAAGGGTGAATGAGCCAAGCAGAAAGCGCTTGGAGGAAATGCGACAGACGGGTGAACGACCCAAGTAGAAAGCGGTTAGAGAAAATTCGAGAGAAGTCTGAATGAGCCAAGCAGAAAGCGCTTGGAGGAAATTTGAAAGAAGTGTGAATGAGCCAAGCAGAAATCGCTTGGAGGAAAGGCGTTAGAAGTCTGAATGAACCAAAAAGAAAGCGCTATGGAAATGTCAGAGACGGGTGAATGAGCCAAGCAGAAAGCGCTTGGAGGAAATGCGAGAGACGGGTGAATGAGCCAAGTAGAAAGCGGTTAGAGAAAATTCGAGAGAAGTCTGAATGAACCAAGCAGAAAGCGTTTGGAGGAAATGTTAGAGACGGGTGAATGAGCCAAGCAGAAAGCGCTTGGAGGAAATGCGAGAGAAGGGTGAATGAGCCAAGCAGAAAGCGCTTGGAGGAAATGTGAGAGAAGGGTGAATGAGCCAAGCAGAAAGCGCTTGGAGAAAATGCGAGAGACGGGTGAACGACCCAAGCAGAAAGCGCTTGGAGGAAATGTTAGAGACGGGTGAATGAGCCAAGCAGAAAGCGCTTGGAGGAAATGCGAGAGAAGGGTGAATGATCTGAACACAAAGCGCTTGGAGGAAACGCGAGAGACGGGTTTACGACCCATGCAGAAAGCGGTTAGAGAAAATTCGAGAGAAGGCTGAATGAGCCAAGCAGAAAGCGTTTGGAGGAAATGCGAGAGACGGGTGTATGAGCCAAGTAGAAAGCGGTTAGAGAAAATTCGAGAGAAGTCTGAATGAACCAAGCAGAAAGCGTTTGGAGGAAATGTGAGAGAAGGGTGAATGAGCCAAGCAGAAAGCACTTGGAGGAAATGCGAGAGACGGGTGAACGACCCAAGCAGAAAGCTGTTGGAGAAAATTCGAGAGAAGGCTGAATGAGCCAAGCAGAAAGCGCTTGGAGGAAATGTGAGAGAAGGGTGAATGAGCCAAGCAGAAAGCGCTTGGAGGAAATGTGAGAGAAGGGTGAATGATCCGAGCAGAAAGCGCTTGGAGGAGATGCGAGAGACGGGTGATTGAGCCAAGCAGAAAGCGGTTAGATAAAATTCGAGATAAGTCTGAATGAACCAAGCAGAAAGCGCTTGGAGGAAATGTTAGAGACGGGTGAATGAGCCAAGCTGAAAGCGCTTGGAGGAAATGCGAGAGAAGGGTGAATGAGAAAAGCAGAAAGTGCTTGGAGGAAATGCGAGAGAAGGCTGAATGAGCCAAGCAGAAAGCACTTGGAGGAAAGGCGTTAGATGTCTGAATGAACCAAACAGAAAGTGCTATGGAAATGTTAGAGACGGGTGAATGAGCCAAGCAGAAAGCGCTTGGAGGAAATGTGAGAGAAGGGTGAATGAGCCAAGCAGAAAGCACTTGGAGGAAATGCGAGAGACGGGTGACCGACCCAAGCAGAAAGCTGTTGGAGAAAATTCGAGAGAAGGCTGAATGAGCCAAGCAGAAAGCGCTTGGAGGAAATGTGAGAGAAGGGTGAATGAGCCAAGCAGAAAGCGCTTGGAGGAAATGCGAGAGACGGGTGAATGAACCAAACAGAAAGCGCTATGGAAATGTTAGAGACGGGTGAATGAGCCAAGCAGAAAGCGCTTGGAGGAAATGTTAGAGACGGGTGAATGAGCCAAGCAGAAATCGCTTGGAAGAAATGCGAGAGACGGGTGAACGACCCAAGCAGAAAGCGGTTAGAGAAAATTCGAGAGAAGGCTGAATGAGCCAAGCAGAAAGCGCTTGGAGGAAATGCGAGAGACGGGTGAATGAGCCAAGCAGAAAGCGCTTGGAGGAAATGCGATACAAGGTTGAATGAGCCAAGTAGAAAGCGGTTAGAGAAAATTCGAGAGAAGTCTGAATGAACCAAGCAGAAAGCATTTGGAGGAAATGTTAGAGACAGGTGAATGAGCCAAGCAGAAAGTGCTTGGAGGAAATGCGAGAGACGGGTGAACGACCAAAGCAGAAAGCGGTTAGAGAAAATTCGAGAGAAGGCTGAATGAGCCAAGCAGAAAGCGCTTGGAGGAAATGCGAGAGACGGGTGAATGACCCAAGCAGAAAGCGCTTGGAGGAAATGTGAGAGAAGGGTGAATGAGCCAAGCAGAAAGCGCTTGGAGAAAATGCGAGAGACGGGTGAACGACCCAAGCAGAAAGCGCTTGGAGGAAATGTTAGAGACGGGTGAATGAGCCAAGCAGAAAGCGCTTGGAGGAAATGCGAGAGAAGGGTGAATGATCTGAACACAAAGCGCTTGGAGGAAACGCGAGAGACGGGTTTACGACCCATGCAGAAAGCGGTTAGAGAAAATTCGAGAGAAGGCTGAATGAGCCAAGCAGAAAGCGCTTGGAGGAAATGTGAGAGAAGGGTGAATGAACCAAGCAGAAAGCACTTGGAGGAAATGCGAGAGACGGGTGAACGACCCAAGCAGAAAGCTGTTGGAGAAAATTCGAGAGAAGGCTGAATGAGCCAAGCAGAAAGCGCTTGGAGGAAATGTGAGAGAAGGGTGAATGAGCCAAGCAGAAAGCGCTTGGAGGAAATGTGAGAGAAGGGTGAATGATCCGAGCAGAAAGCGCTTGGAGGAGATAAGAGAGACGGGTGATTGAGCCAAGCAGAAAGCGGTTAGATAAAATTCGAGAGAAGTCTGAATGAACCAAGCAGAAAGCGCTTGGAGGAAATGTTAGAGACGGGTGAATGAGCCAAGCTGAAAGCGCTTGGAGGAAATGCGAGAGAAGGGTGAATGAGAAAAGCAGAAAGTGCTTGGAGGAAATGCGAGAGAAGGCTGAATGAGCCAAGCAGAAAGCTGTTAGAGAAAATTCGAGAGACGTCTGAATGAACCAAGCAGAAAGCGTTTGGAGGAAATGTTAGAGACGGGTGAATGAGCCAAGCAGAAAGCGCTTGGAGGAAATGCGAGAGAAGGGTGAATGAGCCAAGAAGAAAGCGGTTAGAGAAAATTCGACAGAAGGCTGAATGAGCCAAGCAGAAAGCACTTAGAGGAAATGTGAGAGGAGGTTGAATGAGCCAATCAGAAAGCGCTTGGAGGAAATGCGAGAGATGTGTGAATGAGCCAAGCAGAAAGCGCTTGGAAGAAATACGAGAGACGGATGAATGAGGAAAGCAAAAAGTGCTTTAGGGAAATGCGAAGAGAAGGCTGAATGAGCCAAGCAGAAAGCACTTGGAGGAAAGGCGTTAGAAGGCTGAATGAGCCAAGCAGAAAGCTGTTAGAGAAAATTCGAGAGACGTCTGAATGAACCAAGCAGAAAGCGTTTGGAGGAAATGTTAGAGACGGGTGAATGAGCCAAGCAGAAAGCGCTTGGAGGAAATGCGAGAGAAGGGTGAATGAGCCAAGAAGAAAGCGGTTAGAGAAAATTCGACAGAAGGCTGAATGAGCCAAGCAGAAAGCACTTAGAGGAAATGTGAGAGGAGGTTGAATGAGCCAATCAGAAAGCGCTTGGAGGAAATGCGAGAGATGTGTGAATGAGCCAAGCAGAAAGCGCTTGGAAGAAATACGAGAGACGGATGAATGAGGAAAGCAAAAAGTGCTTTAGGGAAATGCGAAGAGAAGGCTGAATGAGCCAAGCAGAAAGCGCTTGGAGGAAATGCGATAGAAGGTTGAATGAGCCAAGTAGAAATCGGTTAGAGAAAATTCAAGAGAAGTCTGAATGAACCGGGCAGAAAGTGTTTGGAGGAAATGCGAGAGAAGGGTGAATGAGCCAAGCAGAAAGCGCTTGGAGTAAATGCGAGAGAAGGGTGAATGAGACTAGCAGAAAGCGCTTGGAGGAAATGTGAGAGAAGGGTGAATGAGCCAATCAGAAAGCGCTTGGAGGAAATGCGGGAGATGGGTGAATGTGCCAAGCAGAAAGCGCTTGGAGGAAATGCGTTAGAAGTCTGAATGAACCAAGAAGAAAGCGCTTGGAGGAAATGTTAGAGACGGGTGAATGAGCCAAGCAGAATGTGCTTGGAGGAAATGCGAGAGAAGGATGAATGAGGAAAGCAAAAAGTGCTTTAGGGAAATGCGAAGAGCAGGCTGAATGAGACAACCAGAAAGCACTTGGAGGAAATGTCAGAGAAGGGTGAATGAACCAAGCAGAAAGCGCTTGGAGGAAAGGCGTCAGAAGTCTGAATGAACCAAACAGAAAGCGCTATGGAAATGTCAGAGACGGGTGAATGAGCCAAGCAGAAAGCGCTTGGAGGAAATGCGAGAGACGGGTGAATGATCTGAGCACAAAGCGCTTGGAGGAAATACGAGAGACGGATGAATGAGGAAAGGAAAAAGTGCTTTAGGGAAATGCGAACAGCAGGCTGAATGAGACAAGCAGAAAGTACTTGGAGGAAATGTGAGAGAAGGGTGAATGAGCCAAGTAGAAAGCGCTTGGAGGAAATGCGAGAGACGGGTGAACGACCCAAGCAGAAAGCGGTTAGAGAAAATTCGAGAGAAGGCTGAATGAGCCAAGCAGAAAGCACTTGGAAAAAATGTGAGAGAAGTGTGAATGAGCCAAGCAGAAAGCGCTTGGAGGAAAGGCGTCAGAAGTCTGAATGAACCAAACAGAAAGCGCTATGGAAATGTCAGAGACGGGTGAATGAGCCAAGCAGAAAGCACTTGGAGGAAATGCGATAGAAGGTTGAATGAGCCAAGTAGAAAGAGGTTAGAGAAAATTCAAGAGAAGTCTGAATGAACCGGGCAGAAAGCGTTTGGAGGAAAGGCGTCAGAAGTCTGAATGAACCAAACAGAAAGCGCTATGGAAATGTCAGAGACGGGTGAATGAGCCAAGCAGAAAGCGCTTGGAGGAAATGCGAGAGACGGGTGAATGATCTGAGCACAAAGCGCTTGGAGGAAATACGAGAGACGGATGAATGAGGAAAGGAAAAAGTGCTTTAGGGAAATGCGAACAGCAGGCTGAATGAGACAAGCAGAAAGTACTTGGAGGAAATGTGAGAGAAGGGTGAATGAGCCAAGTAGAAAGCGCTTGGAGGAAATGCGAGAGACGGGTGAACGACCCAAGCAGAAAGCGGTTAGAGAAAATTCGAGAGAAGGCTGAATGAGCCAAGCAGAAAGCACTTGGAAAAAATGTGAGAGAAGTGTGAATGAGCCAAGCAGAAAGCGCTTGGAGGAAAGGCGTCAGAAGTCTGAATGAACCAAACAGAAAGCGCTATGGAAATGTCAGAGACGGGTGAATGAGCCAAGCAGAAAGCGCTTGGAGGAAATGCGATAGAAGGTTGAATGAGCCAAGTAGAAAGCGGTTAGAGAAAATTCAAGAGAAGTCTGAATGAACCGGGCAGAAAGCGTTTGGAGGAAATGCGAGAGAAGGGTGAATGAGCCAAGCAGAAAGCGCTTGGAGGAAATGCGAGAGAAGGGTGAATGAGCCTAGCAGAAAGCGCTTGGAGGAAATGTGAGAGAAGAGTGAATGAGCCAATCAGAAAGCGCTTGGAGGAAATGCGAGAGATGGGTGAATGTGCCAAGCAGAAAGCGCTTGGAGGAAATGCGTTAGAAGTCTGAATGAACCAAGCAGAAAGCGCTTGGAGGAAATGTTAGAGACGGGTGAATGAGCCAATCAGAAAGCGCTTGGAGGAAATGCGAGAGATGGTTGAATGTGCCAAGCAGAAAGCGCTTGGAGGAAATGCGTTAGAAGTCTGAATGAACCAAGCAGAAAGCGCTTGGAGGAAATGTGAGAGAAGGGTGAATGAGCCAATCAGAAAGCACTTGGAGGAAATGCGAGAGATGGGTGAATGTGCCAAGCAGAAAGCGCTTGGAGGAAATGCGTTAGAAGTCTGAATGAACCAAGCAGAAAGCGCTTGGAGGAAATGTTAGAGACGGGTGAATGAGCCAATCAGAAAGCGCTTGGAGGAAATGCGAGAGATGGGTGAATGTGCCAAGCAGAAAGCGCTTGGAGGAAATGCGTTAGAAGTCTGAATGAACCAAGCAGAAAGCGCTTGGGGGAAATGTTAGAGACGGGTGAATGAGCCAAGCAGAAAGCGCTTGGAGGAAATGCGAGAGATGGGTGAATGTGCCAAGCAGAAATCGCTTGGAGGAAATGCGTTAGAAGTCTGAATGAACCAAGCAGAAAGTGGTTGGATGAAATGTTAGAGACGGGTGAATGAGCCAAGTAGAAAGTGCTTGGAGGAAATGTGAGAGAAGGCTGAATGAGCCAAGGAGAAAGCGCTAGGAAGAAATACGAGAGACGGATGAATGAGGAAAGCAAAAAGTGCTTTAGGGAAATGCGAAGAGAAGGCTGAATGAGCCAAGCAGAAAGCACTTGGAGGAAAGGCGTTAGAAGTCTGAATGAACCAAACAGAAAGTGCTATGGAAATGTTAGAGACGGGTGAATGGGCCAAGCAGAAAGCGCTTGGAGGAAATGCGATAGAAGGTTGAATGAGCCAAGTAGAAAGCGGTTAGAGAAAATTCAAGAGAAGTCTGAATGAACCAAGCAGAAAGCGTTTGGAGGAAATGCGAGAGAAGGGTGAATGAGCCAAGCAGAAAGCGCTTGGAGGAAATGCGAGAGAAGTGTGAATGAGCCTAGCAGAAAGCGCTTGGAGGAAATGTGAGAGAAGGGTGAATGAGCCAAGCAGAAAGCGCTTGGAGGAAATACGAGAGATGGGTGAATGTGCCAAGCAGAAAGCGCTTGGAGGAAATGCGTTAGAAGTCTGAATGAACCAAGCAGAAAGCGCTTGGAGGAAATGTGAGAGAAGGGTGAATGATCCGAGCAGAAAGCGCTTGGAGGAAATGTTAGAGACGGGTGAATGAGCCAAGCTGAAAGCGCTTGGAGGAAATGCGAGAGAAGGGTGAATGAGAAAAGCAGAAAGTGCTTGGAGGAAATGCGAGAGAAGGCTGAATGAGAAAAGCAGAAAGCGGTTAAAAAAATTCGAGAGAAGGCTGAATGAGCTAAGCAGAAAGCACTTGGAGGAAATGTGAGAGAAGGGTGAATGAGCCAAGCAGAAAGCGTTTGGAGGAAATGCGAGAGATGGGTGAATGAGCCATGCAGAAAGCGCTTGGAGGAAATGTGAGAGAAGGGTGAATGAGCCAAGCAGAAAGCGGTTAGAGAAAATTCAAGAGAAGACTGAATGAGCCAAGCAGAAATCGCTTGGAAGAAATGATAGAGAAGGCTGAATGAGCCAAGGAGAAAGCGCTTGGAAGAAATACGAGAGACGGATGAATGAGGAAAGCAAAAAGTGCTTTAGGGAAATGCCAAGAGAAGGCTGAATGAGACAACAGAAAGCACTTGGAGGAAATGTGAGAGAAGGGTGAATGAGCCAAGCAGAAAGCGCTTGGAGGAAAGGCGTTAGAAGTCTGAATGAACAAAGCAGAAAGCGCTATGGAAATGTTAGAGACGGGTGAATGAGCCAAGCAGAAAGCACTTGGAGGAAATGTGATAGAAGAGTGAATGAGCCAAGCAGAAAGCGCTTGTAGGAAATGCGTTAGAAGTCTGAATGAACCAAGCAGAAAGCGCTTGGATGAAATGTTAGAGACGGGTGAATGAGCCAAGCAGAAAGCGCTTGGAAGAAATGCGAGAGAAGGGTGAATGATCCGAGCACAAAGCGCTTGGAGGAAACGTGAGAGACGGGTGAACAATCCAAGCAGAAAGCGGTTAGAGAAAATTCGAGAGAAGACTGAATGAGACAAGCAGAAAGCACTTGGAGGAAATGTGAGAGAAGGGTGAATGAGCCAAGCAGAAAGCGCTTGGAGGAAAGGCTTTAGAAGTCTGAATGAACCAAGCAGAAAGCGCTATGGAAATGTTAGAGACGGGTGAATGAGCCAAGCAGAAAGCGCTTGGAGGAAATGCGAGAGAAGGGTGAATGAGCCAAGAAAAAAGCGGTTAGAGAAAATTCGAGAGAAGGCTGAATGAGCCAAGCAGAAAGCGCTTGGAGGAAAGGCGTTAGACGTCTGAATGAACCAAACAGAAAGCGCTATGGAAATGTTAGAGACGGGTTAATGAGCCAAGCAGAAAGCGCTTGGAGGAAATGCGAGAGACGGGTGAATGAGCCAAGTAGAAAGCGGTTAGAGAAAATTCAAGAGAAGTCTGAATGAATCAAGCAGAAAGCGTTTGAAGGAAATGCGAGAGAAGGGTGAATGAGCCAAGCAGAAAGCGCTTGGAGGAAATGCGAGAGACGGGTGAATGAGCCAAGCAGAAAGAGCTTGGAGGAAATGCGATAGAAGGTTGAATGAGCCAAGTAGAAAGCGGTTAGAGAAAATTCGAGAGAAGTCTGAATGAACCAAGCAGAAAGCGTTTGGAGGAAATGTTAGAGACAGGTGAATGAGCCAAGCAGAAAGTGCTTGGAGGAAATGCGAGAGACGGGTGAACGACCAAAGCAGAAAGCGGTTAGAGAAAATTCGAGAGAAGGCTGAATGAGCCAAGCAGAAAGCGCTTGGAGGAAATGCGAGAGACGGGTGAATGAGCCAAGCAGAAAGCGCTTGGAGGAAATGTGAGAGAAGGGTGAATGAGCCAAGCAGAAAGCGCTTGGAGAAAATGCGAGAGACGGGTGAACGACCCAAGCAGAAAGCGGTTAGAGAAAATTCGAGAGAAGGCTGAATGAGCCAAGCAGAAAGCGCTTGGAGGAAATGTGAGAGAAGAGTGAATGAGCCAAGCAGAAAGCGCTTGGAGGAAATGCGTTAGACGTCTGAATGAACCAAGCAGAAAGCGCTTGGAGGAAATGTGAGAGAAGGGTGAATGATCCGAGCAGAAAGCGCTTGGAGGAAATGTTAGAGACGGGTGAATGAGCCAAGCTGAAAGCGCTTGGAGGAAATGCGAGAGAAGGGTGAATGAGAAAAGCAGAAAGTGCTTGGAGGAAATGCGAGAGAAGGCTGAATGAGAAAAGCAGAAAGCGGTTAAAAAAATTCGAGAGAAGGCTGAATGAGCTAAGCAGAAAGCACTTGGAGGAAATGTGAGAGAAGGGTGAATGAGCCAAGCAGAAAGCGTTTGGAGGAAATGCGAGAGATGGGTGAATGAGCCATGCAGAAAGCGCTTGGAGGAAATGTGAGAGAAGGGTGAATGAGCCAAGCAGAAAGCGGTTAGAGAAAATTCAAGAGAAGACTGAATGAGCCAAGCAGAAATCGCTTGGAAGAAATGATAGAGAAGGCTGAATGAGCCAAGGAGAAAGCGCTTGGAAGAAATACGAGAGACGGATGAATGAGGAAAGCAAAAAGTGCTTTAGGGAAATGCCAAGAGAAGGCTGAATGAGACAACAGAAAGCACTTGGAGGAAATGTGAGAGAAGGGTGAATGAGCCAAGCAGAAAGCACTTGGAGGAAAGGCGTTAGAAGTCTGAATGAACAAAGCAGAAAGCGCTATGGAAATGTTAGAGACGGGTGAATGAGCCAAGCAGAAAGCACTTGGAGGAAATGTGATAGAAGAGTGAATGAGCCAAGCAGAAAGCGCTTGTAGGAAATGTGTTAGAAGTCTGAATGAACCAAGCAGAAAGCGCTTGGATGAAATGTTAGAGACGGGTGAATGAGCCAAGCAGAAAGCGCTTGGAAGAAATGCGAGAGAAGGGTGAATGATCCGAGCACAAAGCGCTTGGAGGAAACGTGAGAGGCGGGTGAACAATCCAAGCAGAAAGCGGTTAGAGAAAATTCGAGAGAAGACTGAATGAGACAAGCAGAAAGCACTTGGAGGAAATGTGAGAGAAGGGTGAATGAGCCAAGCAGAAAGCGCTTGGAGGAAAGGCTTTAGAAGTCTGAATGAACCAAGCAGAAAGCGCTATGGAAATGTTAGAGACGGGTGAATGAGCCAAGCAGAAAGCGCTTGGAGGAAATGCGAGAGAAGGGTGAATGAGCCAAGAAAAAAGCGGTTAGAGAAAATTCGAGAGAAGGCTGAATGAGCCAAGCAGAAAGCGCTTGGAGGAAAGGCGTTAGACGTCTGAATGAACCAAACAGAAAGCGCTATGGAAATGTTAGAGATGGGTTAATGAGCCAAGCAGAAAGCGCTTGGAGGAAATGCGAGAGACGGGTGAATGAGCCAAGTAGAAAGCGGTTAGAGAAAATTCAAGAGAAGTCTGAATGAATCAAGCAGAAAGCGTTTGAAGGAAATGCGAGAGAAGGGTGAATGAGCCAAGCAGAAAGCGCTTGGAGGAAATGCGAGAGACGGGTGAATGAGCCAAGCAGAAAGAGCTTGGAGGAAATGCGATAGAAGGTTGAATGAGCCAAGTAGAAAGCGGTTAGAGAAAATTCGAGAGAAGTCTGAATGAACCAAGCAGAAAGCGTTTGGAGGAAATGTTAGAGACAGGTGAATGAGCCAAGCAGAAAGTGCTTGGAGGAAATGCGAGAGACGGGTGAACGACCAAAGCAGAAAGCGGTTAGAGAAAATTCGAGAGAAGGCTGAATGAGCCAAGCAGAAAGCGCTTGGAGGAAATGCGAGAGACGGGTGAATGACCCAAGCAGAAAGCGCTTGGAGGAAATGTGAGAGAAGGGTGAATGAGCCAAGCAGAAAGCGCTTGGAGAAAATGCGAGAGACGGGTGAACGACCCAAGCAGAAAGCGGTTAGAGAAAATTCGAGAGAAGGCTGAATGAGACAAGCAGAAAGCACTTGGAGGAAATGTGAGAGAAGAGTGAATGAGCCAAGCAGAAAGCGCTTGGAGGAAATGCGTTAGACGTCTGAATGAACCAAGCAGAAAGCGCTTGGAGGAAATGTTAGAGACGGGTGAATGAGCCAAGCAGAAAGCGCTTGGAGGAAATGCGAGAGAAGGGTGAATGAGCCAAGTAGAAAGTGCTTGGAAAAAATGTGAGAGACGGTTGAATGAGCCAAGCAGAAAGCGCTTGGAGGAAATACCAAAGACGGGTGAATGAGCAAAGCAAAAAGTGATTGAGGGAAATGCGAAGAGAAGGCTGAATGAGCCAAGAAGAAAGCACTTGGAAGAAATGCGAGAGAAGTGTGAATGAGCCAAGCAGAAAGCGCTTGGGGGAAATGCGAGAGAAGGCTGAATGAGCCAAGCAGAAAGTGCTTGGAGGAAATGCGAGAGAAGGGTGAACGATCCGTTGAGAAAGCGCTTGGAGGAAATGCGAAAGACGGGTGAATGACCCAAGCAGGAAGCGCTTGGAGGAAATGCGAGAGAAGGGTGAACGATCCGTTGAGAAAGCGCTTGGAGGAGATGCGAGAGACGGGTGATTGAGCCAAGCAGAAAGCGGTTAGATAAAATTCGAGAGAAGTCTGAATGAACCAAGCAGAAAGCGCTTGGAGGAAATGTGAGAGAAGGCTGAATGAGCCAAGGAGAAAGCGCTTGGAAGAAATACGAGAGACGGATGAATGAGGAAAGCAAAAAGTGCTTTAGGGAAATGCGAAGAGAAGGCTGAATGAGCCAAGCAGAAAGCACTTGGAGGAAAGGCGTTACAAGTCTGAATGAACCAAACAGAAAGTGCTATGGAAATGTTAGAGACGGGTGAATGAGCCAAGCAGAAAGCGCTTGGAGGAAATGCGATAGAAGGTTGAATGAGCCAAGTAGAAAGCGGTTAGAGAAAATTCAAGAGAAGTCTGAATGAATCAAGCAGAAAGCGTTTGAAGGAAATGCGAGAGAAGGGTGAATGAGCCAAGCAGAAAGCGCTTGGAGGAAATGCGAGAGAAGTGTGAATGAGCCTAGCAGAAAGCGCTTGGAGGAAATGTGAGAGAAGGGAGAATGAGCCAAGCAGAAAGCGCTTGGAGGAAATACGAGAGATGGGTGAATGTGCCAAGCAGAAAGCGCTTGGAGGAAATGCGAGAGAAGTGTGAATGAGCCTAGCAGAAAGCGCTTGGAGGAAATGCGAGAGAAGGGTGAATGAGCCAAGCAGAAAGCGTTTGGAGGAAATGCGAGAGAAGGGTGAATGAGCCAAGCAGAAAGCGCTAGGAGGAAATACGAGAGAAGGGTGAATGAGCCAAGAAGAAAGTGCTTGGAAAAACTGTGAGAGAAGGGTGAATGAGCCAAGCAGAAAGCACTTGGAGGAAATGCGAGTGACTGTTGAATGAGCCAAGCAGAAAGCGCTTGGAAGAAATACGAGAGATGGATGAATGAGCCAAGCAGAAAGCACTTGGAGGATATGTGAGAGAAGGGTGAGTGAGCCAAGTAGAATGCTCTTGGAGGAAATGCGAGAGATGGGTGAATGAGCCAAGCAGAAAGTGCTTTGAGGAAATGCGAGAGAAGGGTGAATGAGCCTAGAAGAAAGCGCTTGGAAAAAATGCGAGAGAAGAGTGAATGAGCCAAGAAGAAAGCGCTTGGCGGAAATACGAGAGACTGTTGAATGAGCCAAGGAGAAAGCGCTTGGAGGAAATGAGAGAGAAGGGTGAAAGAGCCAAGTAGAATACACTTGTAGGAAATCCGAAAGAAGGCTGAGCCAAGCAGAAAGTGTTTGGAGGAAATACGAGAGACTGTTGAATGAGCCAAGCAGAAAGCGCTTGGAGGAAATACGAGAGACGGTTGAATGAGCCAAGCAGAAAGTGCTTGGAGGAAATGCGAGAGAAGGGTGAATGAGCCAAGTAGAAAGTGCTTGGAAAAAATGTGAGAGACGGTTGAATGAGCCAAGCAGAAAGCGCTTGGAGGAAATACCAAAGACGGGTGAATGAGCAAAGCAAAAAGTGCTTGAGGGAAATGCGAAGAGAAGGCTGAATGAGCCAAGAAGAAAGCACTTGGAAGAAATGCGAGAGAAGTGTGAATGAGCCAAGCAGAAAGCGCTTGGGGGAAATGCGAGAGAAGGCTGAATGAGCCAAGCAGAAAGTGCTTGGAGGAAATGCGAGAGAAGGGTGAACGATCCGTTGAGAAAGCGCTTGGAGGAAATGCGAAAGACGGGTGAATGACCCAAGCAGGAAGCGCTTGGAGGAAATGCGAGAGAAGGGTGAACGATCCGTTGAGAAAGCGCTTGGAGGAAATGCGAAAGACGGGTGAATGACCCAAGCAGGAAGCGCTTTGAGGAAATGCGAGAGAAGGGTGAATGATCCTAGCAGAAAGTGCTTGGGGGAAATGCGAGAGATGGGTCAATGACCCAAGCAGAAAGCGCTTGGAGGAAATGCGAGTGACTGTTGAATGAGCCAAGCAGAAAGCGCTTGGAAGAAATACGAGAGATGGATGAATGAGCCAAGCAGAAAGCGCGAGGAGGAAATGAGTGAGAAGGGTGAATGAACCAATGAAAAGCTCTTGGAAGAAATCTGAGAGAAGGCTGAATGGGCCAAGCAGAAAGCGCTTGGAGGAAATGCGTTAGAAGTCTCAATGAACCAAGCAGAAAGCGCTTGGAGGAAATGTAAGAGACGGGTAAATGAGCCAAGCAGAAAGCGCTTGGAGGAAATGCGAGAGAAGGGTGAATGAACCAAGGAGAAAGCGCTTGGAGGAATGGGAGAGACGGGTGAATGACCCAAGCAGAAAGCGCTAGGAAGAAATGCGAGAGAAGGGTGAATGAGCCAAGTAGAAAGTGCTTGGAAAAAATGTGAGAGAAGGTTGAATGAGCCAAGCAGAAAGCGCTTGGAGGAAATACCAAAGACGGGTGAATGAGCAAAGCAAAAAGTGCTGGAGGGAAATGTTAAGAGAAGGCTGAATGAGCCAAGAAGAAATCACTTGGAGGAAATGCGAGAGAAGTGTGAATGAGCCAAGCAGAAAGCGCTTTGGGGGAAATGCGAGAGAAGGCTGAATGAGCCAAGCAGAAAGTGCTTGGAGGAAATGTGACAGATCTGTGAATGAGCCAAGCAGAAAGCACTGGGAGGAAATGCGACAGACTGTTAAATGAGCCAAACAGACTTGGAAGAAATACGAGAGACGGATGAATGCAGAAAGAAAAAAGTGCTTTAGGGAAATTAGAGAGAAGGGTGAATGAGCCAAGCAGAAAGCACTTGGAGGAAATGCGAGAGATGGGTGAATGAGCCAAGCAGAAAGCGCTTGGAGGAAAAGTGTTAGAAGTCTTAATGAACCAAGCAGAAAGTGCTTGGAAGAAATGTTAGAGACGGGTAAATGAGCCAAGCAGAAAGCGATTGGAGGAAATGCGAGAGAAGGGTGAATGATCCGAGCAGGAAGCGCTTGGAGGAAATGCGAAAGACGGGTGAATGACCCAAGCAGAAAGCGCTTTGAGGAAATGCGAGAGAAGGGTGAATGATCCTAGCAGAAAGCGCTTGGGGGAAATGCGAGAGATGGGTCAATGACCCAAGCAGAAAGCGCTTGGAGGAAATGCGAGTGACTGTTGAATGGGCCAAGCAGAAAGCGCTTGGAAGAAATACGAGAGATGGATGAATGAGCCAAGCAGAAAGCGCGAGGAGGAAATGAGTGAGAAGGGTGAATGAACAAATGAAAAGCTCTTGGAAAAAATCTGAGAGAAGGCTGAATTGGCCAAGCAGAATGCGCTTGGAGGAAATGCGAGTGACGGTTGAATGAACCAATGAGAAAGCGCTTGGAAGAAATAAGAGAGCCGGATGAATGACCGAAGCAGAAAGCACTTGGAAGAAATGTGAGAGAAGGGTGAATGAGCCAAGCAGAAAGTGCTTTGAGGAAATGCTGGAGAAGGGTGAATGAGCCAAGCAGAAAGTGCTTGGAGGAAATGCGTTAGAAGTCTGAATGAACCAAGCAGAAAGCGCATGGAGGAAATGTTAGAGACGGGTAAATGAGCCAAGCAGAAAGCGCTTGGAAGAAATGCGAGAGACGGGTGAATGAACCAAGCAGAAAGCGCTGTGAGGAAATGCGTGAGAAGGCTGAATAAACCAAGGAGAAAGCGCTTGGAGGAATGCGAGAGACGGGTGAATGACCCAAGCAGAAAGCGCTAGGAGGAAATGCGAGAGAAGGGTGAATGAGCCAAGGAAAAAGTGCTTGGAAAAAATGTGAGAGAAGGGTAAATGAGACAAGCAGAAAGCGCTTGGAGGAAATGTGAGTGACTGTTGAATGAGCCAAGCAGAAAGCGCTTTGAAGAAATACGAGAGATGGATGAATGAGCCAAGCAGAAAGCACTTGGAGGAAATGTGAGAGAAGTGTGAGTGAGCCAAGTAGAAAGCTCTTGGAGAAAATTCGAGAGATGGGTGAATGAGCCAAGCAGAAAGCGCTTTGAGGAAATGCGAGAGAAGGGTGAATGAGCCTAGGAGAAAGCGCTTGGAAAAAATGCGAGAGAAGAGTGAATGAGCCAAGCAGAAAGCACTTGGAGGAAATGCGAGTGACTGTTGAATGAGCCAAGGAGAAAGCGCTTGGAGGAAATGAGAGAGAAGGGTGAATGAACCAATGAAAAGCTCTTGGAAGAAATCTGAGAGAAGGCTTAATGGGCCAAGGAGAAAGCGCTAGGAGGGAATGCGAGAGAAGGCTGAATGAGCCAAGCAGAAAGCGCTTGGAGGGAATGCAAAAGAAGGCTGAGCCAAGCAGAAAGTGCTTGGAGGAAATATGAGAGACGGATGAATGAGGAAAGCAAAAAGTGCTAGAGGGAAATGTGAAGAGAAGGCTGAATGAGCTAAGCAGAAAGCACGTGGAGGAAATGTGAGAGAAGGGTGAATGAACCAAGGAGAAAGCGCTTGGAGGAATGCGAGAGATGGGTGAATGACCCAAGCAGAAAGCGCTTGGAGGAAGTGTGAGAGAACTGTGAATGAGCAAAGCAAAAAGTGCTTGAGGGAAATGCAAAGACAAGGCTGAATGAGCCAAGAAGAAAGCACTTGGAGGAAATGCGAGATAAGTGTGAATTTGCCAAGCAGAAAGCGCTTGGAGGAAATAGGAGAGAAGGCTGAATGAGCCAAGCAGAAAGCGCTTTGAGGAAATGCGAGAGATGGGTGAATGAGCCAAGCAGAAAGCGCTTGGAGGAAATGCGTTAGAAGTCTGAATGAACCAAGCAGAAAGCGCTTGGAGGAAATGTTAGAGACGGGTAAATGAGCCAAACAGAATGTGCTTGGAGGAAATGCGAGAGAAGGATGAATGATCCTAGCAGAGAGCGCTTGGAGGTAATGCGAGAGACGGGTGAATGACCCAAGCAGAATTCGCTTTGAGGAAATGTGAGAGAAGGGTGAATGAGCCTAGCAGAAAGCGCTTGGGGGAAATGCGAGAGATGGGTGAATGACCCAAGCAGAATTCGCTTTGAGGAAATGCGAGAGAAGGGTGAATGACCCAAGCAGAAAGCGCTAGGAGGAAATGCGAGAGAAGGGTGAATGACCCAAGGAGAAAGTGCTTGGAAAAACTGTGAGAGAAGGGTGAATGAGCCAAGCAGAAAGCACTTGGAGGAAATGCGAATGACTGTTGAATGAGCCAAGCAGAAAGCGCTTGGAAGAAATACGAGAGATGGATGAATGAGCCAAGCAGAAAGCACTTGGAGGAAATGTGAGAGAAGGGTGAGTGAGCCAAGTAGAAAGCTCTTGGAGGAAATGTGAGAGATGGGTGAATGAGCCAAGCAGAAAGTGCTTTGAGGAAATGCGAGAGAAGGGTGAATGAGCCTAGCAGAAAGCGCTTGGAAAAAATGCGAGAGAAGAGTGAATGAGCCAAGCAGAAAGCGCTTGGCGGAAATACGAGAGACTGTTGAATGAGCCAAGGAGAAAGCGCTTGGAGGAAATGAGAGAGAAGGGTGAATGAACCAATGAAAAGCTCTTGGAAGAAATCTGAGAGAAGGCTTAATGGGCCAAGGAGAAAGCGCTTGGAGGGAATGCGAGAGAAGGCTGAATGAGCCAAGCAGAAAGCACGTGGAGGAAATGTGAGAGAAGGGAGAATGAACCAAGGAGAAAGCGCTTGGAGGAATGCGAGAGACGGGTGAATGACCCAAGCAGAAAGCGCTTGGAGGAAGTGTGAGAGAACTGTGAATGAGCAAAGCAAAAAGTGCTTGAGGGAAATGCAAAGACAAGGCTGAATGAGCCAAGAAGAAAGCACTTGGAGGAAATGCGAGATAAGTGTGAATTTGCCAAGCAGAAAGCGCTTGGAGGAAATGGGAGAGAAGGCTGAATGAGCCAAGCAGAAAGCGCTTTGAGGAAATGCGAGAGATGGGTGAATGAGCCAAGCAGAAAGCGCTTGGAGGAAATGCGTTAGAAGTCTGAATGAACCAAGCAGAAAGCGCTTGGAGGAAATGTTAGAGACGGGTAAATGAGCCAAACAGAATGTGCTTGGAGGAAATGCGAGAGAAGGATGAATGATCCTAGCAGATAGCGCTTGGAGGTAATGCGAGAGACGGGTGAATGACCCAAGCAGAATTCGCTTTGAGGAAATGTGAGAGAAGGGTGAATGAGCCTAGCAGAAAGCGCTTGGGGGAAATGCGAGAGATGGGTGAATGACCCAAGCAGAATTCGCTTTGAGGAAATGCGAGAGAAGGGTGAATGACCCAAGCAGAAAGCGCTAGGAGGAAATGCGAGAGAAGGGTGAATGAGCCAAGGAGAAAGTGCTTGGAAAAACTGTGAGAGAAGGGTGAATGAGCCAAGCAGAAAGCGCTTGGAAGAAATACGAGAGATGGATGAATGAGCCAAGCAGAAAGCACTTGGAGGAAATGTGAGAGAAGGGTGAGTGAGCCAAGTAGAAAGCTCTTGGAGGAAATGTGAGAGATGGGTGAATGAGCCAAGCAGAAAGTGCTTTGAGGAAATGCGAGAGAAGGGTGAATGAGCCTAGCAGAAAGCGCTTGGAAAAAATGCGAGAGAAGAGTGAATGAGCCAAGCAGAAAGCGCTTGGCGGAAATACGAGAGACTGTTGAATGAGCCAAGGAGAAAGCGCTTGGAGGAAATGAGAGAGAAGGGTGAATGAACCAATGAAAAGCTCTTGGAAGAAATCTGAGAGAAGGCTGAATGGGCCAAGCAGAATGCGCTTGGAGGAAATGCGAGAGAATGCTGAATGAGCCAAGGAGAAAGCGCTTGGAGGAAATGCGAGAGAAGGCTGAATGAGCCAAGTAGAATGCACTTGTAGGAAATACGAAAGAAGGCTGAGCCAAGGAGAAAGTGCTTGGAGGAAATGCGAGAGATGGATGAATGAGGAAAGCAAATAGTGCTAGAGGGAAATGTGAAGAGAAGGCTGAATGAGCTAAGCAGAAAGCACGTGGAGGAAATGTGAGAGAAGGGTGAATGAACCAAGGAGAAAGCGCTTGGAGGAAATGCGAAAGACGGGTGAATGACCCAAGCAGAAAGCGCTTTGAGGAAATGAGAGAGAAGGGTGAATGATCCTAGCAGAAAGCGCCTGGGGGAAATGCGAGAGATGGGTCAATGACCCAAGCAGAAAGCGCTTGGAGGAAATGCGAGTGACTGTTGAATGAGCCAAGCAGAAAGCGCTTGGAAGAAATACGAGAGACGGATGAATGAGCCAAGCAGAAAGCGCGAGGAGGAAATGAGTGAGAAGGGTGAATGAACCAATGAAAAGCACTTGGAAGAAATCTGAGAGAAGGCTGAATGGGCCAAGCAGAATGCGCTTGGAGGAAATGCGAGTGACGGTTGAATGAACCAAGGAGAAAGCGCTTGGAAGAAATACGAGAGACGGATGAATGACCGAAGCAGAAAGCTCTTGGAGGAAATGTGAGAGATGGGTAAATGAGCCAAGCAGAAAGCGCTTTGAGGAAATGCTGGAGAAGGGTGAATGAGCCAAGCAGAAAGTGCTTGGAGGAAATGCGTTAGAGGTCTGAATGAACCAAGCAGAAAGCGCATGGAGGAAATGTTAGAGACGGGTAAATGAGCCAAGCAGAAAGCGCTTGGAAGAAATGTGAGAGAAAGGTGAATGATCCGAGCAGAAAGCGCTTGGAGGAAATGCGAGAGACGGGTGAATGAACCAAGCAGAAAGCGCTGGGAGGAAATGCGAGAGAAGGGTGAATGAGCCTAGCAGAAAGCACTTGGGGGAAATGCGAGAAATGGGTGAATGAGCCAAGGAGAAAGCGCTTGGAGGAATGCGAGAGACGGGTGAATGATCCGAGCAGAAAGCGCTTTGAGGAAATGCGAGAGAAGGGTGAATGAGCCTAGCAGAAAGCGCTTGGAAAAAATGCGAGAGAAGAGTGAATGAGCCAAGCAGAAAGCGCTTGGTGGAAATACGAGAGACTGTTGAATGAGCCAAGGAGAAAGCGCTTGGAGGAAATACGAGAGACGGGTGAGTGACCCAAGCAGAAAGCGCTAGGAGGAAATGAGAGAGAAGGGTGAATGAACGAATGAAAAGCTCTTGGAAGAAATCTGAGAGAAGGCTGAATGGGCCAAGCAGAATGCGCTTGGAGGAAATTCGAGTGACGGTTGAATGAGCCAAGGAGAAAGCGCTTGGAGGAAATGAGAAAGAAGGGTAAATGAACCAATGAAAAGCTCTTGGAAGAAATCTGAGAGAAGGCTTAATGGGCCAGGGAGAAAGCGCTTGGAGGGAATGCGAGAGAAGGCTGAATGAGCCAAGCAGAAAGCGCTTGGAGGGAATGCAAAAGAAGGCTGAGCCAAGCAGAAAGTGCTTGGAGGAAATACGAGAGACGGATGAATGAGGAAAGCAAAAAGTGCTAGAGGGAAATGTGAAGAGAAGGCTGAATGGGATAAGCAGAAAGCACGTGGAGGAAATGTGAGAGAAGGGTGAATGAACCAAGGAGAAAGCGCAAGGAGGAAGTGTGAGAGAACTGTGAATGAGCAAAGCAAAAAGTGCTTGAGGGAAATGCGAAGACAAGGCTGAATGAGCCAAGAAGAAAGCACTTGGAGGAAATGCGAGATAAGTGTGAATTTGCCAAGTAGAAAGCTCTTGGAGGAAATGTGAGAGATGGGTAAATGAGCCAAGCAGAAAGCGCTTTGAGAAAATGCGAGAGATGGGTGAATGAGCCAAGCAGAAAGCGCTTGGAGGAAATGCGTTAGAAGTCTGAATGAACCAAGCAGAAAGCGCTTGGAGGAAATGTTAGAGACGGGTAAATGAGCCAAACAGAAAGTGCTTGGAGGAAATGCGAGAGAAGGATGAAGGATCCGAGCAGATAGCGCTTGGAGGTAATGCGAGAGATGGGTGAATGACCAAAGCAGAATTCGCTTTGAGGAAATGTGAGAGAAGGGTGAATGAGCCTAGCAGAAAGCGCTTGGGGGAAATGCGAGAGATGGGTGAATGACCCAAGCAGAATTCGCTTTGAGGAAATGCGAGAGAAGGGTGAATGACCCAAGCAGAAAGCGCTAGGAGGAAATGCGAGAGACGGATGAATGAGGAAAGCAAAAAGTGCTTTAGGGAAATGCGAAGAGAAGGCTGAATGAGACAAGCAGAAAGCACTAGGAGGAAAGGTGTTAGAAGTCTGAATGAACCAAACAGAAAGCGCTATGGAAATGTTAGAGACGGGTGAATGAGCCAAGCAGAAAGCGCTTGGAGGAAATGTTAGAGACGTGTGAATGAGCCAAGCACAAAGTGCTTGGGGGAAATGCGAGAGATGGGTGAATGACCCAAGCAGAATTCGCTTTGAGGAAATGCGAGAGAAGGGTGAATGACCCAAGCAGAAAGCGCTAGGAGGAAATGCGAGAGAAGGGTGAATGACCCAAGCAGAAAGCGCTAGGAGGAAATGCGAGAGAAGAGTGAATGAGCCAAGAAGAAAGCGCTTGGCGGAAATACGAGAGACTGTTGAATGAGCCAAGGAGAAAGCGCTTGGAGGAAATGAGAGAGAAGGGTGAAAGAGCCAAGTAGAATACACTTGTAGGAAATCCGAAAGAAGGCTGAGCCAAGCAGAAAGTGTTTGGAGGAAATACGAGAGACTGTTGAATGAGCCAAGCAGAAAGCGCTTGGAGGAAATACGAGAGACGGTTGAATGAGCCAAGCAGAAAGTGCTTGGAGGAAATGCGAGAGAAGGGTGAATGAGCCAAGTAGAAAGTGCTTGGAAAAAATGTGAGAGACGGTTGAATGAGCCAAGCAGAAAGCGCTTGGAGGAAATACCAAAGACGGGTGAATGAGCAAAGCAAAAAGTGCTTGAGGGAAATGCGAAGAGAAGGCTGAATGAGCCAAGAAGAAAGCACTTGGAAGAAATGCGAGAGAAGTGTGAATGAGCCAAGCAGAAAGCGCTTGGGGGAAATGCGAGAGAAGGCTGAATGAGCCAAGCAGAAAGTGCTTGGAGGAAATGCGAGAGAAGGGTGAACGATCCGTTGAGAAAGCGCTTGGAGGAAATGCGAAAGACGGGTGAATGACCCAAGCAGGAAGCGCTTGGAGGAAATGCGAGAGAAGGGTGAACGATCCGTTGAGAAAGCGCTTGGAGGAAATGCGAAAGACGGGTGAATGACCCAAGCAGGAAGCGCTTTGAGGAAATGCGAGAGAAGGGTGAATGATCCTAGCAGAAAGTGCTTGGGGGAAATGCGAGAGATGGGTCAATGACCCAAGCAGAAAGCGCTTGGAGGAAATGCGAGTGACTGTTGAATGAGCCAAGCAGAAAGCGCTTGGAAGAAATACGAGAGATGGATGAATGAGCCAAGCAGAAAGCGCGAGGAGGAAATGAGTGAGAAGGGTGAATGAACCAATGAAAAGCTCTTGCAAGAAATCTGAGAGAAGGCTGAATGGGCCAAGCAGAAAGCGCTTGGAGGAAATGCGTTAGAAGTCTCAATGAACCAAGCAGAAAGCGCTTGGAGGAAATGTAAGAGACGGGTAAATGAGCCAAGCAGAAAGCGCTTGGAGGAAATGCGAGAGAAGGGTGAATGAACCAAGGAGAAAGCGCTTGGAGGAATGGGAGAGACGGGTGAATGACCCAAGCAGAAAGCGCTAGGAAGAAATGCGAGAGAAGGGTGAATGAGCCAAGTAGAAAGTGCTTGGAAAAAATGTGAGAGAAGGTTGAATGAGCCAAGCAGAAAGCGCTTGGAGGAAATACCAAAGACGGGTGAATGAGCAAAGCAAAAAGTGCTGGAGGGAAATGTTAAGAGAAGGCTGAATGAGCCAAGAAGAAATCACTTGGAGGAAATGCGAGAGAAGTGTGAATGAGCCAAGCAGAAAGCGCTTTGGGGGAAATGCGAGAGAAGGCTGAATGAGCCAAGCAGAAAGTGCTTGGAGGAAATGTGACAGATCTGTGAATGAGCCAAGCAGAAAGCACTGGGAGGAAATGCGACAGACTGTTAAATGAGCCAAACAGACTTGGAAGAAATACGAGAGACGGATGAATGCAGAAAGAAAAAAGTGCTTTAGGGAAATTAGAGAGAAGGGTGAATGAGCCAAGCAGAAAGCACTTGGAGGAAATGCGAGAGATGGGTGAATGAGCCAAGCAGAAAGCGCTTGGAGGAAAAGTGTTAGAAGTCTTAATGAACCAAGCAGAAAGTGCTTGGAAGAAATGTTAGAGACGGGTAAATGAGCCAAGCAGAAAGCGATTGGAGGAAATGCGAGAGAAGGGTGAATGATCCGAGCAGAAAGCGCTTGGAGGAAATGCGAAAGACGGGTGAATGACCCAAGCAGAAAGCGCTTTGAGGAAATGCGAGAGAAGGGTGAATGATCCTAGCAGAAAGCGCTTGGGGGAAATGCGAGAGATGGGTCAATGACCCAAGCAGAAAGCGCTTGGAGGAAATGCGAGTGACTGTTGAATGGGCCAAGCAGAAAGCGCTTGGAAGAAATACGAGAGATGGATGAATGAGCCAAGCAGAAAGCGCGAGGAGGAAATGAGTGAGAAGGGTGAATGAACCAATGAAAAGCTCTTGGAAAAAATCTGAGAGAAGGCTGAATTGGCCAAGCAGAATGCGCTTGGAGGAAATGCGAGTGACGGTTGAATGAACCAATGAGAAAGCGCTTGGAAGAAATAAGAGAGCCGGATGAATGACCGAAGCAGAGAGCACTTGGAAGAAATGTGAGAGAAGGGTGAATGAGCCAAGCAGAAAGTGCTTTGAGGAAATGCTGGAGAAGGGTGAATGAGCCAAGCAGAAAGTGCTTGGAGGAAATGCGTTAGAAGTCTGAATGAACCAAGCAGAAAGCGCATGGAGGAAATGTTAGAGACGGGTAAATGAGCCAAGCAGAAAGCGCTTGGAAGAAATGCGAGAGACGGGTGAATGAACCAAGCAGAAAGCGCTGTGAGGAAATGCGTGAGAAGGCTGAATAAACCAAGGAGAAAGCGCTTGGAGGAATGCGAGAGACGGGTGAATGACCCAAGCAGAAAGCGCTAGGAGGAAATGCGAGAGAAGGGTGAATGAGCCAAGGAAAAAGTGCTTGGAAAAAATGTGAGAGAAGGGTAAATGAGACAAGCAGAAAGCGCTTGGAGGAAATGTGAGTGACTGTTGAATGAGCCAAGCAGAAAGCGCTTTGAAGAAATACGAGAGATGGATGAATGAGCCAAGCAGAAAGCACTTGGAGGAAATGTGAGAGAAGTGTGAGTGAGCCAAGTAGAAAGCTCTTGGAGAAAATTCGAGAGATGGGTGAATGAGCCAAGCAGAAAGCGCTTTGAGGAAATGCGAGAGAAGGGTGAATGAGCCTAGGAGAAAGCGCTTGGAAAAAATGCGAGAGAAGAGTGAATGAGCCAAGCAGAAAGCACTTGGAGGAAATGCGAGTGACTGTTGAATGAGCCAAGGAGAAAGCGCTTGGAGGAAATGAGAGAGAAGGGTGAATGAACCAATGAAAAGCTCTTGGAAGAAATCTGAGAGAAGGCTTAATGGGCCAAGGAGAAAGCGCTAGGAGGGAATGCGAGAGAAGGCTGAATGAGCCAAGCAGAAAGCGCTTGGAGGGAATGCAAAAGAAGGCTGAGCCAAGCAGAAAGTGCTTGGAGGAAATATGAGAGACGGATGAATGAGGAAAGCAAAAAGTGCTAGAGGGAAATGTGAAGAGAAGGCTGAATGAGCTAAGCAGAAAGCACGTGGAGGAAATGTGAGAGAAGGGTGAATGAACCAAGGAGAAAGCGCTTGGAGGAATGCGAGAGATGGGTGAATGACCCAAGCAGAAAGCGCTTGGAGGAAGTGTGAGAGAACTGTGAATGAGCAAAGCAAAAAGTGCTTGAGGGAAATGCAAAGACAAGGCTGAATGAGCCAAGAAGAAAGCACTTGGAGGAAATGCGAGATAAGTGTGAATTTGCCAAGCAGAAAGCGCTTGGAGGAAATAGGAGAGAAGGCTGAATGAGCCAAGCAGAAAGCGCTTTGAGGAAATGCGAGAGATGGGTGAATGAGCCAAGCAGAAAGCGCTTGGAGGAAATGCGTTAGAAGTCTGAATGAACCAAGCAGAAAGCGCTTGGAGGAAATGTTAGAGACGGGTAAATGAGCCAAACAGAATGTGCTTGGAGGAAATGCGAGAGAAGGATGAATGATCCTAGCAGAGAGCGCTTGGAGGTAATGCGAGAGACGGGTGAATGACCCAAGCAGAATTCGCTTTGAGGAAATGTGAGAGAAGGGTGAATGACCCAAGCAGAAAGCGCTAGGAGGAAATGCGAGAGAAGGGTGAATGAGCCAAGGAGAAAGTGCTTGGAAAAACTGTGAGAGAAGGGTGAATGAGCCAAGCAGAAAGCACTTGGAGGAAATGCGAATGACTGTTGAATGAGCCAAGCAGAAAGCGCTTGGAAGAAATACGAGAGATGGATGAATGAGCCAAGCAGAAAGCACTTGGAGGAAATGTGAGAGAAGGGTGAGTGAGCCAAGTAGAAAGCTCTTGGAGGAAATGTGAGAGATGGGTGAATGAGCCAAGCAGAAAGTGCTTTGAGGAAATGCGAGAGAAGGGTGAATGAGCCTAGCAGAAAGCGCTTGGAAAAAATGCGAGAGAAGAGTGAATGAGCCAAGCAGAAAGCGCTTGGCGGAAATACGAGAGACTGTTGAATGAGCCAAGGAGAAAGCGCTTGGAGGAAATGAGAGAGAAGGGTGAATGAACCAA
The DNA here is from genome assembly GCA_024509115.1 of Crotalus helleri. Classification (NCBI taxonomy): domain Eukaryota; kingdom Metazoa; phylum Chordata; class Lepidosauria; order Squamata; family Viperidae; genus Crotalus; species Crotalus helleri. The sequence continues at coordinate 41,692,171 of JAKSXO010000008.1, forward strand.
TGAAAAGCTCTTGGAAGAAATCTGAGAGAAGGCTTAATGGGCCAAGGAGAAAGCGCTTGGAGGGAATGCGAGAGAAGGCTGAATGAGCCAAGCAGAAAGCACGTGGAGGAAATGTGAGAGAAGGGAGAATGAACCAAGGAGAAAGCGCTTGGAGGAATGCGAGAGACGGGTGAATGACCCAAGCAGAAAGCGCTTGGAGGAAGTGTGAGAGAACTGTGAATGAGCAAAGCAAAAAGTGCTTGAGGGAAATGCAAAGACAAGGCTGAATGAGCCAAGAAGAAAGCACTTGGAGGAAATGCGAGATAAGTGTGAATTTGCCAAGCAGAAAGCGCTTGGAGGAAATGGGAGAGAAGGCTGAATGAGCCAAGCAGAAAGCGCTTTGAGGAAATGCGAGAGATGGGTGAATGAGCCAAGCAGAAAGCGCTTGGAGGAAATGCGTTAGAAGTCTGAATGAACCAAGCAGAAAGCGCTTGGAGGAAATGTTAGAGACGGGTAAATGAGCCAAACAGAATGTGCTTGGAGGAAATGCGAGAGAAGGATGAATGATCCTAGCAGATAGCGCTTGGAGGTAATGCGAGAGACGGGTGAATGACCCAAGCAGAATTCGCTTTGAGGAAATGTGAGAGAAGGGTGAATGAGCCTAGCAGAAAGCGCTTGGGGGAAATGCGAGAGATGGGTGAATGACCCAAGCAGAATTCGCTTTGAGGAAATGCGAGAGAAGGGTGAATGACCCAAGCAGAAAGCGCTAGGAGGAAATGCGAGAGAAGGGTGAATGAGCCAAGGAGAAAGTGCTTGGAAAAACTGTGAGAGAAGGGTGAATGAGCCAAGCAGAAAGCGCTTGGAAGAAATACGAGAGATGGATGAATGAGCCAAGCAGAAAGCACTTGGAGGAAATGTGAGAGAAGGGTGAGTGAGCCAAGTAGAAAGCTCTTGGAGGAAATGTGAGAGATGGGTGAATGAGCCAAGCAGAAAGTGCTTTGAGGAAATGCGAGAGAAGGGTGAATGAGCCTAGCAGAAAGCGCTTGGAAAAAATGCGAGAGAAGAGTGAATGAGCCAAGCAGAAAGCGCTTGGCGGAAATACGAGAGACTGTTGAATGAGCCAAGGAGAAAGCGCTTGGAGGAAATGAGAGAGAAGGGTGAATGAACCAATGAAAAGCTCTTGGAAGAAATCTGAGAGAAGGCTGAATGAGCCAAGCAGAAAGCGCTTTGAGGAAATGCGAGAGATGGGTGAATGAGCCAAGCAGAAAGCGCTTGGAGGAAATGCGTTAGAAGTCTGAATGAACCAAGCAGAAAGCGCTTGGAGGAAATGTTAGAGACGGGTAAATGAGCCAAACAGAATGTGCTTGGAGGAAATGCGAGAGAAGGATGAATGATCCTAGCAGATAGCGCTTGGAGGTAATGCGAGAGACGGGTGAATGACCCAAGCAGAATTCGCTTTGAGGAAATGTGAGAGAAGGGTGAATGAGCCTAGCAGAAAGCGCTTGGGGGAAATGCGAGAGATGGGTGAATGACCCAAGCAGAATTCGCTTTGAGGAAATGCGAGAGAAGGGTGAATGACCCAAGCAGAAAGCGCTAGGAGGAAATGCGAGAGAAGGGTGAATGAGCCAAGGAGAAAGTGCTTGGAAAAACTGTGAGAGAAGGGTGAATGAGCCAAGCAGAAAGCGCTTGGAAGAAATACGAGAGATGGATGAATGAGCCAAGCAGAAAGCACTTGGAGGAAATGTGAGAGAAGGGTGAGTGAGCCAAGTAGAAAGCTCTTGGAGGAAATGTGAGAGATGGGTGAATGAGCCAAGCAGAAAGTGCTTTGAGGAAATGCGAGAGAAGGGTGAATGAGCCTAGCAGAAAGCGCTTGGAAAAAATGCGAGAGAAGAGTGAATGAGCCAAGCAGAAAGCGCTTGGCGGAAATACGAGAGACTGTTGAATGAGCCAAGGAGAAAGCGCTTGGAGGAAATGAGAGAGAAGGGTGAATGAACCAATGAAAAGCTCTTGGAAGAAATCTGAGAGAAGGCTGAATGGGCCAAGCAGAATGCGCTTGGAGGAAATGCGAGAGAATGCTGAATGAGCCAAGGAGAAAGCGCTTGGAGGAAATGCGAGAGAAGGCTGAATGAGCCAAGTAGAATGCACTTGTAGGAAATACGAAAGAAGGCTGAGCCAAGGAGAAAGTGCTTGGAGGAAATGCGAGAGATGGATGAATGAGGAAAGCAAATAGTGCTAGAGGGAAATGTGAAGAGAAGGCTGAATGAGCTAAGCAGAAAGCACGTGGAGGAAATGTGAGAGAAGGGTGAATGAACCAAGGAGAAAGCGCTTGGAGGAAATGCGAAAGACGGGTGAATGACCCAAGCAGAAAGCGCTTTGAGGAAATGAGAGAGAAGGGTGAATGATCCTAGCAGAAAGCGCCTGGGGGAAATGCGAGAGATGGGTCAATGACCCAAGCAGAAAGCGCTTGGAGGAAATGCGAGTGACTGTTGAATGAGCCAAGCAGAAAGCGCTTGGAAGAAATACGAGAGATGGATGAATGAGCCAAGCAGAAAGCGCGAGGAGGAAATGAGTGAGAAGGGTGAATGAACCAATGAAAAGCACTTGGAAGAAATCTGAGAGAAGGCTGAATGGGCCAAGCAGAATGCGCTTGGAGGAAATGCGAGTGACGGTTGAATGAACCAAGGAGAAAGCGCTTGGAAGAAATACGAGAGACGGATGAATGACCGAAGCAGAAAGCTCTTGGAGGAAATGTGAGAGATGGGTAAATGAGCCAAGCAGAAAGCGCTTTGAGGAAATGCTGGAGAAGGGTGAATGAGCCAAGCAGAAAGTGCTTGGAGGAAATGCGTTAGAGGTCTGAATGAACCAAGCAGAAAGCGCATGGAGGAAATGTTAGAGACGGGTAAATGAGCCAAGCAGAAAGCGCTTGGAAGAAATGTGAGAGAAAGGTGAATGATCCGAGCAGAAAGCGCTTGGAGGAAATGCGAGAGACGGGTGAATGAACCAAGCAGAAAGCGCTGGGAGGAAATGCGAGAGAAGGGTGAATGAGCCTAGCAGAAAGCACTTGGGGGAAATGCGAGAAATGGGTGAATGAGCCAAGGAGAAAGCGCTTGGAGGAATGCGAGAGACGGGTGAATGACCCAAGCAGAAAGCGCTAGGAGGAAATGCGAGAGACGGGTGAATGAGCCAAGGAAAAAGTGCTTGGAAAAAATGTGAGAGAAGGGTAAATGAGACAAGCAGAAAGCGCTTGGAGGAAATGTGAGTGACTGTTGAATGAGCCAAGCAGAAAGCGCTTGGAAGAAATACGAGAGATGGATGAATGAGCCAAGCAGAAAGCACTTGGAGGAAATGTGAGAGAAGTGTGAGTGAGCCAAGTAGAAAGCTCTTGGAGAAAATGCGAGAAATTAGTGAATGAGCCAAGCAGAAAGCGCTTTGAGGAAATGCGAGAGAAGGGTGAATGAGCCTAGCAGAAAGCGCTTGGAAAAAATGCGAGAGAAGAGTGAATGAGCCAAGCAGAAAGCGCTTGGTGGAAATACGAGAGACTGTTGAATGAGCCAAGGAGAAAGCGCTTGGAGGAAATACGAGAGACGGGTGAGTTACCCAAGCAGAAAGCGCTAGGAGGAAATGAGAGAGAAGGGTGAATGAACGAATGAAAAGCTCTTGGAAGAAATCTGAGAGAAGGCTGAATGGGCCAAGCAGAATGCGCTTGGAGGAAATTCGAGTGACGGTTGAATGAGCCAAGGAGAAAGCGCTTGGAGGAAATGAGAAAGAAGGGTAAATGAACCAATGAAAAGCTCTTGGAAGAAATCTGAGAGAAGGCTTAATGGGCCAGGGAGAAAGCGCTTGGAGGGAATGCGAGAGAAGGCTGAATGAGCCAAGCAGAAAGCGCTTGGAGGGAATGCAAAAGAAGGCTGAGCCAAGCAGAAAGTGCTTGGAGGAAATACGAGAGACGGATGAATGAGGAATGCAAAAAGTGCTAGAGGGAAATGTGAAGAGAAGGCTGAATGGGATAAGCAGAAAGCACGTGGAGGAAATGTGAGAGAAGGGTGAATGAACCAAGGAGAAAGCGCAAGGAGGAAGTGTGAGAGAACTGTGAATGAGCAAAGCAAAAAGTGCTTGAGGGAAATGCGAAGACAAGGCTGAATGAGCCAAGAAGAAAGCACTTGGAGGAAATGCGAGATAAGTGTGAATTTGCCAAGTAGAAAGCTCTTGGAGGAAATGTGAGAGATGGGTAAATGAGCCAAGCAGAAAGCGCTTTGAGAAAATGCGAGAGATGGGTGAATGAGCCAAGCAGAAAGCGCTTGCAGGAAATGCGTTAGAAGTCTGAATGAACCAAGCAGAAAGCGCTTGGAGGAAATGTTAGAGACGGGTAAATGAGCCAAACAGAAAGTGCTTGGAGGAAATGCGAGAGAAGGATGAAGGATCCGAGCAGATAGCGCTTGGAGGTAATGCGAGAGATGGGTGAATGACCAAAGCAGAATTCGCTTTGAGGAAATGTGAGAGAAGGGTGAATGAGCCTAGCAGAAAGCGCTTGGGGGAAATGCGAGAGATGGGTGAATGACCCAAGCAGAATTCGCTTTGAGGAAATGCGAGAGAAGGGTGAATGACCCAAGCAGAAAGCGCTAGGAGGAAATGCGAGAGACGGATGAATGAGGAAAGCAAAAAGTGCTTTAGGGAAATGCGAAGAGAAGGCTGAATGAGACAAGCAGAAAGCACTTGGAGGAAAGGTGTTAGAAGTCTGAATGAACCAAACAGAAAGCGCTATGGAAATGTTAGAGACGGGTGAATGAGCCAAGCAGAAAGCGCTTGGAGGAAATGTTAGAGACGTGTGAATGAGCCAAGCACAAAGTGCTTGGAGGAAATGCGAGAGACGGGTGAATGACCCAAGCAGAAAGCGGTTAGAGAAAATTCGAGAGAATGCTGAATGAGCCAAGCAGAAAGCGCTTGGAGGAAATGTGAGAGAAGGGTGAATGAGCCAAGCAGAAAGCGCTTGGAGGAAATGCGAGAGACGTGTGAATGACCCAAGTAGAAAGCGGTTAGAGAAAATTCGAGAGTAGGCTGAATGAGCCAAGCAGAAAGCGCTTGGAGGAAATGTGAGAGAAGGGTGAATGAGCCAAGCAGAAAGCGCTTGGAGGAAAGGCGTTAGAAGTCTGAATGAACCAATCAGAAAGTGGTATGGAAATGTTAGAGACGGGTGAATGAGCCAAGCAGAAAGCGCTTGGAGGAAATGCGAGAGACGGGTGAACGACCCAAGCAGAAAGCGGTTAGAGAAAATTCGAGAGAAGGCTGAATGAGACAAGCAGAAAGCACTTGGAGGAAATATGAGAGAAGGGTGAATGAGCCAAGCAGAAAGCGCTTGGAGGAAAGGTGTTAGATGTCTGAATGAACCAAGCAGAAAGCGCTATGGAAATGTTAGAGACGGGTGAATGAGCCAAGCAGAAAGCACTTAGAGGAAATGTGAGAGAAGAGTGAATGAGCCAAGCAGAAAGCGCTTGGAGGAAATGCGTTAGAAGTCTGAATGAACCAAGCAGAAAGCGCATGGAGGAAATGTTAGAGACGGGTGAATGAGCCAAGGAGAAAGCGCTTGTAGGAAATGCGAGAGAAGGGTGAATGAGCCAAGTAGAAAGCGCTTGGAGGATTTCCGAGAGAAGGGTGAATGAGCCAAGCAGAAAGCACTAGGAGGAAATGCGAGAGAAGGGTGAATGAACCAAGCAGAAAGAATGTTCGCATTTTTCTGCCCTTATTGCGTCAGCAGAATCTTGCCCCGCCACCCTGTTTAGGGTGACCCGTTCCCTACTTAATGTTCTGGAAGCTGGGGAGCCTTTACAGGGTAGAGCGGAGTAATTTGTGCAATTCCTATCAGACAAAATCGCTCGGATTCGGACAGACCTAGACTCCGATTGGGCAGGGCCTTCTGAGATGACTGGGGCAGTTCTTAGCTCAGTTTTATGGGATGAATTTGAGTCTGTGACCGCTGAGGATGTTGACAGAGCGGTGGGAGCAATGAGCGCCTCCACTTGTTTATTGGACCCGTGTCCTTCCTGGTAGGTCTCGCTTGCCAAGGAGGTGACACGAGGCTAGCTCCAGGTGTTGATCAATGCTTCGTTGAGGGAGGGGTCTTTCCCGCAGTCCCTGAAGGAGGCGGTTTTAAGGCCCCTGCTCAAGAAGCCTACCCTGGACCCGGCCAATTTAAATAACTTCCGTCTAGTCTCCAATCTCCCCTTTGTGGGGAAGGTTGTAGAGAGAGTGGTGGCGCTCCAGCTCCGACGGTCTCTGGATGAAGCGGATTATCTAGACCCTTTTCAATCTGGCTTCAGGCCCGGCTTCAGCACAGAAACCACTTTGGTCGCGCTGATGGATGATCTCTGGCGGGCCCGAGACAGGGGTTATTCCTCTGTCTTGGTGCTACTTGACCTCTCAGCGGCTTTTGATACCATCGATCATGGTATCCTTTTGCAACGACTCGAAGGGGTGGGAGTGGGAAGCACCGTTTTACAGTGGTTCTCTTCCTACCTCTCTGGCCGGTCGCAATCGGTATTGGTGGGAGGGCAGAGGTCAACCCCGAGGCCCCTTGAATGCGGCGTGCCACAGGGGTCGGTCCTCTCTCCCCTCCTATTTAACATTTATATGAAGCCGCTGGGTGAGATCATCAGACAGCACGGGGTGAGGTTTCATCAGTATGCTGATGATACCCAGTTATATATCTCCTCCCCGAGCTCTCTCAGTGAAACGGCCGATGTGATGGGCCGTTGCCTCGAAGCCGTGAGGGTCTGGATGGGGGTTAACAGACTCAGGCTCAATCCTGACAAGACCGAGTGGCTTTGGATGTTGCCTCCCAAGGATCATGTCGACTGTCCAGTGTTGACACTTGCGGGGGAAAATATACCCCCTTCGGAGCGGGTTCGCAACTTTGGTGTCCTCCTTGATCCACAGCTGAATTTGGAACATCATTTGACGGCTGTGGCTGGGAGGACCTTTGCACAAGTTTGCCTGTTGCACCAGTTGGGACCCTAACTGGACCAGGAGGCTCTCCTTACAGTCACTCACGCCCTTGTCACCTCACGTCTGGACTAATGCAACGCGCTCTACATGGAGCTAACCTTGAAAAGTATTCGGAGACTACAGTTGGTCCAGAATGCAGCCGCGCGAGTGATAGTGGGTGCTCCTCGATACACCCAGGTTAAACCTATCCTCCGTGAGCTCCACTGGTTGCCTATTGGTCTTCGGGTCCAATTCAAGGTGTTGGTCATTACCTTTAAAGCGTTATATGGCTCAGGGCCAGGCTATTTGCGAGACCGCCTACTACCTCATAGTTCCCTACGTCCGGTTAGATCCCACAGGCTGGGCCTCCTTCAGGCCCCGCCAGCCAAGCAGTGCCATTTGGCGGAGCTGTGGAGGGAGGCCTTCTCTGTGATAGTGCCCATGCTTTGGAACCAGCTCCCCCCGGAGATTAGGACCTCTCCCACCCTGTTGGTCTTCCGTAAGATACTTAAGACCTGGCTTTTCTAGCAGGCCTGGGGTTTATAAAACCTGAACCCAGGATGACTGTTTTCCATTGTTTGTTTTGTTATATTTTATGTGTTTTTTATTGTTAGCCGCTCAGAGTCCTTCTGGAGGGGGGCACCTTATAAATTTTAAAAATAAAACAAACTTGGAGGAAATGCGAGACAAGTTTGAATGAGCCAAGTAGAAAGCGCTTGGAGGAAATGTGAGACAAGGCTGAATGAGCAAAGCAGAAAGTGCTTGGAGGAAATGCGAGACACGGGTGACTAAGCCTAGCAGAAAGTGCTTGGAGGAAATGCGAGAGAAGGGTAAATGAGCCAAGCAGAAAGTGTTTTGAAGAAATGTGAGAGATGGCTGAATGAGCAAGCAGAAAGCACGTGGAGGAAATGGGAGAGAAGTGTGAATGAGCCAAATAGAAAGCCCTTGGAGAAAATGCGAGAGACCGGTAAATGAACGAAGCAAAAAGCGCTTGGAGGTAATGCGAGAAATGGGTGAATGAGCCAAACAGAAAGCACTTGGAGGAAATGTGAGACATGGGTAAATGACCAAGGAGAAAGCACTTGGAGGAAATGTGAGAGAATGGTGAATGAGCCAAACAGAAAGCGTTTGGAGGAAATGAGAGAGACGGGTGAACGAGCCAAGAAGAAAGTGCTTGGAGGAAATGCAAGAGAAGGGTGAATGAGCCAAGAAGAAAGCGCTTGGAGGATTTGCGAGAGAAGGGTGAATGAGCCAAGCAGAAAGCACAAGGAGGAAATGCGAGACACGGGTGACTGAGCCTAGCAGAAAGTGCTTGGAGGAAATGCGAGAGAAGGGTAAATGAGCCAAGGAGAAAGTGTTTTGAAGAAATGTGAGAGATGGCTGAATGAGCAAGCAGAAAGCACGTGGAGGAAATGGGAGAGAAGTGTGAATGAGTCAAGTAGAAAGCCCTTAGAGCAAGTGCGATGGATGGGTAAATGAACCAAGCAAAAAGCGCTTGGAGATAATGCGAGAAATGGGTGAATGAGCCAAACAAAAAGCACTTGGAGGAAATGTGAGACATGGGTAAATGAGCCAAGGAGAAAGGACTTGGAGGAAATGCGAGAGAAGGGTGAATGGGCCAGGCAGAAAGATGTTGGAGGATATGCGAGAGAAGGCTGAATGAGCCATCCAGAAAGCGATTGGAGGAAATACGAGAGATGGCTGAATGAGTAAGCAGATAGCGCTCGGAGGAAATGGGAGAGAACTGTGAATGAGCCAAGCAGAAAGAGTTTGGAGGAAATGTGAGACATGGATTAATGACCAAGGAGAAAGCACTTGGAGCAAATGCGAGAGAAGGGTAAATGAGCCAAGCAGAAAGTGTTTTGAAGAAATGTGAGAGATGGCTGAATGAGCAAGAAGAAAGCACGTGGAGAAAATGGGAGAGAAGTGTGAATGAGTCAAGAAGAAAGCCCTTAGAGCAAGTGCGATAGATGGGTAAATGAACCAAGCAAAAAGCGCTTGGAGGTAATGCGAGAAATGGGTGAATGAGCCAAACAAAAAGCACTTGGAGGAAATGTGAGACATGGGTAAATGAGCCAAGGAGAAAGGACTTGGAGGAAATGTGAGAGAAGTGTGAATGAGCCAAGCAGAAAGCGTTTGGATGAAATGAGAGAGACGGGTGAATGAGCCAAGAAAAAAGTGCTTGGAGGAAATGCGAGAGAAGGGTGAATGAGCCAGGCAGAAAGATCTTGGAGGATATGCGAGAGAAGGCTGAATGAGCCATCCAGAAAGCGATTGGAGGAAATACGAGAGAGGGCTGAATGAGTAAGCAGATAGCGCTCAGAGTAAATGGGAGAGAACTGTGAATGAGCCAAGCAGAAAGCGTTTGGAGGAAATGCGAGACACGGGTGACTGAGCTTAGCAGAAAGTGCTTGGAAGAAATGCGAGAGAAGGGTAAATGAGCCAAGCAGAAAGTGTTTTGAAGAAATGTGAGAGATGGCTGAATGAGCAAGCAGAAAGCACGTGGAGGAAATGCGAGACATGGGTGAATGAGCCAAGCAGAAAGCACTTGGAGGAAATGAGAGAGACGGGTGAATCAGCCAAGCAGAAAGATCTTGGAGGAAATGCGAGAGAAGGGTGAATGAGCCAAGCAGAAAGCTTTGGAGGTAATGAGAGAGAAGGGTGAATGAGCCAAGAAGAAAGTGCTTGGAGGAAATGCGAGAGAAGGGTGAATGAGCCAAGCAGATAGCGCTTGAGGAAATGCGAGAGACGGGTGAATGATCCAAGGAGAAAGCGCTTGGATGAAAAGCGAGAGATGGGTGAATGAGCCAAGCAGAAAGCGCTTGGAGGAAATGCGAGAGAAGTCTGAATGAGCCAAGCAGAAAGCGGTTAGAGAAAATTCGAGAGAAGGCTGAATGAGCCAAGCAGAAAGCGCTTGGAGGAAATGCGAGAGACGGGTGAATGAACCAAGCAGAAAGCGAATGGAAGAAATGCGAGAGAAAGCTGGCCAAGAAGAAAGTGCTTGGAGGAAATGCGAGAGAAGTCTGAATGAGTCAGGCAGAAAGCGCTTGGAGAAAATTCGAGAGAGGGCTGAATTCTCCAAGCATAAATCGCTTTTAGGAAATGAGAGAGAAAGCTGAATGAGACAAGCAGAAAGCACTTGGAGGAAATGCGAGAGAAGGCTGAATGAGCCTAGCAGAAAGCGCTTGGAGGAAATGCGAGAGAAGACTAAATGAGCCAAGTAGAAAAGGCTTGGACGAAATGAGAGAGAAGGGTGAATGAACCAATGAAAAGCTCTTGGAAGCAATTTGAGAGAAGGCTGAATGGGCCAAGCAGAATGCGCTTGGAGGAAATGCGAGAGATGGTTGAATGAGCCAAGTAGAAAGCGCTTGGAGGAAATGTGGGAGATGGGTGAATGAGCCAAGCAGAAACCTGTTGGAGGAAATGCGTGAGAAGGCTGAATGAACCAAACAGAAAGTGCTTGGAGGAAATGTGAGAGAAGTGTGAATGAGCCAAGCAGAAAGTGCTTGGAGGAAATGCGAGTGACTGTTGAATGACCCAAGCAGAAAGCACTTGGAGGAAATGTGAGAGAAGGGTGAATGAGCCAAGTAGAAAGCGCTTGGAGGAAATGCGAGAGACGGGTGAATGAGCCAAGCAGAAAGCGCATGGAAGAAATGCGAGAGAAGGCTGGGCAGGAAGAAAGTGCTTGGAGGAAATGCGAGAGAGGGCTGAATGAGCCAAGAAGAATGCGCTTGTAGGAAATGGGAAAGAAGGCTGAGCCAAATAGAAAGTGCTTGGAGGAAATGCGAGAGAAGTCTGAATGAGTCAGGGAGAAAGCGCTTGGTGAAAATTTGAGAGAAGGTTGAATGCTACAACCATAAAGTGCTTTTAGGAAATGAGAGAGAAAGCTGAATGAGACAAGCAGAAAACACTATGATGAGATGCGAGAGAAGGTTGAATGAGCCAAGCAGAAAGGGCTTGGAGAAAATTCGAGAGAAGGCTGAATGAGCCAAACAGAAAGTGCTTGGAGGTAATGAGAGAGAAGTGTGAATGAGCCAAGCAGAAAGTGCTTGGAGGAAATGCGAATGACTGTTGAATGAGCCAAGCAGAAAGCGCTTGGAGGAAATGTTAGAGAAGGGTGAATGAGCCAAGCAGAAAGCGCTTTGAGGAAATGCGAGATAAGGGTGAATGAGTGTAGCAGAAAGCGCTTGGAAAAAATGCGAGAGAAGAGTGAATGCGCCAAGCAGAAACCGGTAAGAGAAAACGTGAGAGAGAGCCAAGCAGAATGCGCTTGTAGGAAATGCGAAAGAAGGCTGAGCCAAACAGAAAGTGCATGGAGGAAATGCGAGAGAAGTCTGAATGAGTCAGGCAGAAAGCGCTTGGAGAAAATTCGAGAGAAGGCTGAATGAGCCAAGCAGAAAGCGTTTGGAGGAAATGCGTTAGAAGTCTGAATGAACCAAGCAGAAAGTGATTGGAGGAAATGCGAGAGACTGTTGAATGGGCCAAGCAGAATGCTCTTGGAGGAAATGCGAGAGAACGCTGAATGAGCCAAGGAGAAAGCGCTTGGAGGGGATGCGAGAGAAGGCTGAATGAGCCAAGCAGAAAGCACTTGGAGGGAATGCGAAAGAAGGATGAGCCAAGCAGAAAGTGCTTGGAGGAAATGCGAGAGACGGATAATTGAGGAAAGCAAAAAGTGCTTTAGGGAAATGCGAGAGAAGGGTGAATGAGCCAAGCATAAAGCGCTTGGAGGAAATGTGAGAGAAGGCTGAATGAGCCAAGTAGAAAGCTCTTGGAGGAAATTTGAGAAAAGGCTGAATGAGCCATGCAGAAAGCGTTTGGAGGGAATGCGATAGAAGGGTAAATGAGCCAAGCAGAAAAGGCTTGGAGGAAATGCGAGAGAAGGCTGAATGACGCAAGCAGAAAGCGCTTTGAGGAAATGCGAGAGAAGGGTGAATGAGCCAAGTAGAATACACTTGTAGGAAATCCGAAAGAAGGCTGAGCCAAGCAGAAAGTGTTTGGAGGAAATACGAGAGACTGTTGAATGAGCCAAGCAGAAAGCGCTTGGAGGAAATACGAGAGACGGTTGAATGAGCAAAGCAAAAAGTGCTTGAGGGAAATGCGAAGAGAAGGCTGAATGAGCCAAGAAGAAAGCAATTGGGGGAAGTGCGAGAGAAGTGTGAATGAGCCAAGCAGAAAGTGCTTGGGGGAAATGCGAGAGAAGGCTGAATGAGCCAAGCAGAAAGCGCTTGGAGGAATGGGAGAGACGGGTGAATGACCCAAGGAAAAAGCGCTAGGAGGAAATGCGAGTGACTGTTGAATGAGCCAAGCAGAAAGCGCTTGGAAGAAATACGAGAGATGGATGAATGAGCCAAGCAGAAAGCGTTTGGAGGGAATGCGATAGAAGGGTAAATGAGCCAAGCAGAAAAGGCTTGGCGGAAATCCGAGAGACTGTTGAATGAGCCAAGGAGAAAGCGCTTGGAGGAAATGAGAGAGAAGGGTGAATGAGCCAAGTAGAATACACTTGTAGGAAATCCGAAAGAAGGCTGAGCCAAGCAGAAAGTGTTTGGAGGAAATACGAGAGACTGTTGAATGAGCCAAGCAGAAAGCGCTTGGAGGAAATACGAGAGACGGTTGAATGAGCAAAGCAAAAAGTGCTTGAGGGAAATGCGAAGAGAAGGCTGAATGAGCCAAGAAGAAAGCACTTGGGGGAAGTGCGAGAGAAGTGTGAATGAGCCAAGCAGAAAGCGCTTGGGGGAAATGCGAGAGAAGGCTGAATGAGCCAAGCAGAAAGCGCTTGGAGGAAATGTAAGAGACGGGTAAATGAGCCAAGCAGAAAGTGCTTGGAGGAAATGCGAGAGAAGGGTGAATGAGCCAAGTAGAAAGTGCTTGGAGGAAATGCGAGTGACTGTTGAATGAGCCAAGCACAAAGCGCTTGGAAGAAATACGAGAGATGGATGAATGAGCCAAGCAGGAAGCGCGAGGAGGAAATGAGTGAGAAGGGTGAATGAACCAATGAAAAGCTCTTGGAAGAAATCTGAGAGAAGGCTGAATGGGCCAAGCAGAAAGCGCTTGGAGGAAATGCGTTAGAAGTCTCAATGAACCAAGCAGAAAGCGCTTGGAGGAAATGTAAGAGACGGGTAAATGAGCCAAGCAGAAAGCGCTTGGAGGAAATGCGAGAGAAGGGTGAATGAACCAAGGAGAAAGCGCTTGGAGGAATGGGAGAGACGGGTGAATGACCCAAGCAGAAAGCGCTAGGAGGAAATGCGAGAGAAGGGTGAATGAGCCAAGTAGAAAGTGCTTGGAAAAAATGTGAGAGAAGGTTGAATGAGCCAAGCAGAAAGCGCTTGGAGGAAATACCAAAGACGGGTGAATGAGCAAAGCAAAAATTGCTGGAGGGAAATGCGAAGAGAAGGCTGAATGAGCCAAGAAGAAAGCACTTGGAGGAAATGCGAGAGAAGTGTGAATGAGCCAAGCAGAAAGTGCTTTGGGGGAAATGCGAGAGAAGGCTGAATGAGCCAAGCAGAAAGTGCTTGGAGGAAATGTGACAGAACTGTGAATGAGCCAAGCAGAAAGCACTGGGAGGAAATGCGACAGACTGTTAAATGAGCCAAACAGACTTGGAAGAAATACGAGAGACGGATGAATGCAGAAAGAAAAAAGTGCTTTAGGGAAATTCGAGAGAAGGGTGAATGAGCCAAGTAGAAAGCGCTTGGAGGAAATGCGAGAGATGGGTGAATGAGCCAAGCAGAAAGCGCTTGGAGGAAAAGCGTTAGAAGTCTTAATGAACCAAGCAGAAAGTGCTTGGAAGAAATGTTAGAGACGGGTAAATGAGCCAAGCAGAAAGCGCTTGGAGGAAATGCGAGAGAAGGGTGAATGATCCGAGCAGAAAGCGATTGGAGGAAATGCGAAAGACGGGTGAATGACCCAAGCAGAAAGCGCTTTGAGGAAATGCGAGAGAAGGGTGAATGATCCTAGCAGAAAGCGCTTGGCGGAAATGCGAGAGATGGGTCAATGACCCAAGCAGAAAGCGTTTGGAGGAAATGCGAGTGACTGTTGAATGAGCCAAGCAGAAAGCGCTTGGAAGAAATACGAGAGGTGGATGAATGAGCCAAGCAGAAAGCGCGAGGAGGAAATGTGTGAGAAGGGTGAATGAACCAATGAAAAGCTCTTGGAAAAAATCTGAGAGAAGGCTGAATGGGCCAAGCAGAATGCGCTTGGAGGAAATGCGAGTGACGGTTGAATGAACCAAGGAGAAAGCGCTTGGAAGAAATAAGAGAGCCGGCTGAATGACCGAAGCAGAAAGCACTTGGAAGAAATGTGAGAGAAGGGTGAATGAGCCAAGCAGAAAGTGCTTTGAGGAAATGCTGGAGAAGGGTGAATGAGCCAAGCAGAAAGTGCTTGGAGGAAATGCGTTAGAAGTCTGAATGAACCAAGCAGAAAGTGCTTGGAAGAAATGTTAGAGACGGGTAAATGAGCCAAGCAGAAAGCGCTTGGAAGAAATGTGAGAGAAGGGTGAATGATCCGAGCAGAAAGCGCTTGGAGGAAATGCGAGAGACGGGTGAATGAACCAAGCAGAAAGCGCTGTGAGGAAATGCGAGAGAAGGGTGAATGAGCCTAGCAGAAAGCACTTGGGGGAAATGCGAGAAATGGGTGAATGAGCCAAGCAGAAAGCGCTTGGAGGAAATGCGTGAGAAGGCTGAATAAACCAAGGAGAAAGCGCTTGGAGGAATGCGAGAGACGGGTGAATGACCCAAGCAGAAAGCGCTAGTAGGAAATGCGAGAGAAGGGTGAATGAGCCAAGGAAAAAGTTCTTGGAAAAAATGTGAGAGAAGGGTAAATGAGACAAGCAGAAAGCGCTTGGAGGAAATGTGAGTGACTGTTGAATGAGCCAAGCAGAAAGCGCTTGGAAGAAATGCGAGAGATGGATGAATGAGCCAAGCAGAAAGCACTTGGAGGAAATGTGAGAGAAGTGTGAGTGAGCCAAGTAGAAAGCTCTTGGAGAAAATTCGAGAGATGGGTGAATGAGCCAAGCAGAAAGCGCTTTGAGGAAATGCGAGAGAAGGGTGAATGAGCCCAGGAGAAAGCGCTTGGAAAAAATGCGAGAGAAGAGTGAATGAGCCAAGCAGAAAGCACTTGGAGGAAATGCGAGTGACTGTTGAATGAGCCAAGGAGAAAGCGCTTGGAGGAAATGAGAGAGAAGGGTGAATGAGCCAAGTAGAATACACTTGTAGGAAATCCGAAAGAAGGCTGAGCCAAGCAGAAAGTGTTTGGAGGAAATACGAGAGACTGTTGAATGAGCCAAGCAGAAAGCGCTTGGAGGAAATACGAGAGACGGTTGAATGAGCAAAGCAAAAAGTGCTTGGGGGAAGTGCGAGAGAAGTGTGAATGAGCCAAGCAGAAAGCGCTTGGGGGAAATGCGAGAGAAGGCTGAATGAGCCAAGCAGAAAGCGCTTGGAGGAAATGCGAGAGAAGGGTGAATGATCCGAGCAGAAAGCGCTTGGAGGAAATGCGAAAGACGGGTGAATGACCCAAGCAGAAAGCGCTTTGAGGAAATGCGAGAGAAGGGTGAATGATGCTAGCAGAAAGCGCTTGGCGGAAATGCGAGAGATGGGTCAATGACCCAAGCAGAAAGCGCTTGGAGGAAATGCGAGAGACTGTTGAATGAGCCAAGCAGAAAGCGCTTGGAGGAAATGCGAAAGACGGGTGAATGACCCAAGCAGAAAGCGCTTTGAGGAAATGCGAGAGAAGGGTGAATGATCCTAGCAGAAAGCGCTTGGCGGAAATGCGAGAGATGGGTCAATGACCCAAGCAGAAAGCGCTTGGAGGAAATGCGAGAGACTGTTGAATGAGCCAAGCAGAAAGCGCTTGGAAGAAATACGAGAGGTGGATGAATGAGCCAAGCAGAAAGCGCGAGGAGGAAATGAGTGAGAAGGGTGAATGAACCAATGAAAAGCTCTTGGAAAAAATCTGAGAGAAGGCTGAATGGGCCAAGCAGAATGCGCTTGGAGGAAATCCGAGTGACGGGTGAATGAACCAAGGAGAAAGCGCTTGGAAGAAATAAGAGAGCCGGATGAATGACCGAAGCAGAAAGCACTTGGAAGAAATGTGAGAGAAGGGTGAATGAGCCAAGCAGAAAGTGCTTTGAGGAAATGCTAGAGAAGGGTGAATGAGCCAAGCAGAAAGTGCTTGGAGGAAATGCGTTAGAAGTCTGAATGAACCAAGCAGAAAGTGCTTGGAAGAAATTTTAGAGACGGGTAAATGAGCCAAGCAGAAAGCGCTTGGAAGAAATGTGAGAGAAGGGTGAATGATCCGAGCAGAAAGCGCTTGGAGGAAATGCGAGAGACAGGTGAATGAACCAAGCAGAAAGCGCTGTGAGGAAATGCGAGAGAAGGGTGAATGAGCCTAGCAGAAAGCACTTGGGGGAAATGCGAGAAATGGGTGAATGAGCCAAGCAGAAAGCGCTTGGAGGAAATGCGTGAGAAGGCTGAATAAACCAAGGAGAAAGCGCTTGGAGGAATGCGAGAGACGGGTGAATGACCCAAGCAGAAAGCGCTAGGAGGAAATGCGAGAGAAGGGTGAATGAGCCAAGGAAAAAGTTCTTGGAAAAAATGTGAGAGAAGGGTAAATGAGACAAGCAGAAAGCGCTTGGAGGAAATGTGAGTGACTGTTGAATGAGCCAAGCAGAAAGCGCTTGGAAGAAATGCGAGAGATGGATGAATGAGCCAAGCAGAAAGCACTTGGAGGAAATGTGAGAGAAGTGTGAGTGAGCCAAGTAGAAAGCTCTTGGAGAAAATTCGAGAGATGGGTGAATGAGCCAAGCAGAAAGCGCTTTGAGGAAATGCGAGAGAAGGGTGAATGAGCCTAGGAGAAAGCGCTTGGAAAAAATGCGAGAGAAGAGTGAATGAGCCAAGCAGAAAGCACTTGGAGGAAATGCGAGTGACTGTTGAATGAGCCAAGGAGAAAGCGCTTGGAGGAAATGAGAGAGAAGGGTGAATGAACCAATGAAAAGCTCTTGGAAGAAATCTGAGAGAAGGCTTAATGGGCCAAGGAGAAAGCGCTAGGAGGGAATGCGAGAGAAGGCTGAATGAGCCAAGCAGAAAGCGCTTGGAGGGAATGCAAAAGAAGGCTGAGCCAAGCAGAAAGTGCTTGGAGGAAATATGAGAGACGGATGAATGAGGAAAGCAAAAAGTGCTAGAGGGAAATGTGAAGAGAAGGCTGAATGAGCTAAGCAGAAAGCACGTGGAGGAAATGTGAGAGAAGGGTGAATGAACCAAGGAGAAAGCGCTTGGAGGAATGCGAGAGATGGGTGAATGACCCAAGCAGAAAGCGCTTGGAGGAAGTGTGAG
The DNA here is from genome assembly GCA_024509115.1 of Crotalus helleri. Classification (NCBI taxonomy): domain Eukaryota; kingdom Metazoa; phylum Chordata; class Lepidosauria; order Squamata; family Viperidae; genus Crotalus; species Crotalus helleri. The sequence continues at coordinate 41,709,453 of JAKSXO010000008.1, forward strand.
AGAACTGTGAATGAGCAAAGCAAAAAGTGCTTGAGGGAAATGCAAAGACAAGGCTGAATGAGCCAAGAAGAAAGCACTTGGAGGAAATGCGAGATAAGTGTGAATTTGCCAAGCAGAAAGCGCTTGGAGGAAATAGGAGAGAAGGCTGAATGAGCCAAGCAGAAAGCGCTTTGAGGAAATGCGAGAGATGGGTGAATGAGCCAAGCAGAAAGCGCTTGGAGGAAATGCGTTAGAAGTCTGAATGAACCAAGCAGAAAGCGCTTTGAGGAAATGTTAGAGACGGGTAAACGAGCCAAACAGAATGTGCTTGGAGGAAATGCGAGAGAAGGATGAATGATCCTAGCAGAGAGCGCTTGGAGGTAATGCGAGAGACGGGTGAATGACCCAAGCAGAATTCGCTTTGAGGAAATGTGAGAGAAGGGTGAATGACCCAAGCAGAAAGCGCTAGGAGGAAATGCGAGAGAAGGGTGAATGAGCCAAGGAGAAAGTGCTTGGAAAAACTGTGAGAGAAGAGTGAATGAGCCAAGCAGAAAGCACTTGGAGGAAATGCGAGTGACTGTTGAATGAGCCAAGGAGAAAGCGCTTGGAGGAAATGAGAGAGATGGATGAATGAGCCAAGCAGAAAGCACTTGGAGGAAATGTGAGAGAAGTGTGAGTGAGCCAAGTAGAAAGCTCTTGGAGAAAATTCGAGAGATGGGTGAATGAGCCAAGCAGAAAGCGCTTTGAGGAAATGCGAGAGAAGGGTGAATGAGCCCAGGAGAAAGCGCTTGGAAAAAATGCGAGAGAAGAGTGAATGAGCCAAGCAGAAAGCACTTGGAGGAAATGCGAGTGACTGTTGAATGAGCCAAGGAGAAAGCGCTTGGAGGAAATGAGAGAGAAGGGTGAATGAGCCAAGTAGAATACACTTGTAGGAAATCCGAAAGAAGGCTGAGCCAAGCAGAAAGTGTTTGGAGGAAATACGAGAGACTGTTGAATGAGCCAAGCAGAAAGCGCTTGGAGGAAATACGAGAGACGGTTGAATGAGCAAAGCAAAAAGTGCTTGGGGGAAGTGCGAGAGAAGTGTGAATGAGCCAAGCAGAAAGCGCTTGGGGGAAATGCGAGAGAAGGCTGAATGAGCCAAGCAGAAAGCGCTTGGAGGAAATGCGAGAGAAGGGTGAATGATCCGAGCAGAAAGCGCTTGGAGGAAATGCGAAAGACGGGTGAATGACCCAAGCAGAAAGCGCTTTGAGGAAATGCGAGAGAAGGGTGAATGATGCTAGCAGAAAGCGCTTGGCGGAAATGCGAGAGATGGGTCAATGACCCAAGCAGAAAGCGCTTGGAGGAAATGCGAGAGACTGTTGAATGAGCCAAGCAGAAAGCGCTTGGAGGAAATGCGAAAGACGGGTGAATGACCCAAGCAGAAAGCGCTTTGAGGAAATGCGAGAGAAGGGTGAATGATCCTAGCAGAAAGCGCTTGGCGGAAATGCGAGAGATGGGTCAATGACCCAAGCAGAAAGCGCTTGGAGGAAATGCGAGAGACTGTTGAATGAGCCAAGCAGAAAGCGCTTGGAAGAAATACGAGAGGTGGATGAATGAGCCAAGCAGAAAGCGCGAGGAGGAAATGAGTGAGAAGGGTGAATGAACCAATGAAAAGCTCTTGGAAAAAATCTGAGAGAAGGCTGAATGGGCCAAGCAGAATGCGCTTGGAGGAAATCCGAGTGACGGGTGAATGAACCAAGGAGAAAGCGCTTGGAAGAAATAAGAGAGCCGGATGAATGACCGAAGCAGAAAGCACTTGGAAGAAATGTGAGAGAAGGGTGAATGAGCCAAGCAGAAAGTGCTTTGAGGAAATGCTAGAGAAGGGTGAATGAGCCAAGCAGAAAGTGCTTGGAGGAAATGCGTTAGAAGTCTGAATGAACCAAGCAGAAAGTGCTTGGAAGAAATTTTAGAGACGGGTAAATGAGCCAAGCAGAAAGCGCTTGGAAGAAATGTGAGAGAAGGGTGAATGATCCGAGCAGAAAGCGCTTGGAGGAAATGCGAGAGACAGGTGAATGAACCAAGCAGAAAGCGCTGTGAGGAAATGCGAGAGAAGGGTGAATGAGCCTAGCAGAAAGCACTTGGGGGAAATGCGAGAAATGGGTGAATGAGCCAAGCAGAAAGCGCTTGGAGGAAATGCGTGAGAAGGCTGAATAAACCAAGGAGAAAGCGCTTGGAGGAATGCGAGAGACGGGTGAATGACCCAAGCAGAAAGCGCTAGGAGGAAATGCGAGAGAAGGGTGAATGAGCCAAGGAAAAAGTTCTTGGAAAAAATGTGAGAGAAGGGTAAATGAGACAAGCAGAAAGCGCTTGGAGGAAATGTGAGTGACTGTTGAATGAGCCAAGCAGAAAGCGCTTGGAAGAAATGCGAGAGATGGATGAATGAGCCAAGCAGAAAGCACTTGGAGGAAATGTGAGAGAAGTGTGAGTGAGCCAAGTAGAAAGCTCTTGGAGAAAATTCGAGAGATGGGTGAATGAGCCAAGCAGAAAGCGCTTTGAGGAAATGCGAGAGAAGGGTGAATGAGCCTAGGAGAAAGCGCTTGGAAAAAATGCGAGAGAAGAGTGAATGAGCCAAGCAGAAAGCACTTGGAGGAAATGCGAGTGACTGTTGAATGAGCCAAGGAGAAAGCGCTTGGAGGAAATGAGAGAGAAGGGTGAATGAACCAATGAAAAGCTCTTGGAAGAAATCTGAGAGAAGGCTTAATGGGCCAAGGAGAAAGCGCTAGGAGGGAATGCGAGAGAAGGCTGAATGAGCCAAGCAGAAAGCGCTTGGAGGGAATGCAAAAGAAGGCTGAGCCAAGCAGAAAGTGCTTGGAGGAAATATGAGAGACGGATGAATGAGGAAAGCAAAAAGTGCTAGAGGGAAATGTGAAGAGAAGGCTGAATGAGCTAAGCAGAAAGCACGTGGAGGAAATGTGAGAGAAGGGTGAATGAACCAAGGAGAAAGCGCTTGGAGGAATGCGAGAGATGGGTGAATGACCCAAGCAGAAAGCGCTTGGAGGAAGTGTGAGAGAACTGTGAATGAGCAAAGCAAAAAGTGCTTGAGGGAAATGCAAAGACAAGGCTGAATGAGCCAAGAAGAAAGCACTTGGAGGAAATGCGAGATAAGTGTGAATTTGCCAAGCAGAAAGCGCTTGGAGGAAATAGGAGAGAAGGCTGAATGAGCCAAGCAGAAAGCGCTTTGAGGAAATGCGAGAGATGGGTGAATGAGCCAAGCAGAAAGCGCTTGGAGGAAATGCGTTAGAAGTCTGAATGAACCAAGCAGAAAGCGCTTGGAGGAAATGTTAGAGACGGGTAAATGAGCCAAACAGAATGTGCTTGGAGGAAATGCGAGAGAAGGATGAATGATCCTAGCAGAGAGCGCTTGGAGGTAATGCGAGAGACGGGTGAATGACCCAAGCAGAATTCGCTTTGAGGAAATGTGAGAGAAGGGTGAATGACCCAAGCAGAAAGCGCTAGGAGGAAATGCGAGAGAAGGGTGAATGAGCCAAGGAGAAAGTGCTTGGAAAAACTGTGAGAGAAGGGTGAATGAGCCAAGCAGAAAGCACTTGGAGGAAATGCGAATGACTGTTGAATGAGCCAAGCAGAAAGCGCTTGGAAGAAATACGAGAGATGGATGAATGAGCCAAGCAGAAAGCACTTGGAGGAAATGTGAGAGAAGGGTGAGTGAGCCAAGTAGAAAGCTCTTGGAGGAAATGTGAGAGATGGGTGAATGAGCCAAGCAGAAAGTGCTTTGAGGAAATGCGAGAGAAGGGTGAATGAGCCTAGCAGAAAGCGCTTGGAAAAAATGCGAGAGAAGAGTGAATGAGCCAAGCAGAAAGCGCTTGGCGGAAATACGAGAGACTGTTGAATGAGCCAAGGAGAAAGCGCTTGGAGGAAATGAGAGAGAAGGGTGAATGAACCAATGAAAAGCTCTTGGAAGAAATCTGAGAGAAGGCTTAATGGGCCAAGGAGAAAGCGCTTGGAGGGAATGCGAGAGAAGGCTGAATGAGCCAAGCAGAAAGCACGTGGAGGAAATGTGAGAGAAGGGAGAATGAACCAAGGAGAAAGCGCTTGGAGGAATGCGAGAGACGGGTGAATGACCCAAGCAGAAAGCGCTTGGAGGAAGTGTGAGAGAACTGTGAATGAGCAAAGCAAAAAGTGCTTGAGGGAAATGCAAAGACAAGGCTGAATGAGCCAAGAAGAAAGCACTTGGAGGAAATGCGAGATAAGTGTGAATTTGCCAAGCAGAAAGCGCTTGGAGGAAATGGGAGAGAAGGCTGAATGAGCCAAGCAGAAAGCGCTTTGAGGAAATGCGAGAGATGGGTGAATGAGCCAAGCAGAAAGCGCTTGGAGGAAATGCGTTAGAAGTCTGAATGAACCAAGCAGAAAGCGCTTGGAGGAAATGTTAGAGACGGGTAAATGAGCCAAACAGAATGTGCTTGGAGGAAATGCGAGAGAAGGATGAATGATCCTAGCAGATAGCGCTTGGAGGTAATGCGAGAGACGGGTGAATGACCCAAGCAGAATTCGCTTTGAGGAAATGTGAGAGAAGGGTGAATGAGCCTAGCAGAAAGCGCTTGGGGGAAATGCGAGAGATGGGTGAATGACCCAAGCAGAATTCGCTTTGAGGAAATGCGAGAGAAGGGTGAATGACCCAAGCAGAAAGCGCTAGGAGGAAATGCGAGAGAAGGGTGAATGAGCCAAGGAGAAAGTGCTTGGAAAAACTGTGAGAGAAGGGTGAATGAGCCAAGCAGAAAGCGCTTGGAAGAAATACGAGAGATGGATGAATGAGCCAAGCAGAAAGCACTTGGAGGAAATGTGAGAGAAGGGTGAGTGAGCCAAGTAGAAAGCTCTTGGAGGAAATGTGAGAGATGGGTGAATGAGCCAAGCAGAAAGTGCTTTGAGGAAATGCGAGAGAAGGGTGAATGAGCCTAGCAGAAAGCGCTTGGAAAAAATGCGAGAGAAGAGTGAATGAGCCAAGCAGAAAGCGCTTGGCGGAAATACGAGAGACTGTTGAATGAGCCAAGGAGAAAGCGCTTGGAGGAAATGAGAGAGAAGGGTGAATGAACCAATGAAAAGCTCTTGGAAGAAATCTGAGAGAAGGCTGAATGGGCCAAGCAGAATGCGCTTGGAGGAAATGCGAGAGAATGCTGAATGAGCCAAGGAGAAAGCGCTTGGAGGAAATGCGAGAGAAGGCTGAATGAGCCAAGTAGAATGCACTTGTAGGAAATACGAAAGAAGGCTGAGCCAAGGAGAAAGTGCTTGGAGGAAATGCGAGAGATGGATGAATGAGGAAAGCAAATAGTGCTAGAGGGAAATGTGAAGAGAAGGCTGAATGAGCTAAGCAGAAAGCACGTGGAGGAAATGTGAGAGAAGGGTGAATGAACCAAGGAGAAAGCGCTTGGAGGAAATGCGAAAGACGGGTGAATGACCCAAGCAGAAAGCGCTTTGAGGAAATGAGAGAGAAGGGTGAATGATCCTAGCAGAAAGCGCCTGGGGGAAATGCGAGAGATGGGTCAATGACCCAAGCAGAAAGCGCTTGGAGGAAATGCGAGTGACTGTTGAATGAGCCAAGCAGAAAGCGCTTGGAAGAAATACGAGAGATGGATGAATGAGCCAAGCAGAAAGCGCGAGGAGGAAATGAGTGAGAAGGGTGAATGAACCAATGAAAAGCACTTGGAAGAAATCTGAGAGAAGGCTGAATGGGCCAAGCAGAATGCGCTTGGAGGAAATGCGAGTGACGGTTGAATGAACCAAGGAGAAAGCGCTTGGAAGAAATACGAGAGACGGATGAATGACCGAAGCAGAAAGCTCTTGGAGGAAATGTGAGAGATGGGTAAATGAGCCAAGCAGAAAGCGCTTTGAGGAAATGCTGGAGAAGGGTGAATGAGCCAAGCAGAAAGTGCTTGGAGGAAATGCGTTAGAGGTCTGAATGAACCAAGCAGAAAGCGCATGGAGGAAATGTTAGAGACGGGTAAATGAGCCAAGCAGAAAGCGCTTGGAAGAAATGTGAGAGAAAGGTGAATGATCCGAGCAGAAAGCGCTTGGAGGAAATGCGAGAGACGGGTGAATGAACCAAGCAGAAAGCGCTGGGAGGAAATGCGAGAGAAGGGTGAATGAGCCTAGCAGAAAGCACTTGGGGGAAATGCGAGAAATGGGTGAATGAGCCAAGGAGAAAGCGCTTGGAGGAATGCGAGAGACGGGTGAATGACCCAAGCAGAAAGCGCTAGGAGGAAATGCGAGAGACGGGTGAATGAGCCAAGGAAAAAGTGCTTGGAAAAAATGTGAGAGAAGGGTAAATGAGACAAGCAGAAAGCGCTTGGAGGAAATGTGAGTGACTGTTGAATGAGCCAAGCAGAAAGCGCTTGGAAGAAATACGAGAGATGGATGAATGAGCCAAGCAGAAAGCACTTGGAGGAAATGTGAGAGAAGTGTGAGTGAGCCAAGTAGAAAGCTCTTGGAGAAAATGCGAGAAATTAGTGAATGAGCCAAGCAGAAAGCGCTTTGAGGAAATGCGAGAGAAGGGTGAATGAGCCTAGCAGAAAGCGCTTGGAAAAAATGCGTGAGAAGAGTGAATGAGCCAAGCAGAAAGCGCTTGGTGGAAATACGAGAGACTGTTGAATGAGCCAAGGAGAAAGCGCTTGGAGGAAATACGAGAGACGGGTGAGTTACCCAAGCAGAAAGCGCTAGGAGGAAATGAGAGAGAAGGGTGAATGAACGAATGAAAAGCTCTTGGAAGAAATCTGAGAGAAGGCTGAATGGGCCAAGCAGAATGCGCTTGGAGGAAATTCGAGTGACGGTTGAATGAGCCAAGGAGAAAGCGCTTGGAGGAAATGAGAAAGAAGGGTAAATGAACCAATGAAAAGCTCTTGGAAGAAATCTGAGAGAAGGCTTAATGGGCCAGGGAGAAAGCGCTTGGAGGGAATGCGAGAGAAGGCTGAATGAGCCAAGCAGAAAGCGCTTGGAGGGAATGCAAAAGAAGGCTGAGCCAAGCAGAAAGTGCTTGGAGGAAATACGAGAGACGGATGAATGAGGAAAGCAAAAAGTGCTAGAGGGAAATGTGAAGAGAAGGCTGAATGGGATAAGCAGAAAGCACGTGGAGGAAATGTGAGAGAAGGGTGAATGAACCAAGGAGAAAGCGCAAGGAGGAAGTGTGAGAGAACTGTGAATGAGCAAAGCAAAAAGTGCTTGAGGGAAATGCGAAGACAAGGCTGAATGAGCCAAGAAGAAAGCACTTGGAGGAAATGCGAGATAAGTGTGAATTTGCCAAGTAGAAAGCTCTTGGAGGAAATGTGAGAGATGGGTAAATGAGCCAAGCAGAAAGCGCTTTGAGAAAATGCGAGAGATGGGTGAATGAGCCAAGCAGAAAGCGCTTGCAGGAAATGCGTTAGAAGTCTGAATGAACCAAGCAGAAAGCGCTTGGAGGAAATGTTAGAGACGGGTAAATGAGCCAAACAGAAAGTGCTTGGAGGAAATGCGAGAGAAGGATGAAGGATCCGAGCAGATAGCGCTTGGAGGTAATGCGAGAGATGGGTGAATGACCAAAGCAGAATTCGCTTTGAGGAAATGTGAGAGAAGGGTGAATGAGCCTAGCAGAAAGCGCTTGGGGGAAATGCGAGAGATGGGTGAATGACCCAAGCAGAATTCGCTTTGAGGAAATGCGAGAGAAGGGTGAATGACCCAAGCAGAAAGCGCTAGGAGGAAATGCGAGAGACGGATGAATGAGGAAAGCAAAAAGTGCTTTAGGGAAATGCGAAGAGAAGGCTGAATGAGACAAGCAGAAAGCACTTGGAGGAAAGGTGTTAGAAGTCTGAATGAACCAAACAGAAAGCGCTATGGAAATGTTAGAGACGGGTGAATGAGCCAAGCAGAAAGCGCTTGGAGGAAATGTTAGAGACGTGTGAATGAGCCAAGCACAAAGTGCTTGGAGGAAATGCGAGAGACGGGTGAATGACCCAAGCAGAAAGCGGTTAGAGAAAATTCGAGAGAATGCTGAATGAGCCAAGCAGAAAGCGCTTGGAGGAAATGTGAGAGAAGGGTGAATGAGCCAAGCAGAAAGCGCTTGGAGGAAATGCGAGAGACGTGTGAATGACCCAAGTAGAAAGCGGTTAGAGAAAATTCGAGAGTAGGCTGAATGAGCCAAGCAGAAAGCGCTTGGAGGAAATGTGAGAGAAGGGTGAATGAGCCAAGCAGAAAGCGCTTGGAGGAAAGGCGTTAGAAGTCTGAATGAACCAATCAGAAAGTGGTATGGAAATGTTAGAGACGGGTGAATGAGCCAAGCAGAAAGCGCTTGGAGGAAATGCGAGAGACGGGTGAACGACCCAAGCAGAAAGCGGTTAGAGAAAATTCGAGAGAAGGCTGAATGAGACAAGCAGAAAGCACTTGGAGGAAATATGAGAGAAGGGTGAATGAGCCAAGCAGAAAGCGCTTGGAGGAAAGGTGTTAGATGTCTGAATGAACCAAGCAGAAAGCGCTATGGAAATGTTAGAGACGGGTGAATGAGCCAAGCAGAAAGCACTTAGAGGAAATGTGAGAGAAGAGTGAATGAGCCAAGCAGAAAGCGCTTGGAGGAAATGCGTTAGAAGTCTGAATGAACCAAGCAGAAAGCGCATGGAGGAAATGTTAGAGACGGGTGAATGAGCCAAGGAGAAAGCGCTTGTAGGAAATGCGAGAGAAGGGTGAATGAGCCAAGTAGAAAGCGCTTGGAGGATTTCCGAGAGAAGGGTGAATGAGCCAAGCAGAAAGCACTAGGAGGAAATGCGAGAGAAGGGTGAATGAACCAAGCAGAAAGAATGTTCGCATTTTTCTGCCCTTATTGCGTCAGCAGAATCTTGCCCCGCCACCCTGTTTAGGGTGACCCGTTCCCTACTTAATGTTCTGGAAGCTGGGGAGCCTTTACAGGGTAGAGCGGAGTAATTTGTGCAATTCCTATCAGACAAAATCGCTCGGATTCGGACAGACCTAGACTCCGATTGGGCAGGGCCTTCTGAGATGACTGGGGCAGTTCTTAGCTCAGTTTTATGGGATGAATTTGAGTCTGTGACCGCTGAGGATGTTGACAGAGCGGTGGGAGCAATGAGCGCCTCCACTTGTTTATTGGACCCGTGTCCTTCCTGGTAGGTCTCGCTTGCCAAGGAGGTGACACGAGGCTAGCTCCAGGTGTTGATCAATGCTTCGTTGAGGGAGGGGTCTTTCCCGCAGTCCCTGAAGGAGGCGGTTTTAAGGCCCCTGCTCAAGAAGCCTACCCTGGACCCGGCCAATTTAAATAACTTCCGTCTAGTCTCCAATCTCCCCTTTGTGGGGAAGGTTGTAGAGAGAGTGGTGGCGCTCCAGCTCCGACGGTCTCTGGATGAAGCGGATTATCTAGACCCTTTTCAATCTGGCTTCAGGCCCGGCTTCAGCACAGAAACCACTTTGGTCGCGCTGATGGATGATCTCTGGCGGGCCCGAGACAGGGGTTATTCCTCTGTCTTGGTGCTACTTGACCTCTCAGCGGCTTTTGATACCATCGATCATGGTATCCTTTTGCAACGACTCGAAGGGGTGGGAGTGGGAAGCACCGTTTTACAGTGGTTCTCTTCCTACCTCTCTGGCCGGTCGCAATCGGTATTGGTGGGAGGGCAGAGGTCAACCCCGAGGCCCCTTGAATGCGGCGTGCCACAGGGGTCGGTCCTCTCTCCCCTCCTATTTAACATTTATATGAAGCCGCTGGGTGAGATCATCAGACAGCACGGGGTGAGGTTTCATCAGTATGCTGATGATACCCAGTTATATATCTCCTCCCCGAGCTCTCTCAGTGAAGCGGCCGATGTGATGGGCCGTTGCCTCGAAGCCGTGAGGGTCTGGATGGGGGTTAACAGACTCAGGCTCAATCCTGACAAGACCGAGTGGCTTTGGATGTTGCCTCCCAAGGATCATGTCGACTGTCCAGTGTTGACACTTGCGGGGGAAAATATACCCCCTTCGGAGCGGGTTCGCAACTTTGGTGTCCTCCTTGATCCACAGCTGAATTTGGAACATCATTTGACGGCTGTGGCTGGGAGGACCTTTGCACAAGTTTGCCTGTTGCACCAGTTGGGACCCTAACTGGACCAGGAGGCTCTCCTTACAGTCACTCACGCCCTTGTCACCTCACGTCTGGACTAATGCAACGCGCTCTACATGGAGCTAACCTTGAAAAGTATTCGGAGACTACAGTTGGTCCAGAATGCAGCCGCGCGAGTGATAGTGGGTGCTCCTCGATACACCCAGGTTAAACCTATCCTCCGTGAGCTCCACTGGTTGCCTATTGGTCTTCGGGTCCAATTCAAGGTGTTGGTCATTACCTTTAAAGCGTTATATGGCTCAGGGCCAGGCTATTTGCGAGACCGCCTACTACCTCATAGTTCCCTACGTCCGGTTAGATCCCACAGGCTGGGCCTCCTTCAGGCCCCGCCAGCCAAGCAGTGCCATTTGGCGGAGCTGTGGAGGGAGGCCTTCTCTGTGATAGCGCCCATGCTTTGGAACCAGCTCCCCCCGGAGATTAGGACCTCTCCCACCCTGTTGGTCTTCCGTAAGATACTTAAGACCTGGCTTTTCTAGCAGGCCTGGGGTTTATAAAACCTGAACCCAGGATGACTGTTTTCCATTGTTTGTTTTGTTATATTTTATGTGTTTTTTATTGTTAGCCGCTCAGAGTCCTTCTGGAGGGGGGCACCTTATAAATTTTAAAAATAAAACAAACTTGGAGGAAATGCGAGACAAGTTTGAATGAGCCAAGTAGAAAGCGCTTGGAGGAAATGTGAGACAAGGCTGAATGAGCAAAGCAGAAAGTGCTTGGAGGAAATGCGAGACACGGGTGACTAAGCCTAGCAGAAAGTGCTTGGAGGAAATGCGAGAGAAGGGTAAATGAGCCAAGCAGAAAGTGTTTTGAAGAAATGTGAGAGATGGCTGAATGAGCAAGCAGAAAGCACGTGGAGGAAATGGGAGAGAAGTGTGAATGAGCCAAATAGAAAGCCCTTGGAGAAAATGCGAGAGACCGGTAAATGAACGAAGCAAAAAGCGCTTGGAGGTAATGCGAGAAATGGGTGAATGAGCCAAACAGAAAGCACTTGGAGGAAATGTGAGACATGGGTAAATGACCAAGGAGAAAGCACTTGGAGGAAATGTGAGAGAATGGTGAATGAGCCAAACAGAAAGCGTTTGGAGGAAATGAGAGAGACGGGTGAATGAGCCAAGAAGAAAGTGCTTGGAGGAAATGCAAGAGAAGGGTGAATGAGCCAAGAAGAAAGCGCTTGGAGGATTTGCGAGAGAAGGGTGAATGAGCCAAGCAGAAAGCACAAGGAGGAAATGCGAGACACGGGTGACTGAGCCTAGCAGAAAGTGCTTGGAGGAAATGCGAGAGAAGGGTAAATGAGCCAAGGAGAAAGTGTTTTGAAGAAATGTGAGAGATGGCTGAATGAGCAAGCAGAAAGCACGTGGAGGAAATGGGAGAGAAGTGTGAATGAGTCAAGTAGAAAGCCCTTAGAGCAAGTGCGATGGATGGGTAAATGAACCAAGCAAAAAGCGCTTGGAGATAATGCGAGAAATGGGTGAATGAGCCAAACAAAAAGCACTTGGAGGAAATGTGAGACATGGGTAAATGAGCCAAGGAGAAAGGACTTGGAGGAAATGCGAGAGAAGGGTGAATGGGCCAGGCAGAAAGATGTTGGAGGATATGCGAGAGAAGGCTGAATGAGCCATCCAGAAAGCGATTGGAGGAAATACGAGAGATGGCTGAATGAGTAAGCAGATAGCGCTCGGAGGAAATGGGAGAGAACTGTGAATGAGCCAAGCAGAAAGAGTTTGGAGGAAATGTGAGACATGGATTAATGACCAAGGAGAAAGCACTTGGAGCAAATGCGAGAGAAGGGTAAATGAGCCAAGCAGAAAGTGTTTTGAAGAAATGTGAGAGATGGCTGAATGAGCAAGAAGAAAGCACGTGGAGAAAATGGGAGAGAAGTGTGAATGAGTCAAGAAGAAAGCCCTTAGAGCAAGTGCGATAGATGGGTAAATGAACCAAGCAAAAAGCGCTTGGAGGTAATGCGAGAAATGGGTGAATGAGCCAAACAAAAAGCACTTGGAGGAAATGTGAGACATGGGTAAATGAGCCAAGGAGAAAGGACTTGGAGGAAATGTGAGAGAAGTGTGAATGAGCCAAGCAGAAAGCGTTTGGATGAAATGAGAGAGACGGGTGAATGAGCCAAGAAAAAAGTGCTGGGAGGAAATGCGAGAGAAGGGTGAATGAGCCAGGCAGAAAGATCTTGGAGGATATGCGAGAGAAGGCTGAATGAGCCATCCAGAAAGCGATTGGAGGAAATACGAGAGAGGGCTGAATGAGTAAGCAGATAGCGCTCAGAGTAAATGGGAGAGAACTGTGAATGAGCCAAGCAGAAAGCGTTTGGAGGAAATGCGAGACACGGGTGACTGAGCTTAGCAGAAAGTGCTTGGAAGAAATGCGAGAGAAGGGTAAATGAGCCAAGCAGAAAGTGTTTTGAAGAAATGTGAGAGATGGCTGAATGAGCAAGCAGAAAGCACGTGGAGGAAATGCGAGACATGGGTGAATGAGCCAAGCAGAAAGCACTTGGAGGAAATGAGAGAGACGGGTGAATCAGCCAAGCAGAAAGATCTTGGAGGAAATGCGAGAGAAGGGTGAATGAGCCAAGCAGAAAGCTTTGGAGGTAATGAGAGAGAAGGGTGAATGAGCCAAGAAGAAAGTGCTTGGAGGAAATGCGAGAGAAGGGTGAATGAGCCAAGCAGATAGCGCTTGAGGAAATGCGAGAGACGGGTGAATGATCCAAGGAGAAAGCGCTTGGATGAAAAGCGAGAGATGGGTGAATGAGCCAAGCAGAAAGCGCTTGGAGGAAATGCGAGAGAAGTCTGAATGAGCCAAGCAGAAAGCGGTTAGAGAAAATTCGAGAGAAGGCTGAATGAGCCAAGCAGAAAGCGCTTGGAGGAAATGCGAGAGACGGGTGAATGAACCAAGCAGAAAGCGAATGGAAGAAATGCGAGAGAAAGCTGGCCAAGAAGAAAGTGCTTGGAGGAAATGCGAGAGAAGTCTGAATGAGTCAGGCAGAAAGCGCTTGGAGAAAATTCGAGAGAGGGCTGAATTCTCCAAGCATAAATCGCTTTTAGGAAATGAGAGAGAAAGCTGAATGAGACAAGCAGAAAGCACTTGGAGGAAATGCGAGAGAAGGCTGAATGAGCCTAGCAGAAAGCGCTTGGAGGAAATGCGAGAGAAGACTAAATGAGCCAAGTAGAAAAGGCTTGGACGAAATGAGAGAGAAGGGTGAATGAACCAATGAAAAGCTCTTGGAAGCAATTTGAGAGAAGGCTGAATGGGCCAAGCAGAATGCGCTTGGAGGAAATGCGAGAGATGGTTGAATGAGCCAAGTAGAAAGCGCTTGGAGGAAATGTGGGAGATGGGTGAATGAGCCAAGCAGAAACCTGTTGGAGGAAATGCGTGAGAAGGCTGAATGAACCAAACAGAAAGTGCTTGGAGGAAATGTGAGAGAAGTGTGAATGAGCCAAGCAGAAAGTGCTTGGAGGAAATGCGAGTGACTGTTGAATGACCCAAGCAGAAAGCACTTGGAGGAAATGTGAGAGAACGGTGAATGAGCCAAGTAGAAAGCGCTTGGAGGAAATGCGAGAGACGGGTGAATGAGCCAAGCAGAAAGCGCATGGAAGAAATGCGAGAGAAGGCTGGGCAGGAAGAAAGTGCTTGGAGGAAATGCGAGAGAGGGCTGAATGAGCCAAGAAGAATGCGCTTGTAGGAAATGGGAAAGAAGGCTGAGCCAAATAGAAAGTGCTTGGAGGAAATGCGAGAGAAGTCTGAATGAGTCAGGGAGAAAGCGCTTGGTGAAAATTTGAGAGAAGGTTGAATGCTACAACCATAAAGTGCTTTTAGGAAATGAGAGAGAAAGCTGAATGAGACAAGCAGAAAACACTATGATGAGATGCGAGAGAAGGTTGAATGAGCCAAGCAGAAAGGGCTTGGAGAAAATTCGAGAGAAGGCTGAATGAGCCAAACAGAAAGTGCTTGGAGGTAATGAGAGAGAAGTGTGAATGAGCCAAGCAGAAAGTGCTTGGAGGAAATGCGAATGACTGTTGAATGAGCCAAGCAGAAAGCGCTTGGAGGAAATGTTAGAGAAGGGTGAATGAGCCAAGCAGAAAGCGCTTTGAGGAAATGCGAGATAAGGGTGAATGAGTGTAGCAGAAAGCGCTTGGAAAAAATGCGAGAGAAGAGTGAATGCGCCAAGCAGAAACCGGTAAGAGAAAACGTGAGAGAGGGCTGAATGAGCCAAGCAGAATGCGCTTGTAGGAAATGCGAAAGAAGGCTGAGCCAAACAGAAAGTGCATGGAGGAAATGCGAGAGAAGTCTGAATGAGTCAGGCAGAAAGCGCTTGGAGAAAATTCGAGAGAAGGCTGAATGAGCCAAGCAGAAAGCGTTTGGAGGAAATGCGTTAGAAGTCTGAATGAACCAAGCAGAAAGTGATTGGAGGAAATGCGAGAGACTGTTGAATGGGCCAAGCAGAATGCTCTTGGAGGAAATGCGAGAGAACGCTGAATGAGCCAAGGAGAAAGCGCTTGGAGGGGATGCGAGAGAAGGCTGAATGAGCCAAGCAGAAAGCACTTGGAGGGAATGCGAAAGAAGGATGAGCCAAGCAGAAAGTGCTTGGAGGAAATGCGAGAGACGGATAATTGAGGAAAGCAAAAAGTGCTTTAGGGAAATGCGAGAGAAGGGTGAATGAGCCAAGCATAAAGCGCTTGGAGGAAATGTGAGAGAAGGCTGAATGAGCCAAGTAGAAAGCTCTTGGAGGAAATTTGAGAGAAGGCTGAATGAGCCATGCAGAAAGCGTTTGGAGGGAATGCGATAGAAGGGTAAATGAGCCAAGCAGAAAAGGCTTGGAGGAAATGCGAGAGAAGGCTGAATGACGCAAGCAGAAAGCGCTTTGAGGAAATGCGAGAGAAGGGTGAATGAGCCAAGTAGAATACATTTGTAGGAAATCCGAAAGAAGGCTGAGCCAAGCAGAAAGTGTTTGGAGGAAATACGAGAGACTGTTGAATGAGCCAAGCAGAAAGCGCTTGGAGGAAATACGAGAGACGGTTGAATGAGCAAAGCAAAAAGTGCTTGAGGGAAATGCGAAGAGAAGGCTGAATGAGCCAAGAAGAAAGCAATTGGGGGAAGTGCGAGAGAAGTGTGAATGAGCCAAGCAGAAAGTGCTTGGGGGAAATGCGAGAGAAGGCTGAATGAGCCAAGCAGAAAGCGCTTGGAGGAATGGGAGAGACGGGTGAATGACCCAAGGAAAAAGCGCTAGGAGGAAATGCGAGTGACTGTTGAATGAGCCAAGCAGAAAGCGCTTGGAAGAAATACGAGAGATGGATGAATGAGCCAAGCAGAAAGCGTTTGGAGGGAATGCGATAGAAGGGTAAATGAGCCAAGCAGAAAAGGCTTGGCGGAAATCCGAGAGACTGTTGAATGAGCCAAGGACAAAGCGCTTGGAGGAAATGAGAGAGAAGGGTGAATGAGCCAAGTAGAATACACTTGTAGGAAATCCGAAAGAAGGCTGAGCCAAGCAGAAAGTGTTTGGAGGAAATACGAGAGACTGTTGAATGAGCCAAGCAGAAAGCGCTTGGAGGAAATACGAGAGACGGTTGAATGAGCAAAGCAAAAAGTGCTTGAGGGAAATGCGAAGAGAAGGCTGAATGAGCCAAGAAGAAAGCACTTGGGGGAAGTGCGAGAGAAGTGTGAATGAGCCAAGCAGAAAGCGCTTGGGGGAAATGCGAGAGAAGGCTGAATGAGCCAAGCAGAAAGCGCTTGGAGGAAATGTAAGAGACGGGTAAATGAGCCAAGCAGAAAGTGCTTGGAGGAAATGCGAGAGAAGGGTGAATGAGCCAAGTAGAAAGTGCTTGGAGGAAATGCGAGTGACTGTTGAATGAGCCAAGCACAAAGCGCTTGGAAGAAATACGAGAGATGGATGAATGAGCCAAGCAGGAAGCGCGAGGAGGAAATGAGTGAGAAGGGTGAATGAACCAATGAAAAGCTCTTGGAAGAAATCTGAGAGAAGGCTGAATGGGCCAAGCAGAAAGCGCTTGGAGGAAATGCGTTAGAAGTCTCAATGAACCAAGCAGAAAGCGCTTGGAGGAAATGTAAGAGACGGGTAAATGAGCCAAGCAGAAAGCGCTTGGAGGAAATGCGAGAGAAGGGTGAATGAACCAAGGAGAAAGCGCTTGGAGGAATGGGAGAGACGGGTGAATGACCCAAGCAGAAAGCGCTAGGAGGAAATGCGAGAGAAGGGTGAATGAGCCAAGTAGAAAGTGCTTGGAAAAAATGTGAGAGAAGGTTGAATGAGCCAAGCAGAAAGCGCTTGGAGGAAATACCAAAGACGGGTGAATGAGCAAAGCAAAAATTGCTGGAGGGAAATGCGAAGAGAAGGCTGAATGAGCCAAGAAGAAAGCACTTGGAGGAAATGCGAGAGAAGTGTGAATGAGCCAAGCAGAAAGTGCTTTGGGGGAAATGCGAGAGAAGGCTGAATGAGCCAAGCAGAAAGTGCTTGGAGGAAATGTGACAGAACTGTGAATGAGCCAAGCAGAAAGCACTGGGAGGAAATGCGACAGACTGTTAAATGAGCCAAACAGACTTGGAAGAAATACGAGAGACGGATGAATGCAGAAAGAAAAAAGTGCTTTAGGGAAATTCGAGAGAAGGGTGAATGAGCCAAGTAGAAAGCGCTTGGAGGAAATGCGAGAGATGGGTGAATGAGCCAAGCAGAAAGCGCTTGGAGGAAAAGCGTTAGAAGTCTTAATGAACCAAGCAGAAAGTGCTTGGAAGAAATGTTAGAGACGGGTAAATGAGCCAAGCAGAAAGCGCTTGGAGGAAATGCGAGAGAAGGGTGAATGATCCGAGCAGAAAGCGATTGGAGGAAATGCGAAAGACGGGTGAATGACCCAAGCAGAAAGCGCTTTGAGGAAATGCGAGAGAAGGGTGAATGATCCTAGCAGAAAGCGCTTGGCGGAAATGCGAGAGATGGGTCAATGACCCAAGCAGAAAGCGTTTGGAGGAAATGCGAGTGACTGTTGAATGAGCCAAGCAGAAAGCGCTTGGAAGAAATACGAGAGGTGGATGAATGAGCCAAGCAGAAAGCGCGAGGAGGAAATGTGTGAGAAGGGTGAATGAACCAATGAAAAGCTCTTGGAAAAAATCTGAGAGAAGGCTGAATGGGCCAAGCAGAATGCGCTTGGAGGAAATGCGAGTGACGGTTGAATGAACCAAGGAGAAAGCGCTTGGAAGAAATAAGAGAGCCGGCTGAATGACCGAAGCAGAAAGCACTTGGAAGAAATGTGAGAGAAGGGTGAATGAGCCAAGCAGAAAGTGCTTTGAGGAAATGCTGGAGAAGGGTGAATGAGCCAAGCAGAAAGTGCTTGGAGGAAATGCGTTAGAAGTCTGAATGAACCAAGCAGAAAGTGCTTGGAAGAAATGTTAGAGACGGGTAAATGAGCCAAGCAGAAAGCGCTTGGAAGAAATGTGAGAGAAGGGTGAATGATCCGAGCAGAAAGCGCTTGGAGGAAATGCGAGAGACGGGTGAATGAACCAAGCAGAAAGCGCTGTGAGGAAATGCGAGAGAAGGGTGAATGAGCCTAGCAGAAAGCACTTGGGGGAAATGCGAGAAATGGGTGAATGAGCCAAGCAGAAAGCGCTTGGAGGAAATGCGTGAGAAGGCTGAATAAACCAAGGAGAAAGCGCTTGGAGGAATGCGAGAGACGGGTGAATGACCCAAGCAGAAAGCGCTAGTAGGAAATGCGAGAGAAGGGTGAATGAGCCAAGGAAAAAGTTCTTGGAAAAAATGTGAGAGAAGGGTAAATGAGACAAGCAGAAAGCGCTTGGAGGAAATGTGAGTGACTGTTGAATGAGCCAAGCAGAAAGCGCTTGGAAGAAATGCGAGAGATGGATGAATGAGCCAAGCAGAAAGCACTTGGAGGAAATGTGAGAGAAGTGTGAGTGAGCCAAGTAGAAAGCTCTTGGAGAAAATTCGAGAGATGGGTGAATGAGCCAAGCAGAAAGCGCTTTGAGGAAATGCAAGAGAAGGGTGAATGAGCCCAGGAGAAAGCGCTTGGAAAAAATGCGAGAGAAGAGTGAATGAGCCAAGCAGAAAGCACTTGGAGGAAATGCGAGTGACTGTTGAATGAGCCAAGGAGAAAGCGCTTGGAGGAAATGAGAGAGAAGGGTGAATGAGCCAAGTAGAATACACTTGTAGGAAATCCGAAAGAAGGCTGAGCCAAGCAGAAAGTGTTTGGAGGAAATACGAGAGACTGTTGAATGAGCCAAGCAGAAAGCGCTTGGAGGAAATACGAGAGACGGTTGAATGAGCAAAGCAAAAAGTGCTTGGGGGAAGTGCGAGAGAAGTGTGAATGAGCCAAGCAGAAAGCGCTTGGGGGAAATGCGAGAGAAGGCTGAATGAGCCAAGCAGAAAGCGCTTGGAGGAAATGCGAGAGAAGGGTGAATGATCCGAGCAGAAAGCGCTTGGAGGAAATGCGAAAGACGGGTGAATGACCCAAGCAGAAAGCGCTTTGAGGAAATGCGAGAGAAGGGTGAATGATGCTAGCAGAAAGCGCTTGGCGGAAATGCGAGAGATGGGTCAATGACCCAAGCAGAAAGCGCTTGGAGGAAATGCGAGAGACTGTTGAATGAGCCAAGCAGAAAGCGCTTGGAGGAAATGCGAAAGACGGGTGAATGACCCAAGCAGAAAGCGCTTTGAGGAAATGCGAGAGAAGGGTGAATGATCCTAGCAGAAAGCGCTTGGCGGAAATGCGAGAGATGGGTCAATGACCCAAGCAGAAAGCGCTTGGAGGAAATGCGAGAGACTGTTGAATGAGCCAAGCAGAAAGCGCTTGGAAGAAATACGAGAGGTGGATGAATGAGCCAAGCAGAAAGCGCGAGGAGGAAATGAGTGAGAAGGGTGAATGAACCAATGAAAAGCTCTTGGAAAAAATCTGAGAGAAGGCTGAATGGGCCAAGCAGAATGCGCTTGGAGGAAATCCGAGTGACGGGTGAATGAACCAAGGAGAAAGCGCTTGGAAGAAATAAGAGAGCCGGATGAATGACCGAAGCAGAAAGCACTTGGAAGAAATGTGAGAGAAGGGTGAATGAGCCAAGCAGAAAGTGCTTTGAGGAAATGCTAGAGAAGGGTGAATGAGCCAAGCAGAAAGTGCTTGGAGGAAATGCGTTAGAAGTCTGAATGAACCAAGCAGAAAGTGCTTGGAAGAAATTTTAGAGACGGGTAAATGAGCCAAGCAGAAAGCGCTTGGAAGAAATGTGAGAGAAGGGTGAATGATCCGAGCAGAAAGCGCTTGGAGGAAATGCGAGAGACAGGTGAATGAACCAAGCAGAAAGCGCTGTGAGGAAATGCGAGAGAAGGGTGAATGAGCCTAGCAGAAAGCACTTGGGGGAAATGCGAGAAATGGGTGAATGAGCCAAGCAGAAAGCGCTTGGAGGAAATGCGTGAGAAGGCTGAATAAACCAAGGAGAAAGCGCTTGGAGGAATGCGAGAGACGGGTGAATGACCCAAGCAGAAAGCGCTAGGAGGAAATGCGAGAGAAGGGTGAATGAGCCAAGGAAAAAGTTCTTGGAAAAAATGTGAGAGAAGGGTAAATGAGACAAGCAGAAAGCGCTTGGAGGAAATGTGAGTGACTGTTGAATGAGCCAAGCAGAAAGCGCTTGGAAGAAATGCGAGAGATGGATGAATGAGCCAAGCAGAAAGCACTTGGAGGAAATGTGAGAGAAGTGTGAGTGAGCCAAGTAGAAAGCTCTTGGAGAAAATTCGAGAGATGGGTGAATGAGCCAAGCAGAAAGCGCTTTGAGGAAATGCAAGAGAAGGGTGAATGAGCCTAGGAGAAAGCGCTTGGAAAAAATGCGAGAGAAGAGTGAATGAGCCAAGCAGAAAGCACTTGGAGGAAATGCGAGTGACTGTTGAATGAGCCAAGGAGAAAGCGCTTGGAGGAAATGAGAGAGAAGGGTGAATGAGCCAAGTAGAATACACTTGTAGGAAATCCGAAAGAAGGCTGAGCCAAGCAGAAAGAGTTTGGAGGAAATACGAGAGACTGTTGAATGAGCCAAGCAGAAAGCGCTTGGAGGAAATACGAGAGACGGTTGAATGAGCAAAGCAAAAAGTGCTTGGGGGAAGTGCGAGAGAAGTGTGAATGAGCCAAGCAGAAAGCGCTTGGGGGAAATGCGAGAGAAGGCTGAATGAGCCAAGCAGAAAGCGCTTGGAGGAAATGTAAGAGACGGGTAAATGAGCCAAGCAGAAAGTGCTTGGAGGAAATGCGAGAGAAGGGTGAATGAGCCAAGTAGAAAGTGCTTGGAAAATATGTGAGAGAAGGTTGAATGAGCCAAGCAGAAAGCGCTTGGAGGAAATACCAAAGACGGGTGAATGAGCAAAGCAAAAAGTGCTGGAGGGAAATGCGAAGAGAAGGCTGAATGAGCCAAGAAGAAAGCACTTGGAAGAAATGTGAGAGAAGTGTGAATGAGCCAAGCAGAAAGCGCTTGGGGGAAATGCGAGAGAAGGCTGAATGAGCCAAGCAGAAAGTGCTTGGAGGAAATGTGACAGAACTGTGAATGAGCCAAGCAGAAAGCACTGGGAGGAAATGCGACAGACTGTGAAATGAGCCAAACAGACTTGGAAGAAATACGAGAGACGGATGAATGAAGAAAGAAAAAAGTGCTTTAAGGAAATGCGACAGACTGTGAAATGAGCCAAACAGACTTGGAAGAAATACGAGAGATGGATGAATGAAGAAAGAAAAAAGTGCTTTAGGGAAATTCGAGAGAAGGGTGAATGAGCCAAGCAGAAAGCGCTTGGAGGAAATGCGAGAGATGGGTGAATGAGCCAAGCAGAAAGCGATTGGAGGAAAAGCGTTAGAAGCCTTAATGAACCAAGCAGACAGTGCTTGGAAGAAATGTTAGAGACGGGTAAATGAGCCAAGCAGAAAGCGCTTGGAGGAAATGCGAGAGAAGAGTGAACGATCCGTTCAGAAAGCGCTTGGAGGAAATGCGAAAGACGGGTGAATGACCCAAGCAGAAAGCGCTTTGAGGAAATGCGAGAGAAGGGTGAATGATCCTAGCAGAAAGCGCTTGGGGGAAATGCGAGAGATGGGTCAATGACCCAAGCAGAAAGCGCTTGGAGGAAATGCGAGTGACTGTTGAATGAGCCAAGCAGAAAGCGCTTGGAAGAAATACGAGAGATGGATGAATGAGCCAAGCAGAAAGCGCGAGGAGGAAATGAGTGAGAAGGGTGAATGAACCAATGAAAAGCTCTTGGAAGAAATCTGAGAGAAGGCTGAATGGCCCAAGCAGAAAGCGCTTGGAGGAAATGCGTTAGAAGTCTCAATGAACCAAGCAGAAAGCGCTTGGAGGAAATGCGAGAGAAGGGTGAATGAACCAAGGAGAAAGCGCTTGGAGGAATGGGAGAGACGGGTGAATGACCCAAGCAGAAAGCGCTAGGAGGAAATGCGAGAGAAGGGTGAATGAGCCAAGTAGAAAGTGCTTGGAAAAAATGTGAGAGAAGGTTGAATGAGCCAAGCAGAAAGCGCTTGGAGGAAATACCAAAGACGGGTGAATGAGCAAAGCAAAAAGTGCTGGAGGGAAATGCGAAGAGAAGGCTGAATGAGCCAAGAAGAAATCACTTGGAGGAAATGCGAGAGAAGTGTGAATGAGCCAAGGAGAAAGCGCTTTGGGGGAAATGCGAGAGAAGGCTGAATGAGCCAAGCAGAAAGTGCTTGGAGGAAATGTGACAGAACTGTGAATGAGCCAAGCAGAAAGCACTGGGAGGAAATGCGACAGACTGTTAAATGAGCCAAATAGACTTGGAAGAAATACGAGAGACGGATGAATGTAGAAAGAAAAAAGTGCTTTAGGGAAATTCGAGAGAAGGGTGAATGAGCCAAGTAGAAAGCGCTTGGAGGAAATGCGAGAGATGGGTGAATGAGCCAAGCAGAAAGCGCTTGGAGGAAAAGCGTTAGAAGTCTTAATGAACCAAGCAGAAAGTGCTTGGAAGAAATGTTAGAGACGGGTAAATGAGCCAAGCAGAAAGCGCTTGGAGGAAATGCGAGAGAAGGGTGAATGATCCGAGCAGAAAGCGCTTGGAGGAAATGCGAAAGACGGGTGAATGACCCAAGCAGAAAGCGCTTTGAGGAAATGCGAGAGAAGGGTGAATGATCCTAGCAGAAAGCGCTTGGGGGAAATGCGAGAGATGGGTCAATGACCCAAGCAGAAAGCGCTTGGAGGAAATGCGAGTGACTGTTGAATGAGCCAAGCAGAAAGCGCTTGGAAGAAATACGAGAGATGGATGAATGAGCCAAGCAGAAAGCGCGAGGAGGAAATGAGTGAGAAGGGTGAATGAACCAATGAAAAGCTCTTGGAAAAAATCTGAGAGCCGGATGAATGACCGAAGCAGAAAGCAATTGGAAGAAATGTGAGAGAAGGGTGAATGAGCCAAGCAGAAAGTGCTTTGAGGAAATGCTGGAGAAGGGTGAATGAGCCAAGCAGAAAGCGCTTGGAAGAAATGTGAGAGAAGGGTGAATGATCCGAGCAGAAAGCGCTTGGAGGAAATGCGAGAGACGGGTGAATGAACCAAGCAGAAAACGCTGTGAGGAAATGCGAGAGAAGGGTGAATGAGCCTAGCAGAAAGCACTTGGGGGAAATGCGAGAAATGGGTGAATGAGCCAAGCAGAAAGCGCTTGGAGGAAATGCGTGAGAAGGCTGAATAAACCAAGGAGAAAGCGCTTGGAGGAATGCGAGAGACGGGTGAATGACCCAAGCAGAAAGCGCTAGGAGGAAATGCGAGAGAAGGGTGAATGAGCCAAGGAAAAAGTGCTTGGAAAAAATGTGAGAGAAGGGTAAATGAGACAAGCAGAAAGCGCTTGGAGGAAATGTGAGTGACTGTTGAATGAGCCAAGCAGAAAGCGCTTGGAAGAAATGCGAGAGATGGATGAATGAGCCAAGCAGAAAGCACTTGGAGGAAATGTGAGAGAAGTGTGAGTGAGCCAAGTAGAAAGCTCTTGGAGAAAATTCGAGAGATGGGTGAATGAGCCAAGCAGAAAGCGCTTTGAGGAAATGCGAGAGAAGGGTGAATGAGCCTAGGAGAAAGCGCTTGGAAAAAATGGGAGAGAAGAGTGAATGAGCCAAGCAGAAAGCACTTGGAGGAAATGCGAGTGACTGTTGAATGAGCCAAGGAGAAAGCGCTTGGAGGAAATGAGAGAGAAGGGTGAATGAGCCAAGTAGAATACACTTGTAGGAAATCCGAAAGAAGGCTGAGCCAAGCAGAAAGTGTTTGGAGGAAATACGAGAGACTGTTGAATGAGCCAAGCAGAAAGCGCTTGGAGGAAATACGAGAGACGGTTGAATGAGCAAAGCAAAAAGTGCTTGGGGGAAGTGCGAGAGAAGTGTGAATGAGCCAAGCAGAAAGCACTTGGGGGAAATGTAAGAGACGGGTAAATGAGCCAAGCAGAAAGTGCTTGGAGGAAATGCGAGAGAAGGGTGAATGAACCAAGTAGAAAGTGCTTGGAAAAAATGTGAGAGAAGGTTGAATGAGCCAAGCAGAAAGCGCTTGGAGGAAATACCAAAGACGGTTGAATGAGCAAAGCAAAAAGTGCTTGGGGGAAGTGCGAGAGAAGTGTGAATGAGCCAAGCAGAAAGCACTTGGGGGAAATGTAAGAGACGGGTAAATGAGCCAAGCAGAAAGCGCTTGGAGGAAATGCGTTAGAAGTCTGAATGAACCAAGCAGAAAGCGCTTGGAGGAAATGTTAGAGACGGGTAAATGAGCCAAACAGAATGTGCTTGGAGGAAATGCGAGAGAAGGATGAATGATCCTAGCAGATAGCGCTTGGAGGTAATGCGAGAGACGGGTGAATGACCCAAGCAGAATTCGCTTTGAGGAAATGTGAGAGAAGGGTGAATGAGGCTAGCAGAAAGCGCTTGGGGGAAATGCGAGAGATGGGTGAATGACCCAAGCAGAATTCGCTTTGAGGAAATGCGAGAGAAGGGTGAATGACCCAAGCAGAAAGCGCTAGGAGGAAATGCGAGAGAAGGGTGAATGAGCCAAGGAGAAAGTGCTTCGAAAAACTGTGAGAGAAGGGTGAATGAGCCAAGCAGAAAGCACTTGGAGGAAATGCGAATGACTGTTGAATGAGCCAAGCAGAAAGCGCTTGGAAGAAATACGAGAGATGGATGAATGAGCCAAGCAGAAAGCACTTGGAGGAAATGTGAGAGAAGGGTGAGTGAGCCAAGTAGAAAGCTCTTGGAGGAAATGTGAGAGATGGGTGAATGAGCCAAGCAGAAAGTGCTTTGAGGAAATGCGAGAGAAGGGTGAATGAGCCTAGCAGAAAGCGCTTGGAAAAAATGCGAGAGAAGAGAGAATGAGCCAAGCAGAAAGCGCTTGGCGGAAATACGAGAGACTGTTGAATGAGCCAAGGAGAAAGCGCTTGGAGGAAATGAGAGAGAAGGGTGAATGGACCAATGAAAAGCTCTTGGAAGAAATCTGAGAGAAGGCTTAATGGGCCAAGGAGAAAGCGCTTGGAGGGAATGCGAGAGAAGGCTGAATGAGCCAAGCAGAAAGCGCTTGGAGGGAATGCAAAAGAAGGCTGAGCCAAGCAGAAAGTGCTTGGAGGAAATACGAGAGACGGATGAATGAGGAAAGCAAAAAGTGCTAGAGGGAAATGTGAAGAGAAGGCTGAATGAGCTAAGCATAAAGCACGTGGAGGAAATGTGAGAGAAGGGAGAATGAACCAAGGAGAAAGCGCTTGGAGGAATGCGAGAGACGGGTGAATGACCCAAGCAGAAAGCGCTTGGAGGAAGTGTGAGGGAACTGTGAATGAGCAAAGCAAAAAGTGCTTGAGGGAAATGTGAAGACAAGGCTGAATGAGCCAAGAAGAAAGCACTTGGAGGAAATGCGAGATAAGTGTGAATTTGCCAAGCAGAAAGCGCTTGGAGGAAATGGGAGAGAAGGCTGAATGAGCCAAGCAGAAAGCGCTTTGAGGAAATGCGAGAGAAGGGTGAATGATCCTAGCAGAAAGCGCCTGGGGGAAATGCGAGAGATGGGTCAATGACCCAAGCAGAAAGCGCTTGGAGGAAATGCGAGTGACTGTTGAATGAGCCAAGCAGAAAGCGTTTGGAAGAAATACGAGAGATGGATGAATGAGCCAAGCAGAAAGCGCTTTGAGGAAATGCGAGAGATGGGTGAATGAGCCAAGCAGAAAGCGCTTGGAGGAAATGCGTTAGAAGTCTGAATGAACCAAGCAGAAAATGCTTGGAGGAAATGTTGGAGACGGGTAAATGAGCCAAACAGAAAGTGCTTGGAGGAAATGCGAGAGAAGGATGAATGATCCTAGCAGATAGCGCTTGGAGGTAATGCGAGAGAAGGGTGAATGATCCTAGCAGAAAGCGCTTGGGGGAAATGCGAGAGATGGGTCAATGACCCAAGCAGAAAGCGCTTGGAGGAAATGCGAGAGAAGGCTGAATGAGCCAAGTAGAATGCACTTGTAGGAAATACGAAAGAAGGCTGAGCCAAGGAGAAAGTGCTTTGAGGAAATGCGAGAGATGGATGAATGAGGAAAGCAAATAGTGCTAGAGGGAAATGTGAAGAGAAGGCTGAATGAGCTAAGCAGAAAGCACGTGGAGGAAATGTGAGAGAAGGGTGAATGACCCAAGCAGAAAGCGCTTTGAGGAAATGCGAGAGAAGGGTGAATGATCCTAGCAGAAAGCGCTTGGGGGAAATGCGAGAGATGGATGAATGAGCCAAGCAGAAAGCGCGAGGAGCAAATGAGTGAGAAGGGTGAATGAACCAATGAAAAGCTCTTGGAAGAAATCTGAGAGAAGGCTGAATGGGCCAAGCAGAAAGCGCTTGGAGGAAATGCGTTAGAAGTCTCAATGAACCAAGCAGAAAGCGCTTGGAGGAAATGTAAGAGACGGGTAAATGAGCCAAGCAGAAAGCGCTTGGAGGAAATGCGAGAGAAGGGTGAATGAACCAAGGAGAAAGCGCTTGGAGGAATGGGAGAGACGGGTGAATGACCCAAGCAGAAAGCGCTAGGAGGAAATGCGAGTGACTGTTGAATGAGCCAAGCAGAAAGCGCTTGGAAGAAATACGAGAGATGGATGAATGAGCCAAGCAGAAAGCGCGAGGAGGAAATGAGTGAGAAGGGTGAATGAACCAATGAAAAGCTCTTGGAAAAAATCTGAGAGAAGGCTGAATGGGCCAAGCAGAATGCGCTTGGAGGAAATGCGAGTGACGGTTGAATGAACCAAGGAGATAGCGCTTGGAAGAAATAAGAGAGCCGGATGAATGTCCGAAGCAGAAAGCACTTGGAAGAAATGTGAGAGAAGGGTGAATGAGCCAAGCAGAAAGTGCTTTGAGGAAATGCTGGAGAAGGGTGAATGAGCCAAGCAGAAAGTGCTTGGAGGAAATGCGTTGGAAGTCTGAATGAACCAAGCAGAAAGCGCATGGAGGAAATGTTAGAGACGGGTAAATGAGCCAAGCAGAAAGCGCTTGGAAGAAATGTGAGAGAAGGGTGAATGATCCGAGCAGAAAGTGCTTGGAGGAAATGCGAGAGACGGGTGAATGAACCAAGCAGAAAGCGCTGTGAGGTAATGCGAGAGAAGGGTGAATGAGCCTAGCAGAAAGCACTTGGGGGAAATGCGAGAAATGGGTGAATGAGCCAAGCAGAAAGCGCTTGGAGGAAATGCGTGAGAAGGCTGAATAAACCAAGGAGAAAGCGCTTGGAAGAATGCGAGAGACGGGTGAATGACCCAAGCAGAAAGCGCTAGGAGGAAATGCGAGAGAAGGGTGAATGAGCCAAGGAAAAAGTGCTTGGAAAAAATGTGAGAGAAGGGTAAATGAGACAAGCAGAAAGCGCTTGGAGGAAATGTGAGTGACTGTTGAATGAGCCAAGCAGAAAGCGCTTGGAAGAAATGCGAGAGATGGATGAATGAGCCAAGCAGAAAGCACTTGGAGGAAATGTGAGAGAAGTGTGAGTGAGCCAAGTAGAAAGCTCTTGGAGAAAATTCGAGAGATGGGTGAATGAGCCAAGCAGAAAGCGCTTTGAGGAAATGCGAGAGAAGGGTGAATGAGCCTAGGAGAAAGCGCTTGGAAAAAATGCGAGAGAAGAGTGAATGAGCCAAGCAGAAAGCACTTGGAGGAAATGCGAGTGACTGTTGAATGAGCCAAGGAGAAAGCGCTTGGAGGAAATGAGAGAGAAGGGTGAATGAACCAATGAAAAGCTCTTGGAAGAAATCTGAGAGAAGGCTTAATGGGCCAAGCAGAAAGCGCTTGGGGGGAATGCAAAAGAAGGCTGAGCCAAGCAGATAGCGCTTGGAGGAAATACGAGAGACTGTTGAATGAGCCAAGCAGAAAGCGCTTGGAGGAAATACGAGAGACGGTTGAATGAGCAAAGCAAAAAGTGCTTGGGGGAAGTGCGAGAGAAGTGTGAATGAGCCAAGCAGAAAGCACTTGGGGGAAATGTAAGAGACGGGTAAATGAGCCAAGCAGAAAGTGCTTGGAGGAAATGCGAGAGAAGGGTGAATGAACCAAGTAGAAAGTGCTTGGAAAAAATGTGAGAGAAGGTTGAATGAGCCAAGCAGAAAGCGCTTGGAGGAAATACCAAAGACGGTTGAATGAGCAAAGCAAAAAGTGCTTGGGGGAAGTGCGAGAGAAGTGTGAATGAGCCAAGCAGAAAGCACTTGGGGGAAATGTAAGA
This sequence comes from Crotalus helleri, assembly GCA_024509115.1. Classification (NCBI taxonomy): domain Eukaryota; kingdom Metazoa; phylum Chordata; class Lepidosauria; order Squamata; family Viperidae; genus Crotalus; species Crotalus helleri. The sequence continues at coordinate 41,737,209 of JAKSXO010000008.1, forward strand.
GACGGGTAAATGAGCCAAGCAGAAAGCGCTTGGAGGAAATGCGTTAGAAGTCTGAATGAACCAAGCAGAAAGCGCTTGGAGGAAATGTTAGAGACGGGTAAATGAGCCAAACAGAATGTGCTTGGAGGAAATGCGAGAGAAGGATGAATGATCCTAGCAGATAGCGCTTGGAGGTAATGCGAGAGACGGGTGAATGACCCAAGCAGAATTCGCTTTGAGGAAATGTGAGAGAAGGGTGAATGAGGCTAGCAGAAAGCGCTTGGGGGAAATGCGAGAGATGGGTGAATGACCCAAGCAGAATTCGCTTTGAGGAAATGCGAGAGAAGGGTGAATGACCCAAGCAGAAAGCGCTAGGAGGAAATGCGAGAGAAGGGTGAATGAGCCAAGGAGAAAGTGCTTCGAAAAACTGTGAGAGAAGGGTGAATGAGCCAAGCAGAAAGCACTTGGAGGAAATGCGAATGACTGTTGAATGAGCCAAGCAGAAAGCGCTTGGAAGAAATACGAGAGATGGATGAATGAGCCAAGCAGAAAGCACTTGGAGGAAATGTGAGAGAAGGGTGAGTGAGCCAAGTAGAAAGCTCTTGGAGGAAATGTGAGAGATGGGTGAATGAGCCAAGCAGAAAGTGCTTTGAGGAAATGCGAGAGAAGGGTGAATGAGCCTAGCAGAAAGCGCTTGGAAAAAATGCGAGAGAAGAGAGAATGAGCCAAGCAGAAAGCGCTTGGCGGAAATACGAGAGACTGTTGAATGAGCCAAGGAGAAAGCGCTTGGAGGAAATGAGAGAGAAGGGTGAATGGACCAATGAAAAGCTCTTGGAAGAAATCTGAGAGAAGGCTTAATGGGCCAAGGAGAAAGCGCTTGGAGGGAATGCGAGAGAAGGCTGAATGAGCCAAGCAGAAAGCGCTTGGAGGGAATGCAAAAGAAGGCTGAGCCAAGCAGAAAGTGCTTGGAGGAAATACGAGAGACGGATGAATGAGGAAAGCAAAAAGTGCTAGAGGGAAATGTGAAGAGAAGGCTGAATGAGCTAAGCATAAAGCACGTGGAGGAAATGTGAGAGAAGGGAGAATGAACCAAGGAGAAAGCGCTTGGAGGAATGCGAGAGACGGGTGAATGACCCAAGCAGAAAGCGCTTGGAGGAAGTGTGAGGGAACTGTGAATGAGCAAAGCAAAAAGTGCTTGAGGGAAATGTGAAGACAAGGCTGAATGAGCCAAGAAGAAAGCACTTGGAGGAAATGCGAGATAAGTGTGAATTTGCCAAGCAGAAAGCGCTTGGAGGAAATGGGAGAGAAGGCTGAATGAGCCAAGCAGAAAGCGCTTTGAGGAAATGCGAGAGAAGGGTGAATGATCCTAGCAGAAAGCGCCTGGGGGAAATGCGAGAGATGGGTCAATGACCCAAGCAGAAAGCGCTTGGAGGAAATGCGAGTGACTGTTGAATGAGCCAAGCAGAAAGCGTTTGGAAGAAATACGAGAGATGGATGAATGAGCCAAGCAGAAAGCGCTTTGAGGAAATGCGAGAGATGGGTGAATGAGCCAAGCAGAAAGCGCTTGGAGGAAATGCGTTAGAAGTCTGAATGAACCAAGCAGAAAATGCTTGGAGGAAATGTTGGAGACGGGTAAATGAGCCAAACAGAAAGTGCTTGGAGGAAATGCGAGAGAAGGATGAATGATCCTAGCAGATAGCGCTTGGAGGTAATGCGAGAGAAGGGTGAATGATCCTAGCAGAAAGCGCTTGGGGGAAATGCGAGAGATGGGTCAATGACCCAAGCAGAAAGCGCTTGGAGGAAATGCGAGAGAAGGCTGAATGAGCCAAGTAGAATGCACTTGTAGGAAATACGAAAGAAGGCTGAGCCAAGGAGAAAGTGCTTTGAGGAAATGCGAGAGATGGATGAATGAGGAAAGCAAATAGTGCTAGAGGGAAATGTGAAGAGAAGGCTGAATGAGCTAAGCAGAAAGCACGTGGAGGAAATGTGAGAGAAGGGTGAATGACCCAAGCAGAAAGCGCTTTGAGGAAATGCGAGAGAAGGGTGAATGATCCTAGCAGAAAGCGCTTGGGGGAAATGCGAGAGATGGATGAATGAGCCAAGCAGAAAGCGCGAGGAGCAAATGAGTGAGAAGGGTGAATGAACCAATGAAAAGCTCTTGGAAGAAATCTGAGAGAAGGCTGAATGGGCCAAGCAGAAAGCGCTTGGAGGAAATGCGTTAGAAGTCTCAATGAACCAAGCAGAAAGCGCTTGGAGGAAATGTAAGAGACGGGTAAATGAGCCAAGCAGAAAGCGCTTGGAGGAAATGCGAGAGAAGGGTGAATGAACCAAGGAGAAAGCGCTTGGAGGAATGGGAGAGACGGGTGAATGACCCAAGCAGAAAGCGCTAGGAGGAAATGCGAGTGACTGTTGAATGAGCCAAGCAGAAAGCGCTTGGAAGAAATACGAGAGATGGATGAATGAGCCAAGCAGAAAGCGCGAGGAGGAAATGAGTGAGAAGGGTGAATGAACCAATGAAAAGCTCTTGGAAAAAATCTGAGAGAAGGCTGAATGGGCCAAGCAGAATGCGCTTGGAGGAAATGCGAGTGACGGTTGAATGAACCAAGGAGATAGCGCTTGGAAGAAATAAGAGAGCCGGATGAATGTCCGAAGCAGAAAGCACTTGGAAGAAATGTGAGAGAAGGGTGAATGAGCCAAGCAGAAAGTGCTTTGAGGAAATGCTGGAGAAGGGTGAATGAGCCAAGCAGAAAGTGCTTGGAGGAAATGCGTTGGAAGTCTGAATGAACCAAGCAGAAAGCGCATGGAGGAAATGTTAGAGACGGGTAAATGAGCCAAGCAGAAAGCGCTTGGAAGAAATGTGAGAGAAGGGTGAATGATCCGAGCAGAAAGTGCTTGGAGGAAATGCGAGAGACGGGTGAATGAACCAAGCAGAAAGCGCTGTGAGGTAATGCGAGAGAAGGGTGAATGAGCCTAGCAGAAAGCACTTGGGGGAAATGCGAGAAATGGGTGAATGAGCCAAGCAGAAAGCGCTTGGAGGAAATGCGTGAGAAGGCTGAATAAACCAAGGAGAAAGCGCTTGGAAGAATGCGAGAGACGGGTGAATGACCCAAGCAGAAAGCGCTAGGAGGAAATGCGAGAGAAGGGTGAATGAGCCAAGGAAAAAGTGCTTGGAAAAAATGTGAGAGAAGGGTAAATGAGACAAGCAGAAAGCGCTTGGAGGAAATGTGAGTGACTGTTGAATGAGCCAAGCAGAAAGCGCTTGGAAGAAATGCGAGAGATGGATGAATGAGCCAAGCAGAAAGCACTTGGAGGAAATGTGAGAGAAGTGTGAGTGAGCCAAGTAGAAAGCTCTTGGAGAAAATTCGAGAGATGGGTGAATGAGCCAAGCAGAAAGCGCTTTGAGGAAATGCGAGAGAAGGGTGAATGAGCCTAGGAGAAAGCGCTTGGAAAAAATGCGAGAGAAGAGTGAATGAGCCAAGCAGAAAGCACTTGGAGGAAATGCGAGTGACTGTTGAATGAGCCAAGGAGAAAGCGCTTGGAGGAAATGAGAGAGAAGGGTGAATGAACCAATGAAAAGCTCTTGGAAGAAATCTGAGAGAAGGCTTAATGGGCCAAGCAGAAAGCGCTTGGGGGGAATGCAAAAGAAGGCTGAGCCAAGCAGATAGCGCTTGGAGGAAATACGAGAGACTGTTGAATGAGCCAAGCAGAAAGCGCTTGGAGGAAATACGAGAGACGGTTGAATGAGCAAAGCAAAAAGTGCTTGGGGGAAGTGCGAGAGAAGTGTGAATGAGCCAAGCAGAAAGCACTTGGGGGAAATGTAAGAGACGGGTAAATGAGCCAAGCAGAAAGTGCTTGGAGGAAATGCGAGAGAAGGGTGAATGAACCAAGTAGAAAGTGCTTGGAAAAAATGTGAGAGAAGGTTGAATGAGCCAAGCAGAAAGCGCTTGGAGGAAATACCAAAGACGGTTGAATGAGCAAAGCAAAAAGTGCTTGGGGGAAGTGCGAGAGAAGTGTGAATGAGCCAAGCAGAAAGCACTTGGGGGAAATGTAAGAGACGGGTAAATGAGCCAAGCAGAAAGCGCTTGGAGGAAATGCGTTAGAAGTCTGAATGAACCAAGCAGAAAGCGCTTGGAGGAAATGTTAGAGACGGGTAAATGAGCCAAACAGAATGTGCTTGGAGGAAATGCGAGAGAAGGATGAATGATCCTAGCAGATAGCGCTTGGAGGTAATGCGAGAGACGGGTGAATGACCCAAGCAGAATTCGCTTTGAGGAAATGTGAGAGAAGGGTGAATGAGGCTAGCAGAAAGCGCTTGGGGGAAATGCGAGAGATGGGTGAATGACCCAAGCAGAATTCGCTTTGAGGAAATGCGAGAGAAGGGTGAATGACCCAAGCAGAAAGCGCTAGGAGGAAATGCGAGAGAAGGGTGAATGAGCCAAGGAGAAAGTGCTTCGAAAAACTGTGAGAGAAGGGTGAATGAGCCAAGCAGAAAGCACTTGGAGGAAATGCGAATGACTGTTGAATGAGCCAAGCAGAAAGCGCTTGGAAGAAATACGAGAGATGGATGAATGAGCCAAGCAGAAAGCACTTGGAGGAAATGTGAGAGAAGGGTGAGTGAGCCAAGTAGAAAGCTCTTGGAGGAAATGTGAGAGATGGGTGAATGAGCCAAGCAGAAAGTGCTTTGAGGAAATGCGAGAGAAGGGTGAATGAGCCTAGCAGAAAGCGCTTGGAAAAAATGCGAGAGAAGAGAGAATGAGCCAAGCAGAAAGCGCTTGGCGGAAATACGAGAGACTGTTGAATGAGCCAAGGAGAAAGCGCTTGGAGGAAATGAGAGAGAAGGGTGAATGGACCAATGAAAAGCTCTTGGAAGAAATCTGAGAGAAGGCTTAATGGGCCAAGGAGAAAGCGCTTGGAGGGAATGCGAGAGAAGGCTGAATGAGCCAAGCAGAAAGCGCTTGGAGGGAATGCAAAAGAAGGCTGAGCCAAGCAGAAAGTGCTTGGAGGAAATACGAGAGACGGATGAATGAGGAAAGCAAAAAGTGCTAGAGGGAAATGTGAAGAGAAGGCTGAATGAGCTAAGCATAAAGCACGTGGAGGAAATGTGAGAGAAGGGAGAATGAACCAAGGAGAAAGCGCTTGGAGGAATGCGAGAGACGGGTGAATGACCCAAGCAGAAAGCGCTTGGAGGAAGTGTGAGGGAACTGTGAATGAGCAAAGCAAAAAGTGCTTGAGGGAAATGTGAAGACAAGGCTGAATGAGCCAAGAAGAAAGCACTTGGAGGAAATGCGAGATAAGTGTGAATTTGCCAAGCAGAAAGCGCTTGGAGGAAATGGGAGAGAAGGCTGAATGAGCCAAGCAGAAAGCGCTTTGAGGAAATGCGAGAGAAGGGTGAATGATCCTAGCAGAAAGCGCCTGGGGGAAATGCGAGAGATGGGTCAATGACCCAAGCAGAAAGCGCTTGGAGGAAATGCGAGTGACTGTTGAATGAGCCAAGCAGAAAGCGTTTGGAAGAAATACGAGAGATGGATGAATGAGCCAAGCAGAAAGCGCTTTGAGGAAATGCGAGAGATGGGTGAATGAGCCAAGCAGAAAGCGCTTGGAGGAAATGCGTTAGAAGTCTGAATGAACCAAGCAGAAAATGCTTGGAGGAAATGTTGGAGACGGGTAAATGAGCCAAACAGAAAGTGCTTGGAGGAAATGCGAGAGAAGGATGAATGATCCTAGCAGATAGCGCTTGGAGGTAATGCGAGAGAAGGGTGAATGATCCTAGCAGAAAGCGCTTGGGGGAAATGCGAGAGATGGGTCAATGACCCAAGCAGAAAGCGCTTGGAGGAAATGCGAGAGAAGGCTGAATGAGCCAAGTAGAATGCACTTGTAGGAAATACGAAAGAAGGCTGAGCCAAGGAGAAAGTGCTTTGAGGAAATGCGAGAGATGGATGAATGAGGAAAGCAAATAGTGCTAGAGGGAAATGTGAAGAGAAGGCTGAATGAGCTAAGCAGAAAGCACGTGGAGGAAATGTGAGAGAAGGGTGAATGACCCAAGCAGAAAGCGCTTTGAGGAAATGCGAGAGAAGGGTGAATGATCCTAGCAGAAAGCGCTTGGGGGAAATGCGAGAGATGGATGAATGAGCCAAGCAGAAAGCGCGAGGAGCAAATGAGTGAGAAGGGTGAATGAACCAATGAAAAGCTCTTGGAAGAAATCTGAGAGAAGGCTGAATGGGCCAAGCAGAAAGCGCTTGGAGGAAATGCGTTAGAAGTCTCAATGAACCAAGCAGAAAGCGCTTGGAGGAAATGTAAGAGACGGGTAAATGAGCCAAGCAGAAAGCGCTTGGAGGAAATGCGAGAGAAGGGTGAATGAACCAAGGAGAAAGCGCTTGGAGGAATGGGAGAGACGGGTGAATGACCCAAGCAGAAAGCGCTAGGAGGAAATGCGAGTGACTGTTGAATGAGCCAAGCAGAAAGCGCTTGGAAGAAATACGAGAGATGGATGAATGAGCCAAGCAGAAAGCGCGAGGAGGAAATGAGTGAGAAGGGTGAATGAACCAATGAAAAGCTCTTGGAAAAAATTTGAGAGAAGGCTGAATGGGCCAAGCAGAATGCGCTTGGAGGAAATGCGAGTGACGGTTGAATGAACCAAGGAGATAGCGCTTGGAAGAAATAAGAGAGCCGGATGAATGTCCGAAGCAGAAAGCACTTGGAAGAAATGTGAGAGAAGGGTGAATGAGCCAAGCAGAAAGTGCTTTGAGGAAATGCTGGAGAAGGGTGAATGAGCCAAGCAGAAAGTGCTTGGAGGAAATGCGAGAGACGGGTGAATGAACCAAGCAGAAAGCGCTGTGAGGAAATGCGAGAGAAGGGTGAATGAGCCTAGCAGAAAGCACTTGGGGGAAATGCGAGAAATGGGTGAATGAGCCAAGCAGAAAGCGCTTGGAGGAAATGCGTGAGAAGGCTGAATAAACCAAGGAGAAAGCGCTTGGAAGAATGCGAGAGACGGGTGAATGACCCAAGCAGAAAGCGCTAGGAGGAAATGCGAGAGAAGGGTGAATGAGCCAAGGAAAAAGTGCTTGGAAAAAATGTGAGAGAAGGGTAAATGAGACAAGCAGAAAGCGCTTGGAGGAAATGTGAGTGACTGTTGAATGAGCCAAGCAGAAAGCGCTTGGAAGAAATGCGAGAGATGGATGAATGAGCCAAGCAGAAAGCACTTGGAGGAAATGTGAGAGAAGTGTGAGTGAGCCAAGTAGAAAGCTCTTGGAGAAAATTCGAGAGATGGGTGAATGAGCCAAGCAGAAAGCGCTTTGAGGAAATGCGAGAGAAGGGTGAATGAGCCTAGGAGAAAGCGCTTGGAAAAAATGCGAGAGAAGAGTGAATGAGCCAAGCAGAAAGCACTTGGAGGAAATGCGAGTGACTGTTGAATGAGCCAAGGAGAAAGCGCTTGGAGGAAATGAGAGAGAAGGGTGAATGAACCAATGAAAAGCTCTTGGAAGAAATCTGAGAGAAGGCTTAATGGGCCAAGCAGAAAGCGCTTGGGGGGAATGCAAAAGAAGGCTGAGCCAAGCAGAAAGTTCTTGGAGGAAGTACGAGAGACGGATGAATGAGGAAAGCAAAAAGTGCTAGAGGGAAATGTGAAGAGAAAGCTGAATGAGCTAAGCAGAAAGCACGTGGAGGAAATGTGAGAGAAGGGTGAATGAACCAAGGAGAAAGCGCTTGGAGGAAATGCGAGTGACTGTTGAATGAGCCAAGCAGAAAGCGCTTGGAAGAAATACGAGAGATGGATGAATGAGCCAAGCAGAAAGCGCGAGGAGGAAATGAGTGAGAAGGGTGAATGAACCAATGAAAAGCTCTTGGAAAAAATCTGAGAGAAGGCTGAATGGGCCAAGCAGAATGCGCTTGGAGGAAATGCGAGTGACGGTTGAATGAACCAAGGAGAAAGCGCTTGGAAGAAATAAGAGAGCCGGATGAATGTCCGAAGCAGAAAGCACTTGGAAGAAATGTGAGAGAAGGGTGAATGAGCCAAGCAGAAAGTGCTTTGAGGAAATGCTGGAGAAGGGTGAATGAGCCAAGCAGAAAGTGCTTGGAGGAAATGCGTTAGAAGTCTGAATGAACCAAGCAGAAAGCGCATGGAGGAAATGTTAGAGACGGGTAAATGAGCCAAGCAGAAAGCGCTTGGAAGAAATGTGAGAGAAGGGTGAATGATCCGAGCAGAAAGCGCTAGGAGGAAATGCGAGAGAAGGGTGAATGAGCCAAGGAGAAAGTGCTTGGAAAAACTGTGAGAGAAGGGTGAATGAGCCAAGCAGAAAGCGCTTGGAAGAAATACGAGAGATGGATGAATGAGCCAAGCAGAAAGCACTTGGAGGAAATGTGAGAGAAGGGTGAGTGAGCCAAGTAGAAAGCTCTTGGAGGAAATGTGAGAGATGGGTGAATGAGCCAAGCAGAAAGTGCTTTGAGGAAATGCGAGAGAAGGGTGAATGAGCCTAGCAGAAAGCGCTTGGAAAAAATGCGAGAGAAGAGTGAATGAGCCAAGCAGAAAGCGCTTGGCGGAAATACGAGAGACTGTTGAATGAGCCAAGGAGAAAGCGCTTGGAGGAAATGAGAGAGAAGGGTGAATGAACCAATGAAAAGCTCTTGGAAGAAATCTGAGAGAAGGCTGAATGGGCCAAGCAGAATGCGCTTGGAGGAAATGCGAGAGAATGCTGAATGAGCCAAGGAGAAAGCGCTTGGAGGAAATGCGAGAGAAGGCTGAATGAGCCAAGTAGAATGCACTTGTAGGAAATACGAAAGAAGGCTGAGCCAAGGAGAAAGTGCTTGGAGGAAATGCGAGAGATGGATGAATGAGGAAAGCAAATAGTGCTAGAGGGAAATGTGAAGAGAAGGCTGAATGAGCTAAGCAGAAAGCACGTGGAGGAAATGTGAGAGAAGGGTGAATGAACCAAGGAGAAAGCGCTTGGAGGAAATGCGAAAGACGGGTGAATGACCCAAGCAGAAAGCGCTTTGAGGAAATGAGAGAGAAGGGTGAATGATCCTAGCAGAAAGCGCCTGGGGGAAATGCGAGAGATGGGTCAATGACCCAAGCAGAAAGCGCTTGGAGGAAATGCGAGTGACTGTTGAATGAGCCAAGCAGAAAGCGCTTGGAAGAAATACGAGAGATGGATGAATGAGCCAAGCAGAAAGCGCGAGGAGGAAATGAGTGAGAAGGGTGAATGAACCAATGAAAAGCACTTGGAAGAAATCTGAGAGAAGGCTGAATGGGCCAAGCAGAATGCGCTTGGAGGAAATGCGAGTGACGGTTGAATGAACCAAGGAGAAAGCGCTTGGAAGAAATACGAGAGACGGATGAATGACCGAAGCAGAAAGCTCTTGGAGGAAATGTGAGAGATGGGTAAATGAGCCAAGCAGAAAGCGCTTTGAGGAAATGCTGGAGAAGGGTGAATGAGCCAAGCAGAAAGTGCTTGGAGGAAATGCGTTAGAGGTCTGAATGAACCAAGCAGAAAGCGCATGGAGGAAATGTTAGAGACGGGTAAATGAGCCAAGCAGAAAGCGCTTGGAAGAAATGTGAGAGAAAGGTGAATGATCCGAGCAGAAAGCGCTTGGAGGAAATGCGAGAGACGGGTGAATGAACCAAGCAGAAAGCGCTGGGAGGAAATGCGAGAGAAGGGTGAATGAGCCTAGCAGAAAGCACTTGGGGGAAATGCGAGAAATGGGTGAATGAGCCAAGGAGAAAGCGCTTGGAGGAATGCGAGAGACGGGTGAATGACCCAAGCAGAAAGCGCTAGGAGGAAATGCGAGAGACGGGTGAATGAGCCAAGGAAAAAGTGCTTGGAAAAAATGTGAGAGAAGGGTAAATGAGACAAGCAGAAAGCGCTTGGAGGAAATGTGAGTGACTGTTGAATGAGCCAAGCAGAAAGCGCTTGGAAGAAATACGAGAGATGGATGAATGAGCCAAGCAGAAAGCACTTGGAGGAAATGTGAGAGAAGTGTGAGTGAGCCAAGTAGAAAGCTCTTGGAGAAAATGCGAGAAATTAGTGAATGAGCCAAGCAGAAAGCGCTTTGAGGAAATGCGAGAGAAGGGTGAATGAGCCTAGCAGAAAGCGCTTGGAAAAAATGCGTGAGAAGAGTGAATGAGCCAAGCAGAAAGCGCTTGGTGGAAATACGAGAGACTGTTGAATGAGCCAAGGAGAAAGCGCTTGGAGGAAATACGAGAGACGGGTGAGTTACCCAAGCAGAAAGCGCTAGGAGGAAATGAGAGAGAAGGGTGAATGAACGAATGAAAAGCTCTTGGAAGAAATCTGAGAGAAGGCTGAATGGGCCAAGCAGAATGCGCTTGGAGGAAATTCGAGTGACGGTTGAATGAGCCAAGGAGAAAGCGCTTGGAGGAAATGAGAAAGAAGGGTAAATGAACCAATGAAAAGCTCTTGGAAGAAATCTGAGAGAAGGCTTAATGGGCCAGGGAGAAAGCGCTTGGAGGGAATGCGAGAGAAGGCTGAATGAGCCAAGCAGAAAGCGCTTGGAGGGAATGCAAAAGAAGGCTGAGCCAAGCAGAAAGTGCTTGGAGGAAATACGAGAGACGGATGAATGAGGAAAGCAAAAAGTGCTAGAGGGAAATGTGAAGAGAAGGCTGAATGGGATAAGCAGAAAGCACGTGGAGGAAATGTGAGAGAAGGGTGAATGAACCAAGGAGAAAGCGCAAGGAGGAAGTGTGAGAGAACTGTGAATGAGCAAAGCAAAAAGTGCTTGAGGGAAATGCGAAGACAAGGCTGAATGAGCCAAGAAGAAAGCACTTGGAGGAAATGCGAGATAAGTGTGAATTTGCCAAGTAGAAAGCTCTTGGAGGAAATGTGAGAGATGGGTAAATGAGCCAAGCAGAAAGCGCTTTGAGAAAATGCGAGAGATGGGTGAATGAGCCAAGCAGAAAGCGCTTGCAGGAAATGCGTTAGAAGTCTGAATGAACCAAGCAGAAAGCGCTTGGAGGAAATGTTAGAGACGGGTAAATGAGCCAAACAGAAAGTGCTTGGAGGAAATGCGAGAGAAGGATGAAGGATCCGAGCAGATAGCGCTTGGAGGTAATGCGAGAGATGGGTGAATGACCAAAGCAGAATTCGCTTTGAGGAAATGTGAGAGAAGGGTGAATGAGCCTAGCAGAAAGCGCTTGGGGGAAATGCGAGAGATGGGTGAATGACCCAAGCAGAATTCGCTTTGAGGAAATGCGAGAGAAGGGTGAATGACCCAAGCAGAAAGCGCTAGGAGGAAATGCGAGAGACGGATGAATGAGGAAAGCAAAAAGTGCTTTAGGGAAATGCGAAGAGAAGGCTGAATGAGACAAGCAGAAAGCACTTGGAGGAAAGGTGTTAGAAGTCTGAATGAACCAAACAGAAAGCGCTATGGAAATGTTAGAGACGGGTGAATGAGCCAAGCAGAAAGCGCTTGGAGGAAATGTTAGAGACGTGTGAATGAGCCAAGCACAAAGTGCTTGGAGGAAATGCGAGAGACGGGTGAATGACCCAAGCAGAAAGCGGTTAGAGAAAATTCGAGAGAATGCTGAATGAGCCAAGCAGAAAGCGCTTGGAGGAAATGTGAGAGAAGGGTGAATGAGCCAAGCAGAAAGCGCTTGGAGGAAATGCGAGAGACGTGTGAATGACCCAAGTAGAAAGCGGTTAGAGAAAATTCGAGAGTAGGCTGAATGAGCCAAGCAGAAAGCGCTTGGAGGAAATGTGAGAGAAGGGTGAATGAGCCAAGCAGAAAGCGCTTGGAGGAAAGGCGTTAGAAGTCTGAATGAACCAATCAGAAAGTGGTATGGAAATGTTAGAGACGGGTGAATGAGCCAAGCAGAAAGCGCTTGGAGGAAATGCGAGAGACGGGTGAACGACCCAAGCAGAAAGCGGTTAGAGAAAATTCGAGAGAAGGCTGAATGAGACAAGCAGAAAGCACTTGGAGGAAATATGAGAGAAGGGTGAATGAGCCAAGCAGAAAGCGCTTGGAGGAAAGGTGTTAGATGTCTGAATGAACCAAGCAGAAAGCGCTATGGAAATGTTAGAGACGGGTGAATGAGCCAAGCAGAAAGCACTTAGAGGAAATGTGAGAGAAGAGTGAATGAGCCAAGCAGAAAGCGCTTGGAGGAAATGCGTTAGAAGTCTGAATGAACCAAGCAGAAAGCGCATGGAGGAAATGTTAGAGACGGGTGAATGAGCCAAGGAGAAAGCGCTTGTAGGAAATGCGAGAGAAGGGTGAATGAGCCAAGTAGAAAGCGCTTGGAGGATTTCCGAGAGAAGGGTGAATGAGCCAAGCAGAAAGCACTAGGAGGAAATGCGAGAGAAGGGTGAATGAACCAAGCAGAAAGAATGTTCGCATTTTTCTGCCCTTATTGCGTCAGCAGAATCTTGCCCCGCCACCCTGTTTAGGGTGACCCGTTCCCTACTTAATGTTCTGGAAGCTGGGGAGCCTTTACAGGGTAGAGCGGAGTAATTTGTGCAATTCCTATCAGACAAAATCGCTCGGATTCGGACAGACCTAGACTCCGATTGGGCAGGGCCTTCTGAGATGACTGGGGCAGTTCTTAGCTCAGTTTTATGGGATGAATTTGAGTCTGTGACCGCTGAGGATGTTGACAGAGCGGTGGGAGCAATGAGCGCCTCCACTTGTTTATTGGACCCGTGTCCTTCCTGGTAGGTCTCGCTTGCCAAGGAGGTGACACGAGGCTAGCTCCAGGTGTTGATCAATGCTTCGTTGAGGGAGGGGTCTTTCCCGCAGTCCCTGAAGGAGGCGGTTTTAAGGCCCCTGCTCAAGAAGCCTACCCTGGACCCGGCCAATTTAAATAACTTCCGTCTAGTCTCCAATCTCCCCTTTGTGGGGAAGGTTGTAGAGAGAGTGGTGGCGCTCCAGCTCCGACGGTCTCTGGATGAAGCGGATTATCTAGACCCTTTTCAATCTGGCTTCAGGCCCGGCTTCAGCACAGAAACCACTTTGGTCGCGCTGATGGATGATCTCTGGCGGGCCCGAGACAGGGGTTATTCCTCTGTCTTGGTGCTACTTGACCTCTCAGCGGCTTTTGATACCATCGATCATGGTATCCTTTTGCAACGACTCGAAGGGGTGGGAGTGGGAAGCACCGTTTTACAGTGGTTCTCTTCCTACCTCTCTGGCCGGTCGCAATCGGTATTGGTGGGAGGGCAGAGGTCAACCCCGAGGCCCCTTGAATGCGGCGTGCCACAGGGGTCGGTCCTCTCTCCCCTCCTATTTAACATTTATATGAAGCCGCTGGGTGAGATCATCAGACAGCACGGGGTGAGGTTTCATCAGTATGCTGATGATACCCAGTTATATATCTCCTCCCCGAGCTCTCTCAGTGAAGCGGCCGATGTGATGGGCCGTTGCCTCGAAGCCGTGAGGGTCTGGATGGGGGTTAACAGACTCAGGCTCAATCCTGACAAGACCGAGTGGCTTTGGATGTTGCCTCCCAAGGATCATGTCGACTGTCCAGTGTTGACACTTGCGGGGGAAAATATACCCCCTTCGGAGCGGGTTCGCAACTTTGGTGTCCTCCTTGATCCACAGCTGAATTTGGAACATCATTTGACGGCTGTGGCTGGGAGGACCTTTGCACAAGTTTGCCTGTTGCACCAGTTGGGACCCTAACTGGACCAGGAGGCTCTCCTTACAGTCACTCACGCCCTTGTCACCTCACGTCTGGACTAATGCAACGCGCTCTACATGGAGCTAACCTTGAAAAGTATTCGGAGACTACAGTTGGTCCAGAATGCAGCCGCGCGAGTGATAGTGGGTGCTCCTCGATACACCCAGGTTAAACCTATCCTCCGTGAGCTCCACTGGTTGCCTATTGGTCTTCGGGTCCAATTCAAGGTGTTGGTCATTACCTTTAAAGCGTTATATGGCTCAGGGCCAGGCTATTTGCGAGACCGCCTACTACCTCATAGTTCCCTACGTCCGGTTAGATCCCACAGGCTGGGCCTCCTTCAGGCCCCGCCAGCCAAGCAGTGCCATTTGGCGGAGCTGTGGAGGGAGGCCTTCTCTGTGATAGCGCCCATGCTTTGGAACCAGCTCCCCCCGGAGATTAGGACCTCTCCCACCCTGTTGGTCTTCCGTAAGATACTTAAGACCTGGCTTTTCTAGCAGGCCTGGGGTTTATAAAACCTGAACCCAGGATGACTGTTTTCCATTGTTTGTTTTGTTATATTTTATGTGTTTTTTATTGTTAGCCGCTCAGAGTCCTTCTGGAGGGGGGCACCTTATAAATTTTAAAAATAAAACAAACTTGGAGGAAATGCGAGACAAGTTTGAATGAGCCAAGTAGAAAGCGCTTGGAGGAAATGTGAGACAAGGCTGAATGAGCAAAGCAGAAAGTGCTTGGAGGAAATGCGAGACACGGGTGACTAAGCCTAGCAGAAAGTGCTTGGAGGAAATGCGAGAGAAGGGTAAATGAGCCAAGCAGAAAGTGTTTTGAAGAAATGTGAGAGATGGCTGAATGAGCAAGCAGAAAGCACGTGGAGGAAATGGGAGAGAAGTGTGAATGAGCCAAATAGAAAGCCCTTGGAGAAAATGCGAGAGACCGGTAAATGAACGAAGCAAAAAGCGCTTGGAGGTAATGCGAGAAATGGGTGAATGAGCCAAACAGAAAGCACTTGGAGGAAATGTGAGACATGGGTAAATGACCAAGGAGAAAGCACTTGGAGGAAATGTGAGAGAATGGTGAATGAGCCAAACAGAAAGCGTTTGGAGGAAATGAGAGAGACGGGTGAATGAGCCAAGAAGAAAGTGCTTGGAGGAAATGCAAGAGAAGGGTGAATGAGCCAAGAAGAAAGCGCTTGGAGGATTTGCGAGAGAAGGGTGAATGAGCCAAGCAGAAAGCACAAGGAGGAAATGCGAGACACGGGTGACTGAGCCTAGCAGAAAGTGCTTGGAGGAAATGCGAGAGAAGGGTAAATGAGCCAAGGAGAAAGTGTTTTGAAGAAATGTGAGAGATGGCTGAATGAGCAAGCAGAAAGCACGTGGAGGAAATGGGAGAGAAGTGTGAATGAGTCAAGTAGAAAGCCCTTAGAGCAAGTGCGATGGATGGGTAAATGAACCAAGCAAAAAGCGCTTGGAGATAATGCGAGAAATGGGTGAATGAGCCAAACAAAAAGCACTTGGAGGAAATGTGAGACATGGGTAAATGAGCCAAGGAGAAAGGACTTGGAGGAAATGCGAGAGAAGGGTGAATGGGCCAGGCAGAAAGATGTTGGAGGATATGCGAGAGAAGGCTGAATGAGCCATCCAGAAAGCGATTGGAGGAAATACGAGAGATGGCTGAATGAGTAAGCAGATAGCGCTCAGAGGAAATGGGAGAGAACTGTGAATGAGCCAAGCAGAAAGAGTTTGGAGGAAATGTGAGACATGGATTAATGACCAAGGAGAAAGCACTTGGAGCAAATGCGAGAGAAGGGTAAATGAGCCAAGCAGAAAGTGTTTTGAAGAAATGTGAGAGATGGCTGAATGAGCAAGAAGAAAGCACGTGGAGAAAATGGGAGAGAAGTGTGAATGAGTCAAGAAGAAAGCCCTTAGAGCAAGTGCGATAGATGGGTAAATGAACCAAGCAAAAAGCGCTTGGAGGTAATGCGAGAAATGGGTGAATGAGCCAAACAAAAAGCACTTGGAGGAAATGTGAGACATGGGTAAATGAGCCAAGGAGAAAGGACTTGGAGGAAATGTGAGAGAAGTGTGAATGAGCCAAGCAGAAAGCGTTTGGATGAAATGAGAGAGACGGGTGAATGAGCCAAGAAAAAAGTGCTTGGAGGAAATGCGAGAGAAGGGTGAATGAGCCAGGCAGAAAGATCTTGGAGGATATGCGAGAGAAGGCTGAATGAGCCATCCAGAAAGCGATTGGAGGAAATACGAGAGAGGGCTGAAAGAGTAAGCAGATAGCGCTCAGAGTAAATGGGAGAGAACTGTGAATGAGCCAAGCAGAAAGCGTTTGGAGGAAATGCGAGACACGGGTGACTGAGCTTAGCAGAAAGTGCTTGGAAGAAATGCGAGAGAAGGGTAAATGAGCCAAGCAGAAAGTGTTTTGAAGAAATGTGAGAGATGGCTGAATGAGCAAGCAGAAAGCACGTGGAGGAAATGCGAGACATGGGTGAATGAGCCAAGCAGAAAGCACTTGGAGGAAATGAGAGAGACGGGTGAATCAGCCAAGCAGAAAGATCTTGGAGGAAATGCGAGAGAAGGGTGAATGAGCCAAGCAGAAAGCTTTGGAGGTAATGAGAGAGAAGGGTGAATGAGCCAAGAAGAAAGTGCTTGGAGGAAATGCGAGAGAAGGGTGAATGAGCCAAGCAGATAGCGCTTGAGGAAATGCGAGAGACGGGTGAATGATCCAAGGAGAAAGCGCTTGGATGAAAAGCGAGAGATGGGTGAATGAGCCAAGCAGAAAGCGCTTGGAGGAAATGCGAGAGAAGTCTGAATGAGCCAAGCAGAAAGCGGTTAGAGAAAATTCGAGAGAAGGCTGAATGAGCCAAGCAGAAAGCGCTTGGAGGAAATGCGAGAGACGGGTGAATGAACCAAGCAGAAAGCGAATGGAAGAAATGCGAGAGAAAGCTGGCCAAGAAGAAAGTGCTTGGAGGAAATGCGAGAGAAGTCTGAATGAGTCAGGCAGAAAGCGCTTGGAGAAAATTCGAGAGAGGGCTGAATTCTCCAAGCATAAATCGCTTTTAGGAAATGAGAGAGAAAGCTGAATGAGACAAGCAGAAAGCACTTGGAGGAAATGCGAGAGAAGGCTGAATGAGCCTAGCAGAAAGCGCTTGGAGGAAATGCGAGAGAAGACTAAATGAGCCAAGTAGAAAAGGCTTGGACGAAATGAGAGAGAAGGGTGAATGAACCAATGAAAAGCTCTTGGAAGCAATTTGAGAGAAGGCTGAATGGGCCAAGCAGAATGCGCTTGGAGGAAATGCGAGAGATGGTTGAATGAGCCAAGTAGAAAGCGCTTGGAGGAAATGTGGGAGATGGGTGAATGAGCCAAGCAGAAACCTGTTGGAGGAAATGCGTGAGAAGGCTGAATGAACCAAACAGAAAGTGCTTGGAGGAAATGTGAGAGAAGTGTGAATGAGCCAAGCAGAAAGTGCTTGGAGGAAATGCGAGTGACTGTTGAATGACCCAAGCAGAAAGCACTTGGAGGAAATGTGAGAGAAGGGTGAATGAGCCAAGTAGAAAGCGCTTGGAGGAAATGCGAGAGACGGGTGAATGAGCCAAGCAGAAAGCGCATGGAAGAAATGCGAGAGAAGGCTGGGCAGGAAGAAAGTGCTTGGAGGAAATGCGAGAGAGGGCTGAATGAGCCAAGAAGAATGCGCTTGTAGGAAATGGGAAAGAAGGCTGAGCCAAATAGAAAGTGCTTGGAGGAAATGCGAGAGAAGTCTGAATGAGTCAGGGAGAAAGCGCTTGGTGAAAATTTGAGAGAAGGTTGAATGCTACAACCATAAAGTGCTTTTAGGAAATGAGAGAGAAAGCTGAATGAGACAAGCAGAAAACACTATGATGAGATGCGAGAGAAGGTTGAATGAGCCAAGCAGAAAGGGCTTGGAGAAAATTCGAGAGAAGGCTGAATGAGCCAAACAGAAAGTGCTTGGAGGTAATGAGAGAGAAGTGTGAATGAGCCAAGCAGAAAGTGCTTGGAGGAAATGCGAATGACTGTTGAATGAGCCAAGCAGAAAGCGCTTGGAGGAAATGTTAGAGAAGGGTGAATGAGCCAAGCAGAAAGCGCTTTGAGGAAATGCGAGATAAGGGTGAATGAGTGTAGCAGAAAGCGCTTGGAAAAAATGCGAGAGAAGAGTGAATGCGCCAAGCAGAAACCGGTAAGAGAAAACGTGAGAGAGGGCTGAATGAGCCAAGCAGAATGCGCTTGTAGGAAATGCGAAAGAAGGCTGAGCCAAACAGAAAGTGCATGGAGGAAATGCGAGAGAAGTCTGAATGAGTCAGGCAGAAAGCGCTTGGAGAAAATTCGAGAGAAGGCTGAATGAGCCAAGCAGAAAGCGTTTGGAGGAAATGCGTTAGAAGTCTGAATGAACCAAGCAGAAAGTGATTGGAGGAAATGCGAGAGACTGTTGAATGGGCCAAGCAGAATGCTCTTGGAGGAAATGCGAGAGAACGCTGAATGAGCCAAGGAGAAAGCGCTTGGAGGGGATGCGAGAGAAGGCTGAATGAGCCAAGCAGAAAGCACTTGGAGGGAATGCGAAAGAAGGATGAGCCAAGCAGAAAGTGCTTGGAGGAAATGCGAGAGACGGATAATTGAGGAAAGCAAAAAGTGCTTTAGGGAAATGCGAGAGAAGGGTGAATGAGCCAAGCATAAAGCGCTTGGAGGAAATGTGAGAGAAGGCTGAATGAGCCAAGTAGAAAGCTCTTGGAGGAAATTTGAGAGAAGGCTGAATGAGCCATGCAGAAAGCGTTTGGAGGGAATGCGATAGAAGGGTAAATGAGCCAAGCAGAAAAGGCTTGGAGGAAATGCGAGAGAAGGCTGAATGACGCAAGCAGAAAGCGCTTTGAGGAAATGCGAGAGAAGGGTGAATGAGCCAAGTAGAATACATTTGTAGGAAATCCGAAAGAAGGCTGAGCCAAGCAGAAAGTGTTTGGAGGAAATACGAGAGACTGTTGAATGAGCCAAGCAGAAAGCGCTTGGAGGAAATACGAGAGACGGTTGAATGAGCAAAGCAAAAAGTGCTTGAGGGAAATGCGAAGAGAAGGCTGAATGAGCCAAGAAGAAAGCAATTGGGGGAAGTGCGAGAGAAGTGTGAATGAGCCAAGCAGAAAGTGCTTGGGGGAAATGCGAGAGAAGGCTGAATGAGCCAAGCAGAAAGCGCTTGGAGGAATGGGAGAGACGGGTGAATGACCCAAGGAAAAAGCGCTAGGAGGAAATGCGAGTGACTGTTGAATGAGCCAAGCAGAAAGCGCTTGGAAGAAATACGAGAGATGGATGAATGAGCCAAGCAGAAAGCGTTTGGAGGGAATGCGATAGAAGGGTAAATGAGCCAAGCAGAAAAGGCTTGGCGGAAATCCGAGAGACTGTTGAATGAGCCAAGGACAAAGCGCTTGGAGGAAATGAGAGAGAAGGGTGAATGAGCCAAGTAGAATACACTTGTAGGAAATCCGAAAGAAGGCTGAGCCAAGCAGAAAGTGTTTGGAGGAAATACGAGAGACTGTTGAATGAGCCAAGCAGAAAGCGCTTGGAGGAAATACGAGAGACGGTTGAATGAGCAAAGCAAAAATTGCTTGAGGGAAATGCGAAGAGAAGGCTGAATGAGCCAAGAAGAAAGCACTTGGGGGAAGTGCGAGAGAAGTGTGAATGAGCCAAGCAGAAAGCGCTTGGGGGAAATGCGAGAGAAGGCTGAATGAGCCAAGCAGAAAGCGCTTGGAGGAAATGTAAGAGACGGGTAAATGAGCCAAGCAGAAAGTGCTTGGAGGAAATGCGAGAGAAGGGTGAATGAGCCAAGTAGAAAGTGCTTGGAGGAAATGCGAGTGACTGTTGAATGAGCCAAGCACAAAGCGCTTGGAAGAAATACGAGAGATGGATGAATGAGCCAAGCAGGAAGCGCGAGGAGGAAATGAGTGAGAAGGGTGAATGAACCAATGAAAAGCTCTTGGAAGAAATCTGAGAGAAGGCTGAATGGGCCAAGCAGAAAGCGCTTGGAGGAAATGCGTTAGAAGTCTCAATGAACCAAGCAGAAAGCGCTTGGAGGAAATGTAAGAGACGGGTAAATGAGCCAAGCAGAAAGCGCTTGGAGGAAATGCGAGAGAAGGGTGAATGAACCAAGGAGAAAGCGCTTGGAGGAATGGGAGAGACGGGTGAATGACCCAAGCAGAAAGCGCTAGGAGGAAATGCGAGAGAAGGGTGAATGAGCCAAGTAGAAAGTGCTTGGAAAAAATGTGAGAGAAGGTTGAATGAGCCAAGCAGAAAGCGCTTGGAGGAAATACCAAAGACGGGTGAATGAGCAAAGCAAAAATTGCTGGAGGGAAATGCGAAGAGAAGGCTGAATGAGCCAAGAAGAAAGCACTTGGAGGAAATGCGAGAGAAGTGTGAATGAGCCAAGCAGAAAGTGCTTTGGGGGAAATGCGAGAGAAGGCTGAATGAGCCAAGCAGAAAGTGCTTGGAGGAAATGTGACAGAACTGTGAATGAGCCAAGCAGAAAGCACTGGGAGGAAATGCGACAGACTGTTAAATGAGCCAAACAGACTTGGAAGAAATACGAGAGACGGATGAATGCAGAAAGAAAAAAGTGCTTTAGGGAAATTCGAGAGAAGGGTGAATGAGCCAAGTAGAAAGCGCTTGGAGGAAATGCGAGAGATGGGTGAATGAGCCAAGCAGAAAGCGCTTGGAGGAAAAGCGTTAGAAGTCTTAATGAACCAAGCAGAAAGTGCTTGGAAGAAATGTTAGAGACGGGTAAATGAGCCAAGCAGAAAGCGCTTGGAGGAAATGCGAGAGAAGGGTGAATGATCCGAGCAGAAAGCGATTGGAGGAAATGCGAAAGACGGGTGAATGACCCAAGCAGAAAGCGCTTTGAGGAAATGCGAGAGAAGGGTGAATGATCCTAGCAGAAAGCGCTTGGCGGAAATGCGAGAGATGGGTCAATGACCCAAGCAGAAAGCGTTTGGAGGAAATGCGAGTGACTGTTGAATGAGCCAAGCAGAAAGCGCTTGGAAGAAATACGAGAGGTGGATGAATGAGCCAAGCAGAAAGCGCGAGGAGGAAATGTGTGAGAAGGGTGAATGAACCAATGAAAAGCTCTTGGAAAAAATCTGAGAGAAGGCTGAATGGGCCAAGCAGAATGCGCTTGGAGGAAATGCGAGTGACGGTTGAATGAACCAAGGAGAAAGCGCTTGGAAGAAATAAGAGAGCCGGCTGAATGACCGAAGCAGAAAGCACTTGGAAGAAATGTGAGAGAAGGGTGAATGAGCCAAGCAGAAAGTGCTTTGAGGAAATGCTGGAGAAGGGTGAATGAGCCAAGCAGAAAGTGCTTGGAGGAAATGCGTTAGAAGTCTGAATGAACCAAGCAGAAAGTGCTTGGAAGAAATGTTAGAGACGGGTAAATGAGCCAAGCAGAAAGCGCTTGGAAGAAATGTGAGAGAAGGGTGAATGATCCGAGCAGAAAGCGCTTGGAGGAAATGCGAGAGACGGGTGAATGAACCAAGCAGAAAGCGCTGTGAGGAAATGCGAGAGAAGGGTGAATGAGCCTAGCAGAAAGCACTTGGGGGAAATGCGAGAAATGGGTGAATGAGCCAAGCAGAAAGCGCTTGGAGGAAATGCGTGAGAAGGCTGAATAAACCAAGGAGAAAGCGCTTGGAGGAATGCGAGAGACGGGTGAATGACCCAAGCAGAAAGCGCTAGTAGGAAATGCGAGAGAAGGGTGAATGAGCCAAGGAAAAAGTTCTTGGAAAAAATGTGAGAGAAGGGTAAATGAGACAAGCAGAAAGCGCTTGGAGGAAATCTGAGTGACTGTTGAATGAGCCAAGCAGAAAGCGCTTGGAAGAAATGCGAGAGATGGATGAATGAGCCAAGCAGAAAGCACTTGGAGGAAATGTGAGAGAAGTGTGAGTGAGCCAAGTAGAAAGCTCTTGGAGAAAATTCGAGAGATGGGTGAATGAGCCAAGCAGAAAGCGCTTTGAGGAAATGCAAGAGAAGGGTGAATGAGCCCAGGAGAAAGCGCTTGGAAAAAATGCGAGAGAAGAGTGAATGAGCCAAGCAGAAAGCACTTGGAGGAAATGCGAGTGACTGTTGAATGAGCCAAGGAGAAAGCGCTTGGAGGAAATGAGAGAGAAGGGTGAATGAGCCAAGTAGAATACACTTGTAGGAAATCCGAAAGAAGGCTGAGCCAAGCAGAAAGTGTTTGGAGGAAATACGAGAGACTGTTGAATGAGCCAAGCAGAAAGCGCTTGGAGGAAATACGAGAGACGGTTGAATGAGCAAAGCAAAAAGTGCTTGGGGGAAGTGCGAGAGAAGTGTGAATGAGCCAAGCAGAAAGCGCTTGGGGGAAATGCGAGAGAAGGCTGAATGAGCCAAGCAGAAAGCGCTTGGAGGAAATGCGAGAGAAGGGTGAATGATCCGAGCAGAAAGCGCTTGGAGGAAATGCGAAAGACGGGTGAATGACCCAAGCAGAAAGCGCTTTGAGGAAATGCGAGAGAAGGGTGAATGATGCTAGCAGAAAGCGCTTGGCGGAAATGCGAGAGATGGGTCAATGACCCAAGCAGAAAGCGCTTGGAGGAAATGCGAGAGACTGTTGAATGAGCCAAGCAGAAAGCGCTTGGAGGAAATGCGAAAGACGGGTGAATGACCCAAGCAGAAAGCGCTTTGAGGAAATGCGAGAGAAGGGTGAATGATCCTAGCAGAAAGCGCTTGGCGGAAATGCGAGAGATGGGTCAATGACCCAAGCAGAAAGCGCTTGGAGGAAATGCGAGAGACTGTTGAATGAGCCAAGCAGAAAGCGCTTGGAAGAAATACGAGAGGTGGATGAATGAGCCAAGCAGAAAGCGCGAGGAGGAAATGAGTGAGAAGGGTGAATGAACCAATGAAAAGCTCTTGGAAAAAATCTGAGAGAAGGCTGAATGGGCCAAGCAGAATGCGCTTGGAGGAAATCCGAGTGACGGGTGAATGAACCAAGGAGAAAGCGCTTGGAAGAAATAAGAGAGCCGGATGAATGACCGAAGCAGAAAGCACTTGGAAGAAATGTGAGAGAAGGGTGAATGAGCCAAGCAGAAAGTGCTTTGAGGAAATGCTAGAGAAGGGTGAATGAGCCAAGCAGAAAGTGCTTGGAGGAAATGCGTTAGAAGTCTGAATGAACCAAGCAGAAAGTGCTTGGAAGAAATTTTAGAGACGGGTAAATGAGCCAAGCAGAAAGCGCTTGGAAGAAATGTGAGAGAAGGGTGAATGATCCGAGCAGAAAGCGCTTGGAGGAAATGCGAGAGACAGGTGAATGAACCAAGCAGAAAGCGCTGTGAGGAAATGCGAGAGAAGGGTGAATGAGCCTAGCAGAAAGCACTTGGGGGAAATGCGAGAAATGGGTGAATGAGCCAAGCAGAAAGCGCTTGGAGGAAATGCGTGAGAAGGCTGAATAAACCAAGGAGAAAGCGCTTGGAGGAATGCGAGAGACGGGTGAATGACCCAAGCAGAAAGCGCTAGGAGGAAATGCGAGAGAAGGGTGAATGAGCCAAGGAAAAAGTTCTTGGAAAAAATGTGAGAGAAGGGTAAATGAGACAAGCAGAAAGCGCTTGGAGGAAATGTGAGTGACTGTTGAATGAGCCAAGCAGAAAGCGCTTGGAAGAAATGCGAGAGATGGATGAATGAGCCAAGCAGAAAGCACTTGGAGGAAATGTGAGAGAAGTGTGAGTGAGCCAAGTAGAAAGCTCTTGGAGAAAATTCGAGAGATGGGTGAATGAGCCAAGCAGAAAGCGCTTTGAGGAAATGCAAGAGAAGGGTGAATGAGCCTAGGAGAAAGCGCTTGGAAAAAATGCGAGAGAAGAGTGAATGAGCCAAGCAGAAAGCACTTGGAGGAAATGCGAGTGACTGTTGAATGAGCCAAGGAGAAAGCGCTTGGAGGAAATGAGAGAGAAGGGTGAATGAGCCAAGTAGAATACACTTGTAGGAAATCCGAAAGAAGGCTGAGCCAAGCAGAAAGAGTTTGGAGGAAATACGAGAGACTGTTGAATGAGCCAAGCAGAAAGCGCTTGGAGGAAATACGAGAGACGGTTGAATGAGCAAAGCAAAAAGTGCTTGGGGGAAGTGCGAGAGAAGTGTGAATGAGCCAAGCAGAAAGCGCTTGGGGGAAATGCGAGAGAAGGCTGAATGAGCCAAGCAGAAAGCGCTTGGAGGAAATGTAAGAGACGGGTAAATGAGCCAAGCAGAAAGTGCTTGGAGGAAATGCGAGAGAAGGGTGAATGAGCCAAGTAGAAAGTGCTTGGAAAATATGTGAGAGAAGGTTGAATGAGCCAAGCAGAAAGCGCTTGGAGGAAATACCAAAGACGGGTGAATGAGCAAAGCAAAAAGTGCTGGAGGGAAATGCGAAGAGAAGGCTGAATGAGCCAAGAAGAAAGCACTTGGAAGAAATGTGAGAGAAGTGTGAATGAGCCAAGCAGAAAGCGCTTGGGGGAAATGCGAGAGAAGGCTGAATGAGCCAAGCAGAAAGTGCTTGGAGGAAATGTGACAGAACTGTGAATGAGCCAAGCAGAAAGCACTGGGAGGAAATGCGACAGACTGTGAAATGAGCCAAACAGACTTGGAAGAAATACGAGAGACGGATGAATGAAGAAAGAAAAAAGTGCTTTAAGGAAATGCGACAGACTGTGAAATGAGCCAAACAGACTTGGAAGAAATACGAGAGATGGATGAATGAAGAAAGAAAAAAGTGCTTTAGGGAAATTCGAGAGAAGGGTGAATGAGCCAAGCAGAAAGCGCTTGGAGGAAATGCGAGAGATGGGTGAATGAGCCAAGCAGAAAGCGATTGGAGGAAAAGCGTTAGAAGCCTTAATGAACCAAGCAGACAGTGCTTGGAAGAAATGTTAGAGACGGGTAAATGAGCCAAGCAGAAAGCGCTTGGAGGAAATGCGAGAGAAGAGTGAACGATCCGTTCAGAAAGCGCTTGGAGGAAATGCGAAAGACGGGTGAATGACCCAAGCAGAAAGCGCTTTGAGGAAATGCGAGAGAAGGGTGAATGATCCTAGCAGAAAGCGCTTGGGGGAAATGCGAGAGATGGGTCAATGACCCAAGCAGAAAGCGCTTGGAGGAAATGCGAGTGACTGTTGAATGAGCCAAGCAGAAAGCGCTTGGAAGAAATACGAGAGATGGATGAATGAGCCAAGCAGAAAGCGCGAGGAGGAAATGAGTGAGAAGGGTGAATGAACCAATGAAAAGCTCTTGGAAGAAATCTGAGAGAAGGCTGAATGGCCCAAGCAGAAAGCGCTTGGAGGAAATGCGTTAGAAGTCTCAATGAACCAAGCAGAAAGCGCTTGGAGGAAATGCGAGAGAAGGGTGAATGAACCAAGGAGAAAGCGCTTGGAGGAATGGGAGAGACGGGTGAATGACCCAAGCAGAAAGCGCTAGGAGGAAATGCGAGAGAAGGGTGAATGAGCCAAGTAGAAAGTGCTTGGAAAAAATGTGAGAGAAGGTTGAATGAGCCAAGCAGAAAGCGCTTGGAGGAAATACCAAAGACGGGTGAATGAGCAAAGCAAAAAGTGCTGGAGGGAAATGCGAAGAGAAGGCTGAATGAGCCAAGAAGAAATCACTTGGAGGAAATGCGAGAGAAGTGTGAATGAGCCAAGGAGAAAGCGCTTTGGGGGAAATGCGAGAGAAGGCTGAATGAGCCAAGCAGAAAGTGCTTGGAGGAAATGTGACAGAACTGTGAATGAGCCAAGCAGAAAGCACTGGGAGGAAATGCGACAGACTGTTAAATGAGCCAAATAGACTTGGAAGAAATACGAGAGACGGATGAATGTAGAAAGAAAAAAGTGCTTTAGGGAAATTCGAGAGAAGGGTGAATGAGCCAAGTAGAAAGCGCTTGGAGGAAATGCGAGAGATGGGTGAATGAGCCAAGCAGAAAGCGCTTGGAGGAAAAGCGTTAGAAGTCTTAATGAACCAAGCAGAAAGTGCTTGGAAGAAATGTTAGAGACGGGTAAATGAGCCAAGCAGAAAGCGCTTGGAGGAAATGCGAGAGAAGGGTGAATGATCCGAGCAGAAAGCGCTTGGAGGAAATGCGAAAGACGGGTGAATGACCCAAGCAGAAAGCGCTTTGAGGAAATGCGAGAGAAGGGTGAATGATCCTAGCAGAAAGCGCTTGGGGGAAATGCGAGAGATGGGTCAATGACCCAAGCAGAAAGCGCTTGGAGGAAATGCGAGTGACTGTTGAATGAGCCAAGCAGAAAGCGCTTGGAAGAAATACGAGAGATGGATGAATGAGCCAAGCAGAAAGCGCGAGGAGGAAATGAGTGAGAAGGGTGAATGAACCAATGAAAAGCTCTTGGAAAAAATCTGAGAGCCGGATGAATGACCGAAGCAGAAAGCAATTGGAAGAAATGTGAGAGAAGGGTGAATGAGCCAAGCAGAAAGTGCTTTGAGGAAATGCTGGAGAAGGGTGAATGAGCCAAGCAGAAAGCGCTTGGAAGAAATGTGAGAGAAGGGTGAATGATCCGAGCAGAAAGCGCTTGGAGGAAATGCGAGAGACGGGTGAATGAACCAAGCAGAAAACGCTGTGAGGAAATGCGAGAGAAGGGTGAATGAGCCTAGCAGAAAGCAATTGGGGGAAATGCGAGAAATGGGTGAATGAGCCAAGCAGAAAGCGCTTGGAGGAAATGCGTGAGAAGGCTGAATAAACCAAGGAGAAAGCGCTTGGAGGAATGCGAGAGACGGGTGAATGACCCAAGCAGAAAGCGCTAGGAGGAAATGCGAGAGAAGGGTGAATGAGCCAAGGAAAAAGTGCTTGGAAAAAATGTGAGAGAAGGGTAAATGAGACAAGCAGAAAGCGCTTGGAGGAAATGTGAGTGACTGTTGAATGAGCCAAGCAGAAAGCGCTTGGAAGAAATGCGAGAGATGGATGAATGAGCCAAGCAGAAAGCACTTGGAGGAAATGTGAGAGAAGTGTGAGTGAGCCAAGTAGAAAGCTCTTGGAGAAAATTTGAGAGATGGGTGAATGAGCCAAGCAGAAAGCGCTTTGAGGAAATGCGAGAGAAGGGTGAATGAGCCTAGGAGAAAGCGCTTGGAAAAAATGGGAGAGAAGAGTGAATGAGCCAAGCAGAAAGCACTTGGAGGAAATGCGAGTGACTGTTGAATGAGCCAAGGAGAAAGCGCTTGGAGGAAATGAGAGAGAAGGGTGAATGAGCCAAGTAGAATACACTTGTAGGAAATCCGAAAGAAGGCTGAGCCAAGCAGAAAGTGTTTGGAGGAAATACGAGAGACTGTTGAATGAGCCAAGCAGAAAGCGCTTGGAGGAAATACGAGAGACGGTTGAATGAGCAAAGCAAAAAGTGCTTGGGGGAAGTGCGAGAGAAGTGTGAATGAGCCAAGCAGAAAGCACTTGGGGGAAATGTAAGAGACGGGTAAATGAGCCAAGCAGAAAGTGCTTGGAGGAAATGCGAGAGAAGGGTGAATGAACCAAGTAGAAAGTGCTTGGAAAAAATGTGAGAGAAGGTTGAATGAGCCAAGCAGAAAGCGCTTGGAGGAAATACCAAAGACGGTTGAATGAGCAAAGCAAAAAGTGCTTGGGGGAAGTGCGAGAGAAGTGTGAATGAGCCAAGCAGAAAGCACTTGGGGGAAATGTAAGAGACGGGTAAATGAGCCAAGCAGAAAGCGCTTGGAGGAAATGCGTTAGAAGTCTGAATGAACCAAGCAGAAAGCGCTTGGAGGAAATGTTAGAGACGGGTAAATGAGCCAAACAGAATGTGCTTGGAGGAAATGCGAGAGAAGGATGAATGATCCTAGCAGATAGCGCTTGGAGGTAATGCGAGAGACGGGTGAATGACCCAAGCAGAATTCGCTTTGAGGAAATGTGAGAGAAGGGTGAATGAGGCTAGCAGAAAGCGCTTGGGGGAAATGCGAGAGATGGGTGAATGACCCAAGCAGAATTCGCTTTGAGGAAATGCGAGAGAAGGGTGAATGACCCAAGCAGAAAGCGCTAGGAGGAAATGCGAGAGAAGGGTGAATGAGCCAAGGAGAAAGTGCTTCGAAAAACTGTGAGAGAAGGGTGAATGAGCCAAGCAGAAAGCACTTGGAGGAAATGCGAATGACTGTTGAATGAGCCAAGCAGAAAGCGCTTGGAAGAAATACGAGAGATGGATGAATGAGCCAAGCAGAAAGCACTTGGAGGAAATGTGAGAGAAGGGTGAGTGAGCCAAGTAGAAAGCTCTTGGAGGAAATGTGAGAGATGGGTGAATGAGCCAAGCAGAAAGTGCTTTGAGGAAATGCGAGAGAAGGGTGAATGAGCCTAGCAGAATGCGCTTGGAAAAAATGCGAGAGAAGAGAGAATGAGCCAAGCAGAAAGCGCTTGGCGGAAATACGAGAGACTGTTGAATGAGCCAAGGAGAAAGCGCTTGGAGGAAATGAGAGAGAAGGGTGAATGGACCAATGAAAAGCTCTTGGAAGAAATCTGAGAGAAGGCTTAATGGGCCAAGGAGAAAGCGCTTGGAGGGAATGCGAGAGAAGGCTGAATGAGCCAAGCAGAAAGCGCTTGGAGGGAATGCAAAAGAAGGCTGAGCCAAGCAGAAAGTGCTTGGAGGAAATACGAGAGACGGATGAATGAGGAAAGCAAAAAGTGCTAGAGGGAAATGTGAAGAGAAGGCTGAATGAGCTAAGCATAAAGCACGTGGAGGAAATGTGAGAGAAGGGAGAATGAACCAAGGAGAAAGCGCTTGGAGGAATGCGAGAGACGGGTGAATGACCCAAGCAGAAAGCGCTTGGAGGAAGTGTGAGGGAACTGTGAATGAGCAAAGCAAAAAGTGCTTGAGGGAAATGTGAAGACAAGGCTGAATGAGCCAAGAAGAAAGCACTTGGAGGAAATGCGAGATAAGTGTGAATTTGCCAAGCAGAAAGCGCTTGGAGGAAATGGGAGAGAAGGCTGAATGAGCCAAGCAGAAAGCGCTTTGAGGAAATGCGAGAGAAGGGTGAATGATCCTAGCAGAAAGCGCCTGGGGGAAATGCGAGAGATGGGTCAATGACCCAAGCAGAAAGCGCTTGGAGGAAATGCGAGTGACTGTTGAATGAGCCAAGCAGAAAGCGTTTGGAAGAAATACGAGAGATGGATGAATGAGCCAAGCAGAAAGCGCTTTGAGGAAATGCGAGAGATGGGTGAATGAGCCAAGCAGAAAGCGCTTGGAGGAAATGCGTTAGAAGTCTGAATGAACCAAGCAGAAAATGCTTGGAGGAAATGTTGGAGACGGGTAAATGAGCCAAACAGAAAGTGCTTGGAGGAAATGCGAGAGAAGGATGAATGATCCTAGCAGATAGCGCTTGGAGGTAATGCGAGAGAAGGGTGAATGATCCTAGCAGAAAGCGCTTGGGGGAAATGCGAGAGATGGGTCAATGACCCAAGCAGAAAGCGCTTGGAGGAAATGCGAGAGAAGGCTGAATGAGCCAAGTAGAATGCACTTGTAGGAAATACGAAAGAAGGCTGAGCCAAGGAGAAAGTGCTTTGAGGAAATGCGAGAGATGGATGAATGAGGAAAGCAAATAGTGCTAGAGGGAAATGTGAAGAGAAGGCTGAATGAGCTAAGCAGAGAGCACGTGGAGGAAATGTGAGAGAAGGGTGAATGACCCAAGCAGAAAGCGCTTTGAGGAAATGCGAGAGAAGGGTGAATGATCCTAGCAGAAAGCGCTTGGGGGAAATGCGAGAGATGGATGAATGAGCCAAGCAGAAAGCGCGAGGAGCAAATGAGTGAGAAGGGTGAATGAACCAATGAAAAGCTCTTGGAAGAAATCTGAGAGAAGGCTGAATGGGCCAAGCAGAAAGCGCTTGGAGGAAATGCGTTAGAAGTCTCAATGAACCAAGCAGAAAGCGCTTGGAGGAAATGTAAGAGACGGGTAAATGAGCCAAGCAGAAAGCGCTTGGAGGAAATGCGAGAGAAGGGTGAATGAACCAAGGAGAAAGCGCTTGGAGGAATGGGAGAGACGGGTGAATGACCCAAGCAGAAAGCGCTAGGAGGAAATGCGAGTGACTGTTGAATGAGCCAAGCAGAAAGCGCTTGGAAGAAATACGAGAGATGGATGAATGAGCCAAGCAGAAAGCGCGAGGAGGAAATGAGTGAGAAGGGTGAATGAACCAATGAAAAGCTCTTGGAAAAAATCTGAGAGAAGGCTGAATGGGCCAAGCAGAATGCGCTTGGAGGAAATGCGAGTGACGGTTGAATGAACCAAGGAGATAGCGCTTGGAAGAAATAAGAGAGCCGGATGAATGTCCGAAGCAGAAAGCACTTGGAAGAAATGTGAGAGAAGGGTGAATGAGCCAAGCAGAAAGTGCTTTGAGGAAATGCTGGAGAAGGGTGAATGAGCCAAGCAGAAAGTGCTTGGAGGAAATGCGTTGGAAGTCTGAATGAACCAAGCAGAAAGCGCATGGAGGAAATGTTAGAGACGGGTAAATGAGCCAAGCAGAAAGCGCTTGGAAGAAATGTGAGAGAAGGGTGAATGATCCGAGCAGAAAGTGCTTGGAGGAAATGCGAGAGACGGGTGAATGAACCAAGCAGAAAGCGCTGTGAGGTAATGCGAGAGAAGGGTGAATGAGCCTAGCAGAAAGCACTTGGGGGAAATGCGAGAAATGGGTGAATGAGCCAAGCAGAAAGCGCTTGGAGGAAATGCGTGAGAAGGCTGAATAAACCAAGGAGAAAGCGCTTGGAAGAATGCGAGAGACGGGTGAATGACCCAAGCAGAAAGCGCTAGGAGGAAATGCGAGAGAAGGGTGAATGAGCCAAGGAAAAAGTGCTTGGAAAAAATGTGAGAGAAGGGTAAATGAGACAAGCAGAAAGCGCTTGGAGGAAATGTGAGTGACTGTTGAATGAGCCAAGCAGAAAGCGCTTGGAAGAAATGCGAGAGATGGATGAATGAGCCAAGCAGAAAGCACTTGGAGGAAATGTGAGAGAAGTGTGAGTGAGCCAAGTAGAAAGCTCTTGGAGAAAATTCGAGAGATGGGTGAATGAGCCAAGCAGAAAGCGCTTTGAGGAAATGCGAGAGAAGGGTGAATGAGCCTAGGAGAAAGCGCTTGGAAAAAATGCGAGAGAAGAGTGAATGAGCCAAGCAGAAAGCACTTGGAGGAAATGCGAGTGACTGTTGAATGAGCCAAGGAGAAAGCGCTTGGAGGAAATGAGAGAGAAGGGTGAATGAACCAATGAAAAGCTCTTGGAAGAAATCTGAGAGAAGGCTTAATGGGCCAAGCAGAAAGCGCTTGGGGGGAATGCAAAAGAAGGCTGAGCCAAGCAGATAGCGCTTGGAGGAAATACGAGAGACTGTTGAATGAGCCAAGCAGAAAGCGCTTGGAGGAAATACGAGAGACGGTTGAATGAGCAAAGCAAAAAGTGCTTGGGGGAAGTGCGAGAGAAGTGTGAATGAGCCAAGCAGAAAGCACTTGGGGGAAATGTAAGAGACGGGTAAATGAGCCAAGCAGAAAGTGCTTGGAGGAAATGCGAGAGAAGGGTGAATGAACCAAGTAGAAAGTGCTTGGAAAAAATGTGAGAGAAGGTTGAATGAGCCAAGCAGAAAGCGCTTGGAGGAAATACCAAAGACGGTTGAATGAGCAAAGCAAAAAGTGCTTGGGGGAAGTGCGAGAGAAGTGTGAATGAGCCAAGCAGAAAGCACTTGGGGGAAATGTAAGAGACGGGTAAATGAGCCAAGCAGAAAGCGCTTGGAGGAAATGCGTTAGAAGTCTGAATGAACCAAGCAGAAAGCGCTTGGAGGAAATGTTAGAGACGGGTAAATGAGCCAAACAGAATGTGCTTGGAGGAAATGCGAGAGAAGGATGAATGATCCTAGCAGATAGCGCTTGGAGGTAATGCGAGAGACGGGTGAATGACCCAAGCAGAATTCGCTTTGAGGAAATGTGAGAGAAGGGTGAATGAGGCTAGCAGAAAGCGCTTGGGGGAAATGCGAGAGATGGGTGAATGACCCAAGCAGAATTCGCTTTGAGGAAATGCGAGAGAAGGGTGAATGACCCAAGCAGAAAGCGCTAGGAGGAAATGCGAGAGAAGGGTGAATGAGCCAAGGAGAAAGTGCTTCGAAAAACTGTGAGAGAAGGGTGAATGAGCCAAGCAGAAAGCACTTGGAGGAAATGCGAATGACTGTTGAATGAGCCAAGCAGAAAGCGCTTGGAAGAAATACGAGAGATGGATGAATGAGCCAAGCAGAAAGCACTTGGAGGAAATGTGAGAGAAGGGTGAGTGAGCCAAGTAGAAAGCTCTTGGAGGAAATGTGAGAGATGGGTGAATGAGCCAAGCAGAAAGTGCTTTGAGGAAATGCGAGAGAAGGGTGAATGAGCCTAGCAGAAAGCGCTTGGAAAAAATGCGAGAGAAGAGAGAATGAGCCAAGCAGAAAGCGCTTGGCGGAAATACGAGAGACTGTTGAATGAGCCAAGGAGAAAGCGCTTGGAGGAAATGAGAGAGAAGGGTGAATGGACCAATGAAAAGCTCTTGGAAGAAATCTGAGAGAAGGCTTAATGGGCCAAGGAGAAAGCGCTTGGAGGGAATGCGAGAGAAGGCTGAATGAGCCAAGCAGAAAGCGCTTGGAGGGAATGCAAAAGAAGGCTGAGCCAAGCAGAAAGTGCTTGGAGGAAATACGAGAGACGGATGAATGAGGAAAGCAAAAAGTGCTAGAGGGAAATGTGAAGAGAAGGCTGAATGAGCTAAGCATAAAGCACGTGGAGGAAATGTGAGAGAAGGGAGAATGAACCAAGGAGAAAGCGCTTGGAGGAATGCGAGAGACGGGTGAATGACCCAAGCAGAAAGCGCTTGGAGGAAGTGTGAGGGAACTGTGAATGAGCAAAGCAAAAAGTGCTTGAGGGAAATGTGAAGACAAGGCTGAATGAGCCAAGAAGAAAGCACTTGGAGGAAATGCGAGATAAGTGTGAATTTGCCAAGCAGAAAGCGCTTGGAGGAAATGGGAGAGAAGGCTGAATGAGCCAAGCAGAAAGCGCTTTGAGGAAATGCGAGAGAAGGGTGAATGATCCTAGCAGAAAGCGCCTGGGGGAAATGCGAGAGATGGGTCAATGACCCAAGCAGAAAGCGCTTGGAGGAAATGCGAGTGACTGTTGAATGAGCCAAGCAGAAAGCGTTTGGAAGAAATACGAGAGATGGATGAATGAGCCAAGCAGAAAGCGCTTTGAGGAAATGCGAGAGATGGGTGAATGAGCCAAGCAGAAAGCGCTTGGAGGAAATGCGTTAGAAGTCTGAATGAACCAAGCAGAAAATGCTTGGAGGAAATGTTGGAGACGGGTAAATGAGCCAAACAGAAAGTGCTTGGAGGAAATGCGAGAGAAGGATGAATGATCCTAGCAGATAGCGCTTGGAGGTAATGCGAGAGAAGGGTGAATGATCCTAGCAGAAAGCGCTTGGGGGAAATGCGAGAGATGGGTCAATGACCCAAGCAGAAAGCGCTTGGAGGAAATGCGAGAGAAGGCTGAATGAGCCAAGTAGAATGCACTTGTAGGAAATACGAAAGAAGGCTGAGCCAAGGAGAAAGTGCTTTGAGGAAATGCGAGAGATGGATGAATGAGGAAAGCAAATAGTGCTAGAGGGAAATGTGAAGAGAAGGCTGAATGAGCTAAGCAGAAAGCACGTGGAGGAAATGTGAGAGAAGGGTGAATGACCCAAGCAGAAAGCGCTTTGAGGAAATGCGAGAGAAGGGTGAATGATCCTAGCAGAAAGCGCTTGGGGGAAATGCGAGAGATGGATGAATGAGCCAAGCAGAAAGCGCGAGGAGCAAATGAGTGAGAAGGGTGAATGAACCAATGAAAAGCTCTTGGAAGAAATCTGAGAGAAGGCTGAATGGGCCAAGCAGAAAGCGCTTGGAGGAAATGCGTTAGAAGTCTCAATGAACCAAGCAGAAAGCGCTTGGAGGAAATGTAAGAGACGGGTAAATGAGCCAAGCAGAAAGCGCTTGGAGGAAATGCGAGAGAAGGGTGAATGAACCAAGGAGAAAGCGCTTGGAGGAATGGGAGAGACGGGTGAATGACCCAAGCAGAAAGCGCTAGGAGGAAATGCGAGTGACTGTTGAATGAGCCAAGCAGAAAGCGCTTGGAAGAAATACGAGAGATGGATGAATGAGCCAAGCAGAAAGCGCGAGGAGGAAATGAGTGAGAAGGGTGAATGAACCAATGAAAAGCTCTTGGAAAAAATTTGAGAGAAGGCTGAATGGGCCAAGCAGAATGCGCTTGGAGGAAATGCGAGTGACGGTTGAATGAACCAAGGAGATAGCGCTTGGAAGAAATAAGAGAGCCGGATGAATGTCCGAAGCAGAAAGCACTTGGAAGAAATGTGAGAGAAGGGTGAATGAGCCAAGCAGAAAGTGCTTTGAGGAAATGCTGGAGAAGGGTGAATGAGCCAAGCAGAAAGTGCTTGGAGGAAATGCGTTAGAAGTCTGAATGAACCAAGCAGAAAGCGCATGGAGGAAATGTTAGAGACGGGTAAATGAGCCAAGCAGAAAGCGCTTGGAAGAAATGTGAGAGAAGGGTGAATGATCCGAGCAGAAAGTGCTTGGAGGAAATGCGAGAGACGGGTGAATGAACCAAGCAGAAAGCGCTGTGAGGAAATGCGAGAGAAGGGTGAATGAGCCTAGCAGAAAGCACTTGGGGGAAATGCGAGAAATGGGTGAATGAGCCAAGCAGAAAGCGCTTGGAGGAAATGCGTGAGAAGGCTGAATAAACCAAGGAGAAAGCGCTTGGAAGAATGCGAGAGACGGGTGAATGACCCAAGCAGAAAGCGCTAGGAGGAAATGCGAGAGAAGGGTGAATGAGCCAAGGAAAAAGTGCTTGGAAAAAATGTGAGAGAAGGGTAAATGAGACAAGCAGAAAGCGCTTGGAGGAAATGTGAGTGACTGTTGAATGAGCCAAGCAGAAAGTGCTTGGAAGAAATGCGAGAGATGGATGAATGAGCCAAGCAGAAAGCACTTGGAGGAAATGTGAGAGAAGTGTGAGTGAGCCAAGTAGAAAGCTCTTGGAGAAAATTCGAGAGATGGGTGAATGAGCCAAGCAGAAAGCGCTTTGAGGAAATGCGAGAGAAGGGTGAATGAGCCTAGGAGAAAGCGCTTGGAAAAAATGCGAGAGAAGAGTGAATGAGCCAAGCAGAAAGCACTTGGAGGAAATGCGAGTGACTGTTGAATGAGCCAAGGAGAAAGCGCTTGGAGGAAATGAGAGAGAAGGGTGAATGAACCAATGAAAAGCTCTTGGAAGAAATCTGAGAGAAGGCTTAATGGGCCAAGCAGAAAGCGCTTGGGGGGAATGCAAAAGAAGGCTGAGCCAAGCAGAAAGTTCTTGGAGGAAGTACGAGAGACGGATGAATGAGGAAAGCAAAAAGTGCTAGAGGGAAATGTGAAGAGAAAGCTGAATGAGCTAAGCAGAAAGCACGTGGAGGAAATGTGAGAGAAGGGTGAATGAACCAAGGAGAAAGCGCTTGGAGGAAATGCGAGTGACTGTTGAATGAGCCAAGCAGAAAGCGCTTGGAAGAAATACGAGAGATGGATGAATGAGCCAAGCAGAAAGCGCGAGGAGGAAATGAGTGAGAAGGGTGAATGAACCAATGAAAAGCTCTTGGAAAAAATCTGAGAGAAGGCTGAATGGGCCAAGCAGAATGCGCTTGGAGGAAATGCGAGTGACGGTTGAATGAACCAAGGAGAAAGCGCTTGGAAGAAATAAGAGAGCCGGATGAATGTCCGAAGCAGAAAGCACTTGGAAGAAATGTGAGAGAAGGGTGAATGAGCCAAGCAGAAAGTGCTTTGAGGAAATGCTGGAGAAGGGTGAATGAGCCAAGCAGAAAGTGCTTGGAGGAAATGCGTTAGAAGTCTGAATGAACCAAGCAGAAAGCGCATGGAGGAAATGTTAGAGACGGGTAAATGAGCCAAGCAGAAAGCGCTTGGAAGAAATGTGAGAGAAGGGTGAATGATCCGAGCAGAAAGTGCTTGGAGGAAATGCGAGAGACGGGTGAATGAACCAAGCAGAAAGCGCTGTGAGGAAATGCGAGAGAAGGGTGAATGAGCCTAGCAGAAAGCACTTGGGGGAAATGCGAGAAATGGGTGAATGAGCCAAGCAGAAAGCGCTTGGAGGAAATGCGTGAAAAGGCTGAATAAACCAAGGAGAAAGCGCTTGGAAGAATGCGAGAGACGGGTGAATGACCCAAGCAGAAAGCGCTAGGAGGAAATGCGAGAGAAGGGTGAATGAGCCAAGGAAAAAGTGCTTGGAAAAAATGTGAGAGAAGGGTAAATGAGACAAGCAGAAAGCGCTTGGAGGAAATGTGAGTGACTGTTGAATGAGCCAAGCAGAAAGCGCTTGGAAGAAATGCGAGAGATGGATGAATGAGCCAAGCAGAAAGCACTTGGAGGAAATGTGAGAGAAGTGTGAGTGAGCCAAGTAGAAAGCTCTTGGAGAAAATTCGAGAGATGGGTGAATGAGCCAAGCAGAAAGCGCTTTGAGGAAATGCGAGAGAAGGGTGAATGAGCCTAGGAGAAAGCGCTTGGAAAAAATGCGAGAGAAGAGTGAATGAGCCAAGCAGAAAGCACTTGGAGGAAATGCGAGTGACTGTTGAATGA
Source organism: Crotalus helleri (assembly GCA_024509115.1). Taxonomy (NCBI): domain Eukaryota; kingdom Metazoa; phylum Chordata; class Lepidosauria; order Squamata; family Viperidae; genus Crotalus; species Crotalus helleri. The sequence goes on from JAKSXO010000008.1 coordinate 41,773,402, forward strand.
GCCAAGGAGAAAGCGCTTGGAGGAAATGAGAGAGAAGGGTGAATGAACCAATGAAAAGCTCTTGGAAGAAATCTGAGAGAAGGCTTAATGGGCCAAGCAGAAAGCGCTTGGGGGGAATGCAAAAGAAGGCTGAGCCAAGCAGAAAGTGCTTGGAGGAAGTACGAGAGACGGATGAATGAGGAAAGCAAAAAGTGCTAGAGGGAAATGTGAAGAGAAAGCTGAATGAGCTAAGCAGAAAGCACGTGGAGGAAATGTGAGAGAAGGGTGAATGAACCAAGGAGAAAGCGCTTGGAGGAATGCGAGAGACGGGTGAATGACCCAAGGAGAAAGCGCTTGGAGGAAGTGTGAGAGAACTGTGAATGAGCAAAGCAAAAAGTGCTTGAGGGAAATGCAAAGACAAGGCTGAATGAGGCAAGAAGAAAGCACTTGGAGGAAATGCGAGATAAGTGTGAATTTGCCAAGAAGAAAGCGCTTGGAGGAAATGGGAGAGAAGGCTGAATGAGCCAAGCAGAAAGCGCTTTGAGGAAATGCGAGAGATGGGTGAATGAGCCAAGCAGAAAGTGCTTGGAGGAAATGCGTTAGAAGTCTGAATGAACCAAGCAGAAAGCGCTTGGAGGAAATGTTAGAGACGGGTAAATGAGCCAAACAGAATGTGCTTGGAGGAAATGCGAGAGAAGGATGAATGATCCTAGCAGATAGCGCTTGGAGGAAATACGAGAGACTGTTGAATGAGCCAAGCAGAAAGCGCTTGGAGGAAATACGAGAGACGGTTGAATGAGCAAAGCAAAAAGTGCTTGGGGGAAGTGCGAGAGAAGTGTGAATGAGCCAAGCAGAAAGCACTTGGGGGAAATGTAAGAGACGGGTAAATGAGCCAAGCAGAAAGCGCTTGGAAAAAATGCGAGAGAAGAGTGAATGAGCCAAGCAGAAAGCGCTTGGCGGAAATACGAGAGACTGTTGAATGAGCCAAGGAGAAAGCTCTTGGAAGAAATCTGAGAGAAGGCTGAATGAGCCAAGTAGAATGCAGTTGTAGGAAATACGAAAGAAGGCTGAGCCAAGGAGAAAGTGCTTGGAGGAAATGCGAGAGATGGATGAATGAGGAAAGCAAATAGTGCTAGAGGGAAATGTGAAGAGAAGGCTGAATGAGCTAAGCAGAAAGCACGTGGAAAAAATGTGAGAGAAGGGTGAATGAACCAAGGAGAAAGCGCTTGGAGGAATGCGAGAGACGGGTGAATGACCCAAGCAGAAAGCGCTTTGAGGAAATGCGAGAGAAGGGTGAATGATCCTAGCAGAAAGCGCCTGGGGGAAATGCGAGAGATGGGTCAATGACCCAAGCAGAAAGCGCTTGGAGGAAATGCGAGTGACTGTTGAATGAGCCAAGCAGAAAGCGTTTGGAAGAAATACGAGAGATGGATGAATGAGCCAAGCAGAAAGCGCGAGGAGGAAATGAGTGAGAAGGGTGAATGAACCAATGAAAAGTTCTTGGAAGAAATCTGAGAGAAGGCTGAATGGGCCAAGCAGAATGCGCTTGGAGGAAATGCGAGTGACGGTTGAATGAACCAAGGAGAAAGCACTTGGAAGAAATACGAGAGACGGATGAATGACCGAAGCAGAAAGCACTTGGAAGAAATGTGAGAGAAGGGTGAATGAGCCAAGTAGAAAGCTCTTGGAGGAAATGTGAGAGATGGGTAAATGAGCCAAGCAGAAAGCGCTTTGAGGAAATGCTGGAGAAGGGTGAATGAGCCAAGCAGAAAGTGCTTGGAGGAAATGCGTTAGAGGTCTGAATGAACCAAGCAGAAAGCGCATGGAGGAAATGTTAGAGACGGGTAAATGAGCCAAGCAGAAAGCGCTTGGAAGAAATGTGAGAGAAAGGTGAATGATCCGAGCAGAAAGCGCTTGGAGGAAATGCGAGAGACGGGTGAATGAACCAAGCAGAAAGCGCTGTGAGGAAATGCGAGAGAAGGGTGAATGAGCCTAGCAGAAAGCACTTGGGGGAAATGCGAGAAATGGGTGAATGAGCCAAGGAGAAAGCGCTTGGAGGAATGCGAGAGACGGGTGAATGACCCAAGCAGAAAGCGCTAGGAGGAAATGCGAGAGAAGGGTGAATGAGCCAAGGAAAAAGTGCTTGGAAAAAATGTGAAGGAAGGGTAAATGAGACAAGCAGAAAGCGCTTGGAGGAAATGTGAGTGACTGTTGAATGAGCCAAGCAGAAAGCGCTTGGAAGAAATACGAGAGATGGATGAATGAGCCAAGCAGAAAGCACGTGAAGGAAATGTGAGAGAAGTGTGAGTGAGCCAAGTAGAAAGCTCTTGGAGAAAATTCGAGAGATGAGTGAATGAGCCAAGCAGAAATCGCTTTGAGGAAATGCGAGAGAAGGGTGAATGAGCCTAGCACAAAGCGCTTGGAAAAAATGCGAGAGAAGAGTGAATGAGCCAAGCAGAAAGCGCTTGGTGGAAATACGAGAGACTGTTGAATGAGCCAAGGAGAAAGCGCTTGGAGGAAATACGAGAGACGGGTGAGTGACCCAAGCAGAAAGCGCTAGGAGGAAATGAGAGAGAAGGGTGAATGAACCAATGAAAAGCTCTTGGAAGAAATCTGAGAGAAGGCTGAATGGGCCAAGCAGAATGCGCTTGGAGGAAATTCGAGTGACGGTTGAATGAGCCAAGGAGAAAGCGCTTGGAGGAAATGAGAAAGAAGGGTGAATGAACCAATGAAAAGCTCTTGGAAGAAATCTGAGAGAAGGCTTAATGGGCCAGGGAGAAAGCGCTTGGAGGGAATGCGAGAGAAGGCTGAATGAGCCAAGCAGAAAGCGCTTGGAGGGAATGCAAAAGAAGGCTGAGCCAAGCAGAAAGTGCTTGGAGGAAATACGAGAGACGGATGAATGAGGAAAGCAAAAAGTGCTAGAGGGAAATGTGAAGAGAAGGCTGAATGAGATAAGCAGAAAGCACGTGGAGGAAATGTGAGAGAAGGGTGAATGAACCAAGGAGAAAGCGCAAGGAGGAAGTGTGAGAGAACTGTGAATGAGCAAAGCAAAAAGTGCTTGAGGGAAATGTGAAGACAAGGCTGAATGAGCCAAGAAGAAAGCACTTGGAGGAAATGCGAGATAAGTGTGAATTTGCCAAGTAGAAAGCTCTTGGAGGAAATGTGAGAGATGGGTAAATGAGCCAAGCAGAAAGCGCTTTGAGAAAATGCGAGAGATGGGTGAATGAGCCAAGCAGAAAGCGCTTGGAGGAAATGCGTTAGAAGTCTGAATGAACCAAGCAGAAAGCGCTTGGAGGAAATGTTAGAGACGGGTAAATGAGCCAAACAGAAAGTGCTTGGAGGAAATGCGGGAGAAGGATGAAGGATCCCAGCAGATAGCGCTTGGAGGTAATGCGAGAGATGGGTGAATGACCAAAGCAGAATTCGCTTTGAGGAAATGCGAGAGAAGGGTGAATGACCCAAGCAGAAAGCGCTAGGAGGAAATGCGAGAGAAGGGTGAATGAGCCAAGGAGAAAGTGCTTGGAACAACTGTGAGAGAAGGGTGAATGAGCCAAGCAGAAAGCAGTTGGAGGAAATGCGAGTGACTGTTGAATGAGCCAAGCAGAAAGCGCTTGGAAGAAATACGAGAGATGGATGAATGAGCCAAGCAGAAAGCACTTGGAGGAAATGTGAGAGAAGGGTGAGTGAGCCAAGTAGAAAGCTCTTGGAGGAAATGCGAGAGATGGGTGAATGAGCCAAGCAGAAAGTGCTTTGAGGAAATGCGTGAGAAGGCTGAATGAGCCTAGCAGAAAGCGCTTGGAAAAAATGCGAGAGAAGAGTGAATGAACCAAGCTGAAAGTGCTTGGCGGAAATACGAGAGACTGTTGAATGAGCCAAGGAGAAAGAGCTTGGAGGAAATGAGAGAGAAGGGTGAATGAACCAATGAAAAGCTCTTGGAAGAAATCTGAGAGAAGGCTGAATGGGCCAAGCAGAATGCGCTTGGAGGAAATGCGAGAGAACGCTGAATAAGCCAAGGAGAAAGCGCTTGGAGGAAATGCGAGAGAAGGCTGAATGAGCCAAGTAGAATGCACTTGTAGGAAATACGAAAGAAGGCTGAGCCAAGCAGAAAGTGCTTGGAGGAAATGCGAGAGACTGTTGAATAAGCAAAGGAGAAAGTGCTTGGAGGAAATGCGAGAGATGGATGAATGAGGAAAGCAAATAGTGCTAGAGGGAAATGTGAAGAGAAGGCTGAATGAGCTAAGCAGAAAGCACGTGGAGGAAATGTGAGAGAAGGGTGAATGAACCAAGGAGAAAGCGCTTGGAGGAATGTGAGAGACGGGTGAATGAGCCAAGCAGAAAGCGCTTGGAGGAAGTTCGAGAGATGGGTGAATGAGGAAAGCAAAAAGTGCTAGAGGGAAATGTGAAGAGACGGCTGAATGAGCTAAGCAGAAAGCACGTGGAGGAAATGTGAGAGAGAGGTGAATGACCCAAGCAGAAAGCGCTTGGAGGAAATGCGAGAGAAGGGTGAATGATCCGAGCAGAAAGCGCTTGGAGGAAATGCGTGAGAAGGCTGAATAAACCAAGGAGAAAGCGCTTGGAGGAATGCGAGAGACGGGTGAATGACCCAAGCAGAAAGCGCTAGGAGGAAATGCGAGAGAAGGGTGAATGAGCCAAGGAAAAAGTGCTTGGAAAAAATGTGAGAGAAGGGTAAATGAGACAAGCAGAAAGCGCTTGGAGGAAAGGTGAGTGACTGTTGAATGAGCCAAGCAGAAAGCGCTTGGAAGAAATACGAGAGATGGATGAATGAGCCAAGCAGAAAGCATTTGGAGGAAATGTGAGAGAAGTGTGAGTGAGCCAAGTAGAAAGCTCTTGGAGAAAATGCGAGAGACGGGTGAATGAGCCAAGCAGAAAACGCTTTGAGGAAATGCGAGAGAAGGGTGAATGAGCCTAGCAGAAAGCGCTTGGGGGAAATGCGAGAAATGGGTGAATGAGCCAAGCAGAAAGCGCTTGGAGGAAATGCGTGAGAAGGCTGAATAAAACAAGGAGAAAGCGCTTGGAGGAATGCGAGAGACGGGTGAATGACCCAAGCAGAAAGCGCTAGGAGGAAATGCGAGAGAAGGGTGAATGAGCCAAGGAAAAAGTGCTTGGAAAAAATGTGAGAGAAGGGTAAATGAGACAAGCAGAAAGCGCTTGGAGGAAATGTGAGTGACTGTTGAATGAGCCAAGCAGAAAGCGCTTGGAAGAAATACGAGAGATGGATGAATGAGCCAAGCAGAAAGCATTTGGAGGAAATGTGAGAGAAGTGTGAGTGAGCCAAGTAGAAAGCTCTTGGAGAAAATGCGAGAGACGGGTGAATGAGCCAAGCAGAAAACGCTTTGAGGAAATGCGAGAGAAGGGTGAATGAGCCTAGCAGAAAGCGCTTGGGGGAAATGCGAGAGAAGGGTGAATGAGCCAAGGAAAAAGTGCTTGGAAAAAATGTGAGAGAAGGGTAAATGAGACAAGCAGAAAGCGCTTGGAGGAAATGTGAGTGACTGTTGAATGAGCCAAGCAGAAAGCGCTTGGAAGAAATACGAGAGATGGATGAATGAGCCAAGCAGAAAGCATTTGGAGGAAATGTGAGAGAAGTGTGAGTGAGCCAAGTAGAAAGCTCTTGGAGAAAATGCGAGAGATGGGTGAATGAGCCAAGCAGAAAACGCTTTGAGGAAATGCGAGAGAAAGGTGAATGAGCCTAGCAGAAAGCGCTTGGAAAAAATGTGAGAGAAGAGTGAATGAGCCAAGCAGAAAGCGCTTGGTGGAAATACGAGAGACTGTTGAATGAGCCAAGGAGAAAGCGCTTGGAGGAAATACGAGAGACGGGTGAGTGACCCAAGCAGAAAGCGCTAGGAGGAAATGAGAGAGAAGGGCGAATGAACCAATGAAAAGCTCTTGGAAGAAATCTGAGAGAAGGCTGAATGGGCCAAGCAGAATGCGCTTGGAGGAAATGCGAGTGACGGTTGAATGAACCAAGGAGAAAGGGCTTGGAAGAAATATGAGAGACTGTTGAATGAGCCAAGGAGAAGGCGCTTGGAGGAAATGAGAGAGAAGGGTGAATCAACCAATGAAAAGCTCTTGGAAGAAATCTGAGAGAAGTCTTAATGGGCCAAGGAGAAAGCGCTTGGAGGGAATGTGAGAGAAGGCTGAATGAGCCAAGCAGAAAGCGCTTGGAGGGAATGCAAAAGAAGGCTGAGCCAAGCATAAAGTGCTTGGAGGAAATACGAGAGATGGATGAATGAGGAAAGCAAAAAGTGCTAGAGGGAAATGTGAAGAGAAGGCTGAATGAGCTAAGCAGAAAGCACGTGGAGGAAATGTGAGAGAAGGGTGAATGAACCAAGGAGAAAGCGCTTGGAGGAATGCGAGAGACGGGTGAATGACCCAAGCAAAAAGCGCTTGGAGGAAGTGTGAGAGAACTGTGAATGAGCAAAGCAAAAAGTGCTTGAGGGAAATGCGAAGACAAGGCTGAATGAGCCAAGAAGAAAGCACTTGGAGGAAATGCGAGATAAGTGTGAATTTGCCAAGCAGAAAGCGCTTGGAGGAAATGGGAGAGATGGCTGAATGAGCCAAGCAGAAAGCGCTTTGAGGAAATGCGAGAGATGGGTGAATGAGCCAAGCAGAAAGCGCTTGGAGGAAATGCGTTAGAAGTCTGAATGAACCAAGCAGAAAGCACTTGGAGGAAATGTTAAAGACAGGTAAATGAGCCAAACAGAAAGTGCTTGGAGGAAATGCGAGAGAAGGATGAATGATCCGAGCAGATAGCGCTTGGAGGTAATGCGAGAGATGGGTGAATGACCCAAGCAGAATTCGCTTTGAGGAAATGCGAGAGAAGGGTGAATGAGCCTAGCAGAAAGCGCTTGGGGGAAATGCGAGAGATGGGTGAATGACCCAAGCAGAATTCGCTTTGAGAAAATGCGAGAGAAGGGTGAATGACCCAAGCAGAAAGCGCTAGGAGGAAATGCGAGAGAAGGGTGAATGGGCCAACCAGAAAGTGCTTGGAAAAACTGTGAGAGAAGGGTGAATGAGCCAAGCAGAAATCACTTGGAGGAAATGCGAGTGACTGTTGAATGAGCCAAGCAGAAAGCGCTTGGAAGAAATACGAGAGATGGATGAATGAGCCAAGCAGAAAGCACTTGGAGGAAATGCGAGAGACGGGTGAATGAGCCAAGCAGAAAGCGCTTGGAGGAAGTGCGAGAGACGGGTGAATGAGGAAAGCAAAAAGTGCTAGAGGGAAATGTGAAGAGACGGCTGAATGACCCAAGCAGAAAGCGCTAGGAGGAAATGCGAGAGAAGGGTGAATGGGCCAACGAGAAAGTGCTTGGAAAAACTGTGAGAGAAAGGTGAATGAGCCAAGCAGAAATCCCTTGGAGGAAATGCGAGTGACTGTTGAATGAGCCAAGCAGAAAGCGCTTGGAAGAAATACGAGAGATGGATGAATGAGCCAAGCAGAAAGCACTTGGAGGAAATGTGAGAGAAGGGTGAGTGAGCCAAGCAGAAAGCTCTTGGAGCAAATGCGAGAGATGGGTGAATGAGCCAAGCAGAAAGCGCTGGGAAAAAATCCGAGAGAAGAGTGAATGAGCCAAGCAGAAAGCGCTTGGCGGAAATACGAGAGACTGTTGAATGAGCCAAGGAGAAAGCGCTTGGAGGAAATGAGAGAGAAGGGTGAATGAACCAATGAAAAGCTCTTGGAAGAAATCTGAGAGAAGGCTGAATGGGCCAAGCAGAATGCGCTTGGAGGAAATGCGAGAGAACGCTGAATGAGCCAAGGAGAAAGCGCTTGGAGGAAATGCGAGAGAAGGCTGAATGAGCCAAGTAGAATGCACTTGTAGGAAATACGAAAGAAGGCTGAGCCAAGCAGAAAGTGCTTGGAGGAAATGCGAGAGACTGTTGAATAAGCAAAGGAGAAAGTGCTTGGAGGAAATGCGAGAGATGGATGAATGAGGAAAGCAAATAGTGCTAGAGGGAAATGTGAAGAGAAGGCTGAATGAGCTAAGCAGAAAGCACGTGGAGGAAATGTGAGAGAAGGGTGAATGAACCAAGGAGAAAGCGCTTGGAGGAATGCGAGAGACGGGTGAATGAGCCAAGCAGAAAGCGCTTGGAGGAAGTGCGAGAGACGGGTGAATGAGGAAAGCAAAAAGTGCTAGAGTGAAATGTGAAGAGACGGCTGAATGACCCAAGCAGAAAGCGCTAGGAGGAAATGCGAGAGAAGGCTGAATGGGCCAACGAGAAAGTGCTTGGAAAAACTGTGAGAGAAGGGTGAATGAGCCAAGCAGAAATCACTTGGAGGAAATGCGAGTGACTGTTGAATGAGCCAAGCAGAAAGCGCTTGGAAGAAATACGAGAGATGGATGAATGAGCCAAGCAGAAAGCACTTGGAGGAAATGCGAGAGATGGGTGAATGAGCCAAGCAGAAAGCGCTGGGAAAAAATGCGAGAGAAGAGTGAATGAGCCAAGCAGAAAGCGCTTGGCGGAAATACGAGAGACTGTTGAATGAGCCAAGGAGAAAGCGCTTGGAGGAAATGAGAGAGAAGGGTCAATGAACCAATGAAAAGCTCTTGGAAGAAATCTGAGAGAAGGCTGAATGGGCCAAGCAGAATGCGCTTGGAGGAAATGCGAGAGAAGGCTGAATGAGCCAAGTAGAATGCACTTGTAGGAAATACGAAAGAAGGCTGAGCCAAGCAGAAAGTGCTTGGAGGAAATGCGAGAGACTGTTGAATAAGCCAAGGAGAAAGTGCTTGGAGGAAATGCGAGAGATGGATGAATGAGGAAAGCAAATAGTGCTAGAGGGAAATGTGAAGAGAAGGCTGAATGAGCTAAGCAGAAAGCACATGGAGGAAATGTGAGAGAAGGGTGAATGAACCAAGGAGAAAGCGCTTGGAGGAATGCGAGAGACGGGTGAATGAGCCAAGCAGAAAGCGCTTGGAGGAAGTGCGAGAGACGGGTGAATGAGGAAAGCAAAAAGTGCTAGAGGGAAATGTGAAGAGACGGCTGAATGAGCTAAGCAGAAAGCACATGGAGGAAATGTGAGAGAGGGGTGAATGACCCAAGAAGAAAGCGCTTGGAGGAAATGCGAGAGACGGGTGAATGAACCAAGCAGAAAGCGCTGTGAGGAAATGCGAGAGAAGCGTGAATGAGCCAAGCAGAAAGCGCTTGGAGGAAGTGCGAGAGACGGTTGAATGAGGAAAGCAAAAAGTGCTAGAGGGAAATGTGAAGAGACGGCTGAATGAGCTAAGCAGAAAGCACATGGAGGAAATGTGAGAGAGGGGTGAATGACCCAAGAAGAAAGCGCTTGGAGGAAATGCGAGAGACGGGTGAATGAACCAAGCAGAAAGCGCTGTGAGGAAATGCGAGAGAAGGGTGAATGTGCCTAGCAGAAAGTGCTTGGAGGAAATGCGAGAGATGGATGAATGAGGAAAGCAAATAGTGCTAGAGGGAAATGTGAAGAGATGGCTGAATGAGCTAAGCAGAAAGCGATTGGAGGAAATGCGAGAGAAGGGTGAATGATTCGAGCAGAAAGTGCTTGGAGGAAATGCGAGAGATGGATGAATGAGGAAAGCAAATAGTGCTAGAGGGAAATGTGAAGAGAAGGCTGAATGAGCTAAGCAGAAAGCACATGGAGGAAATGTGAGAGAAGGGTGAATGAACCAAGGAGAAAGCGCTTGGAGGAATGCGAGAGACGGGTGAATGAGCCAAGCAGAAAGCGCTTGGAGGAAGTGCGAGAGACGGGTGAATGAGGAAAGCAAAAAGTGCTAGAGGGAAATGTGAAGAGACGGCTGAATGAGCTAAGCAGAAAGCACATGGAGGAAATGTGAGAGAGGGGTGAATGACCCAAGAAGAAAGCGCTTGGAGGAAATGCGAGAGACGGGTGAATGAACCAAGCAGAAAGCGCTGTGAGGAAATGCGAGAGAAGCGTGAATGAGCCAAGCAGAAAGCGCTTGGAGGAAGTGCGAGAGACGGTTGAATGAGGAAAGCAAAAAGTGCTAGAGGGAAATGTGAAGAGACGGCTGAATGAGCTAAGCAGAAAGCACATGGAGGAAATGTGAGAGAGGGGTGAATGACCCAAGAAGAAAGCGCTTGGAGGAAATGCGAGAGACGGGTGAATGAACCAAGCAGAAAGCGCTGTGAGGAAATGCGAGAGAAGGGTGAATGTGCCTAGCAGAAAGTGCTTGGAAAAAATGCGAGAGATGGATGAATGAGGAAAGCAAATAGTGCTAGAGGGAAATGTGAAGAGACGGCTGAATGAGCTAAGCAGAAAGCGCTTGGAGGAAATGCGAGAGAAGGGTGAATGATTCGAGCAGAAAGCGCTTGGAGGAAATGCGAGAGACGGGTGAATGAACCAAGCAGAAAGCGCTGTGAGGAAATGCGAGAGAAGGGTGAATGATCCTAGCAGAAAGCGCTTGGGGGAAATGCGAGAGATGGGTCAATGAGCCAAGCAGAAAGCGCTTGGAGGAAATGCGAGTGACTGTTGAATGAGCCAAGCAGAAAGCGCTTGGAAGAAATACGAGAGATGGATGAATGAGCCAAGCAGAAAGCGCGAGGAGGAAATGAGTGAGAAGGGTGAATGAACCAATGAAAAGCTCTTGGAAAAAATCTGAGAGAAGGCTGAATGGGCCAAGCAGAATGCGCTTGGAGGAAATGCGAGTGACGGTTGAATGAACCAAGGAGAAAGCGCTTGGAAGAAATAAGAGAGCCGGAAGAATGACCGAAGCAGAAAGCACTTGGAAGAAATGTGAGAGAAGGGTGAATGAGCCAAGCAGAAAGTGCTTTGAGGAAATGCTGGAGAAGGGTGAATGAGCCAAGCAGAAAGTGCTTGGAGGAAATGCGTTAGAAGTCTGAATGAACCAAGCAGAAAGCGCATGGAGGAAATGTTAGAGACGGGTAAATGAGCCAAGCAGAAAGCGCTTGGAAGAAATGCGAGAGACGGGTGAATGAACCAAACAGAAAGCGCTGTGAGAAAATGCGAGAGAAGGGTGAATGAGCCTAGCAGAAAGCACTTGGGGGAAATGCGAGAAATGGGTGAATGAGCCAAGCAGAAAGCGCTTGGAGGAAATGCGTGAGAAGGCTGAATAAACCAAGGAGAAAGCGCTTGGAGGAATGCGAGAGACGGGTGAATAACCCAAGCAGAAAGCGCTAGGAGGAAATGCGAGAGAAGGGTGAATGAGCCAAGGAAAAAGTGCTTGGAAAAAATGTGAGAGAAGGGTAAATGAGACAAGCAGAAAGCGCTTGGAAGAAATACGAGAGATGGATGAATGAGCCAAGCAGAAAGCACTTGGAGGAAATGTGAGAGAAGTGTGAGTGAGCCAAGTAGAAAGCTCTTGGAGAAAATTCGAGAGATGGGTGAATGAGCCAAGCAGAAAGCGCTTTGAGGAAATGCGAGAGAAGGGTGAATGAGCCTAGGAGAAAGCGCTTGGAAAAAATGCGAGAGAAGAGTGAATGAGCCAAGCAGAAAGCACTTGGAGGAAATGCGAGTGACTGTTGAATGAGCCAAGGAGAAAGCGCTTGGAGGAAATGAGAGAGAAGGGTGAATGAACCAATGAAAAGCTCTTGGAAGAAATCTGAGAGAAGGCTTAATGGGCCAAGGAGAAAGCGCTTGGAGGGAATGCGAGAGAAGGCTGAATGAGCCAAGCAGAAAGCGCTTGGAGGGAATGCAAAAGAAGGCTGAGCCAAGCAGAAAGTGCTTGGAGGAAATACGAGAGACGGATGAATGAGGAAAGCAAAATGTGCTAGAGGGAAATGTGAAGAGAAGGCTGAATGAGCTAAGCAGAAAGCACGTGGAGGAAATGTGAGAGAAGGGTGAATGAACCAAGGAGAAAGCGCTTGGAGGAATGCGAGAGACGGGTGAATGACCCAAGGAGAAAGCGCTTGGAGGAAGTGTGAGAGAACTGTGAATGAGCAAAGCAAAAAGGTCTTGAGGGAAATGCAAAGACAAGGCTGAATGAGCCAAGAAGAAAGCACTTGGAGGAAATGCGATATAAGTGTGAATTTGCCAAGCAGAAAGCGCTTGGAGGAAATGGGAGAGAAGGCTGAATGAGCCAAGCAGAAAGCGCTTGGAGGAAATGCGAGAGATGGGTGAATGAGCAAAGCAGAAAGCGCTTGGAGGAAATGCGTTAGAAGTCTGAATGAACCAAGCAGAAAGCGCTTGGAGGAAATGTTAGAGACGGGTAAATGAGCCAAACAGAATGTGCTTGGAGGAAATGCGAGAGAAGGATGAATGATCGTAGCAGATAGCGCTTGGAGGTAATGCGAGAGACGGGTGAATGACCCAAGGAGAATTCGATTTGAGGAAATGTGAGAGAAGGGTGAATGAGCCTAGGAGAAAGCGCTTGGGGGAAATGCGAGAGATGGGTGAATGACCCAAGCAGAATTTGATTTGAGGAAATGCGCGAGAAGGGTGAATGACCCAAGCAGAAAGCGCTAGGAGGAAATGCAAGAGAAGGGTGAATGAGCCAAGGAGAAAGCACTTGGAGGAAATGCGATTGACTGTTGAATGAGCCAAGCAGAAAGCGCTTGGAAGAAATACGAGAGATGGATGAATGAGCCAAGCAGAAAGCACTTGGAGGAAATGTGAGAGAAGGGTGAGTGAGCCAAGTAGAAAGCTATTGGAGGAAATGTGAGAGATGGGTGAATGAGCCAAGCAGAAAGTGCTTTGAGGAAATGCGAGAGAAGGGTGAATGAGCCTAGCAGAAAGCGCTTGGAGGAAATGCGATTGACTGTTGAATGAGCCAAGCAGAAAGCGCTTGGAAGAAATACGAGAGATGGATGAATGAGCCAAGCAGAAAGCACTTGGAGGAAATGTGAGAGAAGGGTGAGTGAGCCAAGTAGAAAGCTATTGGAGGAAATGTGAGAGATGGGTGAATGAGCCAAGCAGAAAGTGCTTTGAGGAAATGCGAGAGAAGGGTGAATGAGCCTAGCAGAAAGCGCTTGGAAAAAATGCGAGAGAAGAGTGAATGAGCCAAGCAGAAAGCGCTTGGCGGAAATACGAGAGACTGTTGAATGAGCCAAGGAGAAAGCGCTTGGAGGAAATGAGAGAGAAGGGTGAATGAACCAATGAAAAGCTCTTGGAAGAAATCTGAGAGAAGGCTGAATGGGCCAAGCAGAATGCGCTTGGAGGAAATGCGAGAGAATGCTGAATGAGCCAAGGAGAAAGCGCTTGGAGGAAATGCGAGAGAAGGCTGAATGAGCCAAGTAGAATGCACTTGTAGGAAATACGAAAGAAGGCTGAGCCAAGGAGAAAGTGCTTGGAGGAAATGTGAGAGATGGATGAATGAGGAAAGCAAATAGTGCTAGAGGGATATGTGAAGAGAAGGCTGAATGAGCTAAGCAGAAAGCACGTGGAGGAAATGTGAGAGAAGGGTGAATGAACCAAGGAGAAAGCGCTTGGAGGAAATGCGAAAGACGGGTGAATGACCCAAGCAGAAAGCGCTTTGAGGAAATGCGAGAGAAGGGTGAATGATCCTAGCAGAAAGCGCCTGGGGGAAATGCGAGAGATGGGTCAATGACCCAAGCAGAAAGCGCTTGGAGGAAATGCGAGTGACTGTTGAATGAGCCAAGCAGAAAGCGCTTGGAAGAAATACGAGAGATGGATGAATGAGCCAAGCAGAAAGCGCGAGGAGGAAATGAGTGAGAAGGGTGAATGAACCAATGAAAAGCTCTTGGAAGAAATCTGAGAGAAGGCTGAATGGGCCAAGCAGAATGCGCTTGGAGGAAATGCGAGTGACGGTTGAATGAACCAAGGAGAAAGCGCTTGGAAGAAATACGAGAGACGGATGAATGACCGAAGCAGAAAGCACTTGGAAGAAATGTGAGAGAAGGGTGAATGAGCCAAGTAGAAAGCTCTTGGAGGAAATGTGAGAGATGGGTAAATGAGCCAAGCAGAAAGCGCTTTGAGGAAATGCTGGAGAAGGGTGAATGAGCCAAGCAGAAAGTGCTTGGAGGAAATGCGTTAGAGGTCTGAATGAACCAAGCAGAAAGCGCATGGAGGAAATGTTAGAGACGGGTAAATGAGCCAAGCAGAAAGCGCTTGGAAGAAATGTGAGAGAAAGGTGAATGATCCGAGCAGAAAGCGCTTGGAGGAAATGCGAGAGACGGGTGAATGAACCAAGCAGAAAGCGCTGTGAGGAAATGCGAGAGAAGGGTGAATGAGCCTAGCAGAAAGCACTTGGGGGAAATGCGAGAAATGGGTGAATGAGCCAAGGAGAAAGCGCTTGGAGGAATGCGAGAGACGGGTGAATGACCCAAGCAGAAAGCGCTAGGAGGAAATGCGAGAGAAGGGTGAATGAGCCAAGGAAAAAGTGCTTGGAAAAAATGTGAGAGAAGGATAAATGAGACAAGCAGAAAGCGCTTGGAGGAAATGTGAGTGACTGTTGAATGAGCCAAGCAGAAATCGCTTGGAAGAAATACGAGAGATGGATGAATGAGCCAAGCAGAAAGCACTTGGAGGAAATGTGAGAGAAGTGTGAGTGAGCCAAGTAGAAAGCGTTTTGAGGAAATGCGAGAGAAGGGTGAATGAGCCTAGCAGAAAGCGCTTGTAAAAAATGCGAGAGAAGAGTGAATGAGCCAAGCAGAAAGCGCTTGGTGGAAATACGAGAGACTGTTGAATGAGCCAAGGAGAAAGCGCTTGGAGGAAATACGAGAGACGGGTGAGTGACCCAAGCAGAAAGCGCTAGGAGGAAGTGAGAGAGAAGGGTGAATGAACCAATGAAAAGCTCTTGGAAGAAATCTGAGAGAAGGCTGAATGGGCCAAGCAGAATGCGCTTGGAGGAAATTCGAGTGACGGTTGAATGAGCCAAGGAGAAAGCGCTTGGAGGAAATGAGAAAGAAGGGTGAATGAACCAATGAAAAGCTCTTGGAAGAAATCTGAGAGAAGGCTTAATGGGCCAGAGAGAAAGCGCTTGGAGGGAATGCGAGAGAAGGCTGAATGAGCCAAGCAGAAAGCGCTTGGAGGGAATGCAAAAGAAGGCTGAGCCAAGCAGAAAGTGCTTGGAGGAAATACGAGAGACGGATGAATGAGGAAAGCAAAAAGTGCTAGAGGGAAATGTGAAGAGAAGGCTGAATGAGATAAGCAGAAAGCGCTAGGAGGAAATGAGAGAGAAGGGTGAATGAACCAATGAAAAGCTCTTGGAAGAAATCTGAGAGAAGGCTGAATGGGCCAAGCAGAATGCGCTTGGAGGAAATGCGAGTGACCGTTGAATGAACCAAGGAGAAAGCGCTTGGAAGAAATATGAGAGACTGTTGAATGAGCCAAGGAGAAGGCGCTTGGAGGAAATGAGAGAGAAGGGTGAATGAACAAATGAAAAGCTCTTGGAAGAAATCTGAGAGAAGTCTTAATGGGCCATGGAGAAAGCGCTTGGAGGGAATGCAAAAGAAGGCTGAGCCAAGCAGAAAGTGCTTGGAGGAAATACGAGAGACGGATGAATGTGGAAAGCAAAAAGTGCTAGAGGGAAATGTGAAGAGAAGGCTGAATGAGCTAAGCAGAAAGCACGTGGAGGAAATGTGAGAGAAGGGTGAATGAACCAAGGAGAAAGCGCTTGGAGGAATGCGAGAGACGGGTGAATGACCCAAGCAGAAAGCGCTTGGAGGAAGTGTGAGAGAACTGTGAATGAGCAAAGCAAAAAGTGCTTGAGGGAAATGCGAAGACAAGGCTGAATGAGCCAAGAAGAAAGCACTTGGAGGAAATGCGAGATAAGTGTGAATTTGCCAAGTAGAAAGCGCTTGGAGGAAATGGGAGAGATGGGTAAATGAGCCAAGCAGAAAGCGCTTTGAGAAAATGCAGGAGATGGGTGAATGAGCCAAGCAGAAAGCGCTTGGAGGAAATGCATTAGAAGTCTGAATGAACCAAGCAGAAAGCGCTTGGAGGAAATGTTAGAGACGGGTAAATGAGCCAAACAGAAAGTGCTTGGAGGAAATGCGAGAGAAGGATGAAGGATCCGAGCAGATAGCGCTTGGAGGTAATGTGAGAGATGGGTGAATGACCAAAGCAGAATTCGCTTGGAGGAAATGTGAGAGAAGGGTGAATGAGCCTAGCAGAAAGCGCTTGGGGGAAATGCGAGAGATGGGTGAATGACCCAAGCAGAATTCGCTTTGAGGAAATGCGAGAGAAGGGTGAATGACCCAAGCAGAAAGCGCTAGGAGGAAATGTGAGAGAAGGGTGAATGAGCGAAGGAGAAAGTGCTTGGAACAACTGTGAGAGAAGGGTGAATGAGCCAAGCAGAAAGCACTTGGAGGAAATGCGAGTGACTGTTGAATGAGCCAAGCAGAAAGCGCTTGGAAGAAATACGAGAGATGGATAAATGAGCCAAGCAGAAAG
Source organism: Crotalus helleri (assembly GCA_024509115.1). Lineage (NCBI taxonomy): Eukaryota > Metazoa > Chordata > Lepidosauria > Squamata > Viperidae > Crotalus > Crotalus helleri. Next base: position 41,789,696 of record JAKSXO010000008.1, read on the forward strand.
CACTTGGAGGAAATGTGAGAGAAGGGTGAGTGAGCCAAGTAGAAAGCTCTTGGAGGAAATGCGAGAGATGGGTGAATGAGCCAAGCAGAAAGTGCTTTGAGGAAATGCGAGAGAAGGGTGAATGAGCCTAGCAGAAAGCGCTTGGAAAAAATGCGAGAGAAGAGTGAATGAACCAAGCAGAAAGCGCTTGGCGGAAATACGAGAGACTGTTGAATGAGCCAAGGAGAAAGCGCTTGGAGGAAATGAGAGAGAAGGGTGAATGAACCAATGAAAAGCTCTTGGAAGAAATCTGAGAGAAGGCTGAATGGGCCAAGCAGAATGCGCTTGGAGGAAATGCGAGAGAACGCTGAATAAGCCAAGGAGAAAGCGCTTGGAGGAAATGCGAGAGAAGGCTGAATGAGCCAAGTAGAATGCACTTGTAGGAAATACGAAAGAAGGCTGAGCCAAGCAGAAAGTGCTTGGAGGAAATGCGAGAGACTGTTGAATAAGCCAAGGAGAAAGTGCTTGGAGGAAATGCGAGAGATGGATGAATGAGGAAAGCAAATAGTGATAGAGGGAAATGTGAAGAGAAGGCTGAATGAGCTAAGCAGAAAGCACGTGGAGGAAATGTGAGAGAAGGGTGAATGAACCAAGGAGAAAGCGCTTGGAGGAAATGCGAGAGAAGGGTGAATGATCCGAGCAGAAAGCGCTTGGAGGAAATGCGAGAGATGGGTGAATGAACCAAGCAGAAAGCGCTGTGTGGAAATGCGAGAGAAGGGTGAATGAGCCTAGCAGAAAGCGCTTGGGGGAAATGCGAGAAATGGGTGAAGGAGCCAAGCAGAAAGCGCTTGGAGGAAATGCGTGAGAAGGCTGAATAAACCAAGGAGAAAGCGCTTGGAGGAATGCGAGAGACGGGTGAATGACCCAAGCAGAAAGCGCTAGGAGGAAATCCGAGAGAAGGGTGAATGAGCCAAGGAAAAAGTGCTTGGAAAAAATGTGAGAGAAGGGTAAATGAGACAAGCAGAAAGCGCTTGGAGGAAATGTGAGTTACTGTTGAATGAGCCAAGCAGAAAGCGCTTGGAAGAAATACGAGAGATGGATGAATGAGCCAAGCAGAAAGCATTTGGAGGAAATGTGAGAGAAGTGTGAGTGAGCCAAGTAGAAAGCTCTTGGAGAAAATGCGAGAGACGGGTGAATGAGCCAAGCAGAATACGCTTTGAGGAAATGCGAGAGAAGGGTGAATGAGCCTAGCAGAAAGCGCTTGGTGGAAATACGAGAGACTGTTGAATGAGCCAAGGAGAAAGCGCTTGGAGGAAATACGAGAGACGGGTGAGTGACCCAAGCAGAAAGCGCTAGGAGGAAATGAGAGAGAAGGGTGAATGAACCAATGAAAAGCTCTTGGAAGAAATCTGAGAGAAGGCTGAATGGGCCAAGCAGAATGCGCTTGGAGGAAATGCGAGTGACCGTTGAATGAACCAAGGAGAAAGCGCTTGGAAGAAATATGAGAGACTGTTGAATGAGCCAAGGAGAAGGCGCTTGGAGGAAATGAGAGAGAAGGGTGAATGAACAAATGAAAAGCTCTTGGAAGAAATCTGAGAGAAGTCTTAATGGGCCATGGAGAAAGCGCTTGGAGGGAATGCAAAAGAAGGCTGAGCCAAGCAGAAAGTGCTTGGAGGAAATACGAGAGACGGATGAATGTGGAAAGCAAAAAGTGCTAGAGGGAAATGTGAAGAGAAGGCTGAATGAGCTAAGCAGAAAGCACGTGGAGGAAATGTGAGAGAAGGGTGAATGAACCAAGGAGAAAGCGCTTGGAGGAATGCGAGAGACGGGTGAATGACCCAAGCAGAAAGCGCTTGGAGGAAGTGTGAGAGAACTGTGAATGAGCAAAGCAAAAAGTGCTTGAGGGAAATGCGAAGACAAGGCTGAATGAGCCAAGAAGAAAGCACTTGGAGGAAATGCGAGATAAGTGTGAATTTGCCAAGTAGAAAGCGCTTGGAGGAAATGGGAGAGATGGGTAAATGAGCCAAGCAGAAAGCGCTTTGAGAAAATGCAGGAGATGGGTGAATGAGCCAAGCAGAAAGCGCTTGGAGGAAATGCGTTAGAAGTCTGAATGAACCAAGCAGAAAGCGCTTGGAGGAAATGTTACAGACGGGTAAATGAGCCAAACAGAAAGTGCTTGGAGGAAATGCGAGAGAAGGATGAAGGATCCGAGCAGATAGCGCTTGGAGGTAATGTGAGAGATGGGTGAATGACCAAAGCAGAATTCGCTTGGAGGAAATGTGAGAGAAGGGTGAATGAGCCTAGCAGAAAGCGCTTGGGGGAAATGCGAGAGATGGGTGAATGACCCAAGCAGAATTCGCTTTGAGGAAATGCGAGAGAAGGGTGAATGACCCAAGCAGAAAGCGCTAGGAGGAAATGTGAGAGAAGGGTGAATGAGCGAAGGAGAAAGTGCTTGGAACAACTGTGAGAGAAGGGTGAATGAGCCAAGCAGAAAGCACTTGGAGGAAATGCGAGTGACTTTTGAATGAGCCAAGCAGAAAGCGCTTGGAAGAAATACGAGAGATGGATGAATGAGCCAAGCAGAAAGCACTTGGAGGAAATGTGAGAGAAGGGTGAGTGAGCCAAGTAGAAAGCTCTTGGAGGAAATGCGAGAGATGGGTGAATGAGCCAAGCAGAAAGTGCTTTGAGGAAATGCGAGAGAAGGGTGAATGAGCCTAGCAGAAAGCGCTTGGAAAAAATGCGAGAGAAGAGTGAATGAACCAAGCAGAAAGCGCTTGGCGGAAATACGAGAGACTGTTGAATGAGCCAAGGAGAAAGCGCTTGGAGGAAATGAGAGAGAAGGGTGAATGAACCAATGAAAAGCTCTTGGAAGAAATCTGAGAGAAGGCTGAATGGGCCAAGCAGAATGCGCTTGGAGGAAATGCGAGAGAACGCTGAATAAGCCAAGGAGAAAGTGCTTGGAGGAAATGCGAGAGAAGGCTGAATGAGCCAAGTAGAATGCACTTGTAGGAAATACGAAAGAAGGCTGAGCCAAGCAGAAAGTGCTTGGAGGAAATGCGAGAGACTGTTGAATAAGCCAAGGAGAAAGTGCTTGGAGGAAATGCGAGAGATGGATGAATGAGGAAAGCAAATAGTGCTAGAGGGAAATGTGAATAGAAGGCTGAATGAGCTAAGCAGAAAGCACGTGGAGGAAATGTGAGAGAAGGGTGAATGAACCAAGGAGAAAGCGCTTGGAGGAAATGCGAGAGAAGGGTGAATGATCCGAGCAGAAAGCGCTTGGAGGAAATGCGAGAGATGGGTGAATGAACCAAGCAGAAAGCGCTGTGTGGAAATGCGAGAGAAGGGTGAATGAGCCTAGCAGAAAGCGCTTGGGGGAAATGCGAGAAATGGGTGAAGGAGCCAAGCAGAAAGCGCTTGGAGGAAATGCGTGAGAAGGCTGAATAAACCAAGGAGAAAGCGCTTGGAGGAATGCGAGAGACGGGTGAATGACCCAAGCAGAAAGCGCTAGGAGGAAATCCGAGAGAAGGGTGAATGAGCCAAGGAAAAAGTGCTTGGAAAAAATGTGAGAGAAGGGTAAATGAGACAAGCAGAAAGCGCTTGGAGGAAATGTGAGTTACTGTTGAATGAGCCAAGCAGAAAGCCCTTGGAAGAAATACGAGAGATGGATGAATGAGCCAAGCAGAAAGCATTTGGAGGAAATGTGAGAGAAGTGTGAGTGAGCCAAGTAGAAAGCTCTTGGAGAAAATGCGAGAGACGGGTGAATGAGCCAAGCAGAATACGCTTTGAGGAAATGCGAGAGAAGGGTGAATGAGCCTAGCAGAAAGCGCTTGGTGGAAATACGAGAGACGGGTGAGTGACCCAAGCAGAAAGCGCTAGGAGGAAATGAGAGAGAAGGGTGAATGAACCAATGAAAAGCTCTTGGAAGAAATCTGAGAGAAGGCTGAATGGGCCAAGCAGAATGCGCTTGGAGGAAATGCGAGTGACCGTTGAATGAACCAAGGAGAAAGCGCTTGGAAGAAATATGAGAGACTGTTGAATGAGCCAAGGAGAAGGCGCTTGGAGGAAATGAGAGAGAAGGGTGAATGAACAAATGAAAAGCACTTGGAAGAAATCTGAGAGAAGTCTTAATGGGCCATGGAGAAAGCGCTTGGAGGGAATGCAAAAGAAGGCTGAGCCAAGCAGAAAGTGCTTGGAGGAAATACGAGAGACGGATGAATGTGGAAAGCAAAAAGTGCTAGAGGGAAATGTGAAGAGAAGGCTGAATGAGCTAAGCAGAAAGCACGTGGAGGAAATGTGAGAGAAGGGTGAATGAACCAAGGAGAAAGCGCTTGGAGGAATGCGAGAGACGGGTGAATGACCCAAGCAGAAAGCGCTTGGAGGAAGTGTGAGAGAACTGTGAATGAGCAAAGCAAAAAGTGCTTGAGGGAAATGCGAAGACAAGGCTGAATGAGCCAAGAAGAAAGCACTTGGAGGAAATACGAGATAAGTGTTTATTTGCCAAGGAGAAAGCGCTTGGAGGAAATGAGAGAGAAGGCTGAATGAGCCAAGCAGAAAGCGCTTTGAGGAAATGCGAGAGATGGGTGAATGAGCCAAGCAGAAAGCGCTTGGAGGAAATGCGTTAGAAGTCTGAATGAACCAAGCAGAAAGCGCTTGGAGGAAATGTTAGAGACGGGTAAATGAGCCAAACAGAAAGTGCTTGGAGGAAATGCGAGAGAAGGATGAATGATCCGAGCAGATAGCGCTTGGAGGTAATGCGAGAGATGGGTGAATGACCCAAGCAGAATTCGCTTTGAGGAAATGCGAGAGAAGGGTGAATGAGCCTAGCAGAAAGCGCTTGGGGGAAATGCGAGAGATGGGTGAATGACCCAAGCAGAATTCGCTTTGAGAAAATGCGAGAGAAGGGTGAATGACCCAAGCAGAAAGCGCTAGGAGGAAATGCGAGAGAAGGGTGAATGGGCCAACGAGAAAGTGCTTGGAAAAACTGTGAGAGAAGGGTGAATGACCCAAGCAGAAATCACTTGGAGGAAATGCGAGTGACTGTTGAATGAGCCAAGCAGAAAGCGCTTGGAAGAAATACGAGAGATGGATGAATGAGCCAAGCAGAAAGCGCTTGGCGGAAATACGAGAGACTGTTGAATGAGCCAAGGAGAAAGCACTTGGAGGAAATGAGAGAGAAGGGTGAATGAACCAATGAAAAGCTCTTGGAAGAAATCTGAGAGAAGGCTGAATGGGCCAAGCAGAATGCGCTTGGAGGAAATGCGAGAGAACGCTGAATGAGCCAAGGAGAAAGCGCTTGGAGGAAATGCGAGAGAAGGCTGAATGAGCCAAGTAGAATGCACTTGTAGGAAATACGAAAGAAGGCTGAGCCAAGCAGAAAGTGCTTGGAGGAAATGCGAGAGACTGTTGAATAAGCCAAGGAGAAAGTGCTTGGAGGAAATGCGAGAGATGGATGAATGAGGAAAGCAAATAGTGCTAGAGGGAAATGTGAAGAGAAGGCTGAATGAGCTAAGCAGAAAGCACGTGGAGGAAATGTGAGAGAAGGGTGAATGAACCAAGGAGAAAGCGCTTGGAGGAATGCGAGAGACGGGTGAATGAGCCAAGCAGAAAGCGCTTGGAGGAAGTGCGAGAGACGGGTGAATGAGGAAAGCAAAAAGTGCTAGAGGGAAATGTGAAGAGACGGCTGAATGACCCAAGCAGAAAGCGCTAGGAGGAAATGCGAGAGAAGGGTGAATGGGCCAACGAGAAAGTGCTTGGAAAAACTGTGAGAGAAGGGTGAATGAGCCAAGCAGAAATCACTTGGAGGAAATGCGAGTGACTGTTGAATGAGCCAAGCAGAAAGTGCTTGGAAGAAATACGAGAGATGGATGAATGAGCCAAGCAGAAAGCACTTGGCAGAAATACGAGAGACTGTTGAATGAGCCAAGGAGAAAGTGCTTGGAGGAAATGCGAGAGATGGATGAATGAGGAAAGCAAATAGTGGTAGAGGGAAAGGTGAAGAGAAGGCTGAATGAGCTAAGCAGAAAGCACGTGGAGGAAATGTGAGAGAAGGGTGAATGAACCAAGGAGAAAGCGCTTGGAGGAATGCGAGAGACGGGTGAATGAGCCAAGCAGAAAGCGCTTGGAGGAAGTGCGAGAGATGGGTGAATGAGGAAAGCAAAAAGTGCTAGAGGGAAATGTGAAGAGACGGCTGAATGAGCTAAGCAGAAAGCACGTGGAGGAAATGTGAGAGAGAGGTGAATGACCCAAGCAGAAAGCGCTTGGAGGAAATGCGAGAGACGGGTGAATGAACCAAGCAGAAAGCGCTGTGAGGAAATGCGAGAGAAGGGTGAATGAGCCTAGCAGAAAGCGCTTGGGGGAAATGCGAGAAATGGTTGAATGAGCCAAGCAGAAAGCGCTTGGAGGAAATGCGTGAGAAGGCTGAATAAACCAAGGAGAAAGCGCTTGGAGGAATGCGAGAGACGGGTGAATGACCCAAGCAGAAAGCGCTAGGAGGAAATGCGAGAGAAGGGTGAAAGAGCCAAGGAAAAAGTGCTTGGAAAAAATGTGAGAGAAGGGTAAATGAGACAAGAAGAAAGCGCTTGGAGGAAATGTGAGTGACTGTTGAATGAGCCAAGCAGAAAGCGCTTGGAAGAAATACGAGAGATGGATGAATGAGCCAAGCAGAAAGCATTTGGAGGAAATGTGAGAGAAGTGTGAGTGAGCCAAGTAGAAAGCTCTTGGAGAAAATGCGAGAGATGGGTGAATGAGCCAAGCAGAAAACGCTTTGAGGAAATGCGAGAGAAAGGTGAATGAGCCTAGCAGAAAGCGCTTGGAAAAAATGTGAGAGAAGAGTGAATGAGCCAAGCAGAAAGCGCTTGGTGGAAATACGAGAGACTGTTGAATGAGCCAAGGAGAAAGCGCTTGGAGGAAATACGAGAGACGGGTGAGTGACCCAAGCAGAAAGCGCTAGGAGGAAATGAGAGAGAAGGGTGAATGAACCAATGAAAAGCTCTTGGAAGAAATCTGAGAGAAGGCTGAATGGGCCAAGCAGAATGCGCTTGGAGGAAATGCGAGTGACGGTTGAATGAACCAAGGAGAAAGCGCTTGGAAGAAATATGAGAGACTGTTGAATGAGCCAAGGAGAAGGCCCTTGGAGGAAATGAGAGAGAAGGGTGAATGAACCAATGAAAAGCTCTTGGAAGAAATCTGAGAGAAGTCTTAATGGGCCAAGGAGAAAGCGCTTGGAGGGAATGTGAGAGAAGGCTGAATGAGCCAAGCAGAAAGCGCTTGGAGGGAATGCAAAAGAAGGCTGAGCCAAGCAGAAAGTGCTTGGAGGAAATACGAGAGACGGATGAATGAGGAAAGCAAAAAGTGCTAGAGGGAAATGTGAAGAGAAGGCTGAATGAGCTAAGCAGAAAGCACGTGGAGGAAATGTGAGAGAAGGGTGAATGAACCAAAGAGAAAGCGCTTGGAGGAATGCGAGAGAAGGGTGAATGAACCAATGAAAAGCTCTTGGAAGAAATCTGAGAGAAGGCTGAATGGGCCAAGCAGAATGCGCTTGAGGAAATGCGAGAGAACGCTGAATAAGCCAAGGAGAAAGCGCTTGGAGGAAATGCGAGAGAAGGCTGAATGAGCCAAGTAGAATGCACTTGTAGGAAATACGAAAGAAGGCTGAGCCAAGCAGAAAGTGCTTGGAGGAAATGCGAGAGACTGTTGAATAAGCCAAGGAGAAAGTGCTTGGAGGAAATGCGAGAGATGGATGAATGAGGAAAGCAAATAGTGCTAGAGGGAAATGTGAAGAGAAGGCTGAATGAGCTAAGCAGAAAGCACGTGGAGGAAATGTGATAGAAGGGTGAATGGGCCAACGAGAAAGTGCTTGGAAAAACTGTGAGAGAAGGGTGAATGAGCCAAGCAGAAATCACTTGGAGGAAATGCGAGAGATGGATGAATGAGCCAAGCAGAAAGCACTTGGAGGAAATGTGAGAGAAGGGTGAGTGAGCCAAGCAGAAAGCTCTTGGAGGAAATGCGAGAGATGGGTGAATGAGCCAAGCAGAAAGCGCTGGGAAAAAATGCGAGAGAAGAGTGAATGAGCCAAGCAGAAAGCGCTTGGCGGAAATACGAGAGACTGTTGAATGAGCCAAGGAGAAAGCGCTTGGAGGAAATGAGAGAGAAGGGTGAATGAACCAATGAAAAGCTCTTGGAAGAAATCTGAGAGAAGGCTGAATGGGCCAAGCAGAATGCGCTTGGAGGAAATGCGAGAGAACGCTGAATGAGCCAAGGAGAAAGCGCTTGGAGGAAATGCGAGAGAAGGCTGAATGAGCCAAGTAGAATGCACTTGTAGGAAATAGGAAAGAAGGCTGAGCCAAGCAGAAAGTGCTTGGAGGAAATGCGAGAGACGGTTGAATAAGCCAAGGAGAAAGTGCTTGGAGGAAATGCGAGAGATGGATGAATGAGGAAAGCAAATAGTGCTAGAGGGAAATGTGAAGAGAAGGCTGAATGAGCTAAGCAGAAAGCACGTGGAGGAAATGTGAGAGAAGGGTGAATGAACCAAAGAGAAAGCGCTTGGAGGAATGCGAGAGACGGATGAATGAGCCAAGCAGAAAGCGCTTGGAGGAAGTGCAAGAGACGGGTGAATGAGGAAAGCAAAAAGTGCTAGAGGGAAATGTGAAGAGACGGCTGAATGACCCAAGCAGAAAGCGCTAGGAGGAAATGCGAGAGAAGGGTGAATGGGCCAACGAGAAAGTGCTTGGAAAAACTGTGAGAGAAGGGTGAATGAGCCAAGCAGAAATCACTTGGAGGAAATGCGAGTGACTGTTGAATGAGCGAAGCAGAAAGTGCTTGGAAGAAATACGAGAGATGGATGAATGAGCCAAGCAGAAAGCACTTGGAGGAAATGTGAGAGAAGGGTGAGTGAGCCAAGCAGAAAGCGCTGGGAAAAAATGCGAGAGAAGAGTGAATGAGCCAAGCAGAAAGCGCTTGGTGGAAATACGAGAGACTGTTGAATGAGCCAAGGAGAAAGCGCTTGGAGGAAATGAGAGAGAAGGGTGAATGAACCAATGAAAAGCTCTTGGAAGAAATCTGAGAGAAGGCTGAATGGGCCAAGCAGAATGCGCTTGGAGGAAATGCGAGAGAACGCTGAATGAGCCAAGGAGAAAGCGCTTGGAGGAAATGCGAGAGAAGGCTGAATGAGCCAAGTAGAATGCACTTGTAGGAAATACGAAAGAAGGCTGAGCCAAGCAGAAAGTGCTTGGAGGAAATGCGAGAGACTGTTGAATAAGCCAAGGAGAAAGTGCTTGGAGGAAATGCGAGAGATGGATCAATGAGGAAAGCAAATAGTGCTAGAGGGAAATGTGAAGAGAAGGCTGAATGAGCTAAGCAGAAAGCACGTGGAGGAAATGTGAGAGAAGGGTGAATGGGCCAACGAGAAAGTGCTTGGAAAAACTGTGAGAGAAGGGTGAATGAGCCAAGCAGAAATCACTTGGAGGAAATGCGAGTGACTGTTGAATGAGCCAAGCAGAAAGCGCTTGGAAGAAATACGAGAGATGGATGAATGACCCAAGCAGAAAGCACTTGGAGGAAATGGAGAGAAGGGTGAGTGAGCCAAGCAGAAAGCTCTTGGAGGAAATGCGAGAGATGGGTGAATGAGCCAAGCAGAAAGCTCTGGGAAAAAATGCGAGAGAAGAGTGAATAAGCCAAGCAGAAAGCGCTTGGCGGAAATACGAGAGACTGTTGAATGAGCCAAGGAGAAAGCGCTTGGAGGAAATGAGAGAGAAGGGTGAATGAACCAATGAAAAGCTCTTGGAAGAAATCTGAGAGAAGGCTGAATGGGCCAAGCAGAAAGTGCTTGGAGGAAATGCGAGAGACTGTTGAATAAGCCAAGGAGAAAGTGCTTGGAGGAAATGCGAGAGATGGATGAATGAGGAAAGCAAATAGTGCTAGAGGGAAATGTGAAGAGAAGGCTGAATGAGCTAAGCAGAAAGCACGTGGAGGAAATGTGAGAGAAGGGTGAATGAACCAAGGAGAAAGCGCTTGGAGGAATGCGAGAGACGGGTGAATGAGCCAAGCAGAAAGCGCTTGGAGGAAGTGCGAGAGACGGGTGAATGAGGAAAGCAAAAATTGCTAGAGGGAAATGTGAAGAGACGGCTGAATGAGCTAAGCAGAAAGCACGTGGAGGAAATGTGAGAGAGGGGTGAATGACCCAAGCAGAAAGCGCTTGGAGGAAATGCGAGAGAAGGGTGAATGATCCGAGCAGAAAGCGCTTGGAGGAAATGCGAGAGACGGGTGAATGAACCAAGCAGAAAGCGCTGTGAGGAAATGCGAGAGAAGGGTGAATGAGCCTAGCAGAAAGTGCTTGGAGGAAATGCGAGAGATGGATGAATGAGGAAAGCAAATAGTGCTAGAGGGAAATGTGAAGAGAAGGCTGAATGAGCTAAGCAGAAAGCACGTGGAGGAAATGTGAGAGAAGGGTGAATGAACCAAGGAGAAAGCGCTTGGAGGAATGCGAGAGACAGGTGAATGACCCAGGCAGAAAGCGCTTGGAGGAAGTGCGAGAGACGGGTGAATGAGGAAAGCAAAAAGTGCTAGAGGGAAATGTGAAGAGACGGCTGAATGACCCAAGCAGAAAGCGCTAGGAGGAAATGCGAGAGAAGGGTGAATGGGCCAAGCAGAATGCGCTTGGAGGAAATGCGAGAGAACGCTGAATGAGCCAAGGAGAAAGCGCTTGGAGGAAATGCGAGAGAAGGCTGAATGAGCCAAGTAGAATGCACTTGTAGGAAATACGAAAGAAGGCTGAGCCAAGCAGAAAGTGCTTGGAGGAAATGCGAGAGACTGTTGAATAAGCCAAGGAGAAAGTGCTTGGAGGAAATGCGAGAGATGGATGAATGAGTAAAGCAAATAGTGCTAGAGGGAAATGTGAGGAGAAGGCTGAATGAGATAAGCAGAAAGCACGTGGAGGAAATGTGAGAGAAGGGTGAATGAACCAAGGAGAAAGCGCTTGGAGGAATGCGAGAGACGGGTGAATGAGCCAAGCAGAAAGCGCTTGGAGGAAGTGCGAGAGACGGGTGAATGAGGAAAGCAAAAAGTGCTAGAGGGAAATGTGAAGAGACGGCTGAATGAGCTAAGCAATAAGCACGTGGAGGAAATGTGAGAGAGGGGTGAATGACCCAAGCAGAATGCGCTTGGAGGAAATGCGAGTGACTGTTGAATGAGCCAAGCAGAAAGCGCTTGGAAGAAATATGAGAGATGGATGAATGAGCCAAGCAGAAAGCACTTGGAGGAAATGTGAGAGAAGGGTGAATGGGCCAACGAGAAAGTGCTTGGAAAAACTGTGAGAGAATGGTGAATGAGCCAAGCAGAAAGCACTTGGAGGAAATGCGAGTGACTGTTGAATGAGCCAAGCAGAAAGCGCTTGGAAGAAATACGAGAGATGGATGAATGAGCCAAGCAGAAAGCACTTGGAGGAAATGTGAGAGAAGGGTGAGTGAGCCAAGCAGAAAGCTCTTGGAGGAAATGCGAGAGATGGGTGAATGAGCCAAGCAGAAAGCGCTGGGAAAAAATGCGAGAGAAGAGTGAATGAGCCAAGCAGAAAGCACTTGGAGGAAATGCGAGTGACTGTTGAATGAGCCAAGCAGAAAGCGCTTGGAAGAAATATGAGAGATGGATGAATGAGCCAAGGAGAAAGCACTTGGAGGAAATGCGAGAGAAGGATGAATGTTCCGAGCAGATAGCGCTTGGAGGTAATGCGAGAGACGGGTGAATGACCCAAGCAGAATTCGCTTTGAGGAAATGCGAGAGAAGGGTGAATGAGCCTAGCAGAAAGCGCTTGGGGGAAATGCGAGAGATGGGTGAATGACCCAAGCAGAATTCGCTTTGAGGAAATGTGAGAGAAGGGTGAATGACCCAAGCAGAAAGCGCTAGGAGGAAATACGAGAGAAGGGTGAATGAGCCAAGGAGAAAGTGCTTGGAAAAAATGTGAGAGAAGGGTGAATGAGCCAAGCAGAAAGTGCTTGGAGGAAATGCGAGAGACTGTTGAATAAGACAAGGAGAAAGCGCTTGGAGGAAATGCGAGAGAACGCTGAATGAGCCAAGGAGAAAGCGCTTGGAGGAAATGCGACAGAAGGCTGAATGAGCCAAGTAGAATGCACTTGTAGGAAATACGAAAGAAGGCTGAGCCAAGCAGAAAGTGCTTGGAGGAAATGCGAGAGACTGTTGAATAAGCCAAGGAGAAAGTGCTTGGAGGAAATGCGAGAGATGGATGAATGAGGAAAGTAAATAGTGCTAGAGGGAAATGTGAAGAGAAGGCTGAATGAGCTAAGCAGAAAGCACGTGGAGGAAATGTGAGAGAAGGGTGAATGAACCAAGGAGAAAGCGCTTGGAGGAATGCGAGAGACGAGTGAATGAGCCAAGCAGAAAGCGCTTGGAGGAAGTGCAAGAGACGGGTGAATGAGGAAAGCAAAAAGTGCTAGAGGGAAATGTGAAGAGACGGCTGAATGACCCAAGCAGAAAGCGCTAGGAGGAAATGCGAGAGAAGGGTGAATGGGCCAACGAGAAAGTGCTTGGAAAAACTGTGAGAGAAGGGTGAATGAGCCAAGCAGAAATCACTTGGAGGAAATGCGAGTGACTGTTGAATGAGCCAAGCAGAAAGCGCTTGGAAGAAATACGAGAGATGGATGAATGAGCCAAGCAGAAATCACTTGGAGGAAATGTGAGAGAAGGGTGAGTGAGCCAAGCAGAAAGCTCTTGGAGGAAATGCGAGAGATGGGTGAATGAGCCAAGGAGAAAGCGCTGGGAAAAAATGCGAGAGAAGAGTGAATGAGCCAAGCAGAATGCGCTTGGCGGAAATACGAGAGACTGTTGAATGAGCCAAGGAGAAAGCGCTTGGACTAAATGAGAGAGAAGGGTGAATGAACCAATTAAAAAACTCGTGGAAGAAATCTGAAAGAAGGCTGAATGGGCCAAGCAGAATGCGCTTGGAGGAAATGCGAGAGAACGCTGAATGAGCCAAGGAGAAAGCGCTTGGAGGAAATGCGAGAGAAGGCTGAATGAGCCAAGTAGAATGCACTTGTAGGAAATACGAAAGAAGGCTGAGCCAAGTAGAAAGTGCTTGGAGGAAATGCGAGAGACTGTTGAATAAGCCAAGGAGAAAGTGCTTGGAGGAAATGCGAGAGATGGATGAATGAGGAAAGCAAATAGTGCTAGAGGGAAATGTAAAGAGAAGGCTGAATGAGCTAAGCAGAAAGCACGTGGAGGAAATGTGACAGAAGGGTGAATGAACCAAGGAGAAAGCGCTTGGAGGAATGCGAGAGACGGGTGAATGAGCCAAGCAGAAAGCGCTTGGAGGAAGTGCGAGAGACGGGTGAATGAGGAAAGCAAAAAGTGCTAGAGGGAAATGTGAAGAGACGGCTGAATGACCCAAGCAGAAAGCACTAGGAGGAAATGCGAGAGAAGGGTGAATGGGCCAACGAGAAAGTGCTTGGAAAAACTGTGAGAGAAGGGTGAATGAGCCAAGCAGAAATCACTTGGAGGAAATGCGAGTGACTGTTGAATGAGCCAAGCAGAAAGCGCTTGGAAGAAATACGAGAGATGGATGAATGAGCCAAGCAGAAAGCACTTGGAGGAAATGTGAGAGAAGGGTGAGTGAGCCAAACAGAAAGCTCTTGGAGGAAATGCGAGAGATGGGTGAATGAGCCAAGCAGAAAGCGCTTGGCGGAAATACGAGAGACTGTTGAATGAGCCAAGGAGAAAGCGCTTGGAGGAAATGAGAGAGAAGGGTGAATGAACCAATGAAAAGCTCTTGGAAGAAATCTGAGAGAAGGCTCAATGGGCCAAGCAGAATGCGCTTGGAGGAAATGCGAGAGAACGCTGAATGAGCCAAGGAGAAAGCGCTTGGAGGAAATGCGAGAGAAGGCTGAATGAGCCAAGTAGAATGCACTTGTAGGAAATACGAAAGAAGGCTGAGCCAAGCAGAAAGTGCTTGGAGGAAATGCGAGAAACTGTTGAATAAGCCAAGGAGAAAGTGCTTGGAGGAAATGCGAGAGATGGATGAATGAGGAAAGCAAATAGTGCTAGAGGGAAATGTGAAGAGAAGGCTGAATGAGCTAAGCAGAAAGCACGTGGAGGAAATGTGAGAGAAGGTTGAATGAACCAAGGAGAAAGCGCTTGGAGGAATGCGAGAGACGGGTGAATGAGCCAAGCAGAAAGCGCTTGGAGGAAGTGCGAGAGACGGGTGAATGAGGAAAGCAAAATGTGCTAGAGGGAAATGTGAAGAGACGGCTGAATGAGCTAAGCAGAAAGCACGTGGAGGAAATGTGAGAGAGGGGTGAATGACCCAAGCAGAAAGCGCTTGGAGGAAATGCGAGAGAAGGGTGAATGATCCGAGCAGAAAGCGCTTGGAGGAAATGCGAGAGACGGGTGAATGAACCAAGGAGAAAGCGCTGTGAGGAAATGCGAGAGAAGGGTGAATGAGCCTAGCAGAAAGTGCTTGGAGGAAATGCGAGAGATGGATGAATGAGGAAAGCAAATAGTGCTAGAGGGAAATGTGAAGAGAAGGCTGAATGAGCTAAGCAGAAAGCACGTGGAGGAAATGTGAGAGAAGGGTGAATGAACCAAGGAGAAAGCGATTGGAGGAATGCAAGAGACGGGTGAATGACCCAGGCAGAAAGCGCTTGGAGGAAGTGCGAGAGACGGGTGAATGAGGAAAGCAAAAAGTGCTAGAGGGAAATGTGAAGAGAAGGCTGAATGAGCTAAGCAATTAACACGTGGAGGAAATGTGAGAGAGGGGTGAATGACCCAAGCAGAAAGCGCTTGGAGGAAATGCGAGAGACGGGTGAACGACCCAAGCAGAAAGCGGTTAGATAAAATTTGAGAGAAGTCTGAATGAACCAAGCAGAAAGCGCTTGGAGGAAATGTTAGAGACGGGTGAATGAGCCAAGCTGAAAGCGCTTGGAGGAAATGCGAGAGAAGGCTGAATGAGACAAGCAGAAAGCGGTTAAAAAAATTCGAGAGAAAGCTGAATGAGCTAAGCAGAAAGCACTTGGAGGAAATGTGAGAGAAGGGTGAATGAGCCAAGCAGAAAGCGTTTGGAGGAAATGCGAGAGATGGGTGAATGAGCCATGCAGAAAGCGCTTGGAGGAAATGTGAGAGAAGGGTGAATGAGCCAAGCAGAAAGCAGTTAGAGAAAATTCAAGAGAAGACTGAATGAGCCAAGCAGAAAGCGCTTGGAAGAAATACGAGAGACGGATGAATGAGGAAAGCAAAAAGTGCTTTAGGGACATGCCAAGAGTAGGCTGAATTAGACAACAGAAAGCACTTGGAGGAAACGTGAGAGAAGGGTGAATGAGCCAAGTAGAAAGCGCTTGGAGGAAAGGCGTTAGAAGTCTGAATGAACCAAGCAGAAAGCGCTATGGAAATGTTAGAGATGGGTGAATGAGCCAAGCAGAAAGCACTTGGAGGAAATGTGAGAGAAGAGTGAATGAGCCAAGCAGAAAGCGCTTGGTGGAAATGCGGTAGAAGTCTGAATTAACCAAGCAGAAAGCGCTTGGAGGAAATGTTAGAGACGGGTGAATGAGCCAAGCAGAAAGCGCTTGGAGAAAATGCAAGAGAAGGGTGAATGATCCGAGCAGAAAGCGCTTGGAGGAAACGCGAGAGACGGGTGAACGACCCAAGCAGAAAGCGGTTAGAGAAAATTCGAGAGAAGGCTGAATGAGCCAAGCAGAAAGCGCTTGGAGGAAATGTAAGAGAAGGGTGAATGTTCCGAGCAGAAAGCGCTTGGAGGAAATGCGAGACACGGGTGAATAAGCCAAGCAGAAAGCGGTTAGAGAACATTCGAGAGAAGTCTGAATGAACCAAGCAGAAAGCGCTTTGAGGAAATGTTAGAGACGGGTGAATGAGCCAATCTGAAAGCGCTTGGAGGAAATGCGAGAGAAGGGTGAATGAGAAAAGCAGAAAGTGCTTGGAGGAAATGCGAGAGAAGGCTGAATGAGACAAGCAGAAAGCACGTGGAGGAAATGTGAGAGAAGGGTGAATGAACCAAGGAGAAAGCGCTTGGAGGAATGCGAGAGATGGGTGAATGACCCAAGCAGAAAGCGCTTGGAGGAAGTGTGAGAGAACTGTGAATGAGCAAAGCAAAAAGTGCTTGAGGGAAATGCGAAGACTAGGCTGAATGAGCCAAGAAGAAAGCACTTGGAGGAAATGCGAGATAAGTGTGAATTTGCCAAGCAGAAAGCGCTTGGAGGAAATGGGAGATAAGTGTGAATTTGCCAAGCAGAAAGCGCTTGGAGGAAATGGGAGAGAAGGCTGAATGAGCCAAGCAGAAAGCGCTTTGAGGAAATGCGAAAGATGGGTGAATGAGCCAAGCAGAAAGCGCTTGGAGGAAATGCGTTAGAAGTCTGAATGAACCAAGCAGAAAGCGCTTGGAGGAAATGTTAGAGACGGGTAAATGAGCCAAACAGAAAGTGCTTGGAGGAAATGCGAGAGAATGATGAATGATCCGAGCAGATAGCGCTTGGAGGTAATGCGAGAGACGGGTGAATGACCCAAGCAGAATTCGCTTTGAGGAAATGCGAGAGAAGGGTGAATGAGCCTAGCAGAAAGCGCTTGGGGGAAATGCGATAGATGGGTGAATGACCCAAGCAGAATTCGCTTTGAGGAAATGTGAGAGAAGGGTGAATGAGCCAAGCAGAAAGTGCTTTGAGGAAATGCGAGAGAAGGGTGAATGAGCCTAGCAGAAAGCGCTTGGAAAAAATACGAGAGAAGAGTGAATGAGCCAAGCAGAAAGCACTTGGAGGAAATGCGAGTGACTGTTGAATGAGCCAAGCAGAAAGCGCTTGGAAGAAATATGAGAGATGGATGAATGAGCCAAGCAGAAAGCACTTGGAGGAAATGTGAGAGAAGGGTGAGTGAGCCAAGTAGAAAGCTCTTGGAGGAAATGCGAGAGATGGGTGAATGAGCCAAGCAGAAAGTGCTTTGAGGAAATGCGAGAGAAGGGTGAATGAGCCTAGCAGAAAGCGCTTGGAAAAAATGCGAGAGAAGAGTGAATGAGCCAAGCAGAAAGCACTTGGAGGAAATGCGACTGACTGTTGAATAAGCCAAGGAGAAAGTGCTTGGAGGAAATGCGAGAGATGGATGAATGAGGAAAGCAAATAGTGCTAGAGGGAAATGTGAAGAGAAGGCTGAATGAGCTAAGCAGAAAGCACGTGGAGGAAATGTGAGAGAAGGGTGAATGGGCCAACGAGAAAGTGCTTGGAAAAACTGTGAGAGAAGGGTGAATGAGCCAAGCAGAAATCACTTGGAGGAAATGCGAGTGACTGTTGAATGTGCCAAGCAGAAAGCGCTTGGACGAAATACGAGAGATGGATGAATGAGCCAAGCAGAAAGCACTTGGAGGAAATGTGAGAGAAGGGTGAGTGAGCCAAGCAGAAAGCTCTTGGAGGAAATGCGAGAGATGGGTGAATGAGCCAAGCAGAAAGCGCTGGGAAAAAATGCGAGAGAAGAGTGAATGAGCCAAGCAGAAACCGCTTGGCGGAAATACGAGAGACTGTTGAATGAGCCAAGGAGAAAGCGCTTGGAGGAAATGTGAGAGAAGGGTGAGTGAGCCAAGTAGAAAGCTCTTGGAGGAAATGCGAGAGATTGGTGAATGAGCCAAGGAGAAAGCACTAGGAGGAAATACGAGAGAAGGGTGAATGAGCCAAGGAGAAAGTGCTTGGAAAAAATGTGAGAGAAGGGTGAATGAGCCAAGCAGAAAGCACTTGGAGGAAATGCGAGTGACTGTTGAATGAGCCAAGCAGAAAGCGCTTGGAAGAAATATGAGAGATGGATGAATGAGCCAAACAGAAAGCACTTGGAGGAAATGTGAGAGAAGGGTGAGTGAGCCAAGTAGAAAGCTCTTGGAGGAAATGCGAGAGATGGGTGAATGAGCCAAGCAGAAAGTGCTTTGAGGAAATGCGAGAGAAGGGTGAATGAGCCTAGCAGAAAGCGCTTGGAAAAAATGCGAGAGAAGAGTGAATGAACCAAGCAGAAAGCGCTTGGCAGAAATACGAGAGACTGTTGAATGAGCCAAGGAGAAAGCGCTTGGAGGAAATGAGAGAGAAGGGTGAATGAACCAATGAAAAGCTCTTGGAAGAAATCTGAGAGAAGGCTGAATGGGCCAAGCAGAATGCGCTTGGAGGAAATGCGAGAGAAGGCTGAATGAGCCAAGTAGAATGCACTTGTAGGAAATACGAAAGGAGGCTGAGCCAAGCAGAAAGTGCTTGGAGGAAATGCGAGAGACTGTTCAATAAGCCAAGGAGAAAGTGCTTGGAGGAAATGCGAGAGATGGATGAATGAGGAAAGCAAATAGTGCTAGAGGGAAATGTGAAGAGAAGGCTGAATGAGCTAAGCAGAAAGCACGTGGAGGAAATGTGAGAGAAGGGTGAATGAACCAAGGAGAAAGCGCTTGGAGGAATGCGAGAGACGGGTGAATGAGCCAGGCAGAAAGCGCTTGGAGGAAGTGCGAGAGACGGGTGAATGAGGAAAGCAAAAAGTGCTAGAGGGAAATGTGAAGAGAAGGCTGAATGAGCTAAGCAATAAGCACGTGGAGGAAATGTGAGAGAGGGGTGAATGACCCAAGCAGAAAGCGGTTAGATAAAATTTGAGAGATGGGTGAATGAGCCAAGCAGAAAGCGCTTGGAGGAAATGCGTTATAAGTCTGAATGAACCAAGCAGAAAAAGCTTGGAGGAAATGTTAGAGACGGGTAAATGAGCCAAACAGAAAGTGCTTGGAGGAAATGCGAGAGAAGGATGAATGATCCGAGCAGATAGCGCTTGTAGGTAATGCGAGAGATGGGTGAATGACCCAAGCAGAATTCGCTTTGAGGAAATGCGAGAGAAGGGTGAATGAGCCTAGCAGAAAGCACTTGGGGGAAATGCGAGAGATGGGTGAATGACCCAAGCAGAATTCGCTTTGAGAAAATGCGAGAGAAGGGTGAATGACCCAAGCAGAAAGCGCTAGGAGGAAATGCGAGAGAAGGGTGAATGAGCCAAGCAGAAATCACTTGGAGGAAATGCGAGTGACTGTTGAATGAGCCAAGCAGAAAGCGCTTGGAAGAAATACGAGAGATGGATGAATGAGCCAAGCAGAAAGCACTTGGAGGAAATGTGAGAGAAGGGTGAGTGAGCCAAGCAGAAAGCTCTTGGAGGAAATGCGAGAGATGGGTGAATGAGCCAAGCAGAAAGCGCTGGGAAAAAATGCGAGAGAAGAGTGAATGAGCCAAGCAGAAAGCGCTTGGCGGAAATACGAAAGACTGTTGAATGAGCCAAGGAGAAAGCGCTTGGAGGAAATGAGAGAGAAGGGTGAATGAACCAATGAAAAGCTCTTGGAAGAAATCTGAGAGAAGGCTGAATGGGCCAAGCAGAATGCGCTTGGAGGAAATGCGAGAGAACGCTGAATGAGCCAAGGAGAAAGCGCTTGGAGGAAATGCGAGAGAAGGCTGAATGAGCCAAGTAGAATGCACTTGTAGGAAATAGGAAAGAAGGCTGAGCCAAGCAGAAAGTGCTTGGAGGAAATGCGAGAGACGGTTGAATAAGCCAAGGAGAAAGTGCTTGGAGGAAATGCGAGAGATGGATGAATGAGGAAAGCAAATAGTGCTAGAGGGAAATGTGAAGAGAAGGCTGAATGAGCTAAGCAGAAAGCACGTGGAGGAAATGTGAGAGAAGGGTGAATGAACCAAAGAGAAAGCGCTTGGAGGAATGCGAGAGACGGATGAATGAGCCAAGCAGAAAGCGCTTGGAGGAAGTGCAAGAGACGGGTGAATGAGGAAAGCAAAAAGTGCTAGAGGGAAATGTGAAGAGACGGCTGAATGACCCAAGCAGAAAGCGCTAGGAGGAAATGCGAGAGAAGGGTGAATGGGCCAACGAGAAAGTGCTTGGAAAAACTGTGAGAGAAGGGTGAATGAGCCAAGCAGAAATCACTTGGAGGAAATGCGAGTGACTGTTGAATGAGTGAAGCAGAAAGTGCTTGGAAGAAATATGAGAGATGGATGAATGAGCCAAGCAGAAAGCACTTGGAGGAAATGTGAGAGAAGGGTGAGTGAGCCAAGCAGAAAGCTCTTGGAGGAAATGCGAGAGATGGGTGAATGAGCCAAGCAGAAAGCGCTGGGAAAAAATGCGAGAGAAGAGTGAATGAGCCAAGCAGAAAGCGCTTGGCGGAAATACGAAAGACTGTTGAATGAGCCAAGGAGAAAGCGCTTGGAGGAAATGAGAGAGAAGGGTGAATGAACCAATGAAAAGCTCTTGGAAGAAATCTGAGAGAAGGCTGAATGGGCCAAGCAGAATGCGCTTGGAGGAAATGCGAGAGAACGCTGAATGAGCCAAGGAGAAAGCGCTTGGAGGAAATGCGAGAGAAGGCTGAATGAGCCAAGTAGAATGCACTTGTAGGAAATACGAAAGAAGGCTGAGCCAAGCAGAAAGTGCTTGGAGGAAATGCGAGAGACTGTTGAATAAGCCAAGGAGAAAGTGCTTGGAGGAAATGCGAGAGATGGATGAATGAGGAAAGCAAATAGTGCTAGAGGGAAATGTGAAGAGAAGGCTGAATGAGCTAAGCAGAAAGCACGTGGAGGAAATGTGAGAGAAGGGTGAATGGGCCAACGAGAAAGTGCTTGGAAAAACTGTGAGAGAAGGGTGAATGAGCCAAGCAGAAATCACTTGGAGGAAATGCGAGTGACTGTTGAATGAGCCAAGCAGAAAGCGCTTGGAAGAAATACGAGAGATGGATGAATGAGCCAAGCAGAAAGCACTTGGAGGAAATGTGAGAGAAGGGTGAGTGAGCCAAGCAGAAAGCTCTTGGAGGAAATGCGAGAGATTGGTGAATGAGCCAAGCAGAAAGCGCTGGGAAAAAATGCGAGAGAAGAGTGAATAAGCCAAGCAGAAAGCGCTTGGCGGAAATACGAGAGACTGTTGAATGAGCCAAGGAGAAAGCGCTTGGAAGAAATGAGAGAGAAGGGTGAATGAACCAATGAAAAGCTCTTGGAAGAAATCTGAGAGAAGGCTGAATGGGCCAAGCAGAAAGTGCTTGGAGGAAATGCGAGAGACTGTTGAATAAGCCAAGGAGAAAGTGCTTGGAGGAAATGCGAGAGATGGATGAATGAGGAAAGCAAATAGTGCTAGAGGGAAATGTGAAGAGAAGGCTGAATGAGCTAAGCAGAAAGCACGTGGAGGAAATGTGAGAGAAGGGTGAATGAACCAAGGAGAAAGCGCTTGGAGGAATGCGAGAGAAGGGTGAATGAGCCTAGCAGAAAGTGCTTGGAGGAAATGCGAGAGATGGATGAATGAGGAAAGCAAATAGTGCTAGAGGGAAATGTGAAGAGAAGGCTGAATGAGCTAAGCAGAAAGCACGTGGAGGAAATGTGAGAGAAGGGTGAATGAACCAAGGAGAAAGCGCGTGGAGGAATGCGAGAGACAGGTGAATGACCCAGGCAGAAAGCGCTTGGAGGAAGTGCGAGAGACGGGTGAATGAGGAAAGCAAAAAGTGCTAGAGGGAAATGTGAAGAGACGGCTGAATGACCCAAGCAGAAAGCGCTAGGAGGAAATGCGAGAGAAGGGTGAATGGGCCAAGCAGAATGCGCTTGGAGGAAATGCGAGAGAAGGCTGAATGAGCCAAGTAGAATGCACTTGTAGGAAATACGAAAGAAGGCTGAGCCAAGCAGAAAGTGCTTGGAGGAAATGCGAGAGACTGTTGAATAAGCCAAGGAGAAAGTGCTTGGAGGAAATGCGAGAGATGGATGAATGAGTAAAGCAAATAGTGCTAGAGGGAAATGTGAGGAGAAGGCTGAATGAGCTAAGCAGAAAGCACGTGGAGGAAATGTGAGAGAAGGGTGAATGAACCAAGGAGAAAGCGCTTGGAGGAATGCGAGAGACGGGTGAATGAGCCAAGCAGAAAGCGCTTGGAGGAAGTGCGAAAGACGGGTGAATGAGGAAAGCAAAAAGTGCTAGAGGGAAATGTGAAGAGACGGCTGAATGAGCTAAGCAGAAAGCACGTGGAGGAAATGTGAGAGAGGGTTGAATGACCCAAGCAGAAAGCGCTTGGAGGAAATGCGAGAGAAGGGTGAATGAACCAATGAAAAGCTCTTGGAAGAAATCTGAGAGAAGGCTCAATGGGCCAAGCAGAATGCGCTTGGAGGAAATGCGAGAGAACGCTGAATGAGCCAAGGAGAAAGCGCTTGGAGGAAATGCGAGAGAAGGCTGAATGAGCCAAGTAGAATGCACTTGTAGGAAATACGAAAGAAGGCTGAGCCAAGCAGAAAGTGCTTGGAGGAAATGCGAGAAACTGTTGAATAAGCCAAGGAGAAAGTGCTTGGAGGAAATGCGAGAGATGGATGAATGAGGAAAGCAAATAGTGCTAGAGGGAAATGTGAAGAGAAGGCTGAATGAGCTAAGCAGAAAGCACGTGGAGGAAATGTGAGAGAAGGTTGAATGAACCAAGGAGAAAGCGCTTGGAGGAATGCGAGAGACGGGTGAATGAGCCAAGCAGAAAGCGCTTGGAGGAAGTGCGAGAGACGGGTGAATGAGGAAAGCAAAATGTGCTAGAGGGAAATGTGAAGAGACGGCTGAATGTGCTAAGCAGAAAGCACGTGGAGGAAATGTGAGAGAGGGGTGAATGACCCAAGCAGAAAGCGCTTGGAGGAAATGCGAGAGAAGGGTGAATGATCCGAGCAGAAAGCGCTTGGAGGAAATGCGAGAGACGGGTGAATGAACCAAGCAGAAAGCGCTGTGAGGAAATGCGAGAGAAGGGTGAATGAGCCTAGCAGAAAGTGCTTGGAGGAAATGCGAGAGATGGATGAATGAGGAAAGCAAATAGTGCTAGAGGGAAATGTGAAGAGAAGGCTGAATGAGCTAAGCAGAAAGCACGTGGAGGAAATGTGAGAGAAGGGTGAATGAACCAAGGAGAAAGCGATTGGAGGAATGCAAGAGACGGGTGAATGACCCAGGCAGAAAGCGCTTGGAGGAAGTGCGAGAGACGGGTGAATGAGGAAAGCAAAAAGTGCTAGAGGGAAATGTGAAGAGAAGGCTGAATGAGCTAAGCAATTAACACGTGGAGGAAATGTGAGAGAGGGGTGAATGACCCAAGCAGAAAGCGCTTGGAGGAAATGCGAGAGACGGGTGAACGACCCAAGCAGAAAGCGGTTAGATAAAATTTGAGAGAAGTCTGAATGAACCAAGCAGAAAGCGCTTGGAGGAAATGTTAGAGACGGGTGAATGAGCCAAGCTGAAAGCGCTTGGAGGAAATGCGAGAGAAGGCTGAATGAGACAAGCAGAAAGCGGTTAAAAAAATTCGAGAGAAAGCTGAATGAGCTAAGCAGAAAGCACTTGGAGGAAATGCGAGAGACGGGTGAACGACCCAAGCAGAAAGCGGTTAGATAAAATTTGAGAGAAGTCTGAATGAGCCAAGCAGAAAGCGTTTGGAGGAAATGCGAGAGATGGGTGAATGAGCCATGCAGAAAGCGCTTGGAGGAAATGTGAGAGAAGGGTGAATGAGCCAAGCAGAAAGCAGTTAGAGAAAATTCAAGAGAAGACTGAATGAGCCAAGCAGAAAGCGCTTGGAAGAAATACGAGAGACGGATGAATGAGGAAAGCAAAAAGTGCTTTAGGGACATGCCAAGAGTAGGCTGAATGAGACAACAGAAAGCACTTGGAGGAAACGTGAGAGAAGGGTGAATGAGCCAAGTAGAAAGCGCTTGGAGGAAAGGCGTTAGAAGTCTGAATGAACCAAGCAGAAAGCGCTTGGAGGAAATGTTAGAGACGGGTGAATGAGCCAAGCAGAAAGCGCTTGGAGGAAATGTGAGAGAAGAGTGAATGAGCCAAGCAGAAAGCGCTTGGTGGAAATGCGGTAGAAGTCTGAATTAACCAAGCAGAAAGCGCTTGGAGGAAATGTTAGAGACGGGTGAATGAGCCAAGCAGAAAGCGCTTGGAGAAAATGCAAGAGAAGGGTGAATGATCCGAGCAGAAAGCGCTTGGAGGAAACGCGAGAGACGGGTGAACGACCCAAGCAGAAAGCGGTTAGAGAAAATTCGAGAGAAGGCTGAATGAGCCAAGCAGAAAGCGCTTGGAGGAAATGTAAGAGAAGGGTGAATGTTCCGAGCAGAAAGCGCTTGGAGGAAATGCGAGACACGGGTGAATAAGCCAAGCAGAAAGCGGTTAGAGAACATTCGAGAGAAGTCTGAATGAACCAAGCAGAAAGCGCTTTGAGGAAATGTTAGAGACGGGTGAATGAGCCAATCTGAAAGCGCTTGGAGGAAATGCGAGAGAAGGGTGAATGAGAAAAGCAGAAAGTGCTTGGAGGAAATGCGAGAGAAGGCTGAATGAGACAAGCAGAAAGCACGTGGAGGAAATGTGAGAGAAGGGTGAATGAACCAAGGAGAAAGCGCTTGGAGGAATGCGAGAGATGGGTGAATGACCCAAGCAGAAAGCGCTTGGAGGAAGTGTGAGAGAACTGTGAATGAGCAAAGCAAAAAGTGCTTGAGGGAAATGCGAAGACTAGGCTGAATGAGCCAAGAAGAAAGCACTTGGAGGAAATGCGAGATAAGTGTGAATTTGCCAAGCAGAAAGCGCTTGGAGGAAATGGGAGATAAGTGTGAATTTGCCAAGCAGAAAGCGCTTGGAGGAAATGGGAGAGAAGGCTGAATGAGCCAAGCAGAAAGCGCTTTGAGGAAATGCGAAAGATGGGTGAATGAGCCAAGCAGAAAGCGCTTGGAGGAAATGCGTTAGAAGTCTGAATGAACCAAGCAGAAAGCGCTTGGAGGAAATGTTAGAGACGGGTAAATGAGCCAAACAGAAAGTGCTTGGAGGAAATGCGAGAGAATGATGAATGATCCGAGCAGATAGCGCTTGGAGGTAATGCGAGAGACGGGTGAATGACCCAAGCAGAATTCGCTTTGAGGAAATGCGAGAGAAGGGTGAATGAGCCTAGCAGAAAGCGCTTGGGGGAAATGCGATAGATGGGTGAATGACCCAAGCAGAATTCGCTTTGAGGAAATGTGAGAGAAGGGTGAATGAGCCAAGCAGAAAGTGCTTTGAGGAAATGCGAGAGAAGGGTGAATGAGCCTAGCAGAAAGCGCTTGGAAAAAATACGAGAGAAGAGTGAATGAGCCAAGCAGAAAGCACTTGGAGGAAATGCGAGTGACTGTTGAATGAGCCAAGCAGAAAGCGCTTGGAAGAAATATGAGAGATGGATGAATGAGCCAAGCAGAAAGCACTTGGAGGAAATGTGAGAGAAGGGTGAGTGAGCCAAGTAGAAAGCTCTTGGAGGAAATGCGAGAGATGGGTGAATGAGCCAAGCAGAAAGTGCTTTGAGGAAATGCGAGAGAAGGGTGAATGAGCCTAGCAGAAAGCGCTTGGAAAAAATGCGAGAGAAGAGTGAATGAGCCAAGCAGAAAGCACTTGGAGGAAATGCGACTGACTGTTGAATAAGCCAAGGAGAAAGTGCTTGGAGGAAATGCGAGAGATGGATGAATGAGGAAAGCAAATAGTGCTAGAGGGAAATGTGAAGAGAAGGCTGAATGAGCTAAGCAGAAAGCACGTGGAGGAAATGTGAGAGAAGGGTGAATGGGCCAACGAGAAAGTGCTTGGAAAAACTGTGAGAGAAGGGTGAATGAGCCAAGCAGAAATCACTTGGAGGAAATGCGAGTGACTGTTGAATGTGCCAAGCAGAAAGCGCTTGGACGAAATACGAGAGATGGATGAATGAGCCAAGCAGAAAGCACTTGGAGGAAATGTGAGAGAAGGGTGAGTGAGCCAAGCAGAAAGCTCTTGGAGGAAATGCGAGAGATGGGTGAATGAGCCAAGCAGAAAGCGCTGGGAAAAAATGCGAGAGAAGAGTGAATGAGCCAAGCAGAAACCGCTTGGCGGAAATACGAGAGACTGTTGAATGAGCCAAGGAGAAAGCGCTTGGAGGAAATGTGAGAGAAGGGTGAGTGAGCCAAGTAGAAAGCTCTTGGAGGAAATGCGAGAGATGGGTGAATGAGCCAAGGAGAAAGCACTAGGAGGAAATACGAGAGAAGGGTGAATGAGCCAAGGAGAAAGTGCTTGGAAAAAATGTGAGAGAAGGGTGAATGAGCCAAGCAGAAAGCACTTGGAGGAAATGCGAGTGACTGTTGAATGAGCCAAGCAGAAAGCGCTTGGAAGAAATATGAGAGATGGATGAATGAGCCAAACAGAAAGCACTTGGAGGAAATGTGAGAGAAGGGTGAGTGAGCCAAGTAGAAAGCTCTTGGAGGAAATGCGAGAGATGGGTGAATGAGCCAAGCAGAAAGTGCTTTGAGGAAATGCGAGAGAAGGGTGAATGAGCCTAGCAGAAAGCGCTTGGAAAAAATGCGAGAGAAGAGTGAATGAACCAAGCAGAAAGCGCTTGGCAGAAATACGAGAGACTGTTGAATGAGCCAAGGAGAAAGCGCTTGGAGGAAATGAGAGAGAAGGGTGAATGAACCAATGAAAAGCTCTTGGAAGAAATCTGAGAGAAGGCTGAATGGGCCAAGCAGAATGCGCTTGGAGGAAATGCGAGAGAAGGCTGAATGAGCCAAGTAGAATGCACTTGTAGGAAATACGAAAGGAGGCTGAGCCAAGCAGAAAGTGCTTGGAGGAAATGCGAGAGACTGTTCAATAAGCCAAGGAGAAAGTGCTTGGAGGAAATGCGAGAGATGGATGAATGAGGAAAGCAAATAGTGCTAGAGGGAAATGTGAAGAGAAGGCTGAATGAGCTAAGCAGAAAGCACGTGGAGGAAATGTGAGAGAAGGGTGAATGAACCAAGGAGAAAGCGCTTGGAGGAATGCGAGAGACGGGTGAATGAGCCAGGCAGAAAGCGCTTGGAGGAAGTGCGAGAGACGGGTGAATGAGGAAAGCAAAAAGTGCTAGAGGGAAATGTGAAGAGAAGGCTGAATGAGCTAAGCAATAAGCACGTGGAGGAAATGTGAGAGAGGGGTGAATGACCCAAGCAGAAAGCGGTTAGATAAAATTTGAGAGATGGGTGAATGAGCCAAGCAGAAAGCGCTTGGAGGAAATGCGTTATAAGTCTGAATGAACCAAGCAGAAAAAGCTTGGAGGAAATGTTAGAGACGGGTAAATGAGCCAAACAGAAAGTGCTTGGAGGAAATGCGAGAGAAGGATGAATGATCCGAGCAGATAGCGCTTGTAGGTAATGCGAGAGATGGGTGAATGACCCAAGCAGAATTCGCTTTGAGGAAATGCGAGAGAAGGGTGAATGAGCCTAGCAGAAAGCGCTTGGGGGAAATGCGAGAGATGGGTGAATGACCCAAGCAGAATTCGCTTTGAGAAAATGCGAGAGAAGGGTGAATGACCCAAGCAGAAAGCGCTAGGAGGAAATGCGAGAGAAGGGTGAATGAGCCAAGCAGAAATCACTTGGAGGAAATGCGAGTGACTGTTGAATGAGCCAAGCAGAAAGCGCTTGGAAGAAATACGAGAGATGGATGAATGAGCCAAGCAGAAAGCACTTGGAGGAAATGTGAGAGAAGGGTGAGTGAGCCAAGCAGAAAGCTCTTGGAGGAAATGCGAGAGATGGGTGAATGAGCCAAGCAGAAAGCGCTGGGAAAAAATGCGAGAGAAGAGTGAATGAGCCAAGCAGAAAGCGCTTGGCGGAAATACGAGAGACTGTTGAATGAGCCAAGGAGAAAGCGCTTGGAGGAAATGAGAGAGAAGGGTGAATGAACCAATGAAAAGCTCTTGGAAGAAATCTGAGAGAAGGCTGAATGGGCCAAGCAGAATGCGCTTGGAGGAAATGCGAGAGAACGCTGAATGAGCCAAGGAGAAAGCGCTTGGAGGAAATGCGAGAGAAGGCTGAATGAGCCAAGTAGAATGCACTTGTAGGAAATAGGAAAGAAGGCTGAGCCAAGCAGAAAGTGCTTGGAGGAAATGCGAGAGACGGTTGAATAAGCCAAGGAGAAAGTGCTTGGAGGAAATGCGAGAGATGGATGAATGAGGAAAGCAAATAGTGCTAGAGGGAAATGTGAAGAGAAGGCTGAATGAGCTAAGCAGAAAGCACGTGGAGGAAATGTGAGAGAAGGGTGAATGAACCAAAGAGAAAGCGCTTGGAGGAATGCGAGAGACGGATGAATGAGCCAAGCAGAAAGCGCTTGGAGGAAGTGCAAGAGACGGGTGAATGAGGAAAGCAAAAAGTGCTAGAGGGAAATGTGAAGAGACGGCTGAATGACCCAAGCAGAAAGCGCTAGGAGGAAATGCGAGAGAAGGGTGAATGGGCCAACGAGAAAGTGCTTGGAAAAACTGTGAGAGAAGGGTGAATGAGCCAAGCAGAAATCACTTGGAGGAAATGCGAGTGACTGTTGAATGAGCGAAGCAGAAAGTGCTTGGAAGAAATACGAGAGATGGATGAATGAGCCAAGCAGAAAGCACTTGGAGGAAATGTGAGAGAAGGGTGAGTGAGCCAAGCAGAAAGCTCTTGGAGGAAATGCGAGAGATGGGTGAATGAGCCAAGCAGAAAGCGCTGGGAAAAAATGCGAGAGAAGAGTGAATGAGCCAAGCAGAAAGCGCTTGGCGGAAATACGAAAGACTGTTGAATGAGCCAAGGAGAAAGCGCTTGGAGGAAATGAGAGAGAAGGGTGAATGAACCAATGAAAAGCTCTTGGAAGAAATCTGAGAGAAGGCTGAATGGGCCAAGCAGAATGCGCTTGGAGGAAATGCGAGAGAACGCTGAATGAGCCAAGGAGAAAGTGCTTGGAGGAAATGCGAGAGAAGGCTGAATGAGCCAAGTAGAATGCACTTGTAGGAAATACGAAAGAAGGCTGAGCCAAGCAGAAAGTGCTTGGAGGAAATGCGAGAGACTGTTGAATAAGCCAAGGAGAAAGTGCTTGGAGGAAATGCGAGAGATGGATGAATGAGGAAAGCAAATAGTGCTAGAGGGAAATGTGAAGAGAAGGCTGAATGAGCTAAGCAGAAAGCACGTGGAGGAAATGTGAGAGAAGGGTGAATGGGCCAACGAGAAAGTGCTTGGAAAAACTGTGAGAGAAGGGTGAATGAGCCAAGCAGAAATAACTTGGAGGAAATGCGAGTGACTGTTGAATGAGCCAAGCAGAAAGCGCTTGGAAGAAATACGAGAGATGGATGAATGAGCCAAGCAGAAAGCACTTGGAGGAAATGTGAGAGAAGGGTGAGTGAGCCAAGCAGAAAGCTCTTGGAGGAAATGCGAGAGATGGGTGAATGAGCCAAGCAGAAAGCGCTGGGAAAAAATGCGAGAGAAGAGTGAATAAGCCAAGCAGAAAGCGCTTGGCGGAAATACGAGAGACTGTTGAATGAGCCAAGGAGAAAGCGCTTGGAGGAAATGAGAGAGAAGGGTGAATGAACCAATGAAAAGCTCTTGGAAGAAATCTGAGAGAAGGCTGAATGGGCCAAGCAGAAAGTGCTTGGAGGAAATGCGAGAGACTGTTGAATAAGCCAAGGAGAAAGTGCTTGGAGGAAATGCGAGAGATGGATGAATGAGGAAAGCAAATAGTGCTAGAGGGAAATGTGAAGAGAAGGCTGAATGAGCTAAGCAGAAAGCACGTGGAGGAAATGTGAGAGAAGGGTGAATGAACCAAGGAGAAAGCGCTTGGAGGAATGCGAGAGAAGGGTGAATGAGCCTAGCAGAAAGTGCTTGGAGGAAATGCGAGAGATGGATGAATGAGGAAAGCAAATAGTGCTAGAGGGAAATGTGAAGAGAAGGCTGAATGAGCTAAGCAGAAAGCACGTGGAGGAAATGTGAGAGAAGGGTGAATGAACCAAGGAGAAAGCGCTTGGAGGAATGCGAGAGACAGGTGAATGACCCAGGCAGAAAGCGCTTGGAGGAAGTGCGAGAGACGGGTGAATGAGGAAAGCAAAAAGTGCTAGAGGGAAATGTGAAGAGACGGCTGAATGACCCAAGCAGAAAGCGCTAGGAGGAAATGCGAGAGAAGGGTGAATGGGCCAAGCAGAATGCGCTTGGAGGAAATGCGAGAGAACGCTGAATGAGCCAAGGAGAAAGCGCTTGGAGGAAATGCGAGAGAAGGCTGAATGAGCCAAGTAGAATGCACTTGTAGGAAATACGAAAGAAGGCTGAGCCAAGCAGAAAGTGCTTGGAGGAAATGCGAGAGACTGTTGAATAAGCCAAGGAGAAAGTGCTTGGAGGAAATGCGAGAGATGGATGAATGAGTAAAGCAAATAGTGCTAGAGGGAAATGTGAGGAGAAGGCTGAATGAGCTAAGCAGAAAGCACGTGGAGGAAATGTGAGAGAAGGGTGAATGAACCAAGGAGAAAGCGCTTGGAGGAATGCGAGAGACGGGTGAATGAGCCAAGCAGAAAGCGCTTGGAGGAAGTGCGAAAGACGGGTGAATGAGGAAAGCAAAAAGTGCTAGAGGGAAATGTGAAGAGACGGCTGAATGAGCTAAGCAGAAAGCACGTGGAGGAAATGTGAGAGAGGGGTGAATGACCCAAGCAGAAAGCGCTTGGAGGAAATGCGAGAGAAGGGTGAATGATCCGAGCAGAAAGCGCTTGGAGGAAATGCGAGAGACGGGTGAATGAACCAAGCAGAAAGCGCTGTGAGGAAATGCGAGAGAAGGGTGAATGAGCCTAGCAGAAAGTGCTTGAAGGAAATGCGAGAGCTGGATGAATGAGGAAAGCAAATAGTGCTAGAGGGAAATGTTAAGAGAAGGCTGAATGAGCTAAGCAGAAAGCACGTGGAGGAAATGTGAGAGAAGGGTGAATGAACCAAGGAGAAAGCGCTTGGAGGAATGCGAGAGACGGGTGAATGACCCAGGCAGAAAGCGCTTGGAGGAAGTGCGAGAGACGGGTGAATGAGGAAAGCAAAAAGTGCTAGAGGGAAATGTGAAGAGAAGGCTGAATGAGCTAAGCAATAAGCACGTGGAGGAAATGTGAGAGAGGGGTGAATGACCCAAGCAGAATGCGCTTGGAGGAAATGCGAGAGACGGGTGAACGACCCAAGCAGAAAGCGGTTAGATAAAATTTGATAGAAGTCTGAATGAACCAAGCAGAAAGCGCTTGGAGGAAATGTTAGAGACGGGTGAATGAGCCAAGCTGAAAGCGCTTGGAGGAAATGCGAGAGAATGGTGAATGAGAAAAGCAGAAAGTGCTTGGAGGAAATGCGAGAGAAGGCTGAATGAGACAAGCAGAAAGCGGTTAAAAAAATTCGAGAGAAGGCTGAATGAGCTAAGCAGAAAGCACTTGGAGGAAATGTGAGAGAAGGGTGAATGAGCCAAGCAGAGAGCGTTTGGAGGAAATGCGAGAGATGGGTGAATGAGCCATGCAGAAAGCGCTTGGAGGAAATGTGAGAGAAGGGTGAATGAGCCAAGCAGAAAGCGGTTAGAGAAAATTCAAGAGAAGACTGAATGAGCCCAGCAGAAAGCGCTTGGAAGAAATACGAGAGACGGATGAATGAGGAAAGCAAAAAGTGCTTTAGGGAAATGCCAAGAGTAGGCTGAATGAGACAACAGAAAGCACTTGGAGGAAATGTGAGAGAAGGGTGAATGAGCCAAGTAGAAAAAGCTTGGAGGAAAGGCGTTAGAAGTCTGAATGAACCAAGCAGAAAGCGCTATGGAAATGTTAGAGATGGGTGAATGAGCCAAGCAGAAAGCACTTGGAGGAAATGTGAGAGAAGAGTGAATGAGCCAAGCAGAAAGCGCTTGGTGGAAATGCGGTAGAAGTCAGATTAACCAAGCAGAAAGCGCTTGGAGGAAATGTTAGAGACGGGTGAATGAGCCAAGCAGAAAGCGCTTGGAGAAAATGCGAGAGAAGGGTGAATGATCCGAGCAGAAAGCGCTTGGAGGAAACGCGAGAGACGGGTGAACGACCCAAGCAGAAAGCGGTTAGAGAAAATTCGAGAGAAGGCTGAATGAGCCAAGCAGAAAGCGCTTGGAGGAAATGTGAGAGAAGGGTGAATGATCCGAGCAGAAAGCGCTTGGAGGAAATGCGAGAGACTGGTGAATAAGCCAAGCAGAAAGCGGTTAGAGAACATTCGAGAGAAGTCTGAATGAACCAAGCAGAAAGCGCTTGGAGGAAATGTTAGAGACGGGTGAATGAGCCAATCTGAAAGCGCTTGGAGGAAATGCGAGAGAAGGGTGAATGAGAAAAGCAGAAAGTGCTTGGAGGAAATGAGAGAGAAGGCTGAATGAGACAAGCAGAAAGCACGTGGAGGAAATGTGAGAGAAGGGTGAATGAACCAAGGAGAAAGCGCTTGGAGAAAGTGTGAGAGAACTGTGAATGAGCAAAGCAAAAAGTGCCTGAGGGAAATGCGAAGACTAGGCTGAATGAGCCAAGAAGAAAGCACTTGGAGGAAATGCGAGATAAGTGTGAATTTGCCAAGCAGAAAGCGCTTGGAGGAAATGGGAGATAAGTGTGAATTTGCCAAGCAGAAAGCGCTTGGAGGAAATGGGAGAGAAGGCTGAATGAGCCAAGCAGAAAGCGCTTTGAGGAAATGCGAAAGATGGGTGAATGAGCCAAGCAGAAAGCGCTTGGAGGAAATGCGTTAGAAGTCTGAATGAACCAAGCAGAAAGCGCTTGGAGGAAATGTTAGAGACGGGTAAATGAGCCAAACAGAAAGTCCTTGGAGGAAATGCGAGAGAATGATGAATGATCCGAGCAGATAGCGCTTGGAGGTAATGCGAGAGACGGGTGAATGACGCAAGCAGAATTCGCTTTGAGGAAATGCGAGAGAAGGGTGAATGAGCCAAGGAGAAAGCGCTTGGAAGAAATATGAGAGAAGGATGAATAAGCCAAGCAGAAAGCACTTGGAGGAAATGTGAGAGAAGGGTGAGTGAGCCAAGTAGAAAGCTCTTGGAGGAAATGCGAGAGATGGGTGAATGAGCCAAGCAGAAAGTGCTTTGAGGAAATGCGAGAGAAGGGTGAATGAGCCTAGCAGAAAGCACTTGGAGGAAATGCGAGTGACTGTTGAATGAGCCAAGCAAAAAGCGCTTGGAAGAAATATGAGAGATGGATGAATGAGCCAAGCAGAAAGCACTTGGAGGAAATGTGAGAGAAGGGTGAGTGAGCCAAGTAGAAAGCTCTTGGAGGAAATGCGAGAGATGGGTGAATGAGCCAAGCAGAAAGCGCTAGGAGGAAATACGAGAGAAGGGTGAATGAGCCAAGGAGAAAGTGCTTGGAAAAAATGTGAGAGAAGGGTCAATGAGCCAAGCAGAAAGCACTTGGAGGAAATGCGAGTGACTGTTGAATGAGCCAAGCAGAAAGCGCTTGGAAGAAATATGAGAGATGGATGAATGAGCCAAGCAGAAAGCACTTGGAGGAAATGTGAGAGAAGGGTGAGTGAGCCAAGTAGAAAGCTCTTGGAGGAAATGCGAGAGATGGGTGAATGAGCCAAGCAGAAAGTGCTTTGAGGAAATGCGAGAGAAGGGTGAATGAGCCTAGCAGAAAGCGCTTGGAAAAAATGCGAGAGAAGAGTGAATGAGCCAAGCAGAAAGCGCTTGGCGGAAATACGAGTGACTGTTGAATGAGCCAAGGAGAAAGCGCTTGGAGGAAATGAGAGAGAAGGGTGAATGAGCCAAGTAGAATGCACTTGTAGGAAATACGAAAGAAGGCTGAGCCAAGCAGAAAGTGCTTGGAGGAAATGCGAGAGACTGTTGAATAAGCCAAGGAGAAAGTGCTTGGAGGAAATGCGATAGATGGATGAATGAGGAAAGCAAATAGTGCTAGAGGGAAATGTGAAGAGAAGGCTGAATGAGCTAAGCAGAAAGCACGTGGAGGAAATGTGAGAGAAGGGTGAATGAACCAAGGAGAAAGCGCTTGGAGGAATGCAAGAGACGGGTGAATAACCCAAGCAGAAAGCGCTTGGAAGAAATACAAGAGACGGATGAATGTGGAAAGCAAAAAGTGCTTCACAGAAATGCGTTAGAAGTCTTAATGAACCAAGCAGAAAGCGCTTGGAGGAAATGTTAGAGACGGGTAAATGAGCCAAGCAGAAAGGGCTAGGAGGAAATGCGAGAGAAGGGTGAATGAGCCATATAGAAAGCTCTTGGAGGAAATGCGAGACACGGGTGAATGACCCAAGCAGAAAGGGCTTTGAGGAAAAGCGAGAGAAGGGTGAATGAGACAAGCAGAAAGCACTTGGAGGAAATGTGAGAGAAGGCTGAATGAACAAAGGAGAAAGCGCTTGGAGGAATGCAAGAGACGGGTGAATTAGCCAAGCAGAAAGCGCTTGGAGGAAATGACAGAGACTGTAGAATGAGCCAAGCAGAATACGCTTGGAGGAAATGTGAGAGAAGGCTGAATGAGCCAAGTAGAATGCACTTGTAGGAAATACGAAAGAAGGCTGAGCCAAGCACAAAGTGCTTGGAGGAAATGCGAGAGACTGTTGAATAAGCCAAGGAAAAAGTGCTTCGAGGAAATGCGAGAGATGGATGAATGAGGAAAGCAAAAAGTGCTAGAGGGAAATGTGAAGAGAAGGCTGAATAAGCTAAGCAATAAGCACGTGGAAGAAATGTGAGAGAAGGGTGAATGACCCAAGCAGAAAGCGCTTGGAGGAAATGAGAGAGACGGGTGAACGACCCAAGCAGAAAGCGCTTTGAGGAAATGTGAGAGAAGGCTGAATGAGCCAAGAAAAAGCACTTGGAGGAAATGCGAGAGAAGTGTGAATGAGCCAAGCAGAAAGCACTTGGAGGAAATGCGAGAGAAGACTGAATGAGCCAAGCAGAAAGCGCTTGGAGGAAATGGAAGAGACTGTTGAATGAGCCAAGCAGAAAGCGCTTGGAAGAAATACGAGAGACGGATGAATGAGGAAAGCAAAAAGTGCTTTACGGAAATGCGTTAGAAGTCTTAATGAACCACAGAGCTGAGTAGAGGATTTAGTTTTTGCTTTCTTTGATTTATTTGGATTTTAAGTTTTAAGACTTGTTTCTATTTTTATTCTCTCTTTTTATTTTTTTTTCTTTGTTGAAAGGGAAAGTAAAATGGCGATCGGCAAATCTCTCGGTGTTTTTTTTTTTTTTTGAAGTTAGAATGCTGACCGGCAGGCTTTTTGGTGTTTCTTTTTCTTTCCTTTCCCTTTCCCTTTTTATTTTCTTATGATTGGAATGGTTGTTTTTGGTATCTCTAAGTATTTTTTTTGGAACGGACTTTTTCTATTTAATTATTATTATTTTTTTTTCTTCTCCCTTCTTTTTATTGTAATGACTCTTTTTTGAAGGACTTTTTTCTGTTTAATTTTTTGCAATTTTTAAGAAGGAGTAAAGCTTTTTTTAATTCTTTTTCTCTTCCTTTTTTTTTTCTTTTCCCTTTTTTCTTTTTATTATAATGACCTTCTTTGGAGGGAGTTATGATTTTTGAAGGAATTTTTATAATTTTTTAAGAAGGGCTAAAGGTTTTTTCTTTAAGATGGCTCCAAAGCGTCCAGGGATTTCTACAGCTTCTAAATCAACAGTTTCACCCTCTTCTGGGGGTCAGCTAATAACTATGAAGGATTTGCAAAATATGATGGGAGATGTTATAATTCAAATTAGGGCAGAAATGAAAAAGATTTTAGAGGAAAATAATAAGATTTTGAGACAAGATTTT
The DNA here is from genome assembly GCA_024509115.1 of Crotalus helleri. NCBI lineage: Eukaryota > Metazoa > Chordata > Lepidosauria > Squamata > Viperidae > Crotalus > Crotalus helleri. The sequence continues at coordinate 41,825,181 of JAKSXO010000008.1, forward strand.
GTTTTGGCTTTAGAAGGAGTTGCTTCTGTTCTTGAAAAGGTGAACTCCCATGTGGAAGAGGTAGCTGAAAAAGTGGACATAATGGAGGGGAAAATTCAAAGTATGGAAAAAGAAATGGAAAATGAGATTCCTATGCTTCAATATGGACAAATGGAATATGCCTTAAGAATCAGAGGCCTGGAAGAGTCTTTGCAAGGAGATTTGAAAGAAATGGTTGCAAAGGACTTTGCATTGATTTTGAATAAAGAAAAAGAGGGAATACTTAGTGAAATTGAAAAATTATTTAGGGTTAACTCTGTGGTGGCAGCACAGAAGAATTTGCCAAGAGATGTGGTAATTTATTTTGGTAAAAGATCCTTACGCAATCAAATTGTGCAAGCCTATTATAAGAAGAGATTTCAAATTGCTTCACAAGATGTCATAATTTTTAAGGAGATCCCATCTAAAATTTTAAGAAGAAGAAAGGAGTTTGCTTTTCTAGTAAATGAACTTAAAAAGAGAAAAATTCTATTCAGATGGGATGTTCCGACTGGAATGGTGGTGAACTACCTGGGGACATGTCATAGACTTAATACTGTTTCTCAAGCAAAAGATTTTTATACTTCGGTCCTGGGGGTATGTGCATCGCCATCTATTAGGTCTCAACAAGTCCAGATTGAGGAGCAGAAGACAACTTGTGTAGCACATAATTCTAAAGAAAAGCAGCAACAGAAGAAGGTTAAGGAAGTTTCATATTCAGTGGTCTCTGAATCTCTGGGAGATGTTGGACCTACAAAGTCTTTGGAGCAATCTTCAAGGGTGGAATTGCTGCCTGAAATGGAAATTGGGAAATTTCAGCTTGAGGGGCACCAACAAGAGAGGAACGGGCAGAGGATAACTTGTACAACTTACAACTGTGAAGATCAACACAAGGAGGAATTCACTGAGGAAGTCTTACAGGTATCGGTCCCTGAGACTTGTGCAACATATAAATGTAAAGAAAAAGTAACATATAAATGTAAAGAGAAAGACCAACAGAAGAAGGAGGTTGAGGAAGTTTCACAGGTACTGATTCCTGAGCTGGTGGGTCAACCAGGACTTACAAACTCTTTGGAGCGATCTTCAAGGGCAGAATTCCACGCATTTTTTTCGATGCTTGCGGGCAAGAGAGACCGATATGGATTGTGCTTATAGTAGATGCAACTGGCTATTAGACAGAAGATTATGGATATTGAATGAAAATTTTAGATAAGAAGTTTGTGTTTATAGTGGGTGCAACTGGTTATCGGACAGAAAATTATGGACATTGAATGAGAACTTTAGACAAGAAGTTTACTATTGAGATTGTGGGAGAAGTAAAACTTATATCGTTTTTGGAAAATGTCTTATGTAATGTTTAAATATGTGTTTTGGGATAATAATATATTTCAGCTTTAAGTTTTAAACCTTTAATGATAATATTGTTTAAACCTGTGTTTTGAAGGGATTATAATTTGTTTATTTCAGTGAGGGGATTCTAATAAATTTGTGTTTCGAAGGGAGTATAATTTGTTTAAGTTTCAAGTAATGCTTAAATTTGGTTTTTAAATATTATTATTAATATTTCTAAGAGAAAATAATTTGTTTAATTAAATGTCTAGATTTGTTTAGGAAAGAAAGTAATGCTTAAATCTGTGTTTTTGGAGAAAGTTTATATAGAATGATGATTGTATTTAGATTTGTTTAGGATTCAAAAGTGTTTCAAGTTTTTAAATATTATTATTAATATTTTCAAGAGAAAATAATTTGTTTAACTAAATGTGTCTAGATTTGTTTAGGATTTTCAAGTTTTTTTTTTGGATAGGTGAGAAGATTATGAAGATTGAAGGAAATATGTATTTACTTTAAGTTTTCTAAGAGTATTTAGTTTTAATGGTACAACAAAGGTTTATATGTTTATTTTTTTGTATTAGGATAAAGAAAGAGGGAGAAATTAGATCCTACATTATAGCTATAGATATTCAAAGAAAGTAATGTTTAAATTTGCGTTTTTGGAGGGAGTTTATATAGAATGATGATTGTATTTAAATTTGTTTAGGTTTTAAAAGTGTTTTAAGTTTTTTTTTCTCAATTAAGCCTGTACTCAGCTCTGGGAAGTCTAGGGGAGGGTTTGGGAGGTTGGGGGGATTTGTTTTTGTAAAAATTAAAAATTTTCAATAAAAAAAAAAAAAAAAAGAAGTCTTAATGAACCAAGCAGAAAGCGCTTGGAGGAAATGTTAGAGACGGGTAAATGAGCCAAGCAGAAAGCGCTAGGAGGAAATGCGAGAGAAGGGTGAATGAGCCATATAGAAAGCTTTTGGAGGAAATGCGAGAGACGGGTCAATGACCCAAGCAGAAAGCGCTTTGAGGAAATGCGAGAGAAGGGTGAATGAGCCAAGCAGAAAGCGCTTGGAAGAAATACGAGAGATGGATGAATGAGGAAAGCAAAAACAGCTTTAGGGAAATGCGAGAGAAGGGTGAATGAGCCAAGCAGAAAGCGCTTGGAGGAAATGCGAGAGATGGGTGAATTAGCCAAGCAGAAAGCGCTTGGAGGAAATGCGAGAGACGGGTGAATGACCCAAGCAGAAAGCGCTTGGAGGAAATGTGAGAGAAGGGTGAATGAGCCAAGCAGAAAGCGCTTGGAGGAAATGCGAGAGACGGGTGAACGACCCAAGCAGAAAGCGGTTAGAGAAAATTCGAGAGAAGGCTGAATGAGACAAGCAGAAAGCACTTGGAGGAAATTTGAGAGAAGAGTTAATGAGCCAAGCAGAAAGCCCTTGGAGGAAATGCGTTAGACGTCTGAATGAACCAAGCAGAAAGCGCTTGGAGGAAATGTTAGAGACGGGTGAATGAGCCAAGCTGAAAGCGCTTGGAGGAAATGCGAGAGAAGGGTGAATGAGAAAAGCAGAAAGTGCTTGGAGGAAATGCGAGAGATGGGTGAATGAGCCATGCAGAAAGTGCTTGGAGGAAATGCGAGAGACTGTTGAATAAGCCAAGGAGAAAGCGCTTGGAGGAATGCAAGAGACGGGTGAATAACCCAAGCAGAAAGCGCTTGGAAGAAATACAAGAGACGGATGAATGAGGAAAGCAAAAAGTGCTTCACAGAAATGCATTAGAAGTCTTAATGAACCAAGCAGAAAGCGCTTGGAGGAAATGTTAGAGACGGGTAAATGAGCCAAGCAGAAAGGGCTAGGAGGAAATGCGAGAGAAGGGTGAATGAGCCATATAGAAAGCTCTTGGAGGAAATGCGAGACACGGGTGAATGACCCAAGCAGAAAGCGGTTAGAGGAAATGTGAGAGAAGGGTGAATGAGCCAAGCAGAAAGTGTTTGGAGGAAATGTGAGAGAAGGGTGAATGAGCCATGCAGAAAGGGCTTGGAGGAAATGTGAGAGAAGGGTGAATGAGCCAAGCAGAAAGCGGTTAGTAAAAATTCAAGAGAAGACTGAATGAGCCAAGCAGAAAGCGCTTGGAAGAAATACGAGAGACGGATGAATGAGGAAAGCAAAAAGTGCTTTAGGGAAATGCCAAGAGTAGGCTGAATGAGACAACAGAAAGCACTTGGAGGAAATGTGAGAGAAGGGTGAATGAGCCAAGCAGAAAGCGCTTGGTGGAAATGCGGTAGAAGTCTGAAGGAACCAAGCAGAAAGCGCTTGGAGGAAATGTTAGAGACGGGTGAATGAGCCAATCTGAAAGCGCTTGGAGGAAATGCGAGAGAAGGGTGAATGAGAAAAGCAGAAAGTGCTTGGAGGAAATGCGAGAGAAGGCTGAATGAGACAAGCAGAAAGCACGTGGAGGAAATGTGAGAGAAGGGTGAATGAACCAAGGAGAAAGCGCTTGGAGGAATGCGAGAGACGGGTGAATGACCCAAGCAGAAAGCGCTTGGAGGAAGTGTGAGAGAACTGTGAATGAGCAAAGCAAAAAGTGCTTGAGGGAAATGCGAAGACAAGGATAAATGAGCCAAGAAGAAAGCACTTGGAGGAAATGCGAGATAAGTGTGAATTTGCCAAGCAGAAAGCGCTTGGAGGAAATGGAAGATAAGTGTGAATTTGCCAAGCAGAAAGCGCTTGGAGGAAATGGGAGAGAAGGCTGAATGAGCCAAGCAGAAAGCGCTTTGAGGAAATGCGAAAGATGGGTGAATGAGCCAAGCAGAAAGCGCTTGGAGGAAATGCGTTAGAAGTCTGAATGAACCAAGCAGAAAGCGCTTGGAGGAAATGTTAGAGACGGGTAAATGAGCCAAACAGAAAGTGCTTGGAGGAAATGCGAGAGAAGGATGAATGATCCGAGCAGATAGCGCTTGGAGGTAATGCGAGAGACGGGTGAATGACCCAAGCAGAATTCGCTTTGAGGAAATGCGAGAGAAGGGTGAATGAGCCTAGCAGAAAGCGCTTGGGGGACATGCGAGAGATGGGTGAATGACCCAAGCAGAATTCGCTTTGAGGAAATGTGAGAGAAGGGTGAATGACCCAAGCAGAAAGCGCTACGAGGAAATACGAGAGAAGGGTGAATGAGCCAAGGAGAAAGTGTTTGGAAAAAATGTGAGAGAAGGGTGAATGAGCCAAGCAGAAAGCACTTGGAGGAAATGCGAGTGACTTTTGAATGAGCCAAGCAGAAAGCGCTTGGAAGAAATATGAGAGATGGATGAATGAGCCAAGCAGAAAGCGCTTGGAGGAAATGGGAGAGAAGGCTGAATGAGCCAAGCAGAAAGCGCTTTGAGGAAATGCGAAAGATGGGTGAATGAGCCAAGCAGAAAGCGCTTGGAGGAAATGCGTTAGAAGTCTGAATGAACCAAGCAGAAAGCGCTTGGAGGAAATGTTAGAGACGGGTAAATGAGCCAAACAGAAAGTGCTTGGAGGAAATGCGAGAGAAGGATGAATGATCCGAGCAGATAGCGCTTGGAGGTAATGCGAGAGACGGGTGAATGACCCAAGCAGAATTCGCTTTGAGGAAATGCGAGAGAAGGGTGAATGAGCCTAGCAGAAAGCGCTTGGGGGACATGCGAGAGATGGGTGAATGACCCAAGCAGAATTCGCTTTGAGGAAATGTGAGAGAAGGGTGAATGACCCAAGCAGAAAGCGCTACGAGGAAATACGAGAGAAGGGTGAATGAGCCAAGGAGAAAGTGTTTGGAAAAAATGTGAGAGAAGGGTGAATGAGCCAAGCAGAAAGCACTTGGAGGAAATGCGAGTGACTTTTGAATGAGCCAAGCAGAAAGCGCTTGGAAGAAATATGAGAGATGGATGAATGAGCCAAGCAGAAAGCACTTGGAGGAAATGTGAGAGAAGGGTGAGTGAGCCAAGTAGAAAGCTCTTGGAGGAAATGCGAGAGATGGGTGAATGAGCCAAGCAGAAAGCGCTAGGAGGAAATACGAGAGAAGGGTGAATGAGCCAAGGAGAAAGTGCTTGGAAAAAATGTGAGAGAAGGGTGAATGAGCCAAGCAGAAAGCACTTGGAGGAAATGCGAGTGACTGTTGAATGAGCCAAGCAGAAAGCGCTTGGAAGAAATATGAGAGATGGATGAATGAGCCAAGCAGAAAGCACTTGGAGGAAATCTGAGAGAAGGGTGAGTGAGCCAAGTAGAAAGCTCTTGGAGGAAATGCGAGAGATGTGTGAATGAGCCAAGCAGAAAGTGCTTTGAGGAAATGCGAGAGAAGGGTGAATGAGCCTAGCAGAAAGCGCTTGGCGGAAATACGAGAGACTTTTGAATGAGCCAAGGAGAAAGCGCTTGGAGGAAATGAGAGAGAAGGGTGAATGAGCCAAGTAGAATGCACTTGTAGGAAATACGAAAGAAGGCTGATCCAAGCAGAAAGTGCTTGGAGGAAATGCGAGAGACTGTTGAATAAGCCAAGGAGAAAGTGCTTGGAGGAAATGCGAGAGATGGATGAATGAGGAAAGCAAATAATGCTAGAGGGAAATGTGAAGAGAAGGCTGAATGAGCTAAGCAGAAAGCACGTGGAGGAAATGTGAGAGAAGGGTGAATGAACCAAGGAGAAAGCGCTTTGAGGAAATGCGAAAGATGGGTGAATGAGCCAAGCAAAAAGCGCTTGGAGGAAATGCGTTAGAAGTCTGAATGAACCAAGCAGAAAGCGCTTGGAGGAAATGTTAGAGACGGGTAAATGAGCCAAACAGAAAGTGCTTGGAGGAAATGTGAGAGAAGGATGAATGATCCGAGCAGATAGCGCTTGGAGGTAATTCGAGAGACGGGTGAATGACCCAAGCAGAATTCGCTTTGAGGAAATGCGAGAGAAGGGTGAATGAGCCTAGCAGAAAGCGCTTGGGGGAAATGCGAGAGATGGGTGAATGACCCAAGCAGAATTCGCTTTGAGGAAATGTGAGAGAAGGGTGAATGACCCAAGCAGAAAGCGCTAGGAGGAAATACGAGAGAAGGGTGAATGAGCCAAGGAGAAAGTGTTTGGAAAAAATGTGAGAGAAGGGTGAATGAGCCAAGCAGAAAGCACTTGGAGGAAATGCGAGTGACTGTTGAATGAGCCAAGCAGAAAGCGCTTGGAAGAAATATGAGAGATGGATGAATGAGCCAAGCAGAAAGCACTTGGAGGAAATGTGAGAGAAGGGTGAGTGAGCCAAGTAGAAAGCTCTTGGAGGAAATGCGAGAGATGGGTGAATGAGCCAAGCAGAAAGTGCTTTGAGGAAATGCGAGAGAAGGGTGAATGAGCCTAGCAGAAAGCGCTTGGAAAAAATGCGATTGACAGTTGAATGAGCCAAGCAAAAAGCGCTTGGAAGAAATATGAGAGATGAATGAATGAGCCAAGCAGAAAGCACTTGGAGGAAATGTGAGAGAAGGGTGAGTGAGCCAAGTAGAAAGCTCTTGGAGGAAATGCGAGAGATGGGTGAATGAGCCAAGCAGAAAGCGCTAGGAGGAAATACGAGTGACAGTTGAATGAGCCAAGCAAAAAGCGCTTGGAAGAAATATGAGAGATGAATGAATGAGCCAAGCAGAAAGCACTTGGAGGAAATGTGAGAGAAGGGTGAGTGAGCCAAGTAGAAAGCTCTTGGAGGAAATGCGAGAGATGGGTGAATGAGCCAAGCAGAAAGCACTTGGAGGAAATGCGAGTGACAGTTGAATGAGCCAAGCAAAAAGCGCTTGGAAGAAATATGAGAGATGAATGAATGAGCCAAGCAGAAAGCACTTGGAGGAAATGTGAGAGAAGGGTGAGTGAGCCAAGTAGAAAGCTCTTGGAGGAAATGCGAGAGATCGGTGAATGAGCCAAGCATAAAGCACTTGGAGGAAATGCGAGTGACAGTTGAATGAGCCAAGAAAAAAGCGCTTGGAAGAAATATGAGAGATGAATGAATGAGCCAAGCAGAAAGCACTTGGAGGAAATGTGAGAGAAGGGTGAGTGAGCCAAGTAGAAAGCTCTTGGAGGAAATGCGAGAGATGGGTGAATGAGCCAAGCAGAAAGCGCTAGGAGGAAATACGAGAGAAGGGTGAATGAGCCAAGGAGAAAGTGCTTGGAAAAAATGTGAGAGAAGGGTGAATGAGCCAAGCAGAAAGCACTTGGAGGAAATGCGAGTGACTGTTGAATGAGCCAAGCAGAAAGCGCTTGGAAGAAATATGAGAGATGGATGAATGAGCCAAGCAGAAAGCACTTGGAGGAAATCTGAGAGAAGGGTGAGTGAGCCAAGTAGAAAGCTCTTGGAGGAAATGCGAGAGATGTGTGAATGAGCCAAGCAGAAAGTGCTTTGAGGAAATGCGAGAGAAGGGTGAATGAGCCTAGCAGAAAGCGCTTGGCGGAAATACGAGAGACTTTTGAATGAGCCAAGGAGAAAGCGCTTGGAGGAAATGAGAGAGAAGGGTGAATGAGCCAAGTAGAATGCACTTGTAGGAAATACGAAAGAAGGCTGATCCAAGCAGAAAGTGCTTGGAGGAAATGCGAGAGACTGTTGAATAAGCCAAGGAGAAAGTGCTTGGAGGAAATGCGAGAGATGGATGAATGAGGAAAGCAAATAATGCTAGAGGGAAATGTGAAGAGAAGGCTGAATGAGCTAAGCAGAAAGCACGTGGAGGAAATGTGAGAGAAGGGTGAATGAACCAAGGAGAAAGCGCTTTGAGGAAATGCGAAAGATGGGTGAATGAGCCAAGCAAAAAGCGCTTGGAGGAAATGCGTTAGAAGTCTGAATGAACCAAGCAGAAAGCGCTTGGAGGAAATGTTAGAGACGGGTAAATGAGCCAAACAGAAAGTGCTTGGAGGAAATGTGAGAGAAGGATGAATGATCCGAGCAGATAGCGCTTGGAGGTAATGCGAGAGACGGGTGAATGACCCAAGCAGAATTCGCTTTGAGGAAATGCGAGAGAAGGGTGAATGAGCCTAGCAGAAAGCGCTTGGGGGAAATGCGAGAGATGGGTGAATGACCCAAGCAGAATTCGCTTTGAGGAAATGTGAGAGAAGGGTGAATGACCCAAGCAGAAAGCGCTAGGAGGAAATACGAGAGAAGGGTGAATGAGCCAAGGAGAAAGTGTTTGGAAAAAATGTGAGAGAAGGGTGAATGAGCCAAGCAGAAAGCACTTGGAGGAAATGCGAGTGACTGTTGAATGAGCCAAGCAGAAAGCGCTTGGAAGAAATATGAGAGATGGATGAATGAGCCAAGCAGAAAGCACTTGGAGGAAATGTGAGAGAAGGGTGAGTGAGCCAAGTAGAAAGCTCTTGGAGGAAATGCGAGAGATGGGTGAATGAGCCAAGCAGAAAGTGCTTTGAGGAAATGCGAGAGAAGGGTGAATGAGCCTAGCAGAAAGCGCTTGGAAAAAATGCGATTGACAGTTGAATGAGCCAAGCAAAAAGCGCTTGGAAGAAATATGAGAGATGAATGAATGAGCCAAGCAGAAAGCACTTGGAGGAAATGTGAGAGAAGGGTGAGTGAGCCAAGTAGAAAGCTCTTGGAGGAAATGCGAGAGATGGGTGAATGAGCCAAGCAGAAAGCGCTAGGAGGAAATACGAGTGACAGTTGAATGAGCCAAGCAAAAAGCGCTTGGAAGAAATATGAGAGATGAATGAATGAGCCAAGCAGAAAGCACTTGGAGGAAATGTGAGAGAAGGGTGAGTGAGCCAAGTAGAAAGCTCTTGGAGGAAATGCGAGAGATGGGTGAATGAGCCAAGCAGAAAGCACTTGGAGGAAATGCGAGTGACAGTTGAATGAGCCAAGCAAAAAGCGCTTGGAAGAAATATGAGAGATGAATGAATGAGCCAAGCAGAAAGCACTTGGAGGAAATGTGAGAGAAGGGTGAGTGAGCCAAGTAGAAAGCTCTTGGAGGAAATGCGAGAGATGGGTGAATGAGCCAAGCAGAAAGCGCTAGGAGGAAATACGAGTGACAGTTGAATGAGCCAAGCAAAAAGCGCTTGGAAGAAATATGAGAGATGAATGAATGAGCCAAGCAGAAAGCACTTGGAGGAAATGTGAGAGAAGGGTGAGTGAGCCAAGTAGAAAGCTCTTGGAGGAAATGCGAGAGATGGGTGAATGAGCCAAGCAGAAAGCACTTGGAGGAAATGCGAGTGACAGTTGAATGAGCCAAGCAAAAAGCGCTTGGAAGAAATATGAGAGATGAATGAATGAGCCAAGCAGAAAGCACTTGGAGGAAATGTGAGAGAAGGGTGAGTGAGCCAAGTAGAAAGCTCTTGGAGGAAATGCGAGAGATGGGTGAATGAGCCAAGCAGAAAGCGCTAGGAGGAAATACGAGAGAAGGGTGAATGAGCCAAGGAGAAAGTGCTTGGAAAAAATGTGAGAGAAGGGTGAATGAGCCAAGCAGAAAGCACTTGGAGGAAATGCGAGTGACTGTTGAATGAGCCAAGCAGAAAGCGCTTGGAAGAAATATGAGAGATGGATGAATGAGCCAAGCAGAAAGCACTTGGAGGAAATCTGAGAGAAGGGTGAGTGAGCCAAGTAGAAAGCTCTTGGAGGAAATGCGAGAGATGTGTGAATGAGCCAAGCAGAAAGTGCTTTGAGGAAATGCGAGAGAAGGGTGAATGAGCCTAGCAGAAAGCGCTTGGCGGAAATACGAGAGACTTTTGAATGAGCCAAGGAGAAAGCGCTTGGAGGAAATGAGAGAGAAGGGTGAATGAGCCAAGTAGAATGCACTTGTAGGAAATACGAAAGAAGGCTGATCCAAGCAGAAAGTGCTTGGAGGAAATGCGAGAGACTGTTGAATAAGCCAAGGAGAAAGTGCTTGGAGGAAATGCGAGAGATGGATGAATGAGGAAAGCAAATAATGCTAGAGGGAAATGTGAAGAGAAGGCTGAATGAGCTAAGCAGAAAGCACGTGGAGGAAATGTGAGAGAAGGGTGAATGAACCAAGGAGAAAGCGCTTTGAGGAAATGCGAAAGATGGGTGAATGAGCCAAGCAAAAAGCGCTTGGAGGAAATGCGTTAGAAGTCTGAATGAACCAAGCAGAAAGCGCTTGGAGGAAATGTTAGAGACGGGTAAATGAGCCAAACAGAAAGTGCTTGGAGGAAATGTGAGAGAAGGATGAATGATCCGAGCAGATAGCGCTTGGAGGTAATTCGAGAGACGGGTGAATGACCCAAGCAGAATTCGCTTTGAGGAAATGCGAGAGAAGGGTGAATGAGCCTAGCAGAAAGCGCTTGGGGGAAATGCGAGAGATGGGTGAATGACCCAAGCAGAATTCGCTTTGAGGAAATGTGAGAGAAGGGTGAATGACCCAAGCAGAAAGCGCTAGGAGGAAATACGAGAGAAGGGTGAATGAGCCAAGGAGAAAGTGTTTGGAAAAAATGTGAGAGAAGGGTGAATGAGCCAAGCAGAAAGCACTTGGAGGAAATGCGAGTGACTGTTGAATGAGCCAAGCAGAAAGCGCTTGGAAGAAATATGAGAGATGGATGAATGAGCCAAGCAGAAAGCACTTGGAGGAAATGTGAGAGAAGGGTGAGTGAGCCAAGTAGAAAGCTCTTGGAGGAAATGCGAGAGATGGGTGAATGAGCCAAGCAGAAAGTGCTTTGAGGAAATGCGAGAGAAGGGTGAATGAGCCTAGCAGAAAGCGCTTGGAAAAAATGCGATTGACAGTTGAATGAGCCAAGCAAAAAGCGCTTGGAAGAAATATGAGAGATGAATGAATGAGCCAAGCAGAAAGCACTTGGAGGAAATGTGAGAGAAGGGTGAGTGAGCCAAGTAGAAAGCTCTTGGAGGAAATGCGAGAGATGGGTGAATGAGCCAAGCAGAAAGCGCTAGGAGGAAATACGAGTGACAGTTGAATGAGCCAAGCAAAAAGCGCTTGGAAGAAATATGAGAGATGAATGAATGAGCCAAGCAGAAAGCACTTGGAGGAAATGTGAGAGAAGGGTGAGTGAGCCAAGTAGAAAGCTCTTGGAGGAAATGCGAGAGATGGGTGAATGAGCCAAGCAGAAAGCACTTGGAGGAAATGCGAGTGACAGTTGAATGAGCCAAGCAAAAAGCGCTTGGAAGAAATATGAGAGATGAATGAATGAGCCAAGCAGAAAGCACTTGGAGGAAATGTGAGAGAAGGGTGAGTGAGCCAAGTAGAAAGCTCTTGGAGGAAATGCGAGAGATCGGTGAATGAGCCAAGCATAAAGCACTTGGAGGAAATGCGAGTGACAGTTGAATGAGCCAAGAAAAAAGCGCTTGGAAGAAATATGAGAGATGAATGAATGAGCCAAGCAGAAAGCACTTGGAGGAAATGTGAGAGAAGGGTGAGTGAGCCAAGTAGAAAGCTCTTGGAGGAAATGCGAGAGATGGGTGAATGAGCCAAGCAGAAAGCGCTAGGAGGAAATACGAGAGAAGGGTGAATGAGCCAAGGAGAAAGTGCTTGGAAAAAATGTGAGAGAAGGGTGAATGAGCCAAGCAGAAAGCACTTGGAGGAAATGCGAGTGACTGTTGAATGAGCCAAGCAGAAAGCGCTTGGAAGAAATATGAGAGATGGATGAATGAGCCAAGCAGAAAGCACTTGGAGGAAATCTGAGAGAAGGGTGAGTGAGCCAAGTAGAAAGCTCTTGGAGGAAATGCGAGAGATGTGTGAATGAGCCAAGCAGAAAGTGCTTTGAGGAAATGCGAGAGAAGGGTGAATGAGCCTAGCAGAAAGCGCTTGGCGGAAATACGAGAGACTTTTGAATGAGCCAAGGAGAAAGCGCTTGGAGGAAATGAGAGAGAAGGGTGAATGAGCCAAGTAGAATGCACTTGTAGGAAATACGAAAGAAGGCTGATCCAAGCAGAAAGTGCTTGGAGGAAATGCGAGAGACTGTTGAATAAGCCAAGGAGAAAGTGCTTGGAGGAAATGCGAGAGATGGATGAATGAGGAAAGCAAATAATGCTAGAGGGAAATGTGAAGAGAAGGCTGAATGAGCTAAGCAGAAAGCACGTGGAGGAAATGTGAGAGAAGGGTGAATGAACCAAGGAGAAAGCGCTTTGAGGAAATGCGAAAGATGGGTGAATGAGCCAAGCAAAAAGCGCTTGGAGGAAATGCGTTAGAAGTCTGAATGAACCAAGCAGAAAGCGCTTGGAGGAAATGTTAGAGACGGGTAAATGAGCCAAACAGAAAGTGCTTGGAGGAAATGTGAGAGAAGGATGAATGATCCGAGCAGATAGCGCTTGGAGGTAATGCGAGAGACGGGTGAATGACCCAAGCAGAATTCGCTTTGAGGAAATGCGAGAGAAGGGTGAATGAGCCTAGCAGAAAGCGCTTGGGGGAAATGCGAGAGATGGGTGAATGACCCAAGCAGAATTCGCTTTGAGGAAATGTGAGAGAAGGGTGAATGACCCAAGCAGAAAGCGCTAGGAGGAAATACGAGAGAAGGGTGAATGAGCCAAGGAGAAAGTGTTTGGAAAAAATGTGAGAGAAGGGTGAATGAGCCAAGCAGAAAGCACTTGGAGGAAATGCGAGTGACTGTTGAATGAGCCAAGCAGAAAGCGCTTGGAAGAAATATGAGAGATGGATGAATGAGCCAAGCAGAAAGCACTTGGAGGAAATGTGAGAGAAGGGTGAGTGAGCCAAGTAGAAAGCTCTTGGAGGAAATGCGAGAGATGGGTGAATGAGCCAAGCAGAAAGTGCTTTGAGGAAATGCGAGAGAAGGGTGAATGAGCCTAGCAGAAAGCGCTTGGAAAAAATGCGATTGACAGTTGAATGAGCCAAGCAAAAAGCGCTTGGAAGAAATATGAGAGATGAATGAATGAGCCAAGCAGAAAGCACTTGGAGGAAATGTGAGAGAAGGGTGAGTGAGCCAAGTAGAAAGCTCTTGGAGGAAATGCGAGAGATGGGTGAATGAGCCAAGCAGAAAGCGCTAGGAGGAAATACGAGTGACAGTTGAATGAGCCAAGCAAAAAGCGCTTGGAAGAAATATGAGAGATGAATGAATGAGCCAAGCAGAAAGCACTTGGAGGAAATGTGAGAGAAGGGTGAGTGAGCCAAGTAGAAAGCTCTTGGAGGAAATGCGAGAGATGGGTGAATGAGCCAAGCAGAAAGCACTTGGAGGAAATGCGAGTGACAGTTGAATGAGCCAAGCAAAAAGCGCTTGGAAGAAATATGAGAGATGAATGAATGAGCCAAGCAGAAAGCACTTGGAGGAAATGTGAGAGAAGGGTGAGTGAGCCAAGTAGAAAGCTCTTGGAGGAAATGCGAGAGATGGGTGAATGAGCCAAGCAGAAAGCGCTAGGAGGAAATACGAGTGACAGTTGAATGAGCCAAGCAAAAAGCGCTTGGAAGAAATATGAGAGATGAATGAATGAGCCAAGCAGAAAGCACTTGGAGGAAATGTGAGAGAAGGGTGAGTGAGCCAAGTAGAAAGCTCTTGGAGGAAATGCGAGAGATGGGTGAATGAGCCAAGCAGAAAGCACTTGGAGGAAATGCGAGTGACAGTTGAATGAGCCAAGCAAAAAGCGCTTGGAAGAAATATGAGAGATGAATGAATGAGCCAAGCAGAAAGCACTTGGAGGAAATGTGAGAGAAGGGTGAGTGAGCCAAGTAGAAAGCTCTTGGAGGAAATGCGAGAGATGGGTGAATGAGCCAAGCAGAAAGCGCTAGGAGGAAATACGAGAGAAGGGTGAATGAGCCAAGGAGAAAGTGCTTGGAAAAAATGTGAGAGAAGGGTGAATGAGCCAAGCAGAAAGCACTTGGAGGAAATGCGAGTGACTGTTGAATGAGCCAAGCAGAAAGCGCTTGGAAGAAATATGAGAGATGGATGAATGAGCCAAGCAGAAAGCACTTGGAGGAAATCTGAGAGAAGGGTGAGTGAGCCAAGTAGAAAGCTCTTGGAGGAAATGCGAGAGATGTGTGAATGAGCCAAGCAGAAAGTGCTTTGAGGAAATGCGAGAGAAGGGTGAATGAGCCTAGCAGAAAGCGCTTGGCGGAAATACGAGAGACTTTTGAATGAGCCAAGGAGAAAGCGCTTGGAGGAAATGAGAGAGAAGGGTGAATGAGCCAAGTAGAATGCACTTGTAGGAAATACGAAAGAAGGCTGATCCAAGCAGAAAGTGCTTGGAGGAAATGCGAGAGACTGTTGAATAAGCCAAGGAGAAAGTGCTTGGAGGAAATGCGAGAGATGGATGAATGAGGAAAGCAAATAATGCTAGAGGGAAATGTGAAGAGAAGGCTGAATGAGCTAAGCAGAAAGCACGTGGAGGAAATGTGAGAGAAGGGTGAATGAACCAAGGAGAAAGCGCTTTGAGGAAATGCGAAAGATGGGTGAATGAGCCAAGCAAAAAGCGCTTGGAGGAAATGCGTTAGAAGTCTGAATGAACCAAGCAGAAAGTCCTTGGAGGAAATGTGAGAGAAGGATGAATGATCCGAGCAGATAGCGCTTGGAGGTAATGCGAGAGACGGGTGAATGACCCAAGCAGAATTCGCTTTGAGGAAATGCGAGAGAAGGGTGAATGAGCCTAGCAGAAAGCGCTTGGGGGAAATGCGAGAGATGGGTGAATGACCCAAGCAGAATTCGCTTTGAGGAAATGTGAGAGAAGGGTGAATGACCCAAGCAGAAAGCGCTAGGAGGAAATACGAGAGAAGGGTGAATGAGCCAAGGAGAAAGTGTTTGGAAAAAATGTGAGAGAAGGGTGAATGAGCCAAGCAGAAAGCACTTGGAGGAAATGCGAGTGACTGTTGAATGAGCCAAGCAGAAAGCGCTTGGAAGAAATATGAGAGATGGATGAATGAGCCAAGCAGAAAGCACTTGGAGGAAATGTGAGAGAAGGGTGAGTGAGCCAAGTAGAAAGCTCTTGGAGGAAATGCGAGAGATGGGTGAATGAGCCAAGCAGAAAGTGCTTTGAGGAAATGCGAGAGAAGGGTGAATGAGCCTAGCAGAAAGCGCTTGGAAAAAATGCGATTGACAGTTGAATGAGCCAAGCAAAAAGCGCTTGGAAGAAATATGAGAGATGAATGAATGAGCCAAGCAGAAAGCACTTGGAGGAAATGTGAGAGAAGGGTGAGTGAGCCAAGTAGAAAGCTGTTGGAGGAAATGCGAGAGATGGGTGAATGAGCCAAGCAGAAAGCGCTAGGAGGAAATACGAGTGACAGTTGAATGAGCCAAGCAAAAAGCGCTTGGAAGAAATATGAGAGATGAATGAATGAACCAAGCAGAAAGCACTTGGAGGAAATGTGAGAGAAGTGTGAGTGAGCCAAGTAGAAAGCTCTTGGAGGAAATGCGAGAGATGGGTGAATGAGCCAAGCAGAAAGCACTAGGAGAAAATGCGAGTGACAGTTGAATGAGCCAAGCAAAAAGCGCTTGGAAGAAATATGAGAGATGAATGAATGAGCCAAGCAGAAAGCACTTGGAGGAAATGTGAGAGAAGGGTGAGTGAGCCAAGTAGAAAGCTCTTGGAGGAAATGCGAGAGATGGGTGAATGAGCCAAGCAGAAAGTGTTTGAGGAAATGCGAGAGAAGGGTGAATGAGCCTAGCAGAAAGCGCTTGGAAAAAATGCGAGAGAAGAGTGAATGAGCCAAGCAGAAAGCGCTTGGCGGAAATACGAGAGACTGTTGAATGAGCCAAGGAGAAAGCGCTTGGAGGAAATGAGAGAGAAGGGTGAATGAGCCAAGTAGAATGCACTTGTAGGAAATACGAAAGAAGGCTGATCCAAGCAGAAACTGCTTGGAGGAAATGCGAGAGACTGTTGAATAAGCCAAGGAGAAAGTGCTTGGAGGAAATGCGAGAGATGGATGAATGAGGAAAGCAAATAATGCTAGAGGGAAATGTGAAGAGAAGGCTGAATGAGCTAAGCCGAAAGCACGTGGAGGAAATGCGAGAGAAGGGTGAATGAACCAAGGAGAAAGCGCTTGGAGGAATGCAAGAGACGGGTGAATGACCCAAGCAGAAAGTGCTTGGAAGAAATACGAGAGACGGATGAATGAGGAAAGCAAAAAGTGCTTTACA
This sequence comes from Crotalus helleri, assembly GCA_024509115.1. NCBI lineage: Eukaryota > Metazoa > Chordata > Lepidosauria > Squamata > Viperidae > Crotalus > Crotalus helleri. Next base: position 41,841,510 of record JAKSXO010000008.1, read on the forward strand.
AAAATGTGTTAGAAGTCTTAATGAACCAAGCAGAAAGCGCTTGGAGGAAATGTTAGAGACGGGTAAATGAGCCAAGCAGAAAGGGCTAGGAGGAAATGCGAGAGAAGGGTGAATGAGCCATATAGAAAGCTCTTGGAGGAAATGCGAGAGACGGGTGAATGACCCAAGCAGAAAGCGCTTTGAGGAAATGCGAGAGAAGGGTGAATGAGACAAGCAGAAAGCACTTGGAGGAAATGTGAGAGAAGGCTGAATGAACAAAGGAGAAAGCGCTTGGAGGAATGCGAAAGACGGGTGAATTAGCCAAGGAGAAAGCGCTTGGAGGAAATGCGAGAGACTGTTGAATGAGCCAAGCAGAAAGCGCTTGGAAGAAATACAAGAGACGGATGAATGAGGAAAGCAAAAAGTGCTTTAGGGAAATGCGAGAGAAGGGTGAATGAGCCAAGCAGAAAGCGCTTGGAGGAAATGCGAGAGATGGGTGAATTAGCCATGCAGAAAGCGCTTGGAGGAAATGCGAGAGACGGGTGAATGACCCAAGCAGAATACGCTTGGAGGAAATGTGAGAGAAGGGTGAATGAGCCAAGTAGAATGCACTTGTAGGAAATACGAAAGAAGGCTGAGCCAAGCAGAAAGTGCTTGGAGGAAATGCGAGAGACTGTTGAATAAGCCAAGGAAAAAGTGCTTGGAGGAAATGCGAGAGATGGATGAATGAGGAAAGCAAATAGTGCTAGAGGGAAATGTGAAGAGAAGGCTGAATGAGCTACGCAGAAAGCACGTGGAGGAAATGTGAGAGAAGGGTGAATGAACCAAGGAGAAAGCGCTTGGAGGAATGCGAGAGACGGGTGAATGACCCAAGCAGAAAGCGCTTGGAGGAAATGCGAGAGACGGGTGAACGACCCAAGCAGAAAGCGCTTTGAGGAAATGTGAGAGAAGGCTGAATGAGCCAAGAAAAAGCACTTGGAGGAAATGTGAGAGAAGTGTGAATGAGCCAAGCAGAAAGCGCTTGGAGGAAATGCGAGAGAAGGCTGAATGAGCCAAGCAGAAAGCGCTTGGAGGAAATGCGAGAGACTGTTGAATGAGCCAAGCAGAAAGCGCTTGGAAGAAATACGAGAGACGGATGAATGAGGAAAGCAAAAAGTGCTTTACGGAAATGCGTTAGAAGTCTTAATGAACCAAGCAGAAAGCGCTTGGAAGAAATATGAGAGACGGATGAATGAGGAAAGCAAAAAGTGCTTTACAGAAATGTGTTAGAAGTCTTAATGAACCAAGCAGAAAGCGCTTGGAGGAAATGTTAGAGACGGGTAAATGAGCCAAGCAGAAAGGGCTAGGAGGAAATGCGAGAGAAGGGTGAATGAGCCATATAGAAAGCTCTTGGAGGAAATGCGAGAGACGGGTGAATGACCCAAGCAGAAAGCGCTTTGAGGAAATGCGAGAGAAGGGTGAATGAGACAAGCAGAAAGCACTTGGAGGAAATGTGAGAGAAGGCTGAATGAACAAAGGAGAAAGCGCTTGGAGGAATGCGAGAGACGGGTGAATTAGCCTAGCAGAAAGCGCTTGGAGGAAATGCGAGAGACTGTTGAATGAGCCAAGCAGAAAGCGCTTGGAAGAAATACGAGAGACGGATGAATGAGGAAAGCAAAAAGTGCTTTAGGGAAATGCGAGAGAAGGGTGAATGAGCCAAGCAGAAAGCGCTTGGAGGAAATGCGAGAGATGGGTGAATTAGCCAAGCAGAAAGCGCTTGGAGGAAATGCGAGAGACGGGTGAATGACCCAAGCAGAATACGCTTGGAGGAAATGTGAGAGAAGGCTGAATGAGCCAAGTAGAATGCACTTGTAGGAAATACGAAAGAAGGCTGAGCCAAGCAGAAAGTGCTTGGAGGAAATGAGAGAGACTGTTGAATAACCCAAGGAAAAAGTGCTTGGAGGAAATGCGAGAGATGGATGAATGAGGAAAGCAAATAGTGCTAGAGGGAAATGTGAAGAGAAGGCTTAATGAGCTAGGCAGAAAGCACGTGGAGGAAATGTGAGAGAAGGGTGAATGAACCAAGGAGAAAGCGCTTGGAGGAATGCGAGAGACGGGTGAATGACCCAAGCAGAAAGCGCTTGGAGGAAGTGCGAGAGATGGGTGAATGAGGAGAGCAAAAAGTGATAGAGGGAAATGTGAAGAGAAGGCTGAATGAGCTAAGCAATAAGCACGTGGAGGAAATGTGAGAGAGGGGTGAATGTCCCAAGCAGAAAGCGCTTGGAGGAAATGCGAGAGACGGGTGAACGACCCAAGCAGAAAGCGCTTTGAGGAAATGTGAGAGAAGGCTGAATGAGCCAAGAAAAAGCACTTGGAGGAAATGTGAGAGAAGTGTGAATGAGCCAAGCAGAAAGCGCTTGGAGGAAATGCGAGAGAAGGCTGAATGAGCCAAGCAGAAAGCGCTTGGAGGAAATGCAAGAGACTGTTGAATGAGCCAAGCAGAAAGCGCTTGGAAGAAATACGAGAGACGGATGAATGAGGAAAGCAAAAAGTGCTTTACGGAAATGCGTTAGAAGTCTTAATGAACCAAGCAGAAAGCGCTTGGAGGAAATGTTAGAGATGGGTAAATGAGCCAAGCAGAAAGCGCTAGGAGGAAATGCGAGAGAAGGGTGAATGAGCCATATAGAAAGCTTTTGGAGGAAATGCGAGAGACGGGTGAATGACTGAAGCAGAAAGCGCTTAGAGGAAATGCGAGAGAAGGGTGAATGAGCCAAGCAGAAAGCGCTTGGAAGAAATACGAGAGACGGATGAATGAGGAAAGCAAAAAGAGCTTTAGGGAAATGCGAGAGAAGGGTGAATGACCCAAGCAAAAAGCGCTTGGAGGAAATGCGAGAGATGGGTGAATTAGCCAAGCAGAAAGCGCTTGGAGGAATGCGAAAGACGGGTGAATTAGCCAAGGAGAAAGCGCTTGGAGGAAATGCGAGAGACTGTTGAATGAGCCAAGCAGAAAGCGCTTGGAAGAAATACAAGAGACGGATGAATGAGGAAAGCAAAAAGTGCTTTAGGGAAATGCGAGAGAAGGGTGAATGAGCCAAGCAGAAAGCGCTTGGAGGAAATGCGAGAGATGGGTGAATTAGCCATGCAGAAAGCGCTTGGAGGAAATGCGAGAGACGGGTGAATGACCCAAGCAGAATACGCTTGGAGGAAATGTGAGAGAAGGGTGAATGAGCCAAGTAGAATGCACTTGTAGGAAATACGAAAGAAGGCTGAGCCAAGCAGAAAGTGCTTGGAGGAAATGCGAGAGACTGTTGAATAAGCCAAGGAAAAAGTGCTTGGAGGAAATGCGAGAGATGGATGAATGAGGAAAGCAAATAGTGCTAGAGGGAAATGTGAAGAGAAGGCTGAATGAGCTACGCAGAAAGCACGTGGAGGAAATGTGAGAGAAGGGTGAATGAACCAAGGAGAAAGCGCTTGGAGGAATGCGAGAGACGGGTGAATGACCCAAGCAGAAAGCGCTTGGAGGAAATGCGAGAGACGGGTGAACGACCCAAGCAGAAAGCGCTTTGAGGAAATGTGAGAGAAGGCTGAATGAGCCAAGAAAAAGCACTTGGAGGAAATGTGAGAGAAGTGTGAATGAGCCAAGCAGAAAGCGCTTGGAGGAAATGCGAGAGAAGGCTGAATGAGCCAAGCAGAAAGCGCTTGGAGGAAATGCGAGAGACTGTTGAATGAGCCAAGCAGAAAGCGCTTGGAAGAAATACGAGAGACGGATGAATGAGGAAAGCAAAAAGTGCTTTACGGAAATGCGTTAGAAGTCTTAATGAACCAAGCAGAAAGCGCTTGGAAGAAATATGAGAGACGGATGAATGAGGAAAGCAAAAAGTGCTTTACAGAAATGTGTTAGAAGTCTTAATGAACCAAGCAGAAAGCGCTTGGAGGAAATGTTAGAGACGGGTAAATGAGCCAAGCAGAAAGGGCTAGGAGGAAATGCGAGAGAAGGGTGAATGAGCCATATAGAAAGCTCTTGGAGGAAATGCGAGAGACGGGTGAATGACCCAAGCAGAAAGCGCTTTGAGGAAATGCGAGAGAAGGGTGAATGAGACAAGCAGAAAGCACTTGGAGGAAATGTGAGAGAAGGCTGAATGAACAAAGGAGAAAGCGCTTGGAGGAATGCGAGAGACGGGTGAATTAGCCTAGCAGAAAGCGCTTGGAGGAAATGCGAGAGACTGTTGAATGAGCCAAGCAGAAAGCGCTTGGAAGAAATACGAGAGACGGATGAATGAGGAAAGCAAAAAGTGCTTTAGGGAAATGCGAGAGAAGGGTGAATGAGCCAAGCAGAAAGCGCTTGGAGGAAATGCGAGAGATGGGTGAATTAGCCAAGCAGAAAGCGCTTGGAGGAAATGCGAGAGACGGGTGAATGACCCAAGCAGAATACGCTTGGAGGAAATGTGAGAGAAGGCTGAATGAGCCAAGTAGAATGCACTTGTAGGAAATACGAAAGAAGGCTGAGCCAAGCAGAAAGTGCTTGGAGGAAATGAGAGAGACTGTTGAATAACCCAAGGAAAAAGTGCTTGGAGGAAATGCGAGAGATGGATGAATGAGGAAAGCAAATAGTGCTAGAGGGAAATGTGAAGAGAAGGCTGAATGAGCTAGGCAGAAAGCACGTGGAGGAAATGTGAGAGAAGGGTGAATGAACCAAGGAGAAAGCGCTTGGAGGAATGCGAGAGACGGGTGAATGACCCAAGTAGAAAGCGCTTGGAGGAAGTGCGAGAGATGGGTGAATGAGGAGAGCAAAAAGTGATAGAGGGAAATGTGAAGAGAAGGCTGAATGAGCTAAGCAATAAGCACGTGGAGGAAATGTGAGAGAGGGGTGAATGTCCCAAGCAGAAAGCGCTTGGAGGAAATGCGAGAGACGGGTGAACGACCCAAGCAGAAAGCGCTTTGAGGAAATGTGAGAGAAGGCTGAATGAGCCAAGAAAAAGCACTTGGAGGAAATGTGAGAGAAGTGTGAATGAGCCAAGCAGAAAGCGCTTGGAGGAAATGCGAGAGAAGGCTGAATGAGCCAAGCAGAAAGCGCTTGGAGGAAATGCAAGAGACTGTTGAATGAGCCAAGCAGAAATCGCTTGGAAGAAATACGAGAGACGGATGAATGAGGAAAGCAAAAAGTGCTTTACGGAAATGCGTTAGAAGTCTTAATGAACCAAGCAGAAAGCGCTTGGAGGAAATGTTAGAGATGGGTAAATGAGCCAAGCAGAAAGCGCTAGGAGGAAATGCGAGAGAAGGGTGAATGAGCCATATAGAAAGCTTTTGGAGGAAATGCGAGAGACGGGTGAATGACCCAAGCAGAAAGCGCTTTGAGGAAATGCGAGAGAAGGGTGAATGAGCCAAGCAGAAAGCGCTTGGAAGAAATACGAGAGACGGATGAATGAGGAAAGCAAAAAGAGCTTTAGGGAAATGCGAGAGAAGGGTGAATGACCCAAGCAAAAAGCGCTTGGAGGAAATGCGAGAGATGGGTGAATTAGCCAAGCAGAAAGCGCTTGGAGGAAAACCGAGAGACGGGTGAATGACCCAAGCAGAAAGCGCTTGGAGGAAATGTGAGAGAAGGGTGAATGAGCCAAGCAGAAAGCGCTTGGAGGAAATGCGAGAGACGGGTGAACGACCCAAGCAGAATGTGGTTAGAGAAAATTCGAGGGAAGGCTGAATGAGACAAGCAGAAAGCGCTTGGAGGAAATGCGTTAGACGTCTGAATGAACCAAGCAGAAAGCGCTTGGAGGAAATGTTAGATACGGGTGAATGAGCCAAGCAGAAAGCGCTTGGAGGAAATGCGAGAGAAGGGTGAATGATCCGAACACAAAGCGCTTGGAGGAAACGCGAGAGACGGATGAACGACCCAAGCAGAAAGCGGTTAGAGAAAATTCGAGAGAAGGCTAAATGAGCCAAGCAGAAAGCGCTTGGAGGAAATGTGAGAGAAGGGTGAATGATCCGAGCAGAAAGCGCTTGGAAGAAATGCGAGAGACAGGTGAATGAGCCAAGCAGAAAGCGGTTAGATAAAATTCGAGAGAAGTCTGAATGAACCAAGCAGAAAGCGCTTGGAGGAAATGTTAGAGATGGGTGAATGAGCCAAGCTGAAAGCGCTTGGAGGAAATGCGAGAGAAGGGTGAATGAGAAAAGCAGAAAGTGCTTGGAGGAAATGCGAGAGAAGGCTGAATGAGACAAGCAGAAAGCGGTTAAAAAAATTCGAGAGAAGGCTGAATGAGCTAAGCAGAAAGCACTTGGAGGAAATGTGAGAGAAGGGTGAATGAGCCAAGCAGAAAGCGTTTGGAGGAAATGCGAGAGATGGGTGAATGACCCATGCAGAAAGCGCTTGGAGGAAATGTGAGAGAAGGCTGAATGAGCCAAGGAGAAAGCGCTTGGAAGAAATACGAGAGACGGATGAATGAGGAAAGCAAAAAGTGCTTTAGGGAAATGCCAAGAGAAGGCTGAATGAGACAACAGAAAGCACTTGGAGGAAATGTGAGAGAAGGGTGAATGAGCCAAGCAGAAAGCGTTTGGAGGAAATGCGAGAGATGGGTGAATGAGCCATGCAGAAAGCGCTTGGAGGAAATGTGAGAGAAGGCTGAATGAGCCAAGGAGAAAGCGCTTGGAAGAAATACGAGAGACGGATGAATGAGGAAAGCAAAAAGAGCTTTAGGGAAATGTGAGAGAAGGGTGAATGAGCCAAGCAGAAAGCGCTTGGAGGAAAGGCGTTAGAAGTCTGAATGAACCAAGCAGAAAGCGCTATGGAAATGTTAGAGACTGGTGAATGAGCCAAGCAGAAAGCACTTGGAGGAAATGTGAGAGAAGAGTGAATGAGCCAAGCAGAAAGCGCTTGGAGGAAATGCGTTAGAAGTCTGAATGAACCAAGAAGATAGTGCTTGGGGGAAATGTTAGAGACGGGTGAATGAGCCAAGCAGAAAGCGCTTGGAGAAAATGCGAGAGAAGGGTGAATGATCTGAGCACAAAGCGCTTGGAGGAAACACGAAAGACGGGTGAACGACCCAAGCAGAAAGCGGTTAGAGAAAATTCGAGAGAAGGCTGAATGAGCCAAGCAGAAAGCGCTTGGAAGAAATACGAGAGACGGATGAATGAGGAAAGCAAAAAGTGCTTTACGGAAATGCGTTAGAAGTCTTAATGAACCAAGCAGAAAGCGCTTGGAGGAAATGTTAGAGACGGGTAAATGAGCCAAGCAGAAAGCGCTAGGAGGAAATGTGAGAGAAGGGTGAATGAGCCAAGCAGAAAGCGTTTGGAGGAAATGCGAGAGATAGGTGAATGAGCCATGCAGAAAGCGCTTGGAGGAAATGTGAGAGAAGGCTGAATGAGCCAAGGAGAAAGCGCTTGGAAGAAATACGAGAGACGGATGAATGAGGAAAGCAAAAAGTGCTTTAGGGAAATGCCAAGAGAAGGCTGAATGAGACAACAGAAAGCACTTGGAGGAAATGTGAGAGAAGGGTGAATGTGCCAAGCAGAAAGCGCTCAGAGGAAAGGCATTAGAAGTCTGAATGAACCAAGCAGAAAGCGCTATGGAAATGTTAGAGACGGGTGAATGAGCCAAGCAGAAAGCAATTGGAGGAAATGTGAGAGAAGAGTGAATGAGCCAAGCAGAAAGCGCTTGGAGGAAATGCGTTAGAAGTCTGAATGAACCAAGCAGAAAGTGCTTGGAGGAAATGTTAGAGACGGGTGAATGAGCCAAGCAGAAAGCGCTTGGAGAAAATGCGAGAGAAGGGTGAATGATCCGAGCACAAAGCGCTTGGAGGAAACACGAAAGACGGGTGAACGACCCAAGCAGAAAGCGGTTAGAGAAAATTCGAGAGAAGGCTGAATGAGCCAAGCAGAAAGCGCTTGGAAGAAATACGAGAGACGGATGAATGAGGAAAGCAAAAAGTGCTTTACGGAAATGCGTTAGAAGTCTTAATGAACCAAGCAGAAAGCGCTTGGAGGAAACGTTAGAGACGGGTAAATGAGCCAAGCAGAAAGCGCTAGGAGGAAATGCGAGAGAAGTGTGAATGAGCCATATAGAAAGCTTTTGGAGGAAATGCGAGAGACGGGTGAATGACCCAAGCAGAAAGCGCTTTGAGGAAATGCGAGAGAAGGGTGAATGAGCCAAGCAGAATGCGCTTGGAAGAAATACGAGAGACGTATGAATGAGGAAAGCAAAAAGAGCTTTAGGGAAATGCGAGAGAAGGCTAAATGAGCCAAGCAGAAAGCGCTTGGAGGAAATGTGAGAGAAGGGTGAATGATCCGAGCAGAAAGCGCTTGGAAGAAATGTGAGAGACAGGTGAATGAGCCAAGCAGAAAGCGGTTAGATAAAATTTGAGAGAAGTTTGAATGAACCAAGCAGAAAGCGCTTGGAGGAAATGTTAGAGATGGGTGAATGAGCCAAGCAGAAAGCGCTTGGAGGAAATGCGAGAGATGGGTGAATTAGCCAAGCAGAAAGCGCTTGGAGGAAATGCGAGAGACGGGTGAACGACCCAAGCAGAAATCGGTTAGAGAAAATTTGAGAGAAGGCTGAATGAGACAAGCGGAAAGCACTTGGAGGAAATGTGAGAGAAGAGTGAATTAGCCAAGCAGAAAGCGCTTGGAGGAAATGCGTTAGACGTCTGAATGAACCAAGCAGAAAGTGCTTGGAGGAAATGTTAGAGACGGGTGAATGAGCCAAGCAGAAAGCGCTTGGAGGAAATGCGAGAGAAGGGTGAATGATCCGAACACAAAGCGCTTGGAGGAAACGCGAGAGACGGGTGAACGACCCAAGCAGAAAGCGGTTAGAGAAAATTCGAGAGAAGGCTGAATGAGCCAAGCAGAAAGCGCTTGGAGGAAATGTGAGAGAAGGGTGAATGATCAGAGCAGAAAGCGCTTGGAGGAAATTCGAGAGAAGTCTGAATGAACCAAGCAGAAAGCGCTTGGAGGAAATGCGAGAGAAGGGTGAATGAGAAAAGCAGAAAGTGCTTTTAGGAAATGCGAGAGAAGGCTGAATGAGACAAGCAGAAAGCGGTTAAAAAAATTCGAGAGAAGGCTGAATGAGCTGAGCAGAAAGCACTTGGAGGAAATGTGAGAGAAGGGTGAATGAGCCAAGCAGAAAGCGTTTGGAGGAAATGCGAGAGATGGGTGAATGAGCCATGCAGAAAGCGCTTGGAGGAAATGTGAGAGAAGGCTGAATGAGCCAAGGAGAAAGCGCTTGGAAGAAATACGAGAGACGGATGAATGAGGAAAGCAAAAAGTGCTTTAGGGAAATGCCAAGAGAAGGCTGAATGAGACAACAGAAAGCACTTGGAGGAAATGTGAGAGAAGGGTGAATGAGCCAAGCAGAAAGCGCTTGGAGGAAAGGCGTTAGAAGTCTGAATGAACCAAGCAGAAAGCGCTATGGAAATGTTAGAGACGGGTGAATGAGCCAAGCAGAAAGCACTTGGAGGAAATGTGAGAGAAGAGTGAATGAGCCAAGCAGAAAGCGCTTGGAGGAAATGCGTTAGAAGTCTGAATGAACCAAGCAGAAAGCGCTTGGAGGAAATGTTAGAGACGGGTGAATGAGCCAAGCAGAAAGTGCTTGGAGGAAATGCGAGAGACGGGTGAATAAGCCAAGCAGAAAGCGGTTAGAGAACATTCGAGAGAAGTCTGAATGAACCAAGCAGAAAGCGCTTGGAGGAAATGTTAGAGACGTGTGAATGAGCCAATCTGAAAGCGCTTGGGGGAAATGCGAGAGAAGGGTGAATGAGAAAAGCAGAAAGTGCTTGGAGGAAATGCAAGAGAAGGCTGAATGAGACAACCAGAAAGCACGTGGAGGAAATGTGAGAGAAGTGTGAATGAACCAAGGAGAAAGTGCTTGGAGGAATGCGAGAGACGGGTGAATGACCCAAGCAGAAAGCGCTTGGGGGAAGTGTGAGAGAACTGTGAATGAGCAAAGCAAAAACTGCTTGAGGGAAATGCGAAGACAAGGCTGAATGAGCCAAGAAGAAAGCACTTGGAGGAAATGCGAGATAAGTGTGAATTTGCCAAGCAGAAAGCGCTTGGAGGAAATGGGAGATAAGTGTGAATTTGCCAAGCAGAAAGCGCTTGGAGGAAATGGGAGAGAAGGCTGAATGAGCCAAGGAGAAAGCGCTTTGATGAAATGCGAAAGATGGGTGAATGAGCCAAGCAGAAAGCGCTTGGAGGAAATGCGTTAGAAGTCTGAATGAACCAAGAAGAAAGCGCTTGGAGGAAATGTTAGAGACGGGTAAATGAGCCAAACAGAAAGTGCTTGGAGGAAATGCGAGAGAAGGATGAATGATCCGAGCAGATAGCGCTTGGAGGTAATGTGAGAGATGGGTGAATGACCCAAGCAGAATTCGCTTTGAGGAAATGCGAGAGAAGGGTGAATGACCCAAGCAGAAAGCGCTAGGAGGAAATACGAGAGAAGGGTGAATGAGCCAAGGAGAAAGTGCTTGGAAAAAATGTGAGAGAAGGGTGAATGAGCCAAGCAGAAAGCACTTGGAGGAAATGCGAGTGACTGTTGAATGAGCCAAGCAGAAAGCGCTTGGAAGAAATACGAGAGATGGATGAATGAGCCAAGCAGAAAGCACTTGGAGGAAATGTGAGAGAAGGGTGAGTGAGCCAAGTAGAAAGCTCTTGGCGGAAATACGAGAGACTGTTGAATGAGCCAAGGAGAAAGCGCTTGGAGGAAATGAGAGAGAAGGGTGAATGAACCAATGAAAAACTCTTGGAAGAAATCTGAGAGAAGGCTGAATGGGCCAAGCAGAATGCGCTTGGAGGAAATGCGAGAGAACGCTGAATGAGCCAAGGAGAAAGCGCTTGGAGGAAATGCGAGAGAAGGCTGAATGAGCCAAGTAGAATGCACTTGTAGGAAATACGAAAGAAGGCTGAGCCAAGCAGAAAGTGCTTGGAGGAAATGCGAGAGACTGTTGAATAAGCCAAGGAGAAAGTGCTTGGAGGAAATGCGAGAGATGGATGAATGAGGAAAGCAAATAGTGCTAGAGGGAAATCTGAAGAGAAGGCTGAATGAGCTAAGCAGAAAGCACGTAGAGGAAATGTGAGAGAAGGGTGAATGAACCAAGGAGAAAGCGCTTGGAGGAATGCAAGAGACGGGTGAATGACCCAAGCAGAAAGCGCTTGGAAGAAATACGAGAGACGGATGAATGAGGAAAGCAAAAAGTGCTTTACGGAAATGCGTTAGAAGTCTTAATGAACCAAGCAGAAAGCGCTTGGAGGAAATGTTAGAGACGGGTAAATGAGCCAAGCAGAAAGCGCTAGGAGGAAATGCGAGAGAAGGGTGAATGAGCCATATAGAAAGCTCTTGGAGGAAATGCGAGAGACGGGTGAATGACCCAAGCAGAAATCACTTGGAGGAAATATGAGAGAAGGCTGAATGAACAAAGGAGAAAGCGCTTGGAGGAATGCGAGAGACGGGTGAATTAGCCAAGCAGAAAGCGCTTGGAGGAAATGCGAGAGACTGTTGAGCGAGCCAAGCAGAAAGCGCTTGGAAGAAATACGAGAGACGGATGAATGAGGAAAGCAAAAAGTGCTTTAGGGAAATGCGAGAGAAGGGTGAATGAGCCAAGCAGAAAGCGCTTGGAGGAAATGCGAGAGATGGGTGAATTAGCCAAGCAGAAAGCGCTTGGAGGAAATGCGAGAGACGGGTGAATGAGCCAAGGAGAAAGCGGTTAAAAAAATTCGAGAGAAGGCTGAATGAGCTAAGCAGAAAGCACTTGGAGGAAATGTGAGAGAAGGGTGAATGAGCCAAGCAGACAGCGTTTGGAGGAAATGCGAGAGATGGGTGAATGAGCCATGCAGAAAGCGCTTGGAGGAAATGTGAGAGAAGGCTGAATGAGCCAAGGAGAAAGCGCTTGGAAGAAATACGAGAGACGGATGAATGAGGAAAGCAAAAAGTGCTTTAGGGAAATGCCAAGAGAAGGCTGAATGAGACAACAGAAAGCACTTGGAGGAAATGTGAGAGAAGGGTGAATGAGCCAAGCAGAAAGCGCTTGGAGGAAAGGCGTTAGAAGTCTGAATGAACCAAGCAGAAAGCGCTTGGAGGAAATGTTAGAGACGGGTGAATGAGCCAAGCAGAAAGCGCTTTGAGGAAATGCGAGAGAAGGGTGAATGAGACAAGCAGAAAGCACTTGGAGGAAATGTGAGAGAAGGCTGAATGAACAAAGGAGAAAGCGGTTGGAGGAATGCGAGAGACGGGTGAATTAGCCAAGCAGAAAGCGCTTGGAGGAAATGCGAGAGACTGTTGAATGAGCCAAGCAGAAAGCGCTTGGAAGAAATACGAGAGACGGATGAATGAGGAAAGCAAAAAGTGCTTTAGGGAAATGCGAGAGAAGGGTGAATGAGCCAAGCAGAAAGCGCTTGGAGGAAATGCGAGAGATGGGTGAATTAGCCAAGCAGAAAGCGCTTGGAGGAAATGCGAGAGACGGGTGAATGACCCAAGCAGAATACGATTGGAGGAAATGTGAGAGAAGGCTGAATGAGCCAAGTAGAATGCACTTGTAGGAAATACGAAAGAAGGCTGAGCCAAGCAGAAAGTGCTTGGAGGAAATGCGAGAGACTGTTGAATAAGCCAAGGAAAAAGCGCTTGGAGGAAATGCGAGAGACGGGTGAACGACCCAAGCAGAAAGCGCTTTGAGGAAATGTGAGAGAAGGCTGAATGAGCCAAGAAAAAGCACTTGGAGGAAATGTGAGAGAAGTGTGAATGAGCCAAGCAGAAAGCGCTAGGAGGAAATGCGAGAGAAGGCTGAATGGGCCAAGCAGAAAGCGCTTGGAGGAAATGCGAGAGACTGTTGAATGAGCCAAGCAGAAAGCGCTTGGAAGAAATACGAGAGACGGATGAATGAGGAAAGCAAAACATGCTTTACGGAAATGCGTTAGAAGTCTTAATGAACCAAGCAGAAAGCGCTTGGAAGAAATACGAGAGACGGATGAACGAGGAAAGCAAAAAGTGCTTTACAGAAATGTGTTAGAAGTCTTAATGAACCAAGCAGAAAGCGCTTGGAGGAAATGTTAGAGACGGGTAAATGAGCCAAGCAGAAAGGGCCAGGAGGAAATGCGAGAGAAGGGTGAATGAGCCATATAGAAAGCTCTTGGAGGAAATGCGAGAGACGGGTGAATGACCCAAGCAGAAAGCGCTTTGAGGAAATGCGAGAGAAGGGTGAATGAGACAAGCAGAAAGCACTTGGAGGAAATGTGAGAGAAGGCTGAATGAACAAAGGAGAAAGCGCTTGGAGGAATGCGAGAGACGGGTGAATTAGCCAAGCAGAAAGCGCTTGGAGGAAATGCGAGAGACTGTTGAATGAGCCAAGCAGAAAGCGCTTGGAAGAAATACGAGAGACGGATGAATGAGGAAAGCAAAAAGTACTTTAGGGAAATGCGAGAGAAGGGTGAATGAGCCAAGCAGAAAGCGCTTGGAGGAAATGCGAGAGATGGGTGAATTAGCCAAGCAGAAAGCGCTTGGAGGAAATGCGAGAGACGGGTGAATGACCCAAGCAGAATACGCTTGGAGGAAATGTGAGAGAAGGCTGAATGAGCCAAGTAGAATGCACTTGTAGGAAATACGAAAGAAGGCTGAGCCAAGCAGAAAGTGGTTGGAGGAAATGCGAGAGACTGTTGAATAAGCCAAGGAAAAAGTGCTTGGAGGAAATGCGAGAGATGGATGAATGAGGAAAGCAAATAGTGCTAGAGGGAAATGTGAAGAGAAGGCTGAATGAGCTAAGCAGAAAGCACGTGGAGGAAATGTGAGAGAAGGGTGAATGAGGAGAGCAAAAAGTGATAGAGGGAAATGTGAAGAGAAGGCTGAATGAGCTAAGCAATAAGCACGTGGAGGAAATGTGAGAGAGGGGTGAATGTCCCAAGCAGAAAGCGCTTGGGGGAAATGCGAGAGATGGGTGAACGACCCAAGCAGAAAGCGCTTTGAGGAAATGTGAGAGAAGGCTGAATGAGCCAAGAAAAAGCACTTGGAGGAAATGTGAGAGAAGGGTGAATGAGCCAAGCAGAAAGCGCTTGGAGGAAAGGCGTTAGAAGTATGAATGAACCAAGCAGAAAGCGCTATGGAAATGTTAGAGACGGGTGAATGAGCCAAGCAGAAAGCAATTGGAGGAAATGTGAGAGAAGGGTGAATGATCCGAGCACAAAGCGCTTGGAGGAAACACGAAAGACGGGTGAACGACCCAAGCAGAAAGCGGTTAGAGAAAATTCGAGAGAAGGTTGAATGAGCCAAGCAGAAAGCGCTTGGAAGAAATACGAGAGACGGATGAATGAGGAAAGCAAAAAGTGCTTTACGGAAATGCGTTAGAAGTCTTAATGAACCAAGCAGAAAGCGCTTGGAGGAAATGTTAGAGACGGGTAAATGAGCCAAGCAGAAAGCGCTAGGAGGAAATGTGAGAGAAGGGTGAATGAGCCAAGCAGAAAGCGTTTGTAGGAAATGCGAGAGATGGGTGAATGAGCCATGCAGAAAGCGCTTGGAGGAAATGTGAGAGAAGGCTGAATGAGCCAAGGAGAAAGCGCTTGGAAGAAATACGAGAGACGGATGAATGAGGAAAGCAAAAAGTGCTTTAGGGAAATGCCAAGAAAAGGCTGAATGAGACAACAGAAAGCACTTGGAGGAAATGTGAGAGAAGGGTGAATGAGCCAAGTAGAAAGCGCTTGGAGGAAAGGCGTTAGAAGTCTGAATGAACCAAGCAGAAAGCGCTATGGAAATGTTAGAGACGGGTGAATGAGCCAAGCAGAAAGCAATTGGAGGAAATGTGAGAGAAGAGTGAATGAGCCAAGCAGAAAGCGCTTGGAGGAAATGCGTTAGAAGTCTGAATGAACCAAGCAGAAAGTGCTTGGAGGAAATGTTAGAGACGGGTGAATGAGCCAAGCAGAAAGCGCTTGGAGAAAATGCGAGAGAAGGGTGAATGATCCGAGCACAAAGCGCTTGGAGGAAACACGAAAGACGGGTGAACGACCCAAGCAGAAAGCGGTTAGAGAAAATTCGAGAGAAGGCTGAATGAGCCAAGCAGAAAGCGCTTGGAAGAAATACGAGAGACGGATGAATGAGGAAAGCAAAAAGTGCTTTACGGAAATGCGTTAGAAGTCTGAATGAACCAAGCAGAAAGCGCTTGGAGGAAATGTTAGAGACGGGTAAATGAGCCAAGCAGAAAGCGCTCGGAGGAAATGCGAGAGAAGGGTGAATGAGCCATATAGAAAGCTTTTGGAGGAAATGCGAGAGACGGGTGAATGACCCAAGCAGAAAGCGCTTTGAGGAAATGCGAGAGAAGGGTGAATGAGCCAAGCAGAATGCGCTTGGAAGAAATACGAGAGACGTATGAATGAGGAAAGCAAAAAGAGCTTTAGGGAAATGCGAGAGAAGGGTGAATGAGCCAAGCAGAAAGCGCTTGGAGGAAATGCGAGAGATGGGTGAATTAGCCAAGCAGAAAGCGCTTGGAGGAAATGCGAGAGTCGGGTGAATGACCCAAGCAGAAAGCGCTTGGAGGAAATGTGAGAGAAGGGTGAATGAGCCAAGCAGAAAGCGCTTGGAGGAAATGCGAGAGACGGGTGAACGACCCAAGCAGAAAGCGGTTAGAGAAAATTCGAGAGAAGGCTGAATGAGACAAGCAGAAAGCACTTGGAGGAAATGTGAGAGAAGAGTGAATTAGCCAAGCAGAAAGCGCTTGGAGGAAATGCGTTAGACGTCTGAATGAACCAAGCAGAAAGCGCTTGGAGGAAATGTTAGAGACGGGTGAATGAGCCAAGCAGAAAGCGCTTGGAGGAAATGCGAGAGAAGGGTGAATGATCCGAACACAAAGCGCTTGGAGGAAACACAAGAGACGGGTGAACGACCCAAGAATAAAGCGGTTAGAGAAAATTCGAGAGAAGGCTGAATGAGCCAAGCAGAGAGCGCTTGGAGGAAATGTGAGAGAAGGGTGAATGATCAGAGCAGAAAGCGCTTGGAGGAAATGCGAGAGACAGGTGAATGAGCCAAGCAGAAAGCGGTTAGATAAAATTCGAGAGAAGGCTGAATGAGCTGAGCAGAAAGCACTTGGAGGAAATGTGAGAGAAGGGTGAATGAGCCAAGCAGAAAGCGTTTGGAGGAAATGCGAGAGATGGGTGAATGAGCCATGCAGAAAGCGCTTGGAGGAAATGTGAGAGAAGGCTGAATGAGCCAAGGAGAAAGCGCTTGGAAGAAATACGAGAGACGGATGAATGAGGAAAGCAAAAAGTGCTTTAGGGAAATGCCAAGAGAAGGCTGAATGAGACAACAGAAAGCACTTGGAGGAAATGTGAGAGAAGGGTGAATGAGCCAAGCAGAAAGCGCTTGGAGGAAAGGCGTTAGAAGTCTCAATGAACCAAGCAGAAAGCGCTATGGAAATGTTAGAGACGGGTGAATGAGCCAAGCAGAAAGCACTTGGAGGAAATGTGAGAGAAGAGTGAATGAGCCAAGCAGAAAGCGCTTGGAGGAAATGCGTTAGAAGTCTGAATGAACCAAGCAGAAAGCACTTGGAGGAAATGTTAGAGACGGGTGAATGAGCCAAGCAGAAAGCGCTAGGAGGAAATGTGAGAGAAGGGTGAATGAGCCAAGCAGAAAGCGTTTGTAGGAAATGCGAGAGATGGGTGAATGAGCCATGCAGAAAGCGCTTGGAGGAAATGTGAGAGAAGGCTGAATGAGCCAAGGAGAAAGCGCTTGGAAGAAATACGAGAGACGGATGAATGAGGAAAGCAAAAAGTGCTTTAGGGAAATGCCAAGAAAAGGCTGAATGAGACAACAGAAAGCACTTGGAGGAAATGTGAGAGAAGGGTGAATGAGCCAAGTAGAAAGCGCTTGGAGGAAAGGCGTTAGAAGTCTGAATGAACCAAGCAGAAAGCGCTATGGAAATGTTAGAGACGGGTGAATGAGCCAAGCAGAAAGCAATTGGAGGAAATGTGAGAGAAGAGTGAATGAGCCAAGCAGAAAGCGCTTGGAGGAAATGCGTTAGAAGTCTGAATGAACCAAGCAGAAAGTGCTTGGAGGAAATGTTAGAGACGGGTGAATGAGCCAAGCAGAAAGCGCTTGGAGAAAATGCGAGAGAAGGGTGAATGATCCGAGCACAAAGCGCTTGGAGGAAACACGAAAGACGGGTGAACGACCCAAGCAGAAAGCGGTTAGAGAAAATTCGAGAGAAGGCTGAATGAGCCAAGCAGAAAGCGCTTGGAAGAAATACGAGAGACGGATGAATGAGGAAAGCAAAAAGTGCTTTACGGAAATGCGTTAGAAGTCTTAATGAACCAAGCAGAAAGCGCTTGGAGGAAATGTTAGAGACGGGTAAATGAGCCAAGCAGAAAGCGCTCGGAGGAAATGCGAGAGAAGGGTGAATGAGCCATATAGAAAGCTTTTGGAGGAAATGCGAGAGACGGGTGAATGACCCAAGCAGAAAGCGCTTTGAGGAAATGCGAGAGAAGGGTGAATGAGCCAAGCAGAATGCGCTTGGAAGAAATACGAGAGACGTATGAATGAGGAAAGCAAAAAGAGCTTTAGGGAAATGCGAGAGAAGGGTGAATGAGCCAAGCAGAAAGCGCTTGGAGGAAATGCGAGAGATGGGTGAATTAGCCAAGCAGAAAGCGCTTGGAGGAAATGCGAGAGTCGGGTGAATGACCCAAGCAGAAAGCGCTTGGAGGAAATGTGAGAGAAGGGTGAATGAGCCAAGCAGAAAGCGCTTGGAGGAAATGCGAGAGACGGGTGAACGACCCAAGCAGAAAGCGGTTAGAGAAAATTCGAGAGAAGGCTGAATGAGACAAGCAGAAAGCACTTGGAGGAAATGTGAGAGAAGAGTGAATTAGCCAAGCAGAAAGCGCTTGGAGGAAATGCGTTAGACGTCTGAATGAACCAAGCAGAAAGCGCTTGGAGGAAATGTTAGAGACGGGTGAATGAGCCAAGCAGAAAGCGCTTGGAGGAAATGCGAGAGAAGGGTGAATGATCCGAACACAAAGCGCTTGGAGGAAACACAAGAGACGGGTGAACGACCCAAGAATAAAGCGGTTAGAGAAAATTCGAGAGAAGGCTGAATGAGCCAAGCAGAGAGCGCTTGGAGGAAATGTGAGAGAAGGGTGAATGATCAGAGCAGAAAGCGCTTGGAGGAAATGCGAGAGACAGGTGAATGAGCCAAGCAGAAAGCGGTTAGATAAAATTCGAGAGAAGGCTGAATGAGCTGAGCAGAAAGCACTTGGAGGAAATGTGAGAGAAGGGTGAATGAGCCAAGCAGAAAGCGTTTGGAGGAAATGCGAGAGATGGGTGAATGAGCCATGCAGAAAGCGCTTGGAGGAAATGTGAGAGAAGGCTGAATGAGCCAAGGAGAAAGCGCTTGGAAGAAATACGAGAGACGGATGAATGAGGAAAGCAAAAAGTGCTTTAGGGAAATGCCAAGAGAAGGCTGAATGAGACAACAGAAAGCACTTGGAGGAAATGTGAGAGAAGGGTGAATGAGCCAAGCAGAAAGCGCTTGGAGGAAAGGCGTTAGAAGTCTCAATGAACCAAGCAGAAAGCGCTATGGAAATGTTAGAGACGGGTGAATGAGCCAAGCAGAAAGCACTTGGAGCAAATGTGAGAGAAGAGTGAATGAGCCAAGCAGAAAGCGCTTGGAGGAAATGCGTTAGAAGTCTGAATGAACCAAGCAGAAAGCGCTTGGAGGAAATGTTAGAGACGGGTGAATGAGCCAAGCAGAAAGTGCTTGGAGGAAATGCGAGAGACGGGTGAATAAGCCAAGCAGAAAGCGGTTAGAGAACATTCGAGAGAAGTCTGAATGAACCAAGCAGAAAGTGCTTGGAGGAAATGGTAGAGACGGGTAAATGAGCCAATCTGAAAGCGCTTGGGGGAAATGCGAGAGAAGGGTGAATGAGAAAAGCAGAAAGTGCTTGGAGGAAATGCAAGAGAAGGCTGAATGAGACAAGCAGAAAGCACGTGGAGGAAATGTGAGAGAAGTGTGAATGAACCAAGGAGAAAGTGCTTGGAGGAATGCGAGAGACGGGTGAATGACCCAAGCAGAAAGCGCTTGGGGGAAGTGTGAGAGAACTGTGAATGAGCAAAACAAAAAGTGCTTGAGGGAAATGCGAAGACAAGGCTGAATGAGCCAAGAAGAAAGCACTTGGAGGAAATGCGAGATAAGTGTGAATTTGCCAAGCAGAAAGCGCTTGGAGGAAATGGGAGATAAGTGTGAATTTGCCAAGCAGAAAGCGCTTGGAGGAAATGGGAGAGAAGGCTGAATGAGCCAAGGAGAAAGCGCTTTGAGGAAATGCGAAAGATGGGTGAATGAGCCAAGCAGAAAGCGCTTGGAGGAAATGCGTTAGAAGTCTGAATGAACCAAGCAGAAAGCGCTTGGAGGAAATGTTAGAGACGGGTAAATGAGCCAAACAGAAAGTGCTTGGAGGAAATGCGAGAGATGGGTGAATGACCCAAGCAGAATTCGCTTTGAGGAAATGCGAGAGAAGGGTGAATGAGCCTAGCAGAAAGCGCTTGGGGGAAATGCGAGGGATGGGTGAATGACCCAAGCAGAATTCGCTTTGAGGAAATGCGAGAGAAGGGTGAATGACCGAAGCAGAAAGCGCTAGTAGGAAATGCGACAGAAGGGTGAATGAGCCAAGCAGAAAGCGCTTGGAAGAAATACGAGAGATGGATGAATGAGCCAAGCAGAAAGCACTTGGAGTAAATGTGAGAGAAGGGTGAGTGAGCCAAGTAGAAAGCTCTTGGCGGAAATACGAGAGACTGTTGAATGAGCCAAGGAGAAAGCGCTTGGAGGAAATGAGAGAGAAGGGTGAATGAACCAATGAAAAACTCTTGGAAGAAATCTGAGAGAAGGCTGAATGGGCCAAGCAGAATGCGCTTGGAGGAAATGCGAGAGAACGCTGAATGAGCCAAGGAGAAAGCGCTTGGAGGAAATGCGAGAGAAGGCTGAATGAGCCAAGTAGAATGCACTTGTAGGAAATACGAAAGAAGGCTGAGCCAAGCAGAAAGTGCTTGGAGGAAATGCGAGAGACTGTTGAATAAGCCAAGGAGAAAGTGCTTGGAGGAAATGCGAGAGATGGATGAATGAGGAAAGCAAATAATGCTAGAGGGAAATGTGAAGAGAAGGCTGAATGAGCTAAGCAGAAAGCACGTGGAGGAAATGTGAGAGAAGGATGAATGAACCAAGGAGAAAGCGCTTGGAGGAATGCAAGAGACGGGTGAATGACCCAAGCAGAAAGCGCTTGGAAGAAATACGAGAGACGGATGAATGAGGAAAGCAAAAAGTGCTTTACGGAAATGCGTTAGAAGTCTTAATGAACCAAGCAGAAAGCGCTTGGAGGAAATGTTAGAGACGGGTAAATGAGCCAAGCAGAAAGCGCTAGGAGGAAATGCGAGAGAAGGGTGAATGAGCCATATAGAAAGCTCTTGGAGGAAATGCGAGAGACGGGTGAATGACCGAAGCAGAAATCACTTGGAGGAAATATGAGAGAAGGCTGAATGAACAAAGGAGAAAGCGCTTGGAGGAATGCGAGAGACGGGTGAATTAGCCAAGCAGAAAGCGCTTGGAGGAAATGCGAGAGACTGTTGAGCGAGCCAAGCAGAAAGCGCTTGGAAGAAATACGAGAGACGGATGAATGAGGAAAGCAAAAAGTGCTTTAGGGAAATGCGAGAGAAGGGTGAATGAGCCAAGCAGAAAGCGCTTGGAGGAAATGCGAGAGATGGGTGAATTAGCCAAGCAGAAAGCGCTTGGAGGAAATGCGAGAGACGGGTGAATGAGCCAAGCAGAAAGCGTTTAGATAAAATTCGAGAGAAGTCTGAATGAACCAAGCAGAAAGCGCTTGGAGGAAATGTTAGAGACGGGTGAATGAGCCAAGCTGAAAGCGCTTGGAGGAAATGCGAGAGAAGGGTGAATGAGAAAAGCAGAAAGCGGTTAAAAAAATTCGAGAGAAGGCTGAATGAGCTAAGCAGAAAGCACTTGGACGAAATGTGAGAGAAGGGTGAATGAGCCAAGCAGACAGCGTTTGGAGGAAATGCGAGAGATGGGTGAATGAGCCATGCAGAAAGCGCTTGGAGGAAATGTGAGAGAAGGCTGAATGAGCCAAGGAGAAAGCGCTTGGAAGAAATACGAGAGACGGATGAATGAGGAAAGCAAAAAGTGCTTTAGGGAAATGCCAAGAGAAGGCTGAATGAGACAACAGAAAGCACTTGGAGGAAATGTGAGAGAAGGGTGAATGAGCCAAGCAGAAAGCGCTTTGAGGAAATGCGTTAGAAGTCTGAATGAACCAAGCAGAAAGCGCTTGGAGGAAATGTTAGAGACGGGTGAATGAGCCAAGCAGAAAGTGGTTGGAGGAAATGCGAGAGACGGGTGAATAAGCCAAGCAGAAAGCGGTTAGAGAACATTCGAGAGAAGTCTGAATGAACCAAGCAGAAAGCGCTTGGAGGAAATGTTAGAGACGGGTGAATGAGCCAATCTGAAAGTGCTTGGGGGAAATACGAGAGAAGGGTGAATGAGAAAAGCAGAAAGTGCTTGGAGGAAATGCAAGAGAAGGCTGAATGAGACAAGCAGAAAGCACGTGGAGGAAATGTGAGAGAAGGGTGAATGAACCAAGGAGAAAGTGCTTGGAGGAATGCGAGAGACGGGTGAATGACCCAAGCAGAAAGCGCTTGGGGGAAGTTTGAGAGAACTGTGAATGAGCAAAGCAAAAACTGCTAGAGGGAAATCCGAAGACAAGGCTGAATGAGCCAAGAAGAAAGCACTTGGAGGAAATGCGAGATAAGTGTGAATTTGCCAAGCAGAAAGCGCTTGGAGGAAATGGGAGAGAAGGCTGAATGAGCCAAGGAGAAAGCGCTTTGAGGAAATGCGAAAGATGGGTGAATGAGCCAAGCAGAAAGCGCTTGGAGGAAATGCGTTAGAAGTCTAAATGAACCCCGCAGAAAGCGCTTGGAGGAAATGTTAGAGACGGGTAAATGAGCCAAACAGAAAGTGCTTGGAGGAAATGCGAGAGAAGGATGAATGATCCGAGCAGATAGCGCTTGGAGGTAATGCGAGAGACGGGTGAATGACCCAAGCAGAATTCGCTTTGAGCAAATGCGAGAGAAGGGTGAATGAGCCTAGCAGAAAGCGCTTGGGGGAAATGCGAGGGATGGGTGAATGACCCAAGCAGAATTCGCTTTGAGGAAATGCGAGAGAAGGGTGAATGACCCAAGCAGAAAGCGCTAGTAGGAAATGCGAGAGAAGGGTGAATGAGCCATGGAGAAAGTGCTTGGAAAAAATGTGAGAGAAGGGTGAATGAGCCAAGCAGAAAGCACTTGGAGGAAATGCGAGTGACTGTTGAATGAGCCAAGCAGAAAGCGCTTGGAAGAAATACGAGAGATGGATGAATGAGCCAAGCAGAAAGCACTTGGAGGAAATGTGAGAGAAGGGTGAGTGAGCCAAGTAGAAAGCTCTTGGCGGAAATACGAGAGACTGTTGAATGAGCCAAGGAGAAAGCGCTTGGAGGAAATGAGAGAGAAGGGTGAATGAACCAATGAAAAACTCTTGGAAGAAATCTGAGAGAAGGCTGAATGGGCCAAGCAGAATGCGCTTGGAGGAAATGCGAGAGAACGCTGAATGAGCCAAGGAGAAAGCGCTTGGAGGAAATGCGAGAGAAGGCTGAATGAGCCAAGTAGAATGCACTTGTAGGAAATACGAAAGAAGGCTGAGCCAAGCAGAAAGTGCTTGGAGGAAATGCGAGAGACTGTTGAATAAGCCAAGGAGAAAGTGCTTGGAGGAAATGCGAGAGATGGATGAATGAGGAAAGCAAATAGTGCTAGAGGGAAATGTGAAGAGAAGGCTGAATGAGCTAAGCAGAAAGCACGTGGAGGAAATGTGAGAGAAGGGTGAATGAACCAAGGAGAAAGCGCTTGGAGGAATGCAAGAGACGGGTGAATGACCCAAGCAGAAAGCGCTTGGAAGAAATACGAGAGACGGATGAATGAGGAAAGCAAAAAGTGCATTACGGAAATGCGTTAGAAGTCTTAATGAACCAAGCAGAAAGCGCTTGGAGGAAATGTTAGAGACGGGTAAATGAGCCAAGCAGAAAGCGCTAGGAGGAAATGCGAGAGAAGGGTGAATGAGCCATATAGAAAGCTCTTGGAGGAAATGCGAGAGACGGGTGAATGACCCAAGCAGAAATCACTTGGAGGAAATATGAGAGAAGGCTGAATGAACAAAGGAGAAAGCGCTTGGAGGAATGCGAGAGACGGGTGAATTAGCCAAGCAGAAAGCGCTTGGAAGAAATACGAGAGACGGATGAATGAGGAAAGCATAAAGTGCTTTAGGGAAATGCAAGAGAAGGGTGAATGAGCCAAGCAGAAAGCGCTTGGAGGAAATGCGAGAGATGGGTGAATTAGCCAAGCAGAAAGCGCTTGGAGGAAATGCGAGAGACGGGTGAATGAGGAAAGCAAAAAGTGCTTTAGGGAAATGCGAGAGAAGGGTGAATGAGCCAAGCAGAAAGCGCTTGGAGGAAATGCGAGAGATGGGTGAATTAGCCAAGCAGAAAGCGCTTGGAGGAAATGCGAGAGACGGGTGAATGAGCCAAGCAGAAAGCGGTTAGATAAAATTCGAGAGAAGTCTGAATGAACCAAGCAGAAAGCGCTTGGAGGAAATGTTAGAGACGGGTGAATGAGCCAAGCTGAAAGCGCTTGGAGGAAATGCGAGAGAAGGGTGAATGAGAAAAGCAGAAAGTGCTTGGAGGAAATGCGAGAGAAGGCTGAATGAGACAAGCAGAAAGCACTTGTAGGAAATGTGAGAGAAGGGTGAATGAGCCAAGCAGACAGCGTTTGGAGGAAATGCGAGAGATGGGTGAATGAGCCATGCAGAAAGCGCTTGGAGGAAATGTGAGAGAAGGCTGAATGAGCCAAGGAGAAAGCGCTTGGAAGAAATACGAGAGACGGATGAATGAGGAAAGAAAAAAGTGCTTTAGGGAAATGCCAAGAGAAGGCTGAATGAGACAACAGAAAGCACTTGGAGGAAATGTGAGAGAAGGGTGAATGAGCCAAGCAGAAAGCGCTTGGAGGAAATGTGAGAGAAGAGTGAATGAGCCAAGCAGAAAGCGCTTGGAGGAAATGCGTTAGAAGTCTGAATGAACCAAGCAGAAAGCGCTATGGAAATGTTAGAGACGGGTGAATGAGCCAAGCAGAAAGCACTTGGAGGAAATGTGAGAGAAGAGTGAATGAGCCAAGCAGAAAGCGCTTGGAGGAAATGCGTTAGAAGTCTGAATGAACGAAGCAGAAAGCGCTTGGAGGAAATGTTAGAGACGGGTGAATGAGCCAAGCAGAAAGTGCTTGGAGGAAATGCGGGAGACGGGTGAATAAGCCAAGCAGAAAGCGGTTAGAGAACATTCGAGAGAAGTCTGAATGAACCAAGCAGAAAGCGCTTGGAGGAAATGTTAGAGACGGGTGAATGAGCCAAGCAGAAAGCGCTAGGAGGAAATGCGAGAGAAGGGTGAATGAGCCATATAGAAAGCTCTTGGAGGAAATGCGAGAGACGGGTGAATGACCCAAGCAGAAATCACTTGGAGGAAATATGAGAGAAGGCTGAATGAACAAAGGAGAAAGCGCTTGGAGGAATGCGAGAGATGGGTGAATTAGCCAAGCAGAAAGCGCTTGGAAGAAATACGAGAGACGGATGAATGAGGAAAGCAAAAAGTGCTTTAGGGAAATGCGAGAGAAGGGTGAATGAGCCAAGCAGAAAGCGCTTGGAGGAAATGCGAGAGATGGGTGAATGAGCCAAGCAGAAAGCGCTTTGAGGAAATGTGTTAGAAGTCTGAATGAACCAAGCAGAAAGCGCTTGGAGGAAATGTTAGAGACGGGTGAATGAGCCAAGCAGAAAGTGCTTGGAGGAAATGCGAGAGACGGGTGAATAAGCCAAGCAGAAAGCGGTTAGAGAACATTCGAGAGAAGTCTGAATGAACCAAGCAGAAAGCGCTTGGAGGAAATGTTAGAGACGGGTGAATGAGACAATCTGAAAGCGCTTGGGGGAAATACGAGAGAAGGGTGAATGAGAAAAGCAGAAAGTGCTTGGAGGAAATGCAAGAGAAGGCTGAATGAGACAAGCAGAAAGCACGTGGAGGAAATGTGAGAGAAGGGTGAATGAACCAAGGAGAAAGTGCTTGGAGGAATGCGAGAGACGGGTGAATGACCCAAGCAGAAAGCGCTTGGGGGAAGTGTGAGAGAACTGTGAATGAGCAAAGCAAAAACTGCTTGAGGGAAATGCGAAGACAAGGCTGAATGAGCCAAGAAGAAAGCACTTGGAGGAAATGCGAGATAAGTGTGAATTTGCCAAGCAGAAAGCGCTTGGAGGAAATGGGAGATAAGTGTGAATTTGCCAAGCAGAAAGCGCTTGGAGGAAATGGGAGAGAAGGCTGAATGAGCCAAGGAGAAAGCGCTTTGAGGAAATGCGAAAGATGGGTGAATGAGCCAAGCAGAAAGCGCTTGGAGGAAATGCGTTAGAAGTCTGAATGAACCAAGCAGAAAGCGCTTGGAGGAAATGTTAGAGACGGGTAAATGAGCCAAACAGAAAGTGCTTGGAGGAAATGCGAGAGAAGGATGAATGATCCGAGCAGATAGCGCTTGGAGGTAATGCGAGAGACGGGTGAATGACCCAAGCAGAATTCGCTTTGAGCAAATGCGAGAGAAGGGTGAATGAGCCTAGCAGAAAGCGCTTGGGGGAAATGCGAGGGATGGGTGAATGACCCAAGCAGAATTCGCTTTGAGGAAATGCGAGAGAAGGGTGAATGACCCAAGCAGAAAGCGCTAGTAGGAAATGTGAGAGAAGGGTGAATGAGCCAAGGAGAAAGTGCTTGGAGGAATGCAAGAGACAGGTGAATGACCCAAGCAGAAAGGGCTTGGAAGAAATACGAGAGACGGATGAATGAGGAAAGCAAAAAGTGCTTTACGGAAATGCGTTAGAAGTCTTAATGAACCAAGCAGAAAGCGCGTGGAGGAAATGTTAGAGACGGGTAAATGAGCCAAGCAGAAAGCGCTAGGAGGAAATGCGAGAGAAGGGTGAATGAGCCATATAGAAAGCTCTTGGAGGAAATGCGAGAGACGGGTGAATGACCCAAGCAGAAATCACTTGGAGGAAATATGAGAGAAGGCTGAATGAACAAAGGAGAAAGCGCTTGGAGGAATGCGAGAGATGGGTGAATTAGCCAAGCAGAAAGCGCTTGGAAGAAATACGAGAGACGGATGAATGAGGAAAGCAAAAAGTGCTTTAGGGAAATGCGAGAGAAGGGTGAATGAGCCAAGCAGAAAGCGCTTGGAGGAAATGCGAGAGATGGGTGAATGAGCCAAGCAGAAAGCGCTTTGAGGAAATGTGTTAGAAGTCTGAATGAACCAAGCAGAAAGCGCTTGGAGGAAATGTTAGAGACGGGTGAATGAGCCAAGCAGAAAGTGCTTGGAGGAAATGCGAGAGACGGGTGAATAAGCCAAGCAGAAAGCGGTTAGAGAACATTCGAGAGAAGTCTGAATGAACCAAGCAGAAAGCGCTTGGAGGAAATGTTAGAGACGGGTGAATGAGACAATCTGAAAGCGCTTGGGGGAAATACGAGAGAAGGGTGAATGAGAAAAGCAGAAAGTGCTTGGAGGAAATGCAAGAGAAGGCTGAATGAGACAAGCAGAAAGCACGTGGAGGAAATGTGAGAGAAGGGTGAATGAACCAAGGAGAAAGTGCTTGGAGGAATGCGAGAGACGGGTGAATGACCCAAGCAGAAAGCGCTTGGGGGAAGTGTGAGAGAACTGTGAATGAGCAAAGCAAAAACTGCTTGAGGGAAATGCGAAGACAAGGCTGAATGAGCCAAGAAGAAAGCACTTGGAGGAAATGCGAGATAAGTGTGAATTTGCCAAGCAGAAAGCGCTTGGAGGAAATTGGAGATAAGTGTGAATTTGCCAAGCAGAAAGCGCTTGGAGGAAATGGGAGAGAAGGCTGAATGAGCCAAGGAGAAAGCGCTTTGAGGAAATGCGAAAGATGGGTGAATGAGCCAAGCAGAAAGCGCTTGGAGGAAATGCGTTAGAAGTCTGAATGAACCAAGCAGAAAGCGCTTGGAGGAAATGTTAGAGACGGGTAAATGAGCCAAACAGAAAGTGCTTGGAGGAAATGCGAGAGAAGGATGAATGATCCGAGCAGATAGCGCTTGGAGGTAATGCGAGAGACGGGTGAATGACCCAAGCAGAATTCGCTTTGAGCAAATGCGAGAGAAGGGTGAATGAGCCTAGCAGAAAGCGCTTGGGGGAAATGCGAGGGATGGGTGAATGACCCAAGCAGAATTCGCTTTGAGGAAATGCGAGAGAAGGGTGAATGACCCAAGCAGAAAGCGCTAGTAGGAAATGTGAGAGAAGGGTGAATGAGCCAAGGAGAAAGTGCTTGGAAAAAATGTGAGAGAAGGGTGAATGAGCCAAGCAGAAAGCACTTGGAGGAAATGCGAGTGACTGTTGAATGAGCCAAGCAGAAAGCGCTTGGAAGAAATACGAGAGATGGATGAATGAGCCAAGCAGAAAGCACTTGGAGGAAATGTGAGAGAAGGGTGAGTGAGCCAAGTAGAAAGCTCTTGGCGGAAATACGAGAGACTGTTGAATGAGCCAAGGAGAAAGCGCTTGGAGGAAATGAGAGAGAAGGGTGAATGAACCAATGAAAAACTCTTGGAAGAAATCTGAGAGAAGGCTGAATGGGCCAAGCAGAATGCGCTTGGAGGAAATGCGAGAGAACGCTGAATGAGCCAAGGAGAAAGCGCTTGGAGGAAATGCGAGAGAAGGCTGAATGAGCCAAGTAGAATGCACTTGTAGGAAATACGAAAGAAGGCTGAGCCAAGCAGAAAGTGCTTGGAGGAAATGCGAGAGACTGTTGAATAAGCCGAGGAGAAAGTCCTTGGAGGAAATGCGAGAGATGGATGAATGAGGAAAGCAAATAGTGCTAGAGGGAAATGTGAAGAGAAGGCTGAATGTGCTAAGCAGAAAGCACGTGGAGGAAATGTGAGAGAAGGGTGAATGAACCAAGGAGAAAGCGCTTGGAGGAATGCAAGAGACAGGTGAATGACCCAAGCAGAAAGGGCTTGGAAGAAATACGAGAGACGGATGAATGAGGAAAGCAAAAAGTGCTTTACGGAAATGCGTTAGAAGTCTTAATGAACCAAGCAGAAAGCGCGTGGAGGAAATGTTAGAGACGGGTAAATGAGCCAAGCAGAAAGCGCTAGGAGGAAATGCGAGAGAAGGGTGAATGAGCCATATAGAAAGCTCTTGGAGGAAATGCGAGAGACGGGTGAATGACCCAAGCAGAAATCACTTGGAGGAAATATGAGAGAAGGCTGAATGAACAAAGGAGAAAGCGCTTGGAGGAATGCGAGAGATGGGTGAATTAGCCAAGCAGAAAGCGCTTGGAAGAAATACGAGAGACGGATGAATGAGGAAAGCAAAAAGTGCTTTAGGGAAA
The DNA here is from genome assembly GCA_024509115.1 of Crotalus helleri. Taxonomy (NCBI): domain Eukaryota; kingdom Metazoa; phylum Chordata; class Lepidosauria; order Squamata; family Viperidae; genus Crotalus; species Crotalus helleri. The sequence goes on from JAKSXO010000008.1 coordinate 41,869,907, forward strand.
TGCGAGAGAAGGGTGAATGAGCCAAGCAGAAAGCGCTTGGAGGAAATGCGAGAGATGGGTGAATGAGCCAAGCAGAAAGCGCTTTGAGGAAATGTGTTAGAAGTCTGAATGAACCAAGCAGAAAGCGCTTGGAGGAAATGTTAGAGACGGGTGAATGAGCCAAGCAGAAAGTGCTTGGAGGAAATGCGAGAGACGGGTGAATAAGCCAAGCAGAAAGCGGTTAGAGAACATTCGAGAGAAGTCTGAATGAACCAAGCAGAAAGCGCTTGGAGGAAATGTTAGAGACGGGTGAATGAGACAATCTGAAAGCGCTTGGGGGAAATACGAGAGAAGGGTGAATGAGAAAAGCAGAAAGTGCTTGGAGGAAATGCAAGAGAAGGCTGAATGAGACAAGCAGAAAGCACGTGGAGGAAATGTGAGAGAAGGGTGAATGAACCAAGGAGAAAGTGCTTGGAGGAATGCGAGAGACGGGTGAATGACCCAAGCAGAAAGCGCTTGGGGGAAGTGTGAGAGAACTGTGAATGAGCAAAGCAAAAACTGCTTGAGGGAAATGCGAAGACAAGGCTGAATGAGCCAAGAAGAAAGCACTTGGAGGAAATGCGAGATAAGTGTGAATTTGCCAAGCAGAAAGCGCTTGGAGGAAATGGGAGATAAGTGTGAATTTGCCAAGCAGAAAGCGCTTGGAGGAAATGGGAGAGAAGGCTGAATGAGCCAAGGAGAAAGCGCTTTGAGGAAATGCGAAAGATGGGTGAATGAGCCAAGCAGAAAGCGCTTGGAGGAAATGCGTTAGAAGTCTGAATGAACCAAGCAGAAAGCGCTTGGAGGAAATGTTAGAGACGGGTAAATGAGCCAAACAGAAAGTGCTTGGAGGAAATGCGAGAGAAGGATGAATGATCCGAGCAGATAGCGCTTGGAGGTAATGCGAGAGACGGGTGAATGACCCAAGCAGAATTCGCTTTGAGCAAATGCGAGAGAAGGGTGAATGAGCCTAGCAGAAAGCGCTTGGGGGAAATGCGAGGGATGGGTGAATGACCCAAGCAGAATTCGCTTTGAGGAAATGCGATAGAAGGGTGAATGACCCAAGCAGAAAGCGCTAGTAGGAAATGTGAGAGAAGGGTGAATGAGCCAAGGAGAAAGTGCTTGGAAAAAATGTGAGAGAAGGGTGAATGAGCCAAGCAGAAAGCACTTGGAGGAAATGCGAGTGACTGTTGAATGAGCCAAGCAGAAAGCGCTTGGAAGAAATTGAGAGAAGGGTGAGTGAGCCAAGTAGAAAGCTCTTGGCGGAAATACGAGAGACTGTTGAATGAGCCAAGGAGAAAGCGCTTGGAGGAAATGAGAGAGAAGGGTGAATGAACCAATGAAAAACTCTTGGAAGAAATCTGAGAGAAGGCTGAATGGGCCAAGCAGAATGCGCTTGGAGGAAATGCGAGAGAACGCTGAATGAGCCAAGGAGAAAGCGCTTGGAGGAAATGCGAGAGAAGGCTGAATGAGCCAAGTAGAATGCACTTGTAGGAAATACGAAAGAAGGCTGAGCCAAGCAGAAAGTGCTTGGAGGAAATGCGAGAGACTGTTGAATAAGCCGAGGAGAAAGTCCTTGGAGGAAATGCGAGAGATGGATGAATGAGGAAAGCAAATAGTGCTAGAGGGAAATGTGAAGAGAAGGCTGAATGTGCTAAGCAGAAAGCACGTGGAGGAAATGTGAGAGAAGGGTGAATGAACCAAGGAGAAAGCGCTTGGAGGAATGCAAGAGACAGGTGAATGACCCAAGCAGAAAGGGCTTGGAAGAAATACGAGAGACGGATGAATGAGGAAAGCAAAAAGTGCTTTACGGAAATGCGTTAGAAGTCTTAATGAACCAAGCAGAAAGCGCGTGGAGGAAATGTTAGAGACGGGTAAATGAGCCAAGCAGAAAGCGCTAGGAGGAAATGCGAGAGAAGGGTGAATGAGCCATATAGAAAGCTCTTGGAGGAAATGCGAGAGACGGGTGAATGACCCAAGCAGAAATCACTTGGAGGAAATATGAGAGAAGGCTGAATGAACAAAGGAGAAAGTGCTTGGAGGAATGCGAGAGACGGGTGAATTAGCCAAGCAGAAAGCGCTTGGAGGAAATGCGAGAGACTGTTGAGCGAGCCAAGCAGAAAGCGCTTGGAAGAAATACGAGAGACGGATGAATGAGGAAAGCAAAAAGTGCTTTAGGGAAATGCGAGAGAAGGGTGAATGAGCCAAGCAGAAAGCGCTTGTAGGAAATGCGAGAGATGGGTGAATTAGCCAAGCAGAAAGCGCTTGGAGGAAATGCGAGAGACGGGTGAATGAGCCAAGCAGAAAGCGGTTAGATAAAATTCGAGAGAAGTCTGAATGAACCAAGCAGAAAGCGCTTGGAGGAAATGTTAGAGACGGGTGAATGAGCCAAGCTGAAAGCGCTTGGAGGAAATGCGAGAGAAGGGTGAATGAGAAAAGCAGAAAGTGCTTGGAGGAAATGCGAGAGAAGGCTGAATGAGACAAGCAGAAAGCGGTTAAAAAAATTCGAGAGAAGGCTGAATGAGCTAAGCAGAAAGCACTTGTAGGAAATGTGAGAGAAGGGTGAATGAGCCAAGCAGACAGCGTTTGGAGGAAATGCGAGAGATGGGTGAACGAGCCATGCAGAAAGCGCTTGGAGGAAATGTGAGAGAAGGCTGAATGAGCCAAGGAGAAAGCGCTTGGAAGAAATACGAGAGACGGATGAATGAGGAAAGAAAAAAGTGCTTTAGGGAAATGCCAAGAGAAGGCTGAATGAGACAAGAGAAAGCACTTGGAGGAAATGTGAGAGAAGGGTGAATGAGCCAAGCAGAAAGCGCTTGGAGGAAATGTGAGAGAAGAGTGAATGAGCCAAGCAGAAAGCGCTTGGAGGAAATGCGTTAGAAGTCTGAATGAACCAAGCAGAAAGCGCTATGGAAATGTTAGAGACGGGTGAATGAGCCAAGCAGAAAGCGCTAGGAGGAAATGCGAGAGAAGGGTGAATGAGCCATATAGAAAGCTCTTGGAGGAAATGCGAGAGACGGGTGAATGACCCAAGCAGAAATCACTTGGAGGAAATATGAGAGAAGGCTGAATGAACAAAGGAGAAAGCGCTCGGAGGAATGCGAGAGACGGGTGAATTAGCCAAGCAGAAAGCGCTTGGAAGAAATGCGAGAGACGGGTGAATGAGCCAAGCAGAAAGCGGTTAGATAAAATTCGAGAGAAGTCTGAATGAACCAAGCAGAAAGCGCTTGGAGGAAATGTTAGAGACGGGTGAATGAGCCAAGCTGAAAGCGCTTGGAGGAAATGCGAGAGAAGGGTGAATGAGAAAAGCAGAAAGTGCTTGGAGGAAATGCGAGAGAAGGCTGAATGAGACAAGCAGAAAGCGGTTAAAAAAATTCGAGAGAAGGCTGAATGAGCTAAGCAGAAAGCACTTGTAGGAAATGTGAGAGAAGGGTGAATGAGCCAAGCAGACAGCGTTTGGAGGAAATGCGAGAGATGGGTGAATGAGCCATGCAGAAAGCGCTTGGAGGAAATGTGAGAGAAGGCTGAATGAGCCAAGGAGAAAGCGCTTGGAAGAAATACGAGAGACGGATGAATGAGGAAAGAAAAAAGTGCTTTAGGGAAATGCCAAGAGAAGGCTGAATGAGACAACAGAAAGCACTTGGAGGAAATGTGAGAGAAGGGTGAATGAGCCAAGCAGAAAGCGCTTGGAGGAAATGTGAGAGAAGAGTGAATGAGCCAAGCAGAAAGCGCTTGGAGGAAATGCGTTAGAAGTCTGAATGAACCAAGCAGAAAGCGCTATGGAAATGTTAGAGACGGGTGAATGAGCCAAGCAGAAAGCACTTGGAGGAAATGTGAGAGAAGAGTGAATGAGCCAAGCAGAAAGCGCTTGGAGGAAATGCGTTAGAAGTCTGAATGAACCAAGCAGAAAGCGCTTGGAGGAAATGTTAGAGACGGGTGAATGAGCCAAGCAGAAAGTGCTTGGAGGAAATGCGGGAGACGGGTCAATAAGCCAAGCAGAAAGCGGTTAGAGAACATTCGAGAGAAGTCTGAATGAACCAAGCAGAAAGCGCTTGGAGGAAATACGAGAGAAGGGTGAATGAGAAAAGCAGAAAGTGCTTGGAGGAAATGCAAGAGAAGGCTGAATGAGACAAGCAGAAAGCACTTGGAGGAAATGTGAGAGAAGAGTGAATGAGCCAAGCAGAAAGCGCTTGGAGGAAATGCGTTAGAAGTCTGAATGAACCAAGCAGAAAGCGCTTGGAGGAAATGTTAGAGACGGGTGAATGAGCCAAGCAGAAAGTGCTTGGAGGAAATGCGGGAGACGGGTCAATAAGCCAAGCAGAAAGCGGTTAGAGAACATTCGAGAGAAGTCTGAATGAACCAAGCAGAAAGCGCTTGGAGGAAATACGAGAGAAGGGTGAATGAGAAAAGCAGAAAGTGCTTGGAGGAAATGCAAGAGAAGGCTGAATGAGACAAGCAGAAAGCACGTGGAGGAAATGCGAGAGAAGGGTGAATGAGCCAATCTGAAAGCGCTTGGGGGAAATACGAGAGAAGGGTGAATGAGAAAAGCAGAAAGTGCTTGGAGGAAATGCAAGAGAAGGCTGAATGAGACAAGCAGAAAGCACGTGGAGGAAATGCGAGAGAAGGGTGAATGAGCCATATAGAAAGCTCTTGGAGGAAATGCGAGAGACGGGTAAATGACCCAAGCAGAAATCACTTGGAGGAAATATGAGAGAAGGCTGAATGAACAAAGGAGAAAGCGCTTGGAGGAATGCGAGAGACGGGTGAATTAGCCAAGCAGAAATCGCTTGGAGGAAATGTGAGAGACTGTTGAACGAGCCAAGCAGAAAGCGCTTGGAAGAAATACGAGAGACGGATGAATGAGGAAAGGAAAAGTGCTTTAGGGAAATGCGAGAGAAGGATGAATGAGCCAAGTAGAATGCACTTGTAGGAAATGCGAGAGATGAGTGAATTAGCCAAGCAGAAAGCGCTTGGAGGAAATGCGAGAGACGGGTGAATGAGCCAAGCAGAAAGCGGTTAGATAAAATTCGAGAGAAGTCTGAATGAACCAAGCAGAAAGCGCTTGGAGGAAATGTTAGAGACGGGTGAATGAGCCAAGCTGAAAGCGCTTGGAGGAAATGCGAGAGAAGGGTGAATGAGAAAAGCAGAAAGTGCTTGGAGGAAATGCGAGAGAAGGCTGAATGAGACAAGCAGAAAGCGGTTAAAAAAATTCGAGAGAAGGCTGAATGAGCTAAGCAGAAAGCGCTTGGAGGAAATGCGAGAGAAGGGTGAATGAGAAAAGCAGAAAGCACTTGGAGGAAATGATAGAGAAGGCTGAATGAGCCAAGGAGAAAGCGCTTGGAAGAAATACGAGAGACGGATGAATGAGGAAAGCAAAAAGTGCTTTAGGGAAATGCCAAGAGAAGGCTGAATGAGACAACAGAAAGCACTTGGAGGAAATGTGAGAGAAGGATGAATGAGCCAAGCAGAAAGCGCTTGGAGGAAAGGCGTTAGAAGTCTGAATGAACCAAGCAGAAAGCGCTATGGAAATGTTAGAGACGGGTGAATGAGCCAAGCAGAAAGCACTTGGAGGAAATGTGAGAGATGGGTGAATTAGCCAAGCAGAAAGCGCTTGGAGGAAATGCGAGAGACGGGTGAATGAGCCAAGCAGAAAGCGGTTAGATAAAATTCGAGAGAAGTCTGAATGAACCAAGCAGAAAGCGCTTGGAGGAAATGTTAGAGACGGGTGAATGAGCCAAGCTGAAAGCGCTTGGAGGAAATGCTAGAGAAGGGTGAATGAGAAAAGCAGAAAGTGCTTGGAGGAAATGCGAGAGAAGGCTGAATGAGACAAGCAGAAAGCGGTTAAAAAAATTCGAGAGAAGGCTGAATGAGCTAAGCAGAAAGCACTTGTAGGAAATGTGAGAGAAGGGTGAATGAGCCAAGCAGACAGCGTTTGGAGGAAATGCGAGAGATGGGTGAATGAGCCATGCAGAAAGCGCTTGGAGGAAATGTGAGAGAAGGCTGAATGAGCCAAGGAGAAAGCGCTTGGAAGAAATACGAGAGACGGATGAATGAGGAAAGAAAAAAGTGCTTTAGGGAAATGCCAAGAGAAGGCTGAATGAGACAACAGAAAGCACTTGGAGGAAATGTGAGAGAAGGGTGAATGAGCCAAGCAGAAAGCGCTTGGAGGAAATGTGAGAGAAGAGTGAATGAGCCAAGCAGAAAGCGCTTGGAGGAAATGCGTTAGAAGTCTGAATGAACCAAGCAGAAAGCGCTATGGAAATGTTAGAGACGGGTGAATGAGCCAAGCAGAAAGCACTTGGAGGAAATGTGAGAGAAGAGTGAATGAGCCAAGCAGAAAGCGCTTGGAGGAAATGCGTTAGAAGTCTGAATGAACCAAGCAGAAAGCGCTTGGAGGAAATGTTAGAGACGGGTGAATGAGCCAAGCAGAAAGTGCTTGGAGGAAATGCGGGAGACGGGTCAATAAGCAAAGCAGAAAGCGGTTAGAGAACATTCGAGAGAAGTGTGAATGAACCAAGCAGAAAGCGCTTGGAGGAAATGTGAGAGAAGAGTGAATGAGCCAAGCAGAAAGCGCTTGGAGGAAATGCGTTAGAAGTCTGAATGAACCAAGCAGAAAGCGCTATGGAAATGTTAGAGACGGGTGAATGAGCCAAGCAGAAAGCGCTTGGAGGAAATGTTAGAGACGGGTGAATGAGCCAAGCTGAAAGCGCTTGGAGGAAATGCGAGAGAAGGGTGAATGAGAAAAGCAGAAAGCACTTGGAGGAAATGATAGAGAAGGCTGAATGAGCCAAGGAGAAAGCGCTTGGAAGAAATACGAGAGACGGATGAATGAGGAAAGCAAAAAGTGCTTTAGGGAAATGCCAAGAGAAGGCTGAATGAGACAACAGAAAGCACTTGGAGGAAATGTGAGAGAAGGATGAATGAGCCAAGCAGAAAGCGCTTGGAGGAAAGGCGTTAGAAGTCTGAATGAACCAAGCAGAAAGCGCTATGGAAATGTTAGAGATGGGTGAATGAGCCAAGCAGAAAGCACTTGGAGGAAATGTGAGAGAAGAGTGAATGAGCCAAGCAGAAAGCGCTTGGAGGAAATGCGTTAGAAGTCTGAATGAACCAAGCAGAAAGCGCTTGGAGGAAATGTTAGAGACAGGTGAATGAGCCAAGCAGAAAGTGCTTGGAGGAAATGCGAGAGACGGGTGAATAAGCCAAGCAGAAAGCGCTTGGAGGAAATTTTAGAGACGGGTAAATGAGCCAAGCAGAAAGCGCTAGGAGGAAATGCAAGAGAAGGGTGAATGAGCCATATAGAAAGCTCTTGGAGGAAATGCGAGAGACGGGTGAATGACCCAAGCAGAAATCACTTGGAGGAAATATGTGAGAAGGCTGAATGAACAAAGGAGAAAGCGCTTGGAGGAATGCGAGAGACGGGTGAATTAGCCAAGCAGAAAGCGCTTGGAGGAAATGTGAGAGACTGTTGAACGAGCCAAGCAGAAAGCGCTTGGAAGAAATACGAGAGACGGATGAATGAGGAAAGAAAAAGTGCTTTAGGGAAATGCGAGAGAAGGGTGAATGAGCCAAGCAGAAAGCGCTTGGAGGAAATGCGAGAGATGGGTGAATTAGCCAAGCAGAAATCGCTTGGAGGAAATGCGAGAGACGGGTGAATGACCCAAGCAGAAGGCGCTTGGAGGAAATGTGAGAGAAGGGTGAATGAGCCAAGCAGAAAGCGCTTGGAGAAAATGCGAGAGACGGGTGAACGACCCAAGCAGAAAGCGGTTAGAGAAAATTCGAGAGAAGGCTGAATGAGAAAAGCAGAAAGCACTTGGAGGAAATGTGAGAGAAGAGTGAATGAGCCAAGCAGAAAGCGCTTGGAGGAAAGGCGTTAGAAGTCTTAATGAACCAAACAGAAAGTGCTATGGAAATGTTAGAGACGGGTGAATGAGCCAAGCAGAAAGCGCTTGGAGGAAATGTGATGGAAAGTTGAATGAGCCAAGTAGAAAGCGGTTAGAGAAAATTCGAGAGAGGTCTGAATGAACCAAGCAGAAAGAGTTTGGAGGAAATGTTAGAGACAGGTGAATGAGCCAAGCAGAAAGTGCTTGGAGGAAATGCGAGAGACGGGTGAACGACCCAAGCAGAAAGCGGTTAGAGAAAATTTGAGAGAAGGCTGAATGAGCCAAGCAGAAAGCGCTTGGAGGAAATGTGAGAGAAGGGTGAATGAGCCAAGCAGAAAGCGCTTGGAGGAAATGCGAGAGAAGGGTGAACGACCCAAGCAGAAAGCTGTTGGAGAAAATTCGAGAGAAGGCTGAATGAGCCAAGCAGAAAGCGCTTGGAGGAAATGTGAGAGAAGGGGGAATGAGCCAAGCAGAAAGCGCTTGGAGGAAATGCGAGAGAAGGGTGAACGACCCAAGCAGAAAGCGGTTAGAGAAAATTCGAGAGAAGGCTGAATGAGCCAAGCAGAAAGCGCTTATAGGAAATGTGAAAGAAGTGTGAATGAGCCAAGCAGAAAGCGCTTGGAGGAAAGGCGTTAGAAGTCTGAATGAACCAAACAGAAAGCGCTATGGAAATGTTAGAGATGGGTGAATGAGCCAAGCAGAAAGCGCTTGGAGGAAATGCGAGAGACGGGTGTATGAGCCAAGTAGAAAGCGGTTAGAGAAAATTCGAGAGAAGTCTGAATGAACCAAGCAGAAAGCGTTTGGAGGAAATGTTAGAGACGGGTGAATGAGGCAAACAGAAATCGCTTGGAGGAAATGCGAGAGACGGGTGAATGAGCCAAGCAGAAAGCGCTTGGAGGAAATGCGAGAGAAGGGTGAATGAGCCTAGCAGAAAGCGCTTGGAGGAAATGTGAGAGAAGGGTGAATGAGCCAATCAGATAGCGCTTGGAGGAAATGCGAGAGAAGTGTGAATGAGCCAAGCAGAAAGCGCTTGGAGGAAATGAGTTAGAAGTCTGAATGAACCAAACAGAAAGCGCTATGGAAATGTTAGAGATGGGTGAATGAGCCAAGCAGAAAGCCCTTGGAGGAAATGCGAGAGACGGGTGAATGAGCCAAGTAGAAAGCGGTTAGAGAAAATTCGAGAGAAGTCTGAATGAACCAAGCAGAAAGCGTTTGGAGGAAATGTTAGAGACGGGTGAATGAGCCAAGCAGAAAACGCTTGGAGGAAATGCGAGAGACGGGTGAACGACCCAAGCAGAAAGCGCTTGGAGGAAATGCGAGAGAAGGGTGAATGAGCCTACCAGAAAGCGCTTGGAGGAAATGCGAGAGAAGGGTGAATGAGCCAAGAAGAAAGCGGTTAGAGAAAATTCGAGAGAAGGCTGAATGAGCCAAGCAGAAAGCACTTTGAGGAAATGTGAGAGAAGGTTGAAAGAGCCAAGCAGAAAGCGCTTGGAGGAAATGCGAGAGATGTGTGAATGGGCCAAGCAGAAAGCGCTTGGAAGAAATACGAGAGACGGATGAATGAGGAAAGCAAAAAGTGCTTTAGGGAAATGCGAAGAGAAGGCTGAATGAGCCAAGCAGAAAGCACTTGGAGGAAAGGCGTTAGAAGTCTGAATGAACCAAACAGAAAGTGCTATGGAAATGTTAGAGACGGGTGAATGAGCCAAGCAGAAAGCGCTTGGAGGAAATGCGATAGAAGGTTGAATGAGCCAAGTAGAAAGCGGTTAGAGAAAATTCAACAGAAGTCTGAATGAACCAAGCAGAAAGCGTTTGGAGGAAATGCGAGAGAAGGGTGAATGAGCCAAGCAGAAAGCGCTTGGAGGAAATGCGAGAGAAGTGTGAATGAGCCTAGCAGAAAGCGCTTGGAGGAAATGTGAGAGAAGGGTGAATGAGCCAAGCAGAAAGCGCTTGGAGGAAATGCGAGAGATGGGTGAATGTGCCAAGCAGAAAGCGCTTGGAGGAAATGCGTTAGAAGTCTGAATGAACCAAGCAGAAAGCGCTTGGAGGAAATGTTAGAGACGGGTGAATGAGACAATCAGAAAGCGCTTGGAGGAAATGCGAGAGATGGGTGAATGTGCCAAGCAGACAGCGCTTGGAGGAAATGCGTTAGAAGTCTGAATGAACCAAGCAGAAAGCGCTTGGATGAAATGTTAGAGACGGGTGAATGAGCCAAGGAGAAAGCGCTTGGAAGAAATGCGAGAGAAGGGTGAATGATCCGAACACAAAGCGCTTGGAGGAAACGCGAGAGACGGGTGAACGACCCAAGCAGAAAGCGGTTAGAGAAAATTCGAGAGAAGACTGAATGAGACAAGCAGAAAGCGCTTGGAGGAAATGTTAGAGACGGGTGAATGTGCCAAGCAGAAAGCGCTTGGAGGAAATGTGAGAGAAGGGTGAATGAGCCAATCAGAAAGCGCTTGGAGGAAATGCGAGAGATGGGTGAATGTGCCAAGCAGAAAGCGCTTGGAGGAAATGCGTTAGAAGTCTGAATGAACCAAGCAGAAAGCGCTTGGAGGAAATGCGAGAGATGTGTGAATGAGCCAAGCAGAATGTGCTTGGAGGAAATGCGAGAGACGGATGAATGGGGAAAGCAAAAAGTGCTTTAGGGAAATGCGAAGAGCAGGCTGAATGAGACAACCAGAAAGCACTTGGAGGAAATGTGAGAGAAGGGTGAATGATCCAAGCAGAATGAGCTTGGAGGAAATGCGAGAGACGAGTGAACGACCCAAGCAGAAAGCGGTTAGAGAAAATTCCAGAGAAGGCTGAATGAGCCAAGCAGAAAGCGCTTGGAGGAAATGTGAAAGAAGTGTGAATGAAACAAGCAGAAAGCACTTGGAGGAAATGTGAGAGAAGGGTGAATGAGCCAAGCAGAAAGCGCTTGGAGGAAATGCGAGAGACGGGTGAACGACCCAAGCAGAAAGCGGTTAGAGAAAATTCGAGAGAAGGCTGAATGAGACAAGCAGAAAGCACTTTGAGGAAATGCGAGAGACGGGTGAACGACCCAAGCAGAAAGCAGTTAGAGAAAATTCGAGAGAAGGCTGAATGAGACAAGCAGAAAGCACTTGGAGGAAATGTGAGAGAAGAGTGAATGAGCCAAGCAGAAAGCGCTTGGAGGAAATGCGTTAGAGGTCTGAATGAACCAAGCAGAAAGCGCTTGGAGGAAAGGCGTTAGAAGTCTGAATGAACCAAGCAGAAAGCGCTATGGAAATGTTAGAGACGGGTGAATGAGCCAAGCAGAAAGCACTTGGAGGAAATGTGAGAGAAGAGTGAATGAGCCAAGCAGAAAGCGCTTGGAGGAAATGCGTTAGAAGTCTGAATGAACCAAGCAGAAAGCACTTGGATGAAATGTTAGAGACGGGTGAATGAGCCAAGCAGATAGCGCTTGGAATAAATGCGAGAGAAGGGTGAATGATCCGAGCACAAAGCGCTTGGAGGAAACGTGAGAGACGGGTGAACGACCCAAGCAGAAAGCGGTTAGAGAAAATTCGAGAGAAGACTGAATGAGACAAGCAGAAAGCACTTGGAGGAAAAGTGAGAGAAGGGTGAATGAGCCAAGCAGAAAGCGCTTGGAGGAAAGGCGTTAGAAGTCTGAATGAACCAAGCAGAAAGCGCTATGGAAATGTTAGAGATGGGTGAATGAGCCAAGCAGAAAGCGCTTGGAGGAAATGCTAGAGAAGGGTGAATGAGCCAAGAAGAAAGCGGTTAGAGAAAATTCGAGAGAAGGCTGAATGAGCCAAGCAGAAAGCACTTTGAGGAAATGTGAGAGAAGGTTGAATGAGGCAAGCAGAAATCGCTTAGAGGAAATCCGAGAGATGTGTGAATGAGCCAAGCAGAAAGCGCTTGGAAGAAATACGAGAGAGGGATGAATGAGGAAAGCAAAAAGTGCTTTAGGGAAATGCGAAGAGAAGGCTTAATGAGCCAAGCAGAAAGCACTTGGAGGAAAGGCGTTAGAAGTCTTAATGAACCAAACAGAAATTGCTATGGAAATGTTAGAGACGGGTGAATGAGCCAAGCAGAAAGCGCTTGGAGGAAATGCGATGGAAGGTTGAATGAGCCAAGTAGAAAGCGGTTAGAGAAAATTCGAGAGAGGTCTGAATGAACCAAGCAGAAAGAGTTTGGAGGAAATGTTAGAGACAGGTGAATGAGCCAAGCAGAAAGTGCTTGGAGGAAATGCGAGAGACGGGTGAACGACCCAAGCAGAAAGCGGTTAGAGAAAATTTGAGAGAAGGCTGAATGAGCCAAGCAGAAAGCGCTTGGAGGAAATGTGAGAGAAGGGTGAATGAGCCAAGCAGAAAGCGCTTGGAGGAAATGCGAGAGAAGGGTGAACGACCCAAGCAGAAAGCTGTTGGAGAAAATTCGAGAGAAGGCTGAATGAGCCAAGCAGAAAGCGCTTGGAGGAAATGTGAGAGAAGGGGGAATGAGCCAAGCAGAAAGCGCTTGGAGGAAATGCGAGAGATGGGTGAATGACCCAAGCAGAAAGCAGTTAGAGAAAATTCGAGAGAAGGCTGAATGAGCCAAGCAGAAAGCGCTTATAGGAAATGTGAAAGAAGTGTGAATGAGCCAAGCAGAAAGCGCTTGGAGGAAAGGCGTTAGAAGTCTGAATGAACCAAACAGAAAGCGCTATGGAAATGTTAGAGATGGGTGAATGAGCCAAGCAGAAAGCGCTTGGAGGAAATGCGAGAGACGGGTGTATGAGCCAAGTAGAAAGCGGTTAGAGAAAATTCGAGAGAAGTCTGAATGAACCAAGCAGAAAGCGTTTGGAGGAAATGTTAGAGACGGGTGAATGAGGCAAACAGAAATCGCTTGGAGGAAATGCGAGAGACGGGTGAATGAGCCAAGCAGAAAGCGCTTGGAGGAAATGCGAGAGAAGGGTGAATGAGCCTAGCAGAAAGCGCTTGGAGGAAATGTGAGAGAAGGGTGAATGAGCCAATCAGATAGCGCTTGGAGGAAATGTGAGAGAAGTGTGAATGAGCCAAGCAGAAAGCGCTTGGAGGAAATGAGTTAGAAGTCTGAATGAACCAAACAGAAAGCGCTATGGAAATGTTAGAGATGGGTGAATGAGCCAAGCAGAAAGCCCTTGGAGGAAATGCGAGAGACGGGTGAATGAGCCAAGTAGAAAGCGGTTAGAGAAAATTCGAGAGAAGTCTGAATGAACCAAGCAGAAAGCGTTTGGAGGAAATGTTAGAGACGGGTGAATGAGCCAAGCAGAAAACGCTTGGAGGAAATGCGAGAGACGGGTGAACGACCCAAGCAGAAAGCGCTTGGAGGAAATGCGAGAGAAGGGTGAATGAGCCTACCAGAAAGCGCTTGGAGGAAATGCGAGAGAAGGGTGAATGAGCCAAGAAGAAAGCGGTTAGAGAAAATTCGAGAGAAGGCTGAATGAGCCAAGCAGAAAGCACTTTGAGGAAATGTGAGAGAAGGTTGAATGAGACAAGCAGAAAGCGGCTAGAGGAAATGCGAGAGATGTGTGAATGAGCCAAGCAGAAAGCGCTAAGAAGAAATACGAGAGACGGATGAATGAGGAAAGCAAAAAGTGCTTTAGGGAAATGCGAAGAGAAGGCTGAATGAGCCAAGCAGAAAGCACTTGGAGGAAAGGCGTTAGAAGTCTGAATGAACCAAACAGAAAGTGCTATGGAAATGTTAGAGACGGGTGAATGAGCCAAGCAGAAAGCGCTTGGAGGAAATGCGATAGAAGGTTGAATGAGCCAAGTAGAAAGCGGTTAGAGAAAATTCGAGAGAGGTCTGAACGACCCAAGCAGAAAGCGGTTAGAGAAAATTTGAGAGAAGGCTGAATGAGCCAAGCAGAAAGCGCTTGGAGGAAATGTGAGAGAAGGGTGAATGAGCCAAGTAGAAAGCGCTTGGAGGAAATGAGAGAGACGGGTGAACGACCCAAGCAGAAAGCTGTTGGAGAAAATTCGAGAGAAGGCTGAATGAGCCAAGCAGAAAGCGCTTGGAGGAAATGTGAGAGAAGGGTGAATGAGCCAAGCAGAAAGTGCTTGGAGGAAATGCGAGAGACGGGTGAACGACCCAAGCAGAAAGCGGTTAGAGAAAATTCGAGAGAAGGCTGAATGAGCCAAGCAGAAAGAGCTTGGAGGAAATGTGAGAGAAGGGTGAATGAACCAAACAGAAAGCGCTATGGAAATGTTAGAGATGGGTGAATGAGCCAAGCAGAAAGCGCTTGGAGGAAATGCGAGAGACGGGTGTATGAGCCAAGTAGAAAGCGGTTAGAGAAAAGTCGAGAGAAGTCTGAATGAACCAAGCAGAAAGCGTTTGGAGGAAATGTTAGAGACGGGTGAATGAGCCAAGAAGAAATCGCTTGGAGGAAATGCGAGAGACGGGTGAACGACCCAAACAGAAAGCGGTTAGAGAAAATTCGAGAGAAGGCTGAATGAGCCAAGCAGAAAGCGCTTGGAGGAAATGCGAGAGACGGGTGAATGAGCCAAGCAGAAAGCGCTTGGAGGAAATGCGAGAGAAGGGTGAATGAGCCTAGCAGAAAGCGCTTGGAGGAAATGTGAGAGAAGGGTGAATGAGCCAATCAGAAAGCGCTTGGAGGAAATGCGTTAGAAGTCTGAATGAACCAAACAGAAAGCGCTATGGAAATGTTAGAGACGGGTGAATGAGCCAAGCAGAAAGCGCTTGGAGGAAATGCGAGAGAAGGGTGAATGAGCCAAGAAGAAAGCGGTTAGAGAAAATTCGAGAGAAGGCTGAATGAGCCAAGCAGAAAGCGCTTAGAGGAAATGCGCGAGATGTGTGAATGAGCCAAGCAGAAAGCGCTTGGAAGAAATACGAGAGACGGATGAATGAGGAAAGCAAAAAGTGCTTTAGGGAAATGCGAAGAGAAGGCTGAATGAGCCAAGCAGAAAGCACTTGGAGGAAAGGCGTTAGAAGTCTGAATGAACCAAACAGAAAGTGCTATGGAAATGTTAGAGACGGGTGAATGAGCCAAGCAGAAAGCGCTTGGAGGAAATGCGATAGAAGGTTGAATGAGCCAAGTAGAGAGCGGTTAGAGAAAATTCGAGAGAGGTCTGAATGAACCAAGCAGAAAGAGTTTGGAGGAAATGCGAGAGACGGGTGAACGACCCAAGCAGAAAGCGGTTAGAGAAAATTTGAGAGAAGGCTGAATGAGCCAAGCAGAAAGCGCTTGGAGGAAATGCGAGAGACGGGTGAATGAGCCAAGCAGAAAGCGCTTGGAGGAAATGCGAGAGACGGGTGAATGAGCCAAGTAGAAAGCGGTTAGAGAAAATTCGAGAGAAGTCTGAATGAACCAAGCAGAAAGCGTTTGGAGGAAATGTTAGAGACGGGTGAATGAGCCAAGCAGAAATCGCTTGGAGGAAATGCGAGAGACGGGTGAACGACCCAAGCACAAAGCGGTTAGAGAAAATTCGAGAGAAGGCTGAATGAGCCAAGCAGAAAGCGCTTGGAGGAAATGCGAGAGACGGGTGAATGAGCCAAGCAGAAAGCGCTTGGAGGAAATGCGAGAGACGGGTGAATGAGCCAAGTAGAAAGCGGTTAGAGAAAATTCGAGAGAAGTCTGAATGAACCAAGCAGAAAGCGTTTGGAGGAAATGCGAGAGACGGGTGTATGAGCCAAGTAGAAAGCGGTTAGAGAAAATTCGAGAGAAGTCTGAATGAACCAAGCAGAAAGCGTTTGGAGGAAATGTTAGAGACGGGTGAATGAGCCAAGCAGAAATCGCTTGGAGGAAATGCGAGAGACGGGTGAACGACCCAAGCAGAAAGCGGTTAGAGAAAATTCGAGAGAAGGCTGAACGAGCCAAGCAGAAAGCGCTTGGAGGAAATGCGAGAGAAGGGTGAATGAGCCTAGCAGAAAGCGCTTGGAGGAAATGCGTTAGAAGTCTGAATGAACCAAACAGAAAGCGCTATGGAAATGTTAGAGACGGGTGAATGAGCCAAGTAGAAAGCGGTTAGAGAAAATGCGAGAGACGGGTGAATGAGCCAAGCAGAAAGTGCTTGGAGGAAATGCGTTAGAAGTCTGAATGAACCAAACAGAAAGCGCTATGGAAATGTTAGAGACGGGTGAATGAGCCAAGTAGAAAGCGGTTAGAGAAAATTCGAGAGAAGTCTGAATGAACCAAGCAGAAAGCGTTTGGAGGAAATGTTAGAGACGGGTGAATGAGCCAAGCAGAAAACGCTTGGAGGAAATGCGAGAGACGGGTGAACGACCCAAGCAGAAAGCGGTTAGAGAAAATTCGAAAGAAGGCTGAATGAGCCAACCAGAAAGCGCTTGGAGGAAATGTGAGAGACGGGTGAATGAGCCAAGCAGAAAGCGCTTGGAGGATATGCGAGAGAAGGGTGAATGAGCCTAGCAGAAAGCACTTGGAGGAAATGCGAGAGAACGTTGAATGAGCCAAGCAGAAAGCGCTTAGAGGAAATGCGCGAGATGTGTGAATGAGCCAAGCAGAAAGCGCTTGGAAGAAATACGAGAGACGGATGAATGAGGAAAGCAAAAAGTGCTTTAGGGAAATGCGAAGAGAAGGCTGAATGAGCCAAGCAGAAAGCACTTGGAGGAAAGGCGTTAGAAGTCTGAATGAACCAAAAAGAAAGTGCTATGGAAATGTTATAGACGGGTGAATGAGCCAAGCAGAAAGCGCTTGGAGGAAATGCGATAGAAGGTTGAATGAGCCAAGTAGAAAGCGGTTAGAGAAAATTCGAGAGAGGTCAGAATGAACCAAGCAGAAAGAGTTTGGAGGAAATGTTAGAGACAGGTGAATGAGCCAAGGAGAAAGTGCTTGGAGGAAATGCGAGAGACGGGTGAACGACCCAAGCAGAAAGCGGTTAGAGAAAATTTGAGAGAAGGCTGAATGAGCCAAGCAGAAAGCGCTTGGAGGAAATGTGAGAGAAGGGTGAATGAGCCAAGCAGAAAGCGCTTGGAGGAAATGCGAGAGACGGGTGAACGACCCAAGCAGAAAGCGGTTAGAGAAAATTCGAGAGAAGGCTGAACGAGCCAAGCAGAAAGCGCTTGGAGGAAATGCGAGAGAAGGGTGAATGAGCCTAGCAGAAAGCGCTTGGAGGAAATGTGAGAGAAGGGTGAATGAGCCAATCAGAAAGCGCTTGGAGGAAATGCGTTAGAAGTCTGAATGAACCAAACAGAAAGCGCTATGGAAATGTTAGAGACGGGTGAATGAGCCAAGCAGAAAGCGCTTGGAGGAAATGCGAGACACGGGTGTATGAGCCAAGTAGAAAGCGGTTAGAGAAAATTCGAGAGAAGTCTGAATGAACCAAGCAGAAAGCGTTTGGAGGAAATGTTAGAGACGGGTGAATGAGCCAAGCAGAAAACGCTTGGAGGAAATGCGAGAGACGGGTGAACGACCCAAGCAGAAAGCGGTTAGAGAAAATTCGAAAGAAGGCTGAATGAGCCAAGCAGAAAGCGCTTGGAGGAAATGTGAGAGACGGGTGAATGAGCCAAGCAGAAAGCGCTTGGAGGATATGCGAGAGAAGGGTGAATGAGCCTAGCAGAAAGCACTTGGAGGAAATGCAAGAGAAGGGTGAATGAGCCAAGAAGAAAGCGGTTAGAGAAAATTCGAGAGAAGGCTGAATGAGGCAAGCAGAAAGCACTTTGAGGAAATGTGAGAGAACGTTGAATGAGCCAAGCAGAAAGCGCTTAGAGGAAATGCGCGAGATGTGTGAATGAGCCAAGCAGAAAGCGCTTGGAAGAAATACGAGAGACGGATGAATGAGGAAAGCAAAAAGTGCTTTAGGGAAATGCGAAGAGAAGGCTGAATGAGCCAAGCAGAAAGCACTTGGAGGAAAGGCGTTAGAAGTCTGAATGAACCAAAAAGAAAGTGCTATGGAAATGTTATAGACGGGTGAATGAGCCAAGCAGAAAGCGCTTGGAGGAAATGCGATAGAAGGTTGAATGAGCCAAGTAGAAAGCGGTTAGAGAAAATTCGAGAGAGGTCTGAATGAACCAAGCAGAAAGAGTTTGGAGGAAATGTTAGAGACAGGTGAATGAGCCAAGGAGAAAGTGCTTGGAGGAAATGCGAGAGACGGGTGAACGACCCAAGCAGAAAGCGGTTAGAGAAAATTTGAGAGAAGGCTGAATGAGCCAAGCAGAAAGCGCTTGGAGGAAATGTGAGAGAAGGGTGACTGAGCCAAGCAGAAAGCGCTTGGAGGAAATGCGAGAGACGGGTGAACGACCCAAGCAGAAAGCGGTTAGAGAAAATTCGAGAGAAGGCTGAACGAGCCAAGCAGAAAGCGCTTGGAGGAAATGCGAGAGAAGGGTGAATGAGCCTAGCAGAAAGCGCTTGGAGGAAATGTGAGAGAAGGGTGAATGAGCCAATCAGAAAGCGCTTGGAGGAAATGCGTTAGAAGTCTGAATGAACCAAACAGAAAGCGCTATGGAAATGTTAGAGACGGGTGAATGAGCCAAGCAGAAAGCGCTTGGAGGAAATGCGAGAGACGGGTGTATGAGCCAAGTAGAAAGCGGTTAGAGAAAATTCGAGAGAAGGCTGAATGAGGCAAGCAGAAAGCACTTTGAGGAAATGTGAGAGAACGTTGAATGAGCCAAGCAGAAAGCGCTTAGAGGAAATGCGCGAGATGTGTGAATGAGCCAAGCAGAAAGCGCTTGGAAGAAATACGAGAGACGGATGAATGAGGAAAGCAAAAAGTGCTTTAGGGAAATGCGAAGAGAAGGCTGAATGAGCCAAGCAGAAAGCACTTGGAGGAAAGGCGTTAGAAGTCTGAATGAACCAAAAAGAAAGTGCTATGGAAATGTTATAGACGGGTGAATGAGCCAAGCAGAAAGCGCTTGGAGGAAATGCGATAGAAGGTTGAATGAGCCAAGTAGAAAGCGGTTAGAGAAAATTCGAGAGAGGTCTGAATGAACCAAGCAGAAAGAGTTTGGAGGAAATGTTAGAGACAGGTGAATGAGCCAAGGAGAAAGTGCTTGGAGGAAATGCGAGAGACGGGTGAACGACCCAAGCAGAAAGCGGTTAGAGAAAATTTGAGAGAAGGCTGAATGAGCCAAGCAGAAAGCGCTTGGAGGAAATGTGAGAGAAGGGTGACTGAGCCAAGCAGAAAGCGCTTGGAGGAAATGCGAGAGACGGGTGAACGACCCAAGCAGAAAGCGGTTAGAGAAAATTCGAGAGAAGGCTGAACGAGCCAAGCAGAAAGCGCTTGGAGGAAATGCGAGAGAAGGGTGAATGAGCCTAGCAGAAAGCGCTTGGAGGAAATGTGAGAGAAGGGTGAATGAGCCAATCAGAAAGCGCTTGGAGGAAATGCGTTAGAAGTCTGAATGAACCAAAAAGAAAGCGCTATGGAAATGTTAGAGACGGGTGAATGAGCCAAGCAGAAAGCGCTTGGAGGAAATGCGAGAGACGGGTGTATGAGCCAAGTAGAAAGCGGTTAGAGAAAATTCGAGAGAAGTCTGAATGAACCAAGCAGAAAGCGTTTGGAGGAAATGTTAGAGACGGGTGAATGAGCCAAGCAGAAAACGCTTGGAGGAAATGCGAGAGACGGGTGAACGACCCAAGCAGAAAGCGGTTAGAGAAAATTCGAAAGAAGGCTGAATGAGCCAAGCAGAAAGCGCTTGGAGGAAATGTGAGAGACGGGTGAATGAGCCAAGCAGAAAGCACTTGGAGGAAATGCGAGAGAAGGGTGAATGAGCCAAGAAGAAAACGGTTAGAGAAAATTCGAGAGAAGGCTGAATGAGCCAAGCAGAAAGCACTTTGAGGAAATGTGAGAGAACGTTGAATGAGCCAAGCAGAAAGCGCTTGGAGGAAAGGCGTTAGAAGTGTGAATGAACCAAACAGAAAGCGCTATGGAAATGTTAGAGACGGGTGAATGAGCCTAGCAGAAAGCGCTTGGAGGAAATGCGAGAGACGGGTGTATGAGCCAAGTAGAAAGCGGCTAGAGAAAATTCGAGAGAAGTCTGAATGAACCAAGCAGAAACCGTTTGGAGGAAATGTTAGAGACGGGTGAATGAGCCAAGCAGAAATCGCTTGGAGTAAATGCGAGAGACGGGTGAACGACCCAAGCACAAAGCGGTTAGAGAAAATTCGAGAGAAGGCTGAATGAGCCAAGCAGAAAGCGCTTGGAGGAAATGCGAGAGACGGGTGAATGAGCCAAGCAGAAAGCGCTTGGAGGAAATGCGAGAGAAGGGTGAATGAGCCTAGCAGAAAGCGCTTGGAGGAAATGTGAGAGAAGGGTGAATGAGCCAATCAGAAAGCGCTTGGAGGAAATGCGAGAGAAGTGTGAATGAGCCAAGCAGAAAGCGCTTGGAGGAAATGCGTTAGAAGTCTGAATGAACCAAACAGAAAGCGCTATGGAAATGTTAGAGACGGGTGAATGAGCCAAGCAGAAAGCGCTTGGAGGAAATGCGAGAGACCGGTGAATGAGCCAAGTAGAAAGCGGTTAGAGAAAATTCGAGAGAGGTCTGAATGAACCAAGCAGAAAGCGTTTGGAGGAAATGTTAGAGATGGGTGAATGAGCCAAGCAGAAAACGCTTGGAGGAAATGCGAGAGACGGGTGAACGACCCAAGCAGAAAGCGCTTGGAGGAAATGCGAGAGAAGGGTGAATGAGCCTAGCAGAAAGCGCTTGGAGGAAATGCGAGAGACGGGTGAATGAGCCAATCAGAAAGCGCTTGGAGGAAATGCGAGAGAAGTGTGAATGAGCCAAGCAGAAAGCGCTTGGAGGAAATGCGTTAGAAGTCTGAATGAACCAAACAGAAAGCCCTATGGAAATGTTAGAGACGGGTGAATGAGCCAAGAAGAAAGCGCTTGGAGGATATGCGAGAGACGGGTGAATGAGCCAAGTAGAAAGCGGTTAGAGAAAATTCGAGAGAAGTCTGAATGAACCAAGCAGAAAGCGTTTGGAGGAAATGCGAGAGACGGGTGTATGAGCCAAGTAGAAAGCGGTTAGAGAAAATTCGAGAGAAGGCTGAATGAGCCAAGCAGAAAGCGCTTGGAGGAAATTTGAAAGAAGTGTGAATTAGCCAAGCAGAAAGCGCTTGGAGGAAAAGCGTCAGAAGTCTGAATGAACCAAGCAGAAAGCGCTATGGAAATGTCAGATACGGGTGAATGAGACAAGCAGAAAGCGCTTGGAGGAAATGCGAGAGACGGGTGAATGAGCCAAGTAGAAAGCGGTTAGAGAAAATTCGAGAGAAGTCTGAATGAACCAAGCAGAAAGCGTTTGGAGGAAATGTTAGAGACGGGTGAATGAGCCAAGCAGAAAGCGCTTGGAGGAAATGCGAGAGAAGGGTGAATGAGCCAAGAAAAAAGCGGTTAGAGAAAATTCGAGAGAAGGCTGAATGAGCCAAGCAGAAAGCACTAAGAGCAAATGTGAGAGGAGGTTGAATGAGCCAAGCAGAAAGCGCTTGGAGGAAATGCGAGAGATGTGTGAATGAGCCAAGCAGAAAGCGCTTGGAAGAAATACGAGAGACGGATGAATGAGGAAAGCAAAAAGTGCTTTAGGGAAATGCGAAGAGAAGACTGAATGAGCCAAGCAGAAAGCACTTGGAGGAAAGGCGTTAGAAGTCTGAATGAACCAAACAGAAAGTGCTATGGAAATGTTAGAGACGGGTGAATGAGCCAAGCAGAAAGCGCTTGGAGGAAATGTGATAGAAGGTTGAAAGAGCCAAGTAGAAAGCGGTTAGAGAAAATTCGAGAGAAGTCTGAATGAACCAAGCAGAAAGCGTTTGGAGGAAATGTGAGAGAATGGTGAATGAGCCAAGCAGAAAGCGCTTGGAGGAAATGCGAGAGAAGGGTGAATGAGCCTAGCAGAAAGCGCTTGGAGGAAATGTGAGAGAAGGGTGAATGAGCCAATCAGAAAGCGCTTGGAGGAAATGGGAGAGATGGGTGAATGTGCCAAGCAGAAAGCGCTTGGAGGAAATGCGTTAGAAGTCTGAATGAACCAAGCAGAAAGCGCTTGGAGGAAATGTTAGAGACGGGTGAATGAGCCAATCAGAAAGCGCTTGGAGGAAATGCGAGAGACGGATGAATGAGGAAAGCAAAAAGTGCTTTAGGGAAATGCGAAGAGCAAGCTGAATGAGACAACCAGAAAGCACGTGGAGGAAATGTGAGAGAAGGGTGAATGAGCCAAGCAGAAAGCGCTTGGAGGAAATGCGAGAGACGGGTGAATGAGTCAAGTAGAAAGCGGTTAGAGAAAATTTGAGAGAAGTCTGATTGAACCAAGCAGAAAGCGTTTGGAGGAAATGTTAGAGACGGGTGAATGAGCCAAGCAGAAATCGCTTGGAGGAAATGCGAGAGACGGGTGAATGAGCCAAGCAGAAAGCATTTGGAGGAAATGCGAGAGACGTGTGAACGACCCAAGCAGAAAGCGCTTGGAGGAAATGTGAGAGAAGGGTGAATGAGCCAATGAGAAAGCGCTTGGAGGAAATGCGAGAGAAGGGTGAATGAGCCAATCAGAAAGCGCTTGTAGGAAATGCGTTAGAAGTCTGAATGAACCAAACAGAAAGCGCTATGGAAATTTTAGAGACGGGTGAATGAGCCAAGCAGAAAGCGCTTGGAGGAAATGCGAGAGACGGGTGAATGAGCCAAGTAGAAAGCGGTTAGAGAAAATTCGAGAGAAGTCTGAATGAACCAAGCAGAAAGCGTTTGGAGGAAATGTTAGAGACGGGTGAATGAGCCAAGCAGAAAGCGCTTGGAGGAAATGCGAGAGACGGGTGAACGACCCAAGCAGAAAGCGGTTAGAGAAAATTCGAGAGAAGGCTGAATGAGCCAAGCAGAAAGCGCTTCGAGGAAATGCGAGAGACGGGTGAATGAGCCAAACAGAAAGGGCTTGGAGGAAATGCGAGAGATGGGTGAATGTGCCAAGCAGAAAGCGCTTGGAGGAAATGCGTTAGAAGTCTGAATGAACCAAGCAGAAAGCGCTTGGAGGAAATGTTAGAGACGGGTGAATGAGCCAAGCAGAATGTGCTTGGAGGAAATGCGAGAGACGGATGAATGAGGAAAGCAAAAAGTGCTTTAGGGAAATGCGAAGAGCAGGCTGAATGAGACCACCAGAAAGCACGTGGAGGAAATGTGAGAGAAGGGTGAATGAGCCAAGCAGAAAGCGCTTGGAGGAAATGCGAGAGACGGGTGAATGAGTCAAGTAGAAAGCGGTTAGAGAAAATTTGAGAGAAGTCTGATTGAACCAAGCAGAAAGCGTTTGGAGGAAATGTTAGAGACGGGTGAATGAGCCAAGCAGAAATCGCTTGGAGGAAATGCGAGACACGGGTGAACAACACAAGCAGAAAGCGGTTAGAGAAAATTCGAGAGAAGGCTGAATGAGCCAAGCCGAAAGCGCTTGGAGGAAATGCGAGAGACGGGTGAATGAGCCAAGCAGAAAGCGCTTGGAGGAAATGCGAGAGACGTGTGAACGACCCAAGCAGAAAGCGCTTGGAGGAAATGTGAGAGAAGGGTGAATGAGCCAATGAGAAAGCGCTTGGAGTTAATGCGAGAGACGGGTGAATGAGCCAAGTAGAAAGCGGTTAGAGAAAATTCGAGAGAAGTCTGAATGAACCAAGCAGAAAGCGTTTGGAGGAAATGTTAGAGACGGGTGAATGAGCCAAGCAGAAAGCGCTTGGAGGAAATGCGAGAGACGGGTGAACGACCCAAGCAGAAAGCGGTTAGAGAAAATTCGAGAGAAGGCTGAATGAGCCAAGCAGAAAGCGCTTCGAGGAAATGCGAGAGACGGGTGAATGAGCCAAGCAGAAAGTGCTTGGAGGAAATGCGTTAGAAGTCTGAATGAACCAAACAGAAAGCGCTATGGAAATGTTAGAGACGGGTGAATGAGCCAAGCAGAAAGCGCTTGGAGGAAATGCGAGAGACCGGTGAATGAGCCAAGTAGAAAGCGGTTAGAGAAAATTCGAGAGAGGTCTGAATGAACCAAGCAGAAAGCGTTTGGAGGAAATGTTAGAGACGGGTGAATGAGCCAAGCAGAAAACGCTTGGAGGAAATGCGAGAGACGGGTGAACGACCCAAGCAGAAAGCGCTTGGAGGAAATGCGAGAGAAGGGTGAATGAGCCTAGCAGAAAGCGCTTGGAGGAAATGCGAGAGAAGGGTGAATGAGCCAAGAAGAAAGCGGTTAGAGAAAATTCGAGAGAAGGCTGAATGAGCCAAGCAGAAAGCGCTTGGAGGAAATGCGAGAGACGGGTGAATGAGCCAATCAGAAAGCGCTTGGAGGAAATGCGAGAGAAGTGTGAATGAGCCAAGCAGAAAGCGCTTGGAGGAAATGCGTTAGAAGTCTGAATGAACCAAACAGAAAGCCCTATGGAAATGTTAGAGACGGGTGAATGAGCCAAGAAGAAAGCGCTTGGAGGATATGCGAGAGACGGGTGAATGAGCCAAGTAGAAAGCGGTTAGAGAAAATTCGAGAGAAGTCTGAATGAACCAAGCAGAAAGCGTTTGGAGGAAATGCGAGAGACGGGTGTATGAGCCAAGTAGAAAGCGGTTAGAGAAAATTCGAGAGAAGGCTGAATGAGCCAAGCAGAAAGCGCTTGGAGGAAATTTGAAAGAAGTGTGAATTAGCCAAGCAGAAAGCGCTTGGAGGAAAAGCGTCAGAAGTCTGAATGAACCAAGCAGAAAGCGCTATGGAAATGTCAGATACGGGTGAATGAGACAAGCAGAAAGCGCTTGGAGGAAATGCGAGAGACGGGTGAATGAGCCAAGTAGAAAGCGGTTAGAGAAAATTCGAGAGAAGTCTGAATGAACCAAGCAGAAAGCGTTTGGAGGAAATGTTAGAGACGGGTGAATGAGCCAAGCAGAAAGCGCTTGGAGGAAATGCGAGAGAAGGGTGAATGAGCCAAGAAAAAAGCGGTTAGAGAAAATTCGAGAGAAGGCTGAATGAGCCAAGCAGAAAGCACTAAGAGCAAATGTGAGAGGAGGCTGAATGAGCCAAGTAGAAAGCACTTAGAGGAAATGTAAGAGAAGGTTGAATGAGCCTAGCAGAAAGTGCTTGGAGGAAATGCGAGAGATGTGTGAATGAGCCAAGCAGAAAGCGCTTGGAAGAAATACAAGAGACGGATGAATGAGGAAAGCAAAAATTGCTTTAGGGAAATGCGACGAGAAGGCTGAATGAGACAAGCAGAAAGCACTTGGAGGAAATGCGAGAGAAGGGTGAATGATCCGAGCAGAAAGCGCGTGGAAGAAATGCGATAGACGGGTGAATGAGCCTAGTAGAAAGCGGTTAGAGAAAATTTGAGAGACGTCTGAATGAACCAAGCAGAAAGCGCTTGGCGGAAATGTTAGGGACGGGTGAATGAGCCAAGGAGAAATCACTTGGAGGAAATGCGAGAGACGGGTGAACGACCGAAGCGGAAAGCGGTTAGAGGATATTCGAGAGAAGGCTGAATGAGCCAAGCAGAAAGCGCTTGGAGGAAATGTGAGAGAAGGGTGAATGATCCGAGCAGAAAGCTCTTGGAGGAAATGAGAGAGACGGGTGAATGAGCCAAGCAGAAAGCGGTTAGAGAAAATTCGAGAGAAGTCTGAATGAACCAAGCAGAAAGCGCTTGGAGGAAATGTTAGAGACGGGTGAATGAGCCAAGCTGAAAGCGCTTGGAGGAAATGCGAGAGAAGGGTGAATGAGAACAGCAGGAAGCGCTTGGAGGAAATGCGAGAGAAGGCTGAATGAGACAAGCAGAAAGCACTTGGAGGAAATGTGAGAGAAGGGTGAATGAGCCAAGCAGAAAGCGGTTAGAGAAAATTCAAGAGAAGACTGAATGAGCCAAGCAGAAAGCGCTTGGAGGAAATGATAGAGAAGGCTGAATGAGCCAAGGAGAAAGTGCTTGGAAGAAATACGAGAGACGGATGAATGAGGAAAGCAAAAAGTGCTTTAGGGAAATGCGAAGAGAAGGCTGAATGAGACAAGCAGAAAGCACTTGGAGGAAATGTGAGAGAAGGGTGAATGAGCCAAGCAGAAAGCACTTGTAGGAAATGCGAGAGACGAGTGAACGACCCACGCAGAAAGCGGTTAGAGAAAATTCGAGAGAAGGCTGAATGAGCCAAGCAGAAAGCGCTTGGAGGAAATGTGAGAGAAGGGTGAATGAGCCAAGCAGAAAGCGCTTGGAGGAAATGCGAGAGAAGGCTGAATGAGCCAGGTAGAAAGCACTTAGAGGAAATGTAAGAGAAGGTTGAATGAGCCTAGCAGAAAGTGCTTGGAGGAAATGCGAGAGATGTGTGAATGAGCCAAGCAGAAAGCGCTTGGAAGAAATACAAGAGACGGATGAATGAGGAAAGCAAAAATTGCTTTAGGGAAATGCGACGAGAAGGCTGAATGAGACAAGCAGAAAGCGCTTGGAGGAAATGTGAGAGAAGGGTGAATGATCCGAGCAGAAAGCTCTTGGAGGAAATGAGAGAGACGGGTGAATGAGCCAAGCAGAAAGCGGTTAGAGAAAATTCGAGAGAAGTCTGAATGAGCCAAGCTGAAAGCGCTTGGAGGAAATGCGAGAGAAGGGTGAATGAGAACAGCAGGAAGCGCTTGGAGGAAATGCGAGAGAAGGCTGAATGAGACAAGGAGAAAGCACTTGGAGGAAATGTGAGAGAAGGGTGAATGAGCCAAGCAGAAAGCGGTTAGAGAAAATTCAAGAGAAGACTGAATGAGCCAAGCAGAAAGCGCTTGGAGGAAATGATAGAGAAGGCTGAATGAGCCAAGGAGAAAGTGCTTGGAAGAAATACGAGAGATGGATGAATGAGGAAAGCAAAAAGTGCTTTAGGGAAATGCGAAGAGAAGGCTGAATGAGACAAGCAGAAAGCACTTGGAGGAAATGTGAGAGAAGAGTGAATGAGCCAAGCAGAAAGCGCTTGGAGGAAAGGCGTTAGAAGTCTGAATGACCCAAGCAGAAAGCGCTATGGAAATGTTAGAGACGGGTGAATGAGCCAAGCAGAAAGCACTTAGAGGAAATGTGAGAGAAGAGTGAATGAGCCAAGCAGAAAGCGATTGGAGGAAATGCGTTAGAAGTCTGAATGAACCAAGCAGAAAGCGCATGGAGGAAATGTTAGAGACGGGTGAATGAGCCAAGGAGAAAGCACTTGGAGGAAATGCGAGAGAAGGTTGAATGATCGGAGCACAAAGCGCTTGGAGGAAACGCGAGAGACGGGTGAACGACCCAAGCAGAAAGCGGTTAGAGAAAATTCGAGAGAAGGCTGAATGAGCCAAGCAGAAAGCGCTTGGAGGAAATGCGAGAGACGGGTGAATGAGCCAAGCAGAAAGCGGTTAGAGAAAATTCGAGAGAAGTCTGAATGAACCAAGCAGAAAGCGCTTGGAGGAAATGTTAGAGACGGGTGAATGAGTCAAGCTGAAAGCGCTTGGAGGAAATGCGAGAGAAGGGTGAATGAGAAAAGCAGAAAGCGCTTGGAGGAAATGTGAGAGAAGGGTGAATGAGCCAAGCAGAAAGCGTTTGGAGGAAATGTGAGAGATAGGTGAATGAGCCATGCAGAAAGCGCTTGGAGGAAATGTGAGAGAAGGGTGAATGAGCCAAGCAGAAAGCGGTTAGAGAAAATTCAAGAGAAGACTGTATGAGCCAAGCAGAAAGCGCTTGGAGGAAATGATAGAGAAGGCTGAATGAGCCAAGGAGGAAGCGCTTGGAAGAAATACGAGAGACGGATGAATGAGGAAAGCAAAAAGTGCTTTAGGGAAATGCGAAGAGAAGGCTAAATGAGACAAGCAGAAAGCACTTGGAGGAAATGTGAGAGAAGGGTGAATGAGCCAAGCAGAAAGCGCTTGGAGGAAAGGCGTTAGAAGTCTGAATGAACCAAGCAGAAAGCGCTATGGAAATGTTAGAGACGGGTGAATGAGCCAAGCAGAAAGCGCTTGGAGGAAATGCGAGAGAAGAGTGAATGAGCCAAGAAGAAAGCGCTTGGAGGAAAAGCGATAGATGTGTGAATGAGCCAAGCAGAAAGCGCTTGGAAGAAATACGAGAGACGGATGAATGAGGAAAGCAAAAAGTGCTTTAGGGAAATGCGAAGAGAAGGCTGAATGAGACAAGCAGAAAGCACTTGGAGGAAATGTGAGAGAAGGTTGAATGAGCTAAGCAGAAAGCGCTTGGAGGAAAAGCGATAGATGTGTGAATGAGCCAAGCAGAAAGCGCTTGGAAGAAATACGAGAGACGGATGAATGAGGAAAGCAAAAAGTGCTTTAGGGAAATGCGAAGAGAAGGCTGAATGAGACAAGCAGAAAGCACTTGGAGGAAAGGCGTTAGAAGTCTGAATGAACCAAACAGAAAGCGCTATGGAAATGTTAGAGACGGGGGAATGAGCCAAGCCGGAAGCACTTGGAGGAAATGTGAGAGAAGGGTGAATGAGCCAAGTAGAAAGCGGTTAGAGAAAATTCGAGAGAAGTCTGAATGAACCAAGCAGAAAGCGTTTAGAGGAAATGTTAGAGACGGGTGAATGAGCCAAGCAGAAAGCGCTTGGAGGAAATGCGAGAGACGGGTGAACGACCCAAGCAGAAAGCGGTTAGAGAAAATTCAAGAGAAGGCTGAATGAGCCAAGCAGAAAGCGCTTGGAGGAAATGTGAGAGAAGGGTGAATGAGCGAAGCAGAAAGCGCTTGGAGGAAATGCTAGAGACGGGTGAACGACCCAAGTAGAAAGCGGTTAGAGAAAATTCGAGAGAAGGCTGAATGAGCCAAGCAGAAAGCGCTTGGAGGAAATGTGAGAGAAGGGTGAATGAGCCAATCAGAAAGCGCTTGGAGGAAATGCGAGAGACGGGTGAACGACCCAAGTAGAAAGCGGTTAGAGAAAATTCGAGAGAAGGCTGAATGAGACAAGCAGAAAGCACTTGGAGGAAATGCGAGAGAAGGGTGAATGAGCCAAGTAGAAAGCGGTTAGAGAAAATTCGAGAGAAGTCTGAATGAACCAAGCAGAAAGCGTTTGGAGGAAATGTTAGAGACGGGTGAATGAGCTAAGCAGAAAGCGCTTGGAGGAAATGCGAGAGACGGGTGAACGACCCAAGCAGAAAGCGGTTAGAGAAAATTCAAGAGAACACTGAATGAGCCAAGCAGAAATCGCTTGGAGGAAATGATAGAGAAGGCTGAATGAGCCAAGGAGAAAGTGCTTGGAAGAAATACGAGAGATGGATGAATGAGGAAAGCAAAAAGTGCTTTAGGGAAATGCGAAGAGAAGGCTGAATGAGACAAGCAGAAAGCACTTGGAGGAAATGTGAGAGAAGGGTGAATGAGCCAAGCAGAAAGCGCTTGGAGGAAAGGCGTTAGAAGTCTGAATGAACCAAGCAGAAAGCGCTATGGAAATGTTAGAGACGGGTGAACGACCCAAGCAGAAAGCGGTTAGCGAAAATTTGAGAGAAGGCTGAATGAGCCAAGCAGAAAGCGCTTGGAGGAAATGCGAGAGAAGGGTGAATGATCCGAGCAGAAAGCGCTTGGAGGAAATGCGAGAGACGGGTGAATGAGCCAAGCAGAAAGCGGTTAGAGAAAATTCGAGAGAAGTCTGAATGAACCAAGCAGAAAGCGCTTGGAGGAAATGTTAGAGACGGGTGAATGAGTCAAGCTGAAAGCACTTGGAGGAATTGCGAGAGAAGGGTGAATGAGAAAAGCAGAAAGCGCTTGGAGGAAATGCGAGAGAAGGCTGAATGAGACAAGCAGAAAGCGGTTAGAGAAAATTCGAGAGAAGGCTGAATGAGCCAAGCAGAAAGCACTTGGAGGAAATGTGAGAGAAGGGTGAATGAGCCAAGCAGAAAGCGTTTGGAGGAAATGTGAGAGATGGGTGAATGAGCCATGCAGAAAGCGCTTGGAGGAAATGTGAGAGAAGGGTGAATGAGCCAAGCAGAAAGCGGTTAGAGAAAATTCAAGAGAAGACTGAATGAGCCAAGCAGAAAGCGCTTGGAGGAAATGTTAGAGACGGGTGAATGAGTCAAGCTGAAAGCGCTTGGAGGAAATGCGAGAGAAGGGTGAATGAGAAAAGCAGAAAGCGCTTGGAGGAAATGTGAGAGAAGGGTGAATGAGCCAAGCAGAAAGCGTTTGGAGGAAATGTGAGAGATAGGTGAATGAGCCATGCAGAAAGCGCTTGGAGGAAATGTGAGAGAAGGGTGAATGAGCCAAGCAGAAAGCGGTTAGAGAAAATTCAAGAGAAGACTGAATGAGCCAAGCAGAAAGCGCTTGGAGGAAATGATAGAGGAGACTGAATGAGCCAAGGAGGAAGCGCTTGGAAGAAATACGAGAGACGGATGAATGAGGAAAGCAAAAAGTGCTTTAGGGAAATGCGAAGAGAAGGCTAAATGATACAAGCAGAAAGCACTTGAAGGAAATGTGAGAGAAGGGTGAATGAGCCAAGCAGAAAGAGCTTGGAGGAAAGGCGTTAGAAGTCTGAATGAACCAAGCAGAAAGGGCTATGGAAATGTTAGAGACGGGTGAATGAGCCAAGCAGAAAGCGCTTGGAGGAAATGCGAGAGAAGAGTGAATGAGCCAAGCAGAAAGCACTTAGAGGAAATGTGAGATAAGGTTGAATGAGCCAAGCAGAAAGCGCTTGGAAGAAATACGAGAGACGGATGAATGAGGAAAGCAAAAAGTGCTTTAGGGAAATGCGAAAAGCAGGCTGAATGAGACAAGCAGAAAGCACTTGGAGGAAAGGCGTTAGAAGTCTGAATGAACCAAGCAGAAAGCGCTTGGAGGAAATGTTAGAGATGGGTGAATGAGTCAAGCTGAAAGCACTTGGAGGAAATGCGAGAGAAGGGTGAATGAGAAAAGCAGAAAGCCCTTGGAGGAAATGCGAGAGAAGGCTGAATGAGACAAGCAGAAAGCGGTTAGAGAAAATTCGAGAGAAGGCTGAATGAGCCAAGCAGAAAGCACTTGGAGGAAATGTGAGAGAAGGGTGAATGAGCCAAGCAGAAAGCGTTTGGAGGAAATGTGAGAGATGGGTGAATGAGCCATGCAGAAAGCGCTTGGAGGAAATGTGAGAGAAGGGTGAATGAGCCAAGCAGAAAGCGGTTAGAGAAAATTCAAGAGAAGACTGAATGAGCCAAGCAGAAAGCGCTTGGAGGAAATGTTAGAGACGGGTGAATGAGTCAAGCTGAAAGCGCTTGGAGGAAATGCGAGAGAAGGATGAATGAGAAAAGCAGAAAGCGCTTGGAGGAAATGTGAGAGAAGGGTGAATGAGCCATGCAGAAAGCGCTTGGAGGAAATGTGAGAGAAGGGTGAATGAGCCAAGCAGAAAGCGGTTAGAGAAAATTCAAGAGAAGACTGAATGAGCCAAGCAGAAAGCGCTTGGAGGAAATGATAGAGGAGACTGAATGAGCCAAGGAGGAAGCGCTTGGAAGAAATACGAGAGACGGATGAATGAGGAAAGCAAAAAGTGCTTTAGGGAAATGCGAAGAGAAGGCTAAATGATACAAGCAGAAAGCACTTGAAGGAAATGTGAGAGAAGGGTGAATGAGCCAAGCAGAAAGAGCTTGGAGGAAAGGCGTTAGAAGTCTGAATGAACCAAGCAGAAAGGGCTATGGAAATGTTAGAGACGGGTGAATGAGCCAAGCAGAAAGCGCTTGGAGGAAATGCGAGAGAAGAGTGAATGAGCCAAGCAGAAAGCACTTAGAGGAAATGTGAGATAAGGTTGAATGAGCCAAGCAGAAAGCGCTTGGACGAAATGCGATAGATGTGTCAATGAGCCAAGCAGAAAGTGCTTGGAAGAAATACGAGAGACGGATGAATGAGGAAAGCAAAAAGTGCTTTAGGGAAATGCGAAAAGCAGGCTGAATGAGACAAGCAGAAAGCACTTGGAGGAAAGGCGTTAGAAGTCTGAATGAACCAAACAGAAAGCGCTATGGAAATGTTAGAGACGGGGGAATGAGAAAAGCAGAAAGCGCTTGGAGGAAATGCGAGTGAAGGGTGAATGAGCCAAGTAGAAAGCGGTTAGAGAAAATTCGAGAGAAGTCTGAATGAACCAAGCAGAAAGCGTTTAGAGGAAATGTTAGAGACGGGTGAATGAGCCAAGCAGAAAGCGCTTGGAGGAAATGCGAGAGACGGGTGAACGACCCAAGCAGAAAGCGGTTAGAGAAAATTCAAGAGAAGGCTGAATGAGCCAAGCAGAAAGCGCTTGGAGGAAATGTGAGAGAAGGGTGAATGAGCGAAGCAGAAAGCGCTTGGAGGAAATGCTAGAGACGGGTGAACGACCCAAGTAGAAAGCGGTTAGAGAAAATTCGAGAGAAGGCTGAATGAGCCAAGCAGAAAGCGCTTGGAGGAAATGTGAGAGAAGGGTGAATGAGCCAATCAGAAAGCGCTTGGAGGAAATGCGAGAGACGGGTGAACGACCCAAGTAGAAAGCGGTTAGAGAAAATTCGAGAGAAGGCTGAATGAGACAAGCAGAAAGCACTTGGAGGAAATGCGAGAGAAGGGTGAATGAGCCAAGTAGAAAGCGGTTAGAGAAAATTCGAGAGAAGTCTGAATGAACCAAGCAGAAAGCGTTTGGAGGAAATGTTAGAGACGGGTGAATGAGCTAAGCAGAAAGCGCTTGGAGGAAATGCGAGAGACGGGTGAACGACCCAAGCAGAAAGCGGTTAGAGAAAATTCAAGAGAAGACTGAATGAGCCAAGCAGAAATCGCTTGGAGGAAATGATAGAGAAGGCTGAATGAGCCAAGGAGAAAGTGCTTGGAAGAAATACGAGAGATGGATGAATGAGGAAAGCAAAAAGTGCTTTAGGGAAATGCGAAGAGAAGGCTGAATGAGACAAGCAGAAAGCACTTGGAGGAAATGTGAGAGAAGGGTGAATGAGCCAAGCAGAAAGCGCTTGGAGGAAAGGCGTTAGAAGTCTGAATGAACCAAGCAGAAAGCGCTATGGAAATGTTAGAGACGGGTGAACGACCCAAGCAGAAAGCGGTTAGCGAAAATTTGAGAGAAGGCTGAATGAGCCAAGCAGAAAGCGCTTGGAGGAAATGCGAGAGAAGGGTGAATGATCCGAGCAGAAAGCGCTTGGAGGAAATGCGAGAGACGGGTGAATGAGCCAAGCAGAAAGCGGTTAGAGAAAATTCGAGAGAAGTCTGAATGAACCAAGCAGAAAGCGCTTGGAGGAAATGTTAGAGACGGGTGAATGAGTCAAGCTGAAAGCACTTGGAGGAATTGCGAGAGAAGGGTGAATGAGAAAAGCAGAAAGCGCTTGGAGGAAATGCGAGAGAAGGCTGAATGAGACAAGCAGAAAGCGGTTAGAGAAAATTCGAGAGAAGGCTGAATGAGCCAAGCAGAAAGCACTTGGAGGAAATGTGAGAGAAGGGTGAATGAGCCAAGCAGAAAGCGTTTGGAGGAAATGTGAGAGATGGGTGAATGAGCCATGCAGAAAGCGCTTGGAGGAAATGTGAGAGAAGGGTGAATGAGCCAAGCAGAAAGCGGTTAGAGAAAATTCAAGAGAAGACTGAATGAGCCAAGCAGAAAGCGCTTGGAGGAAATGTTAGAGACGGGTGAATGAGTCAAGCTGAAAGCGCTTGGAGGAAATGCGAGAGAAGGGTGAATGAGAAAAGCAGAAAGCGCTTGGAGGAAATGTGAGAGAAGGGTGAATGAGCCAAGCAGAAAGCGTTTGGAGGAAATGTGAGAGATAGGTGAATGAGCCATGCAGAAAGCGCTTGGAGGAAATGTGAGAGAAGGGTGAATGAGCCAAGCAGAAAGCGGTTAGAGAAAATTCAGGAGAAGACTGAATGAGCCAAGCAGAAAGCGCTTGGAGGAAATGATAGAGGAGACTGAATGAGCCAAGGAGGAAGCGCTTGGAAGAAATACGAGAGACGGATGAATGAGGAAAGCAAAAAGTGCTTTAGGGAAATGCGAAGAGAAGGCTAAATGATACAAGCAGAAAGCACTTGAAGGAAATGTGAGAGAAGGGTGAATGAGCCAAGCAGAAAGAGCTTGGAGGAAAGGCGTTAGAAGTCTGAATGAACCAAGCAGAAAGGGCTATGGAAATGTTAGAGACGGGTGAATGAGCCAAGCAGAAAGCGCTTGGAGGAAATGCGAGAGAAGAGTGAATGAGCCAAGCAGAAAGCACTTAGAGGAAATGTGAGATAAGGTTGAATGAGCCAAGCAGAAAGCGCTTGGAAGAAATACGAGAGACGGATGAATGAGGAAAGCAAAAAGTGCTTTAGGGAAATGCGAAAAGCAGACTGAATGAGACAAGCAGAAAGCACTTGGAGGAAAGGCGTTAGAAGTCTGAATGAACCAAACAGAAAGCGCTATGGAAATGTTAGAGACGGGGGAATGAGCCAAGCAGAAAGCGCTTGGAGGAAATGCGAGTGAAGGGTGAATGAGCCAAGTAGAAAGCGGTTAGAGAAAATTCGAGAGAAGTCTGAATGAACCAAGCAGAAAGCGTTTAGAGGAAATGTTAGAGACGGGTGAATGAGCCAAGCAGAAAGCGCTTGGAGGAAATGCGAGAGACGGGTGAACGACCCAAGCAGAAAGCGGTTAGAGAAAATTCGAGAGAAGGCTGAATGAGCCAAGCAGAAAGCGCTTGGAGGAAATGTGAGAGAAGGGTGAATGAGCGAAGCAGAAAGCGCTTGGAGGAAATGCTAGAGACGGGTGAACGACCCAAGTAGAAAGCGGTTAGAGAAAATTCGAGAGAAGGCTGAATGAGCCAAGCAGAAAGCGCTTGGAGGAAATGTGAGAGAAGGGTGAATGAGCCAATCAGAAAGCGCTTGGAGGAAATGCGAGAGACGGGTGAACGACCCAAGTAGAAAGCGGTTAGAGAAAATTCGAGAGAAGGCTGAATGAGACAAGCAGAAAGCACTTGGAGGAAATGCGAGAGAAGGGTGAATGAGCCAAGTAGAAAGCGGTTAGAGAAAATTCGAGAGAAGTCTGAATGAACCAAGCAGAAAGCGTTTGGAGGAAATGTTAGAGACGGGTGAATGAGCTAAGCAGAAAGCGCTTGGAGGAAATGCGAGAGACGGGTGAACGACCCAAGCAGAAAGCGGTTAGAGAAAATTCAAGAGAAGACTGAATGAGCCAAGCAGAAATCGCTTGGAGGAAATGATAGACAAGGCTGAATGAGCCAAGGCGAAAGTGCTTGGAAGAAATACGAGAGATGGATGAATGAGGAAAGCAAAAAGTGCTTTAGGGAAATGCGAAGAGAAGGCTGAATGAGACAAGCAGAAAGCACTTGGAGGAAATGTGAGAGAAGGGTGAATGAGCCAAGCAGAAAGCGCTTGGAGGAAAGGCGTTAGAAGTCTGAATGAACAAAGCAGAAAGCGCTATGGAAATGTTAGAGACGGGTGAACGACCCAAGCAGAAAGCGGTTAGCGAAAATTTGAGAGAAGGCTGAATGAGCCAAGCAGAAAGCGCTTGGAGGAAATGCGAGAGAAGGGTGAATGATCCGAGCAGAAAGCGGTTAGAGAAAATTCGAGAGAAGTCTGAATGAACCAAGCAGAAAGCGCTTGGAGGAAATGTTAGAGACGGGTGAATGAGTCAAGCTGAAAGCACTTGGAGGAAATGCGAGAGAAGAGTGAATGAGCCAAGCAGAAAGCGCTTGGAGGAAATGCGAGAGACGGGTGAACGACCCAAGCAGAAAGCGGTTAGAGAAAATTCGAGAGAAGGCTGAATGAGCCAAGCAGAAAGCGCTTGGAGGAAATGTGAGAGAAGGGTGAATGAGCGAAGCAGAAAGCGCTTGGAGGAAATGCTAGAGACGGGTGAACGACCCAAGTAGAAAGCGGTTAGAGAAAATTCGAGAGAAGGCTGAATGAGCCAAGCAGAAAGCGCTTGGAGGAAATGTGAGAGAAGGGTGAATGAGCCAATCAGAAAGCGCTTGGAGGAAATGC
Organism: Crotalus helleri; assembly: GCA_024509115.1. Taxonomy (NCBI): domain Eukaryota; kingdom Metazoa; phylum Chordata; class Lepidosauria; order Squamata; family Viperidae; genus Crotalus; species Crotalus helleri. The sequence goes on from JAKSXO010000008.1 coordinate 41,905,523, forward strand.
GAGAGACGGGTGAACGACCCAAGTAGAAAGCGGTTAGAGAAAATTCGAGAGAAGGCTGAATGAGACAAGCAGAAAGCACTTGGAGGAAATGCGAGAGAAGGGTGAATGAGCCAAGTAGAAAGCGGTTAGAGAAAATTCGAGAGAAGTCTGAATGAACCAAGCAGAAAGCGTTTGGAGGAAATGTTAGAGACGGGTGAATGAGCTAAGCAGAAAGCGCTTGGAGGAAATGCGAGAGACGGGTGAACGACCCAAGCAGAAAGCGGTTAGAGAAAATTCAAGAGAAGACTGAATGAGCCAAGCAGAAATCGCTTGGAGGAAATGATAGACAAGGCTGAATGAGCCAAGGCGAAAGTGCTTGGAAGAAATACGAGAGATGGATGAATGAGGAAAGCAAAAAGTGCTTTAGGGAAATGCGAAGAGAAGGCTGAATGAGACAAGCAGAAAGCACTTGGAGGAAATGTGAGAGAAGGGTGAATGAGCCAAGCAGAAAGCGCTTGGAGGAAAGGCGTTAGAAGTCTGAATGAACAAAGCAGAAAGCGCTATGGAAATGTTAGAGACGGGTGAACGACCCAAGCAGAAAGCGGTTAGCGAAAATTTGAGAGAAGGCTGAATGAGCCAAGCAGAAAGCGCTTGGAGGAAATGCGAGAGAAGGGTGAATGATCCGAGCAGAAAGCGGTTAGAGAAAATTCGAGAGAAGTCTGAATGAACCAAGCAGAAAGCGCTTGGAGGAAATGTTAGAGACGGGTGAATGAGTCAAGCTGAAAGCACTTGGAGGAAATGCGAGAGAAGAGTGAATGAGAAAAGCAGAAAGCGCTTGGAGGAAATGCGAGAGAAGGCTGAATGAGACAAGCAGAAAGCGGTTAGAGAAAATTCGAGAGAAGGCTGAATGAGCCAAGCAGAAAGCACTTGGAGGAAATGTGAGAGAAGGGTGAAAGGGCCAAGCAGAAAGCGTTTGGAGGAAATGTGAGAGATGGGTGAATGAGCCATGCAGAAAGCGCTTGGAGGAAATGTGAGAGAAGGGTGAATGAGCCAAGCAGAAAGCGGTTAGAGAAAATTCAAGAGAAGACTGAATGAGCCAAGCAGAAAGCGCTTGGAGGAAATGATAGAGAAGGCTGAATGAGCCAAGGAGAAAGCGCTTGGAAGAAATACGAGAGACGGATGAATGAGGAAAGCAAAAAGTGCTTTAGGGAAATGCGAAGAGAAGGCTGAATGAGACAAGCAGAAAGCACTTGGAGGAAATGTGAGAGAAGGGTGAATGAGCCAAGCAGAAAGCGCTTGGAGGAAAGGCGTTAGAAGTCTGAATGAACCAAGCAGAAAGGGCTATGGAAATGTTAGAGACGGGTGAATGAGCCAAGCAGAAAGCGCTTGGAGGAAATGCGAGAGAAGGGTGAATGAGCCAAGAAGAAAGCGCTTGGAGGAAATGCGAGAGATGTGTGAATGAGCCAAGCAGAAAGCGCTTGGAAGAAATACGAGAGACGGATGAATGAGGAAAGCAAAAAGTGCTTTAGGGAAATGCGAAGAGAAGTCTGAATGAGACAAGCAGAAAGCACTTGGAGGAAATGCGAGAGAAGGGTGAATGAGCCAAGTAGAAAGCGGTTAGAGAAAATTCGAGAGAAGTCTGAATGAACCAAGCAGAAAGCGTTTGGAGGAAATGTTAGAGACGGGTGAATGAGCCAAGCAGAAAGCGCTTGGAGGAAATGCGAGAGACGGGTGAACGACCCAAGCAGAAAGCGGTTAGAGAAAAATTCGAGAGAAGGCTGAATGAGCCAAGCAGAAAGCGCTTGGAGGAAATGTGAGAGAAGGGTGAATGAGCCAGGCAGAAAGCGCTTGGAGGAAATGCGAGAGACGGGTGAACGACCCAAGTAGAGAGCGGTTAGAGAAAATTCGAGAGAAGGCTGAATGAGCCAAGCGGAAAGCGCTTGGAGGAAATGTGAGAGAAGGGTGAATGAGCCAAGCAGAAAGCGCTTGGAGGAAAGGCGTTAGAAGTCTGAATGAACCAAACAGAAAGCGCTATGGAAATGTTAGAGACGGGTGAATGAGCCAAGCAGAAAGTGCTTGGAGGAAATGCAAGAGAAGAGTGAATGATCCGAGCAGACAGCGCTTGGAGGAAATGTGAGAGAAGGGTGAATGAGCCAAGCAGAAAGCGGTTAGAGAAAATTCAAGAGAAGACTGAATGAGCCAAGCAGAAAGCGCTTGGAGGAAATGATAGAGAAGGCTGAATGAGCCAAGGAGAAAGTGCTTGGAAGAAATACGAGAGACGGATGAATGAGGAAAGCAAAAAGTGCTTTAGGGAAATGCGAAGAGAAGGCTGAATGAGACAAGCAGAAAGCACTTGGAGGAAATGTGAGAGAAGGGTGAATGAGCCAAGCAGAAAGCGCTTGGAGGAAAGGCGTTAGAAGTCTGAATGAACCAAGCAGAAAGCGCTATGGAAATGTTAGAGACGGGTGAATGAGCCAAGCAGAAAGCACTTAGAGGAAACGTGAGAGAAGAGTGAATGAGCCAAGCAGAAAGCGCTTGGAGGAAATGCGTTAGAAGTCTGAATGAACCAAGCAGAAAGCGCATGGAGGAAATGTTAGAGACGGGTGAATGAGCCAAGGAGAAAGCACTTGGAGGAAATGCGAGAGAAGGGTGAATGATCCGAGCAGAAAGCACTTGGAGGAAATGCGAGAGAAGGGTGAAAGAGTCAAGCTGAAAGCGCTTCGAGGAAATGCGAGAGAAGGGTGAATGAGAAAAGCAGAAAGCGCTTGGAGGAAATGCGAGAGAAGGCTGAATGAGAAAAGCAGAAAGGGGTTAGAGAAAATTCGAGTGAAGGCTGAATGAGCCAAGCAGAAAGCACTTGGAGGAAATGTGAGAGAAGGGTGAATGAGCCAAGCAGAAAGTGTTTGGAGGAAATGTGAGAGATGGGTGAATGAGCCATGCACAAAGCGCTTGGAGGAAACACGAGAGAAGGGTGAATGAGCCAAGCAGAAAGCGGTTAGAGAAAATTCAAGAGAAGACTGAATGAGCCATGCAGAAAGCGCTTGGAGGAAATGATAGAGAAGGCTGAATGAGCCAAGCAGAAAGCGTTTGGAGGAAATGTTAGAGACGGGTGAATGAGCCAAGCAGAAAGCGCTTGGAGGAAATGCGAGAGACGGGTGAACGACCCAAGCAGAAAGCGGTTAGAGAAAATTCGAGAGAAGGCTGAATGAGCCAAGCAGAAAGCGCTTGGAGGAAATGTGAGAGAAGGGTGAATGAGCCAAGCAGAAAGCGCTTGGAGGAAATGCGAGAGACGGGTGAACGACCCAAGTAGAAAGCGGTTAGAGAAAATTCGAGAGAAGGCTGAATGAGCCAAGCAGAAAGCGCTTGGAGGAAATGTGAGAGAAGGGTGAATGAGCCAAGCAGAAAGCGCTTGGAGGAAAGGCGTTAGAAGTCTGAATGAACCAAACAGAAAGCACTATGGAAATGTTAGAGACGGGTGAATGAGCCAAGCAGAAAGCGCTTGGAGGAAATGCGAGAGAAGGGTGAATGATCCGAGCAGAAAGCGCTTGGAGGAAATGCGAGAGACGGGTGAATGAGCCAAGTAGAAAGCGGTAAGAGAAAATTCGAGAGAAGTCTGAATGAACCAAGCAGAAAGCGTTTGGAGGAAATGTTAGAGGCGGGTAAATGAGCCAAGCAGAAATCGCTTGGAGGAAATGCGAGAGACGGGTGAACGACCCAAGCAGAAAGCGGTTAGAGAAAATTCGAGAGAAGGCTGAATGAGCTAAGCAGAAAGCGCTTGGAGGAAATGTTAGAGACGGGTAAATGAGCCAAGCAGAAAGCGCTTGGAGGAGTTGCGAGAGAAGGGTGAATGAGCCTAGCAGAAAGCTCTTGGAGGAAACGTGAGAGAAGGGTGAATGAGCCAATCAGAAAGCACTTGGAGGAAATGCGAGAGATGGGTGAATGTGCCAAGCAGAAAGCGTTTGGAGGAAATGCGTTAGAAGTCTCAATGAACCAAGCAGAAAGCGCTTGGAGGAAATGTTAGAGACGGGTGAATGAGCGAAGCAGAAAGAGCTTGGAGGAAATGCGAGAGAAGGGTGAATGAGCCTAGCAGAAAGCTCTTGGAGGAAATGTGAGAGAAGGGTGAATGAGCCAATCAGAAAGCACTTGGAGGAAATGCGAGAGATGTGTGAATGTGCCAAGCAGAAAGCGCTTGGAGGAAATGTTAGAGAAGGGTGAATGAGCCAAGCAGAAAGCGGTTAGAGAAAATTCAAGAGAAGACTGAATGAGCCAAGCAGAAAGCGCTTGGAGGAAATGATAGAGAAGGCTGAATGAGCCAAGGAGAAAGTGCTTGGAAGAAATACGAGAGACGGATGAATGAGGAAAGCAAAAAGTGCTTTAGGGAAATGCGAAGAGAAGGCTGAATGAGACAAGCAGAAAGCACTTGGAGGAAATGTGAGAGAAGGGTGAATGAGCCAAGCAGAAAGCGCTTGGAGGAAAGGCGTTAGAAGTCTGAATGAACCAAGCAGAAAGCGCTATGGAAATGTTAGAGACGGGTGAATGAGCCAAGCAGAAAGCACTTAGAGGAAATGTGAGAGAAGAGTGAATGAGCCAAGCAGAAAGCGCTTGGAGGAAATGCGTTAGAAGTCTGAATGAACCAAGCAGAAAGCGCATGGAGGAAATGTTAGAGACGGGTGAATGAGCCAAGGAGAAAGCACTTGGAGGAAATGCGAGAGAAGGGTGAATGATCCGAGCAGAAAGCGCTTGGAGGAAATGCGAGAGAAGGGTGAATGAGTCAAGCTGAAAGCGCTTGGAGGAAATGCGAGAGAAGGGTGAATGAGAAAAGCAGAAAGCGCTTGGAGGAAATGCGAGAGAAGGCTGAATGAGAAAAGCAGAAAGCGGTTAGAGAAAATTCGGGTGAAGGCTGAATGAGCCAAGCAGAAAGCACTTGGAGGAAATGTGAGAGAAGGGTGAATGAGCCAAGCAGAAAGCGTTTGGAGGAAATGTGAGAGATGGGTGAATGAGCCATGCACAAAGCGCTTGGAGGAAACACGAGAGAAGGGTGAATGAGCCAAGCAGAAAGCGGTTAGAGAAAATTCAAGAGAAGACTGAATGAGCCAAGCAGAAAGCGCTTGGAGGAAATGATAGAGAAGGCTGAATGAGCCAAGCAGAAAGCGTTTGGAGGAAATGTTAGAGACGGGTGAATGAGCCAAGCAGAAAGCGCTTGGAGGAAATGCGAGAGACGGGTGAACGACCCAAGCAGAAAGCGGTTAGAGAAAATTCGAGAGAAGGCTGAATGAGCCAAGCAGAAAGCGCTTGGAGGAAATGCGAGAGACGGGTGAACGACCCAAGTAGAAAGCGGTTAGAGAAAATTCGAGAGAAGGCTGAATGAGCCAAGCAGAAAGCGCTTGGAGGAAATGTGAGAGAAGGGTGAATGAGCCAAGCAGAAAGCGCTTGGAGGAAAGGCGTTAGAAGTCTGAATGAACCAAACAGAAAGCACTATGGAAATGTTAGAGACGGGTGAATGAGCCAAGCAGAAAGCGCTTGGAGGAAATGCGAGAGAAGGGTGAATGATCCGAGCAGAAAGCGCTTGGAGAAAATGCGAGAGACGGGTGAATGAGCCAAGTAGAAAGCGGTAAGAGAAAATTCGAGAGAAGTCTGAATGAACCAAGCAGAAAGCGTTTGGAGGAAATGTTAGAGGCGGGTAAATGAGCCAAGCAGAAATCGCTTGGAGGAAATGCGAAAGACGGGTGAACGACCCAAGCAGAAAGCGGTTAGAGAAAATTCGAGAGAAGGCTGAATGAGCTAAGCAGAAAGCGCTTGGAGGAAATGTTAGAGACGGGTAAATGAGCCAAGCAGAAAGCGCTTGGAGGAGTTGCGAGAGAAGGGTGAATGAGCCTAGCAGAAAGCTCTTGGAGGAAATGTGAGAGAAGGGTGAATGAGCCAATCAGAAAGCACTTGGAGGAAATGCGAGAGATGGGTGAATGTGCCAAGCAGAAAGCGTTTGGAGGAAATGCGTTAGAAGTCTCAATGAACCAAGCAGAAAGCGCTTGGAGGAAATGTTAGAGACGGGTGAATGAGCGAAGCAGAAAGAGCTTGGAGGAAATGCGAGAGAAGGGTGAATGAGCCTAGCAGAAAGCTCTTGGAGGAAATGTGAGAGAAGGGTGAATGAGCCAATCAGAAAGCACTTGGAGGAAATGCGAGAGATGTGTGAATGTGCCAAGCAGAAAGCGCTTGGAGGAAATGTTAGAGACGGGTGAATGAGCCAAGCAGAATGTGCTTGGAGGATATGCGAGAGAAGGGTGAATGATCTGAGCACAAAGCGCTTGGAGGAAATACGAGAGACGGATGAATGAGGAAAGCAAAAATTGTTTAGGGAAATGCGAAGAGCAGGCTGAATGAGACAAGCAGAAAGCACTTGGAGGAAATGCGAAAGAAGGCTGAATGAGACAAGCAGAAAGCAGTTAGAGAAAATTCGAGAGAAGGCTGAATGAGCCAAGCAGAAAGGACTTGGAGGAAATGTGAGAGAAGGGTGAATGAGCCAAGCAGAAAGCGCTTGGAGGAAACGCGAGAGACGGGTGAACGACCCACGCAGAAAGCGGTTAGAGAAAATTCGAGAGAAGACTGAATGAGCCAAGCAGAAAACGCTTGGAGGAAATGTGAGAGAAGGGTGAATGAGCCAAGCAGAAAGCGCTTGGAGGAAATGCGAGAGAAGGGTGAATGAGCCAAGCAGAAAGCACTTAGAGCAAATGTGAGAGAAGGTTGAATGAGCCTAGCAGTAAGTGCTTGGAGGAAATGCGAGAGATGTGTGAATGAGCCAAGCGGAAAGCGCTTGGAAGAAATACAAGAGACGGATGAATGAGGAAAGCAAAAATTGCTTTAGGGAAATGCGAAGAGAAGGCTGAATGAGACAAGCAGAAAGCACTTGGAGGAAATGCGAGAGAAGGGTGAATGATCCAAGCAGAAAGCGCTTGGAGGAAATGCGAGAGACGGGTGAATGAGCCAAGCAGAAAGCGGTTAGAGAAAATTCAAGAGAAGACTGAATAAACCAAGCAGAAAGCGCTTGGAGGAAATGCGAGAGAAGGGTGAATGAGCCAAGCAGAAAGGGCTTGGAGGAAATGTGAGAGAAGGGTGAATGATCCGAGCAGAAAGCGCTTGGAGGAAATGCGAGAGAAGGCTGAATGAGCCAAGCAGAAAGCGGTTAGAGAAAATTCGAGAGAACTCTGAATGAACGAAGAAGAAAGCGCTTGGAGGAAATGTTAGAGACGGGTGAATGAGTCAAGCTGAAAGCGCTTGGAGGAAATGCGAGAGAAGGGTGAATGAGCCTAGCAGAAAGCGCTTGGAGGAAATGCGAGAGATGGGTGAATGTGCCAAGCAGAAAGCGCTTGGAGGAAATGTTAGAGACGGGTGAATGAGCCAAGCAGAATGTGCTTGGAGGATATGCGAGAGAAGGGTGAATGATCTGAGCACAAAGCGCTTGGAGGAAATACGAGAGACGGATGAATGAGGAAAGCAAAAAGTGTTTAGGGAAATGCGAAGAGCAGGCTGAATGAGACAAGCAGAAAGCACTTGGAGGAAATGTGAGAGAAGGGTGAATGAGCCAAGCAGAAAGCGCTTGGAGGAAAGGCGTTAGAAGTCTGAATGAACCAAACAGAAAGCGCTTGGAGGAAATGCGAGAGACGGGTGAATGAGCCAGGTAGAAAGCGGTTAGAGAAAATTCGAGAGACATCTGAATGAACCAAGCAGAAAACGCTTGGAGGAAATATGAGAGAAGGGTGAATGAGCCAAGCAGAAAGCGCTTGGAAGAAATGCGAGAGAAGGGTGAATGAGCCAAGCAGAAAGCACTTAGAGGAAATGTAAGAGAAGGTTGAATGAGCCTAGCAGAAAGTGCTTGGAGGAAATGCGAGAGATGTGTGAATGAGCCAAGCAGAAAGCGCTTGGAAGAAATACAAGAGACCGATGAATGAGGAAATCAAAAATTGCTTTAGGGAAATGCGAAGAGAAGGCTGAATGAGACAAGCAGAAAGGACTTGGAGGAAATGCGAGAGAAGGGTGAATGAGAAAAGCAGGAAGCACTTGGAGGAAATGCGAGAGAAGGCTGAATGAGACAAGCAGAAAGCGGTTAGAGAAAATTCGAGAGAAGGGTGAATGAGCCAAGCAGAAAGCGTTTGGAGGAAATGCGAGAGATGGGTGAATGAGCCATGCAGAAAGCGCTTGGAGGAAATGTGAGAGAAGGGTGAATGAGCCAAGCAGAAAGCGCTTGGAGGAAACGCGAGAGACGGGTGAACGACCCACGCAGAAAGCGGTTAGAGAAAATTCGAGAGAAGGCTGAATGAGCCAAGCAGAAAACGCTTGGAGGAAATGTGAGAGAAGGGTGAATGAGCCAAGCAGAAAGCGCTTGGAGGAAATGCGAGAGAAGGGTGAATGAGCCAAGCAGAAAGCACTTAGAGCAAATGTGAGAGAAGGTTGAATGAGCCTAGCAGTAAGTGCTTGGAGGAAATGCGAGAGATGTGTGAATGAGCCAAGCGGAAAGCGCTTGGAAGAAATACAAGAGACGGATGAATGAGGAAAGCAAAAATTGCTTTAGGGAAATGCGAAGAGAAGGCTGAATGAGACAAGCAGAAAGCACTTGGAGGAAATGCGAGAGAAGGGTGAATGATCCAAGCAGAAAGCGCTTGGAGGAAATGCGAGAGACGGGTGAATGAGCCAAGCAGAAAGCGGTTAGAGAAAATTCAAGAGAAGACTGAATAAACCAAGCAGAAAGCGCTTGGAGGAAATGCGAGAGAAGGGTGAATGAGCCAAGCAGAAAGCGCTTGGAGGAAATGTGAGAGAAGGGTGAATGATCCGAGCAGAAAGCGCTTGGAGGAAATGCGAGAGAAGGCTGAATGAGCCAAGCAGAAAGCGCTTGGAGGAAATGCGAGAGATGGGTGAATGTGCCAAGCAGAAAGCGCTTGGAGGAAATGTTAGAGACGGGTGAATGAGCCAAGCAGAATGTGCTTGGAGGATATGCGAGAGAAGGGTGAATGATCTGAGCAAAAAGCGCTTGGAGGAAATACGAGAGACGGATGAATGAGGAAAGCAAAAAGTGTTTAGGGAAATGCGAAGAGCAGGCTGAATGAGACAAGCAGAAAGCACTTGGAGGAAATGTGAGAGAAGGGTGAATGAGCCAAGCAGAAAGCGCTTGGAAGAAATGCGAGAGAAGGGTGAATGAGCCAAGCAGAAAGCACTTAGAGGAAATGTAAGAGAAGGTTGAATGAGCCTAGCAGAAAGTGCTTGGAGGAAATGCGAGAGATGTGTGAATGAGCCAAGCAGAAAGCGCTTGGAAGAAATACAAGAGACCGATGAATGAGGAAATCAAAAATTGCTTTAGGGAAATGTGAAGAGAAGGCTGAATGAGACAAGCAGAAAGCACTTGGAGGAAATGCGAGAGAAGGGTGAATGATCCGAGCAGAAAGCGCTTGGAGGAAATGCGAGAGACGGGTGAATGAACCAAGCAGAAAGTGCTTGGAGGAAATGTTAGAGACGGGTGAATGAGCCAAGCAGAATGTGCTTGGAGGATATGCGAGAGAAGGGTGAATGATCTGAGCACAAAGCGCTTGGAGGAAATACGAGAGACGGATGAATGAGGAAAGCAAAAAGTGTTTAGGGAAATGCGAAGAGCAGGCTGAATGAGACAAGCAGAAAGCACTTGGAGGAAATGTGAGAGAAGGGTGAATGAGCCAAGAAGAAAGCGCTTGGAGGAAAGGCGTTAGAAGTCTGAATGAACCAAACAGAAAGCGCTTGGAGGAAATGCGAGAGAAGGGTGAATGAGCCAGGTAGAAAGCGGTTAGAGAAAATTCGAGAGACGTCTGAATGAACCAAGCAGAAAACGCTTGGAGGAAATGTGAGAGAAGGGTGAATGAGCCAAGCAGAAAGCGCTTGGAGGAAATGCGAGAGAAGGGTGAATGAGCCAAGCAGAAAGCACTTGGAGGAAATGTGAGAGAAGGTTGAATGTGCCTAGCAGAAAGTGCTTGGAGGAAATGCGAGAGATTTGTGAATGAGCCAAGCAGAAAGCGCTTGGAAGAAATACAAGAGACCGATGAATGAGGAAATCAAAAATTGCTTTAGGGAAATGCGAAGAGAAGGCTGAATGAGACAAGCAGAAAGCACTTGGAGGAAATGCGAGAAAAGGGTGAATGATCCGAGCAGAAAGCGCTTGGAGGAAATGCGAGAGAGGGGTGAATGAGCCAAGTAGAAAGCGGTTAGAGAAAATTCGAGAGACGTCTGAATGAACCAAGCAGAAAGTGCTTGGAGGAAATGTTAGAGACGGGTGAATGAGCCAAGGAGAAATCGCTTGGAGGAAATGCGAGTGACGGGTGAACGACCCAAGCAGAAAGCGGTTAGAAAAAATTCGAGAGAAGGCTGAATGAGCCAAGCAGAAAGCGCTTGGAGGAAATGTGAGAGAAGGGTGAATGATCCGAGCAGAAAGCTCTTGGAAGAAATGCGAGAGACGGGTGAATGAGCCAAGCAGAAAGCGGTTAGAGAAAATTCGAGAGAAGTCTGAATGAACCAAGCAGAAAGCGCTTGGAGGAAATGTTAGAGACGGGTGAATGAGCCAAGCTGAAAGCACTTGGAGGAAATGCGATAGAAGGGTGAATGAGAAAAGCAGGAAGCGCTTGGAGGAAATGCGAGAGAAGGCTGAATGAGACAAGCAGAAAGCGGTTAGAGAAAATTCGAGAGAAGGCTGAATGAGCCAAGCAGAAAGCGTTTGGAGGAAATGCGAGAGATGGGTGAATGAGCCATGCAGAAAGCGCTTGGAGGAAATGTGAGAGAAGGGTGAATGAGCGAAGCAGAAAGCGGTTATAGAAAATCCGAGAGAAGGCTGAATGAGCCAAGCAGAAAGCGCTTGGAGGAAATGTGAGAGAAGGGTGCATGAGCCAAGCAGAAAGCACTTGGAGGAAATGCGAGAGACGGGTGAACGACCCACGCAGAAAGCGGTTAGAGAAAATTCGAGAGAAGGCTGAATGAGCCAAGCAGAAAACGCTTGGAGGAAATGTGAGAGAAGGGTGAATGAGCCAAGCAGAAAGCGCTTGGAGGAAATGCGAGAGAAGGGTGAATGAGCCAAGCAGAAAGCACTTAGAGGAAATGTGAGAGAAGGTTGAATGAGCCTAGCAGAAAGTGCTTGGAGGAAATGCGAGAGATGTGTGAATGAGCCAAGCAGAAAGCACTTGGAAGAAATACAAGAGACGGATGAATGAGGAAAGCAAAAATTGCTTTAGGGAAATGCGAAGAGAAGGCTGAATGAGACAAGCAGAAAGCACTTGGAGGAAATGCGAGAGAAGGGTGAATGATCCAAGCAGAAAGCGCTTGGAGGAAATGCGAGAGACGGGTGAATGAGCCAAGCAGAAAGCGGTTAGAGAAAATTCAAGAGAAGACTGAATATACCAACAGAAAGCGCTTGGAGGAAATGCGAGAGAAGGTTGAATGAGCCAAGCAGAAAGCGCTTGGAGGAAATGTGAGAGAAGGGTGAATGATCCGAGCAGAAAGCGCTTGGAGGAAATGTGAGAGAAGGTTGAATGAGCCTAGCAGAAAGTGCTTGGAGGAAATGCGAGATATGTGTGAATGAACCAAGCAGAAAGCGTTTGGAGGAAATGTTAGAGACGGGTGAATGAGCCAAGCAGAAAGCGCTTGGAGGAAATGCGAGAGACGGGTGAACGACCCAAGTAGAGAGCGGTTAGAGAAAATTCGAGAGAAGGCTGAATGAGCCAAGCGGAAAGCGCTTGGAGGAAATGTGAGAGAAGGGTGAATGAGCCAAGCAGAAAGCGCTTGGAGGAAAGGCGTTAGAAGTCTGAATGAACCAAACAGAAAGCGCTATGGAAATGTTAGAGACGGGTGAATGAGCCAAGCAGAAAGCGCTTGGAGGAAATGCAAGAGAAGAGTGAATGATCCGAGCAGACAGCGCTTGGAGGAAATGTGAGAGAAGGGTGAATGAGCCAAGCAGAAAGCGGTTAGAGAAAATTCAAGAGAAGACTGAATGAGCCAAGCAGAAAGCGCTTGGAGGAAATGATAGAGAAGGCTGAATGAGCCAAGGAGAAAGTGCTTGGAAGAAATACGAGAGACGGATGAATGAGGAAAGGAAAAAGTGCTTTAGGGAAATGCGAAGAGAAGGCTGAATGAGACAAGCAGAAAGCACTTGGAGGAAATGTGAGAGAAGGGTGAATGAGCCAAGCAGAAAGCGCTTGGAGGAAAGGCGTTAGAAGTCTGAATGAACCAAGCAGAAAGCGCTATGGAAATGTTAGAGACGGGTGAATGAGCCAAGCAGAAAGCACTTAGAGGAAATGTGAGAGAAGAGTGAATGAGCCAAGCAGAAAGCGCTTGGAGGAAATGCGTTAGAAGTCTGAATGAACCAAGCAGAAAGCGCATGGAGGAAATGTTAGAGACGGGTGAATGAGCCAAGGAGAAAGCACTTGGAGGAAATGCGAGAGAAGGGTGAATGATCCGAGCAGAAAGCGCTTGGAGGAAATGCGAGAGACGGGTGAATGAGCCAAGCAGAAAGCGGTTAGAGAAAATTCGAGAGAAGTCTGAATGTACCAAGCAGAAAGGGCTTGGAGGAAATGTTAGAGACGGGTGAATGAGTCAAGCTGAAAGCGCTTGGAGGAAATGCGAGAGAAGGGTGAATGAGAAAAGCAGAAAGCGCTTGGAGGAAATGCGAGAGAAGGCTGAATGAGAAAAGCAGAAAGCAGTTAGAGAAAATTCGAGAGAAGGCTGAATGAGCCAAGCAGAAAGCACTTGGAGGAAATGTGAGAGAAGGGTGAATGAGCCAAGCAGAAAGCGTTTGGAGGAAATGTGAGAGATGGGTGAATGAGCCATGCAGAAAGCGCTTGGAGGAAACACGAGAGAAGGGTGAATGAGCCAAGCAGAAAGCGGTTAGAGAAAATTCAAGAGAAGACTGAATGAGCCAAGCAGAAAGCGCTTGGAGGAAATGATAGAGAAGGCTGAATGAGCCAAGCAGAAAGCGTTTGGAGGAAATGTTAGAGACGGGTGAATGAGCCAAGCAGAAAGCGCTTGGAGGAAATGCGAGAGACGGGTGAACGACCCAAGCAGAAAGCGGTTATAGAAAATTCGAGAGAAGGCTGAATGAGCCAAGCAGAAAGCGCTTGGAGGAAATGTGAGAGAAGGGTGAATGAGCCAAGCAGAAAGCGCTTGGAGGAAATGCGAGAGACGGGTGAACGACCCAAGTAGAAAGCGGTTAGAGAAAATTCGAGAGAAGGCTGAATGAGCCAAGCAGAAAGCGCTTGGAGGAAATGTGAGAGAAGGGTGAATGAGCCAAGCAGAAAGCGCTTGGAGGAAAGGCGTTAGAAGTCTGAATGAACCAAACAGAAAGCGCTATGGAAATGTTAGAGACGGGTGAATGAGCCAAGCAGAAAGCGCTTGGAGGAAATGCGAGAGAAGGGTGAATGATCCGAGCAGAAAGCGCTTGAAGGAAATGCGAGAGACGGGTGAATGAGCCAAGTAGAAAGCGGTTAGAGAAAATTCGAGAGAAGTCTGAATGAACCAAGCAGAAAGCGTTTGGAGGAAATGTTAGAGGCGGGTAAATGAGACAAGCAGAAATCGCTTGGAGGAAATGCGAGAGACGGGTGAACGACCCAAGCAGAAAGCGGTTAGAGAAAATTCGAGAGAAGGCTGAATGAGCTAAGCAGAAAGCGCTTGGAGGAAATGTTAGAGACGGGTAAATGAGCCAAGCAGAAAGCGCTTGGAGGAGTTGCGAGAGAAGGGTGAATGAGCCTAGCAGAAAGCTCTTGGAGGAAATGTGAGAGAAGGGTGAATGAGCCAATCAGAAAGCGCTTGGAGGAAATGCGAGAGATGGGTGAATGTGCCAAGCAGAAAGCGTTTGGAGGAAATGCGTTAGAAGTCTGAATGAACCAAGCAGAAAGCGCTTGGAGGAAATGTTAGAGACGGGTGAATGAGCGAAGCAGAAAGAGCTTGGAGGAAATGCGAGAGAAGGGTGAATGAGCCTAGCAGAAAGCTCTTGGAGGAAATGTGAGAGAAGGGTGAATGAGCCAATCAGAAAGCACTTGGAGGAAATGCGAGAGATGTGTGAATGTGCCAAGCAGAAAGCGCTTGGAGGAAATGTTAGAGACGGGTGAATGAGCCAAGCAGAATGTGCTTGGAGGATATGCGAGAGAAGGGTGAATGATCTGAGCACAAAGCGCTTGGAGGAAATGCGAGAGACGGGTGAATGAGCCAAGCAGAAAGCGGTTAGAGAAAATTCGAGAGAAGTCTGAATGTACCAAGCAGAAAGGGCTTGGAGGAAATGTTAGAGACGGGTGAATGAGTCAAGCTGAAAGCGCTTGGAGGAAATGCGAGAGAAGGGTGAATGAGAAAAGCAGAAAGCGCTTGGAGGAAATGCGAGAGAAGGCTGAATGAGAAAAGCAGAAAGCGGTTAGAGAAAATTCGAGAGAAGGCTGAATGAGCCAAGCAGAAAGCACTTGGAGGAAATGTGAGAGAAGGGTGAATGAGCCAAGCAGAAAGCGTTTGGAGGAAATGTGAGAGATGGGTGAATGAGCCATGCAGAAAGCGCTTGGAGGAAACACGAGAGAAGGGTGAATGAGCCAAGCAGAAAGCGGTTAGAGAAAATTCAAGAGAAGACTGAATGAGCCAAGCAGAAAGCGCTTGGAGGAAATGATAGAGAAGGCTGAATGAGCCAAGCAGAAAGCGTTTGGAGGAAATGTTAGAGACGGGTGAATGAGCCAAGCAGAAAGCGCTTGGAGGAAATGCGAGAGACGGGTGAACGACCCAAGCAGAAAGCGGTTATAGAAAATTCGAGAGAAGGCTGAATGAGCCAAGCAGAAAGCGCTTGGAGGAAATGTGAGAGAAGGGTGAATGAGCCAAGCAGAAAGCGCTTGGAGGAAATGCGAGAGACGGGTGAACGACCCAAGTAGAAAGCGGTTAGAGAAAATTCGAGAGAAGGCTGAATGAGCCAAGCAGAAAGCGCTTGGAGGAAATGTGAGAGAAGGGTGAATGAGCCAAGCAGAAAGCGCTTGGAGGAAAGGCGTTAGAAGTCTGAATGAACCAAACAGAAAGCGCTATGGAAATGTTAGAGACGGGTGAATGAGCCAAGCAGAAAGCGCTTGGAGGAAATGCGAGAGAAGGGTGAATGATCCGAGCAGAAAGCGCTTGAAGGAAATGCGAGAGACGGGTGAATGAGCCAAGTAGAAAGCGGTTAGAGAAAATTCGAGAGAAGTCTGAATGAACCAAGCAGAAAGCGTTTGGAGGAAATGTTAGAGGCGGGTAAATGAGACAAGCAGAAATCGCTTGGAGGAAATGCGAGAGACGGGTGAACGACCCAAGCAGAAAGCGGTTAGAGAAAATTCGAGAGAAGGCTGAATGAGCTAAGCAGAAAGCGCTTGGAGGAAATGTTAGAGACGGGTAAATGAGCCAAGCAGAAAGCGCTTGGAGGAGTTGCGAGAGAAGGGTGAATGAGCCTAGCAGAAAGCTCTTGGAGGAAATGTGAGAGAAGGGTGAATGAGCCAATCAGAAAGCGCTTGGAGGAAATGCGAGAGATGGGTGAATGTGCCAAGCAGAAAGCGTTTGGAGGAAATGCGTTAGAAGTCTGAATGAACCAAGCAGAAAGCGCTTGGAGGAAATGTTAGAGACGGGTGAATGAGCGAAGCAGAAAGAGCTTGGAGGAAATGCGAGAGAAGGGTGAATGAGCCTAGCAGAAAGCTCTTGGAGGAAATGTGAGAGAAGGGTGAATGAGCCAATCAGAAAGCACTTGGAGGAAATGCGAGAGATGTGTGAATGTGCCAAGCAGAAAGCGCTTGGAGGAAATGTTAGAGACGGGTGAATGAGCCAAGCAGAATGTGCTTGGAGGATATGCGAGAGAAGGGTGAATGATCTGAGCACAAAGCGCTTGGAGGAAATACGAGAGACGGATGAATGAGGAAAGCAAAAATTGTTTAGGGAAATGCGAAGAGCAGGCTGAATGTGACAAGCAGAAAGCACTTGGAGGAAATGCGAAAGAAGGCTGAATGAGACAAGGAGAAAGCAGTTAGAGAAAATTCGAGAGAAGGCTGAATGAGCCAAGCAGAAAGCACTTGGAGGAAATGCGAGAGAAGGGTGAATGAGAAAAGCAGGAAGCACTTGGAGGAAATGCGAGAGAAGGCTGAATGAGACAAGCAGAAAGCGGTTAGAGAAAATTCGAGAGAAGGGTGAATGAGCCAAGCAGAAAGCGTTTGGACGAAATGCGAGAGATGGGTGAATGAGCCATGCAGAAAGCGCTTGGAGGAAATGTGAGAGAAGGGTGAATGAGCCAAGCAGAAAGCGGTTAGAGAAAATTCAAGAGAAGACTGAATAAACCAAGCAGAAAGCGCTTGGAGGAAATGTGAGAGAAGGGTGAATAAGCCAAGCAGAAAGCGCTTGGAGGAAACGCGAGAGACGGGTGAACGACCCACGCAGAAAGCGGTTAGAGAAAATTCGAGAGAAGGCTGAATGAGCCAAGCAGAAAACGCTTGGAGGAAATGTGAGAGAAGGGTGAATGAGCCAAGCAGAAAGCGCTTGGAGGAAATGCGAGAGAAGGGTGAATGAGCCAAGCAGAAAGCACTTAGAGCAAATGTGAGAGAAGGTTGAATGAGCCTAGCAGAAAGTGCTTGGAGGAAATGCGAGAGATGTGTGAATGAGCCAAGCGGAAAGCGCTTGGAAGAAATACAAGAGACGGATGAATGAGGAAAGCAAAAATTGCTTTAGGGAAATGCGAAGAGAAGGCTGAATGAGACAAGCAGAAAGCACTTGGAGGAAATGCGAGAGAAGGGTGAATGATCCAAGCAGAAAGCGCTTGGAGGAAATGCGAGAGACGGGTGAATGAGCCAAGCAGAAAGCGGTTAGAGAAAATTCAAGAGAAGACTGAATAAACCAAGCAGAAAGCGCTTGGAGGAAATGCGAGAGAAGGTTGAATGAGCCAAGCAGAAAGCGCTTGGAGGAAATGTGAGAGAAGGGTGAATGATCCGAGCAGAAAGCGCTTGGAGGAAATGCGAGAGAAGGCTGAATGAGCCAAGCAGAAAGCGGTTAGAGAAAATTCGAGAGAACTCTGAATGAACGAAGAAGAAAGCGCTTGGAGGAAATGTTAGAGACGGGTGAATGAGTCAAGCTGAAAGCGCTTGGAGGAAATGCGAGAGAAGGGTGAATGAGCCTAGCAGAAAGCGCTTGGAGGAAATGCGAGAGATGGGTGAATGTGCCAAGCAGAAAGCGCTTGGAGGAAATGTTAGAGACGGGTGAATGAGCCAAGCAGAATGTGCTTGGAGGATATGCGAGAGAAGGGTGAATGATCTGAGCACAAAGCGCTTGGAGGAAATACGAGAGACGGATGAATGAGGAAAGCAAAAAGTGTTTAGGGAAATGCGAAGAGCAGGCTGAATGAGACAAGCAGAAAGCACTTGGAGGAAATGTGAGAGAAGGGTGAATGAGCCAAGCAGAAAGCGCTTGGAGGAAAGGCGTTAGAAGTCTGAATGAACCAAACAGAAAGCGCTTGGAGGAAATGCGAGAGACGGGTGAATGAGCCAGGTAGAAAGCGGTTAGAGAAAATTCGAGAGACGTCTGAATGAACCAAGCAGAAAACGCTTGGAGGAAATGTGAGAGAAGGGTGAATGAGTCAAGCAGAAAGCGCTTGGAAGAAATGCGAGAGAAGGGTGAATGAGCCAAGCAGAAAGCACTTAGAGGAAATGTAAGAGAAGGTTGAATGAGGCTAGCAGAAAGTGCTTGGAGGAAATGCGAGAGATGTGTGAATGAGCCAAGCAGAAAGCGCTTGGAAGAAATACAAGAGACCGATGAATGAGGAAATCAAAAATTGCTTTAGGGAAATGCGAAGAGAAGGCTGAATGAGACAAGCAGAAAGCACTTGGAGGAAATGCGAGAGAAGGGTGAATGATCCGAGCAGAAAGCGCTTGGAGGAAATGCGAGAGACGGGTGAATGAACCAAGCAGAAAGTGCTTGGAGGAAATGTTAGAGACGGGTGAATGAGCCAAGCAGAATGTGCTTGGAGGATATGCGAGAGAAGGGTGAATGATCTGAGCACAAAGCGCTTGGAGGAAATACGAGAGACGGATGAATGAGGAAAGCAAAAAGTGTTTAGGGAAATGCGAAGAGCAGGCTGAATGAGACAAGCAGAAAGCACTTGGAGGAAATGTGAGAGAAGGGTGAATGAGCCAAGAAGAAAGCGCTTGGAGGAAAGGCGTTAGAAGTCTGAATGAACCAAACAGAAAGCGCTTGGAGGAAATGCGAGAGAAGGGTGAATGAGCCAGGTAGAAAGCGGTTAGAGAAAATTCGAGAGACGTCTGAATGAACCAAGCAGAAAACGCTTGGAGGAAATGTGAGAGAAGGGTGAATGAGCCAAGCAGAAAGCGCTTGGAGGAAATGCGAGAGAAGGGTGAATGAGCCAAGCAGAAAGCACTTAGAGGAAATGTGAGAGAAGGTTGAATGAGCCTAGCAGAAAGTGCTTGGAGGAAATGCGAGAGATTTGTGAATGAGCCAAGCAGAAAGCGCTTGGAAGAAATACAAGAGACCGATGAATGAGGAAATCAAAAATTGCTTTAGGGAAATGCGAAGAGAAGGCTGAATGAGACAAGCAGAAAGCACTTGGAGGAAATGCGAGAAAAGGGTGAATGATCCGAGCAGAAAGCGCTTGGAGGAAATGCGAGAGAGGGGTGAATGAGCCAAGTAGAAAGCGGTTAGAGAAAATTCGAGAGACGTCTGAATGAACCAAGCAGAAAGTGCTTGGAGGAAATGTTAGAGACGGGTGAATGAGCCAAGGAGAAATCGCTTGGAGGAAATGCGAGAGACGGGTGAACGACCCAAGCAGAAAGCGGTTAGAAAAAATTCGAGAGAAGGCTGAATGAGCCAAGCAGAAAGCGCTTGGAGGAAATGTGAGAGAAGGGTGAATGATCCGAGCAGAAAGCTCTTGGAGGAAATGCGAGAGACGGGTGAATGAGCCAAGCAGAAAGCAGTTAGAGAAAATTCGAGAGAAGTCTGAAGGAACCAAGCAGAAAGCGCTTGGAGGAAATGTTAGAGACGGGTGAATGAGCCAAGCTGAAAGCGCTTGGAGGAAATGCGATAGAAGGGTGAATGAGAAAAGCAGGAAGCGCTTGGAGGAAATGCGAGAGAAGGCTGAATGAGACAAGCAGAAAGCGGTTAGAGAAAATTCGAGAGAAGGCTGAATGAGCCAAGCAGAAAGCGTTTGGAGGAAATGCGAGAGATGGGTGAATGAGCCATGCAGAAAGCACTTGGAGGAAATGTGAGAGAAGGGTGAATGAGCCAAGCAGAAAGCGGTTATAGAAAATTCGAGAGAAGGCTGAATGAGCCAAGCAGAAAGCGCTTGGAGGAAATGTGAGAGAAGGGTGAATGAGCCAAGCAGAAAGCGCTTGGAGGAAATGCGAGAGACGGGTGAACGACCCACGCAGAAAGCGGTTAGAGAAAATTCGAGAGAAGGCTGAATGAGCCAAGCAGAAAACGCTTGGAGGAAATGTGAGAGAAGGGTGAATGAGCCAAGCAGAAAGCGCTTGGAGGAAATGCGAGAGAAGGGTGAATGAGCCAAGCAGAAAGCACTTAGAGGAAATGTGAGAGAAGGTTGAATGAGCCTAGCAGAAAGTGCTTGGAGGAAATGCGAGAGATGTGTGAATGAGCCAAGCAGAAAGCGCTTGGAAGAAATACAAGAGACGGATGAATGAGGAAAGCAAAAATTGCTTTAGGGAAATGCGAAGAGAAGGCTGAATGAGACAAGCAGAAAGCACTTGGAGGAAATGCGAGAGAAGGGTGAATGATCCAAGCAGAAAGCGCTTGGAGGAAATGCGAGAGACGGGTGAATGAGCCAAGCAGAAAGCGGTTAGAGAAAATTCAAGAGAAGACTGAATATACCAAGCAGAAAGCGCTTGGAGGAAATGCGAGAGAAGGGTGAATGAGCCAAGCAGAAATCGCTTGGAGGAAATGTGAGAGAAGGGTGAATGATCCGAGCAGAAAGCGCTTGGAGGAAATGCGAGAGAAAGCTGAATGAGCCAAGCAGAAAGCGGTTAGAGAAAATTCGAGAGAATTCTGAATGAACGAAGAAGAAAGCGCTTGGAGGAAATGTTAGAGACGGGTGAATGAGTCAAGCTGAAAGCGCATGGAGGAAATGCGAGAAAAGGGTGAATGAGCCTAGCAGAAAGCGCTTGGAGGAAATGCGAGAGAAGGCTGAATGAGACAAGCAGAAAGCGTTTAGAGAAAATGCGAGAGAAGGCTGAATGAGTCAAGCAGAAAGCACTTGGAGGAAATGTGAGAGAAGGGTGAATGAGCCAAGCAGAAAGCGTTTGGAGGAAATGCGAGAGATGGGTGAATGAGCCATGCAGAAAGCGCTTGGAGGAAATGTGAGAGAAGGGTGAATGAGCCAAGCAGAAAGCGCTTGGAGGAAATGCGAGAGACGGGTGAACGACCCACGCAGAAAGCGGTTAGAGAAAATTCGAGAGAAGGCTGAATGAGCCAAGCAGAAAACGCTTGGAGGAAATGTGAGAGAAGGGTGAATGAGCCAAGCAGAAAGCGCTTGGAGGAAATGCGAGAGAAGGGTGAATGAGCCAAGCAGAAAGCACTTAGAGGAAATGTGAGAGAAGGTTGAATGAGCCTAGCAGAAAGTGCTTGGAGGAAATGCGAGAGATGTGTGAATGAGCCAAGCAGAAAGCGCTTGGAAGAAATACAAGAGACGGATGAATGAGGAAAGCAAAAATTGCTTTAGGGAAATGCGAAGAGAAGGCTGAATGAGACAAGCAGAAAGCACTTGGAGGAAATGCGAGAGAAGGGTGAATGATCCAAGCAGAAAGCGCTTGGAGGAAATGCGAGAGACGGGTGAATGAGCCAAGCAGAAAGCGGTTAGAGAAAATTCAAGAGAAGACTGAATATACCAAGCAGAAAGCGCTTGGAGGAAATGCGAGAGAAGGGTGAATGAGCCAAGCAGAAATCGCTTGGAGGAAATGTGAGAGAAGGGTGAATGATCCGAGCAGAAAGCGCTTGGAGGAAATGCGAGAGAAAGCTGAATGAGCCAAGCAGAAAGCGGTTAGAGAAAATTCGAGAGAATTCTGAATGAACGAAGAAGAAAGCGCTTGGAGGAAATGTTAGAGACGGGTGAATGAGTCAAGCTGAAAGCGCATGGAGGAAATGCGAGAAAAGGGTGAATGAGCCTAGCAGAAAGCGCTTGGAGGAAATGCGAGAGAAGGCTGAATGAGACAAGCAGAAAGCGTTTAGAGAAAATGCGAGAGAAGGCTGAATGAGTCAAGCAGAAAGCACTTGGAGGAAATGTGAGAGAAGGGTGAATGAGCCAAGCAGAAAGCGTTTGGAGGAAATGCGAGAGATGGGTGAATGAGCCATGCAGAAAGCGCTTGGAGGAAATGTGAGAGAAGGGTGAATGAGCCAAGCAGAAAGCGGTTAGAGAAAATTCAAGAGAAGACTGAATAAACCAAGCAGAAAGCGCTTGGAGGAAATGCGAGAGACGGGTGAACGACCCACGCAGAAAGCGGTTAGAGAAAATTCGAGAGAAGGCTGAATGAGCCAAGCAGAAAACGCTTGGAGGAAATGTGAGAGAAGGGTGAATGAGCCAAGCAGAAAGCGCTTGGAGGAAATGCGAGAGAAGGGTGAATGAGCCAAGCAGAAAGCACTTAGAGGAAGTGTGAGAGAAGGTTGAATGAGCCTAGCAGAAATTGCTTGGAGGAAATGCGAGAGATGTGTGAATGAGCCAAGCAGAAAGCGCTTGGAAGAAATACAAGAGACCGATGAATGAGGAAATCAAAAATTGCTTTAGAGAAATGCGAAGAGAAGGCTGAATGAGACAAGCAGAAAGCACTTGGAGGAAATGCGAGAGAAGGGTGAATGATCCGAGCAGAAAGCGCTTGGAGGAAATGCGAGAGACGGGTGAATGAGCCAAGTAGAAAGCGGTTAGAGAAAATTCGAGAGACGTCTGAATGAACCAAGCAGAAAGTGCTTGGAGGAAATGTTAGAGACGGGTGAATGAGCCAAGGAGAAATCGCTTGGAGGAAATGCGAGAGACGGGTGAACGACCCAAGCAGAAAGCGGTTAGAAAAAATTCGAGAGAAGGCTGAATGAGCCAAGCAGAAAGCGCTTGGAGGAAATGTGAGAGAAGGGTGAATGATCCAAGGAGAAAGCTCTTGGAGGAAATGCGAGAGACGGGTGAATGAGCCAAGCAGAAAGCGGTTAGAGAAAATTCAAGAGAAGTCTGAATGAACCAAGCAGAAAGCGCTTGGAGGAAATGTTAGAGACGGGTGAATGAGCCAAGCTGAAAGCGCTTTGAGGAAATGCGATAGAAGGGTGAATGAGAAAAGAAGGAAGCGCTTGGAGGAAATGCGAGAGAAGGCTGAATGAGACAAGCAGAAAGCGGTTAGAGAAAATTCAAGAGAAGTCTGAATGAGCCAAGCAGAAAGCACTTGGAGGAAATGCGAGAGAAGGGTGAATGAGAAAAGCAGGAAGCGCTTGGAGGAAATGCGAGAGAAGGCTGAATGAGACAAGCAGAAAGCGGTTAGAGAAAATTCGAGAGAAGGCTGAATGAGCCAAGCAGAAAGCGTTTGGAGGAAATGCGAGAGATGGGTGAATGAGCCATGCAGAAAGCGCTTGGAGGAAATGTGAGAGAAGGGTGAATGAGCCAAGCAGAAAGCGGTTAGAGAAAATTCAAGAGAAGACTGAATAAACCAAGGAGAAAGCGCTTGGAGGAAATGCGAGAGACGGGTGAACGACCCAAGCAGAAAGCACTGAGAGGAAATGTGAGAGAAGGTTGAATGAGCCTAGCAGAAAGCGCTTGGAGGAAATGCGAGAGACGGGTGAACAACCCACGCAGAAAGCGGTTAGAGAAAATTCGAGAGAAGGCTGAATGAGCCAAGAAGAAAACGCTTGGAGGAAATGTGAGAGAAGTCTGAATGAACCAAGCAGAAAGCGCTATGGAAATGTGAGGGACGGGTGAATGAGCCAAGCAGAAAGCACTTAGAGGAAATGTGAGAGAAGGTTGAATGAGCCTAGCAGAAAGCGCTTGGAGGAAATGCGAGAGACGGGTGAACGACCCACGAAGAAAGCGGTTAGAGAAAATTCGAGAGAAGGCTGAATGAGCCAAGAAGAAAACGCTTGGAGGAAATGCGAGAGAAGGGTGAATGAGCCAAGCAGAAAGCACTTAGAGGAAATGTGAGAGAAGGTTGAATGAGCCTAGCAGAAAGTGCTTGGAGGAAATGCGAGAGATGTGTGAATGAGCCAAGCAGAAAGCGCTTGGAAGAAATACAAGAGACCGATGAATGAGGAAATCAAAAATTGCTTTAGGGAAATGCGAAGAGAAGGCTGAATGAGACAAGCAGAAAGCACTTGGAGGAAATGCGAGAGAAGGGTGAATGATCCGAGCAGAAAGCGCTTGGAGGAAATGCGAGAGACGGGTGAATGAGCCAAGTAGAAAGCGGTTAGAGAAAATTCGAGAGACGTCTGAATGAACCAAGCAGAAAGTGCTTGGAGGAAATGTTTGAGATGGGTGAATGAGCCAAGGAGAAATCGCTTGGAGGAAATGCGAGAGACGGGTGAACGACCCAAGCAGAAAGCGGTTAGAAAAAATTCGAGAGAAGGCTGAATGAGCCAAGCAGAAAGCGCTTGGAGGAAATGTGAGAGAAGGGTGAATGATCCGAGCAGAAAGCTCTTGGAGGAAATGCGAGAGACGGGTGAATGGGCCAAGCAGAAAGCGGTTAGAGAAAATTCGAGAGAAGTCTGAATGAACCAAGCAGAAAGCACTTGGAGGAAATGCGAGAGAAGGGTGAATGAGAAAAGCAGGAAGCACTTGGAGGAAATGCGAGAGAAGGCTGAATGAGACAAGCAGAAAGCGGTTAGAGTAAATTCGAGAGAAGGCTGAATGAGCCAAGCAGAAAGCGCTTGGAGGAAATGCGAGAGACGGGTGAACGACCCAAGCAGAAAGCGGTTAGAGAAAAATCGAGAGGAGGCTGAATGAGCCAAGCAGAAAGCGCTTGGAGGAAATGTGAGAGAAGGGTGAATGAGCCAAGCAGAAAGCGCTTGGAGGAAATGCGAGAGACGGGTGAACGACCCAAGTAGAAAGCGGTTAGAGAAAATTCGAGAGAAGGCTGAATGAGCCAAGCAGAAAGCGCTTGGAGGAAATGTGAGAGAAGGGTGAATGAGCCAAGCAGAAAGCGCTTGGAGGAAATGCGAGAGATGTGTGAATGAGCCAAGCAGAAAGCGCTTGGAAGAAATACAAGAGACCGATGAATGAGGAAAGCAAAAATTGCTTTAGGGAAATGCGAAAAGAAGGCTGAATGAGCCAAGCAGAAAGCGTTTGGAGGAAATGTGAGAGAAGGGTGAATGAGCCAAGCAGAAAGTTCTTGGAGGAAATGCGAGAGAAGGGTGAATGAGCCAAGCAGAAAGCACTAAGAGGAAATGTGAGAGAAGGTTGAATGAGCCTAGCAGAAAGTGCTTGGAGGAAATTCGAGAGAAGGCTGAATGAGCCAAGCAGAAAACGCTTGGAGGAAATGTGAGAGAAGGGTGAATGAGCCAAGCAGAAAGCGCTTGGAGGAAATGCGAGAGAAGGGTGAATGAGCCAAGCAGAAAGCACTTAGAGGAAATGTGAGAGAAGGTTGAATGAGCCTAGCAGAAAGCGCTTGGAGGAAATGCGAGAGATGTGTGAATGAGCCAAGCAGAAAGCGCTTGGAAGAAATACAAGAGACGGATGAATGAGGAAAGCAAAAATTGCTTTAGGGAAATGCGAAGAGAAGGCTGAATGAGACAAGCAGAAAGCACTTGGAGGAAATGCGAGAGAAGGGTGAATGATCCGAGCAGAAAGCGCTTGGAGGAAATGCGAGAGAGGGGTGAATGAGCCAAGTAGAAAGCGGTTAGAGAAAATTCGAGAGAAGGCTGAATGAGCCAAGCAGAAAGCGTTTGGAGGAAATGTGAGAGAAGGGTGAATGATCCGAGCAGAAAGCTCTTGGAGGAAATGCGAGAGACGGGTGAATGAGCCAAGCAGAAAGCGGTTAGAGAAAATTCGAGAGAAGTCTGAATGAACCAAGCAGAAAGCGCTTGGAGGAAATGTTAGAGACGGGTGAATGAGCCAAGCTGAAAGCGCTTGGAGGAAATGCGATAGAAGGGTGAATGAGAAAAGCAGGAAACGCTTGGAGGAAATGCGAGAGAAGGCTGAATGAGACAAGCAGAAAGCGGTTAGAGAAAATTCGAGAGAAGGCTGAATGAGCCAAGCAGAAAGCACTTGGAGGAAATGCGAGAGAAGGGTGAATGAGAAAAGCAGGAAGCGCTTGGAGGAAATGCGAGAGAAGGCTGAATGAGACAAGCAGAAAGCGGTTAGAGAAAATTCGAGAGAAGGCTGAATGAGCCAAGCAGAAAGCGTTTGGAGGAAATGCGAGAGATGGGTGAATGAGCCATGCAGAAAGCGCTTGGAGGAAATGTGAGAGAAGGGTGAATGAGCCAAGCAGAAAGCGGTTAGAGAAAATTCAAGAGAAGACTGAATAAACCAAGCAGAAAGCGCTTGGAGGAAATGCGAGAGACGGGTGAACGACCCAAGCAGAAAGCGGTTAGAGAAAAATCGAGAGAAGGCTGAATGAGCCAAGCAGAAAGCGCTTGGAGGAAATGTGAGAGAAGGTTGAATGAGCCAAGCAGAAAGCGCTTGGAGGAAATGCGAGAGACGGGTGAACGACCCAAGTAGAAAGCGGTTAGAGAAAATTCGAGAGAAGGCTGAATGAGCCAAGCAGAAAGCGCTTGGAGGAAATGTGAGAGAAGGGTGAATGAGCCAAGCAGAAAGCGCTTGGAGGAAATGCGAGAGATGTGTGAATGAGCCAAGCAGAAAGCGCTTGGAAGAAATACAAGAGACCGATGAATGAGGAAAGCAAAAATTGCTTTAGGGAAATGCGAAGAGAAGGCTGAATGAGCCAAGCAGAAAGCGTTTGGAGGAAATGCGAGAGATGGGTGAATGAGCCATGCAGAAAGCGCTTGGAGGAAATGCGAGAGACGGGTGAACGACCCACGCAGAAAGCGGTTAGAGAAAATTCGAGAGAAGGCTGAATGAGCCAAGCATAAAACGCTTGGAGGAAATGTGAGAGAAGGGTGAATGAGCCAAGCAGAAAGCGCTTGGAGGAAATGCGAGAGAAGGGTGAATGAGCCAAGCAGAAAGCACTTAGAGGAAATGTGAGAGAAGGTTGAATAAGCCTAGCAGAAAGTGCTTGGAGGAAATGCGAGAGATGTGTGAATGAGCCAAGCAGAAAGCGCTTGGAGGAAATGTGAGAGAAGGGTGAATGAGCCAAGCAGAAAGCGGTTAGAGAAAATTCAAGAGAAGACTGAATGAGCCAAGCAGAAAGCGCTTGGAGGAAATGATAGAGAAGGCTGAATGAGCCAAGGAGAAAGTGCTTGGAAGAAATACGAGAGACCGATGAATGAGGAAAGAAAAAATTGCTTTAGGGAAATGCGAAGAGAAGGCTGAATGAGCCAAGCAGAAAGCGTTTGGAGGAAATGCGAGAGATGGGTGAATGAGCCATGCAGAAAGCGCTTGGAGGAAATGCGAGAGACGGGTGAACGACCCACGCAGAAACCGGTTAGAGAAAATTCGACAGAAGGCTGAATGAGCCAAGCAGAAAACGCTTGGAGGAAATGTGAGAGAAGGGTGAATGAGCCAAGCAGAAAGCGCTTGGAGGATATGCGAGAGAAGGGTGAATGAGCCAAGCAGAAAGCACTTAGAGGAAATGTGAGAGAAGGTTGAATGAGCCTAGCAGAAAGTGCTTGGAGGAAATGCGAGAGATGTGTGAATGAGCCAAGCAGAAAGCGCTTGGAGGAAATGTGAGAGAAGGGTGAATGAGCCAAGCAGAAAGCGGTTAGAGAAAATTCAAGAGAAGACTGAATGAGCCAAGCAGAAAGCGCTTGGAGGAAATGATAGAGAAGGCTGAATGAGCCAAGGAGAAAGTGCTTGGAAGAAATACGAGAGACGGATGAATTTGGAAAGCAAAAAGTGCTTTAGGGAAATGCGAAGAGAAGGCTGAATGAGACAAGCAGAAAGCACTTGGAGAAAATGTAAGAGAAGGGTGAATGAGCCAAGCAGAAAGCGCTTGGAGGAAAGGCGTTGAAGTCTGAATGAACCAAGCAGAAAGCGCTATGGAAATGTTAGAGACGGGTGAATGAGCCAAGCAGAAAGCACTTAGAGGAAATGTGAGAGAAGAGTGAATGAGCCAAGCAGAAAGCGCTTGGAGTAAATGCGTTAGAAGTCTGAATGAACCAAGCAGAAAGCGCATGGAGGAAATGCGAGAGAAGGGTGAATGATTGGAGCACAAAGCGCTTGGAGGAAACGCCAGAGACGGGTGAACGACCCAAGCAGAAAGCGGTTAGAGAAAATTCGAGAGAAGGGTGAATGAGCCAAGCAGAAAGCGCTTGGAGGAAATGCGATAGAAGGGTGAATGATCGGAGCACAAAGCACTTGGAGGAAACGCCAGAGACGGGTGAACGTCCCAAGCAGAAAGCGGTTAGAGAAAATTCGAGAGAAGGCTGAATGAGACAAGCAGAAAGCACTTGGAGGAAATGTGAGAGAAGGGTGAATGAGCCAAGCAGAAAGCGCTTGGAGGAAATGCGAGAGACGGGTGAACGACCCAAGTAGAAAGCGGTTAGAGAAAATTCGAGAGAAGGCTGAATGAGCCAAGCAGAAAGCGCTTGGAGGAAATGTGAGAGAAGGGTGAATGAGCCAAGCAGAAAGCGCTTGGAGGAAATGCGAGAGATGTGTGAATGAGCCAAGCAGAAAGCGCTTGGAAGAAATACAAGAGACCGATGAATGAGGAAAGCAAAAATTGCTTTAGGGAAATGCGAAGAGAAGGCTGAATGAGCCAAGCAGAAAGCGTTTGGAGGAAATGCGAGAGATGGGTGAATGAGCCATGCAGAAAGTGCTTGGAGGAAATGCGAGAGACGGGTGAACGACCCACGCAGAAAGCGGTTAGAGAAAATTCGAGAGAAGGCTGAATGAGCCAAGCAGAAAACGCTTGGAGGAAATGTGAGAGAAGGGTGAATGAGCCAAGCAGAAAGCGCTTGGAGGAAATGCGAGAGAAGGGTGAATGAGCCAAGCAGAAAGCACTTAGAGGAAATGTGAGAGAAGGTTGAATGAGCCTAGCAGAAAGTGCTTGGAGGATATGCGAGAGATGTGTGAATGAGCCAAGCAGAAAGCGCTTGGAGGAAATGTGAGAGAAGGGTGAATGAGCCAAGCAGAAAGCGGTTAGAGAAAATTCAAGAGAAGACTGAATGAGCCAAGCAGAAAGCGCTTGGAGGAAATGATAGAGAAGGCTGAATGAGCCAAGGAGAAAGTGCTTGGAAGAAATACGAGAGACGGATGAATTTGGAAAGCAAAAAGTGTTTTAGGGAAATGCGAAGAGAAGGCTGAATGAGACAAGCAGAAAGCACTTGGAGGAAATGTAAGAGAAGGGTGAATGAGCCAAGCAGAAAGCGCTTGGAGGAAAGGCATTGAAGTCTGAATGAACCAAGCAGAAAGCGCTATGGAAATGTTAGAGACGGGTGAATGAGCCAAGCAGAAAGCACTTAGAGGAAATGTGAGAGAAGAGTGAATGAGCCAAGCAGAAAGCGCTTGGAGGAAATGCGTTAGAAGTCTGAATGAACCAAGCAGAAAGTGCATGGAGGAAATGTTAGAAACGGGTGAATGAGCCAAGGAGAAAGCACTTGGAGGAAATGCGAGAGAAGGGTGAATGATCGGAGCACAAAGCGCTTGGAGGAAACGCCAGAGACGGGTGAACGACCCAAGCAGAAAGCGGTTAGAGAAAATTCGAGAGAAGGGTGAATGAGCCAAGCAGAAAGCGCTTGGAGGAAATGCGATAGAAGGGTGAATGATCGGAGCACAAAGCGCTTGGAGGAAACGCCAGAGACGGGTGAACGTCCCAAGCAGAAAGCGGTTAGAGAAAATTCGAGAGAAGGCTGAATGAGACAAGCAGAAAGCACTTGGAGGAAATGTGAGAGAATGTTGAATGAGCCAAGAAGAAAGCGCTTGGAGGAAATGCGAGAGAAGGGTGAATGAGCCAAGAAGAAAGCGGTTAGAGAAAATTCGAGAGAAGGCTGAATGAGCCAAGCAGAAAGCACTTAGAGGAAATGTGAGAGAAGGTTGAATGAGCCAAGCAGAAAGCGCTTGGAGGACATGCGAGAGATGTGTGAATGAGACAAGCAGAAAGCGGTTAGAGAAAATTCGAGAGAAGGCTGAATGAGCCAAGCAGAAAGCGTTTGGAGGAAATGCGAGAGATGGGTGAATGAGCCATGCAGAAATCGCTTGGAGGAAATGTGAGAGAAGGGTGAATGAGCCAAGCAGAAAGCGGTTAGAGAAAATTCAAGAGAAGACTGAATGAGCCAAGCAGAAAGCGCTTGGAGGAAATGATAGAGAAGGCTGAATGAGCCAAGGAGAAAGTGCTTGGAAGAAATACGAGAGACGGATGAATGAGGAAAGCAAAAAGTGCTTTAGGGAAATGCGAAGAGAAGGCTGAATGAGACAAGCAGAAAGCACTTGGAGGAAAGGCGTTAGAAGTCTGAATGAACCAAACAGAAAGCGCTATGGAAATGTTAGAGACGGGGGAATGAGCCAAGTAGAAAGCGGTTAGAGAAAATTCGAGAGAAGTCTGAATGAACCAAGCAGAAAGCGTTTGGAGGAAATGTTAGTGACGGGTGAATGAGCCAAGCAGAAAGCGCTTGGAGGAAATGCGAGAGACGGGTGAACGACCCAAGCAGAAAGCAGTTAGAGAAAATTCGAGAGAAGGCTGAATGAGCCAAGCAGAAAGCGCTTGGAGGAAATGTGAGAGAAGGGTGAATGAGCCAAGCAGAAAGCGCTTGGAGGAAATGCGAGAGACGGGTGAACGACCCAAGCAGAAAGCGGTTACAGAAAATTCGAGAGAAGGCTGAATGAGCCAAGCAGAAAGCGCTTGGAGCAAATGTGAGAGAAGGGTGAATGAGCCAAGCAGAAAGCGCTTGGAGGAAAGGCGTTAGAAGTCTGAATGAACCAAACAGAAAGCGCTATGGAAATGTTAGAGACGGGTGAATGAGCCAAGCAGAAAGCGCTTAGAGGAAATGCGAGAGAAGGGTGAATGATCCGAGCAGAAAGCTCTTGGAGGAAATGCGAGAGACGGGTGAATGAGCCAAGTAGAAAGCGGTTAGAGAAAATTCGAGAGAAGTCTGAATGAACCAAGCAGAAAGCGTTTGGAGGAAATGTTAGAGACGGGTGAATGAGCCAAGCAGAAAGTGCTTGGAGGAAATGCGAGAGACGGGTGAACGACCCAAGCAGAAAGCGGTTAGAGAAAAATCGAGAGAAGGCTGAATGAGCCAAGCAGAAAGCGCTTGGAGGAAATGTGAGAGAAGGGTGAATGAGCCAAGCAGAAAGCGCTTGGAGGAAATGCGAGAGACGGGTGAATGAGCCAAGCAGAAAGTGGTTAGAGAAAATTCGAGAGAAGTCTGAATGAACCAAGCAGAAAGCGCTTGGAGGAAATGTTAGAGACGGGTGAATGAGCCAAGCTGAAAGCGCTTGGAGGAAATGCGATAGAAGGGTGAATGAGAAAAGCAGGAAACGCTTGGAGGAAATGCGAGAGAAGGCTGAATGAGACAAGCAGAAAGCGGTTAGAGAAAATTCGAGAGAAGGCTGAATGAGCCAAGCAGAAGGCACTTGGAGGAAATGAGAGAGCAGGGTGAATGAGAAAAGCAGGAAGCGCTTGGAGGAAATGCGAGAGAAGGCTGAATGAGACAAGCAGAAAGCGGTTAGAGAAAATTCGAGAGAAGGCTGAATGAGCCAAGCAGAAAGCGTTTGGAGGAAATGCGAGAGATGGGTGAATGAGCCATGCAGAAAGCGCTTGGAGGAAATGTGAGAGAAGGGTGAATGAGCCAAGCAGAAAGCGGTTAGAGAAAATTCAAGAGAAGACTGAATAAACCAAGCAGAAAGAGCTTGGAGGAAATGTGAGAGAAGGGTGAATGAGCCAAGCAGAAAGCGCTTGGAGGAAATGCGAGAGACGGGTGAACGACACAAGCAGAAAGCGGTTACAGAAAATTCGAGAGAAGGCTGAATGAGCCAAGCAGAAAGCGCTTGGAGGAAATGTGAGAGAAGGGTGAATGAGCCAAGCAGAAAGCGCTTGGAGGAAAGGCGTTAGAAGTCTGAATGAATCAAACAGAAAGCGCTAGGGAAATGTTAGAGACGGGTGAATGAGCCAAGCAGAAAGCGCTTAGAGGAAATGCGAGAGAAGGGTGAATGATCCGAGCAGAAATCTCTTGGAGGAAATGCGAGAGACGGGTGAATGAGCCAAGTAGAAAGCGGTTAGAGAAAATTCGAGAGAAGTCTGAATGAACCAAGCAGAAAGCGTTTGGAGGAAATGTTAGAGACGGGTGAATGAGCCAAGCAGAAAGTGCTTGGAGGAAATGCGAGAGGCGGGTGAACGACCCAAGCAGAAAGCGGTTAGAGAAAAATCAAGAGAAGGCTGAATGAGCCAAGCAGAAAGCGCCTGGAGGAAATGTGAGAGAAGGGTGAATGAGCCAAGCAGAAAGCGCTTGGAGGAAATGCGAGAGACGGGTGAACGACCCAAGTAGAAAGCGGTTAGAGAAAATTCGAGAGAAGGCTGAATGAGCCAAGGAGAAAGCGCTTGGAGGAAATGTGAGAGAAGGGTGAATGATCCGAGCAGAAAGCTCTTGGAGGAAATGCGAGAGACGGGTGAATGAGCCAAGCAGAAAGCGGTTAGAGAAAATTCGAGAGAAGTCTGAATGAACCAAGCAGAAAGCGCTTGGAGGAAATGTTAGAGACGGGTGAATGAGCCAAGCTGAAAGCGCTTGGAGGAAATGCGATAGAAGGGTGAATGAGAAAAGCAGGAAGCGCTTGGAGGAAATGCGAGAAGGCTGAATGAGACAAGCAGAAAGCGGTTAGAGAAAATTCGAGAGAAGGCTGAATGAGCCAAGCAGAAAGCACTTGGAGGAAATGCGAGAGAAGGGTGAATGAGAAAGGCAGGAAGAGCTTGGAGGAAATGCGAGAGAAGGCTGAATGAGACAAGCAGAAAGCGGTTAGAGAAAATTTGAGAGAAGGCTGAGTGAGCCAAGCAGAAAGCGTTTGGAGGAAATGTGAGAGAAGGGTGAATGAGCCAAGCAGAAAGCGCTTGGAGGAAATGCGAGAGACGGGTGAACGACCCAAGCAGAAAGCGGTTACAGAAAATTCGAGAGAAGGCTGAATGAGCCAAGCAGAAAGCGCTTGGAGGAAATGTGAGAGAAGGGTGAATGAGCCAAGCAGAAAGCGCTTGGAGGAAAGGCGTTAGAAGTCTGAATGAACCAAACAGAAAGCGCTATGGAAATGTTAGAGACGGGTGAATGAGCCAAGCAGAAAGCGCTTAGAGGAAATGCGAGAGAAGGGTGAATGATCCGAGCAGAAAGCGCTTGGAGGAAATGCGTTAGAAGTCTGAATGAACCAAGCAGAAAGCGCATGGAGGAAATGTTAGAAACGGGTGAATGAGCCAAGGAGAAAGCACTTGGAGGAAATGCGAGAGAAGGGTGAATGATCGGAGCACAAAGCGCTTGGAGGAAACGCCAGAGACGGGTGAACGACCCAAGAAGAAAGCGGTTAGAGAAAATTCGAGAGAAGGGTGAATGAGCCAAGCAGAAAGCACTTGGAGGAAATACGATAGAAGGGTGAATGATCGGAGCACAAAGCGCGTGGAGGAAACGCCAGAGATGGGTGAACGTCCCAAGCAGAAAGCGGTTAGAGGAAATTCGAGAGAAGGCTGAATGAGACAAGCAGAAAGCACTTGGAGGAAATGTGAGAGAAGGTTGAATGAGCCAAGAAGAAAGCGCTTGGAGGAAATGCGAGAGAAGGGTGAATGAGCCAAGAAGAAAGCGGTTAGAGAAAATTCGAGAGAAGGCTGAATGAGCCAAGCAGAAAGCACTTAGAGGAAATGTGAGAGAAGGTTGAATGAGCCAAGCAGAAAGCGCTTGGAGGACATGCGAGAGATGTGTGAATGAGACAAGCAGAAAGCGGTTAGAGAAAATTCGAGAGAAGGCTGAATGAGCCAAGCAGAAAGCGTTTGGAGGAAATGCGAGAGATGGGTGAATGAGCCATGCAGAAAGCGCTTGGAGGAAATGTGAGAGAAGGGTGAATGAGCCAAGCAGAAAGCGGTTAGAGAAAATTCAAGAGAAGACTGAATGAGCCAAGCAGAAAGCGCTTGGAGGAAATGATAGAGAAGGCTGAATGAGCCAAGGAGAAAGTGCTTGGAAGAAATACGAGAGACGGATGAATGAGGAAAGCAAAGAGTGCTTTAGGGAAATGCGAAGAGAAGGCTGAATGAGACAAGCAGAAAGCACTTGGAGGAAAGGCGTTAGAAGTCTGAATGAACCAAACAGAAAGCGCTATGGAAATGTTAGAGACGGGGGAATGATCCGAGCAGAAAGCTCTTGGAGGAAAGGCGAGAGACGGGTGAATGAGCCAAGTAGAAAGCGGTTAGAGAAAATTCGAGAGAAGTCTGAATGAACCAAGCAGAAAGCGTTTGGAGGAAATGTTAGAGACGGGTGAATGAGCCAAGCAGAAAGTGCTTGGAGGAAATGCGAGAGACGGGTGAACGACCCAAGCAGAAAGCGGTTAGAGAAAAATCGAGAGAAGGCTGAATGAGCCAAGCAGAAAGCGCTTGGAGGAAATGTGAGAGAAGGGTGAATGAGCCAAGCAGAAAGCGCTTGGAGGAAATGCGAGAGACGGGTGAACGACCCAAGTAGAAAGCGGTTAGAGAAAATTCGAGAGAAGGCTGAATGAGCCAAGCAGAAAGCGCTTGGAGGAAATGCGAGAGATGTGTGAATGAGCCAAGCAGAAAGCGCTTGGAAGAAATACAAGAGACCGATGAATGAGGAAAGCAAAAATTGCTTTAGGGAAATGCAAAGAGAAGGCTGAATGAGACAAGCAGAAAGCACTTGGAGGAAATGCGAGAGAAGGGTGAATGATCCGAGCAGAAAGCTCTTGGAGGAAATGCGAGAGACGGGTGAATGAGCCAAGCAGAAAGTGGTTAGAGAAAATTCGAGAGAAGTCTGAATGAACCAAGCAGAAAGCGCTTGGAGGAAATGTTAGAGACGGGTGAATGAGCCAAGCTGAAAGCGCTTGGAGGAAATGCGATAGAAGGGTGAATGAGAAAAGCAGGAAGCGCTTGGAGGAAATGCGAGAGAAGGCTGAATGAGACAAGCAGAAAGCGGTTAGAGAAAATTCGAGAGAAGGCTGAATGAGCCAAGCAGAAAGCGTTTGGAGGAAATGCGAGAGATGGGTGAATGAGCCATGCAGAAAGTGCTTGGAGGAAATGTGAGAGAAGGGTGAATGAGCCAAGCAGAAAGCGGTTAGAGAAAATTCAAGAGAAGACTGAATAAACCAAGCAGAAAGCGCTTGGAGGAAAGGTGAGAGAAGGGTGAATGAGCCAAGCAGAAAGCGCTTGGAGGAAATGCGAGAGACGGGTGAACGACCCAAGCAGAAAGCGGTTACAGAAAATTCGAGAGAAGGCTGAATGAGCCAAGCAGAAAGCGCTTGGAGGAAATGTGAGAGAAGGGTGAATGAGCCAAGCAGAAAGCGCTTGGAGGAAAGGCCTTAGAAGTCTGAATGAACCAAACAGAAAGCGCTATGGAAATGTTAGAGATGGGTGAATGAGCCAAGCAGAAAGTGCTTAGAGGAAATGCAAGAGAAGGGTGAATGAGGCAAGCAGAAAGCGCTTGGAGGAAATGCGAGAGACGGGTGAACGACCCAAGTAGAAAGCGGTTAGAGAAAATTCGAGAGAAGGCTGAATGAGCCAAGGAGAAAGCGCTTGGAGGAAATGTGAGAGAAGGGTGAATGATCCGAGCAGAAAGCGCTTGGAGGAAATGTTAGAGACGGGTGAATGAGCCAAGCTGAAAGCGCTTGGAGGAAATGCGATAGAAGGGTGAATGAGAAAAGCAGGAAGCGCTTGGAGGAAATGCGAGAAGGGTGAATGAGACAAGCAGAAAGCGGTTAGTGAAAATTCGAGAGAAGGCTGAAGGAGCCAAGCAGAAAGCACTTGGAGGAAATGCGAGAGAAGTGTGAATGAGAAAGGCAGGAAGCACTTGGAGGAAATGCGAGAGAAGGCTGAATGAGACAAGCAGAAAGCGGTTAGAGAAAATTTGAGAGAAGGCTGAATGAGCCAGGCAGAAAGCGTTTGGAGGATATGCGAGAGAAGGGTGAATGAGCCAAGCAGAAAGCACTTGGAGAAAATGTAAGAGAAGGGTGAATGAGCCAAGCAGAAAGCGCTTGGAGGAAAGGCGTTGAAGTCTGAATGAACCAAGCAGAAAGCGCTATGGAAATGTTAGAGACGGGTGAATGAGCCAAGCAGAAAGCACTTAGAGGAAATGTGAGAGAAGAGTGAATGAGCCAAGCAGAAAGCGCTTGGAGTAAATGCGTTAGAAGTCTGAATGAACCAAGCAGAAAGCGCATGGAGGAAATGCGAGAGAAGGGTGAATGATTGGAGCACAAAGCGCTTGGAGGAAACGCCAGAGACGGGTGAACGACCCAAGCAGAAAGCGGTTAGAGAAAATTCGAGAGAAGGGTGAATGAGCCAAGCAGAAAGCGCTTGGAGGAAATGCGATAGAAGGGTGAATGATCGGAGCACAAAGCACTTGGAGGAAACGCCAGAGACGGGTGAACGTCCCAAGCAGAAAGCGGTTAGAGAAAATTCGAGAGAAGGCTGAATGAGACAAGCAGAAAGCACTTGGAGGAAATGTGAGAGAAGGGTGAATGAGCCAAGCAGAAAGCGCTTGGAGGAAATGCGAGAGACGGGTGAACGACCCAAGTAGAAAGCGGTTAGAGAAAATTCGAGAGAAGGCTGAATGAGCCAAGCAGAAAGCGCTTGGAGGAAATGTGAGAGAAGGGTGAATGAGCCAAGCAGAAAGCGCTTGGAGGAAATGCGAGAGATGTGTGAATGAGCCAAGCAGAAAGCGCTTGGAAGAAATACAAGAGACCGATGAATGAGGAAAGCAAAAATTGCTTTAGGGAAATGCGAAGAGAAGGCTGAATGAGCCAAGCAGAAAGCGTTTGGAGGAAATGCGAGAGATGGGTGAATGAGCCATGCAGAAAGTGCTTGGAGGAAATGCGAGAGACGGGTGAACGACCCACGCAGAAAGCGGTTAGAGAAAATTCGAGAGAAGGCTGAATGAGCCAAGCAGAAAACGCTTGGAGGAAATGTGAGAGAAGGGTGAATGAGCCAAGCAGAAAGCGCTTGGAGGAAATGCGAGAGAAGGGTGAATGAGCCAAGCAGAAAGCACTTAGAGGAAATGTGAGAGAAGGTTGAATGAGCCTAGCAGAAAGTGCTTGGAGGATATGCGAGAGATGTGTGAATGAGCCAAGCAGAAAGCGCTTGGAGGAAATGTGAGAGAAGGGTGAATGAGCCAAGCAGAAAGCGGTTAGAGAAAATTCAAGAGAAGACTGAATGAGCCAAGCAGAAAGCGCTTGGAGGAAATGATAGAGAAGGCTGAATGAGCCAAGGAGAAAGTGCTTGGAAGAAATACGAGAGACGGATGAATTTGGAAAGCAAAAAGTGTTTTAGGGAAATGCGAAGAGAAGGGTGAATGAGCCAAGCAGAAAGCGCTTGGAGGAAAGGCATTGAAGTCTGAATGAACCAAGCAGAAAGCGCTATGGAAATGTTAGAGACGGGTGAATGAGCCAAGCAGAAAGCACTTAGCGGAAATGTGAGAGAAGAGTGAATGAGCCAAGCAGAAAGCGCTTGGAGGAAATGCGTTAGAAGTCTGAATGAACCAAGCAGAAAGTGCATGGAGGAAATGTTAGAAACGGGTGAATGAGCCAAGGAGAAAGCACTTGGAGGAAATGCGAGAGAAGGGTGAATGATCGGAGCACAAAGCGCTTGGAGGAAACGCCAGAGACGGGTGAACGACCCAAGCAGAAAGCGGTTAGAGAAAATTCGAGAGAAGGGTGAATGAGCCAAGCAGAAAGCGCTTGGAGGAAATGCGATAGAAGGGTGAATGATCGGAGCACAAAGCGCTTGGAGGAAACGCCAGAGACGGGTGAACGTCCCAAGCAGAAAGCGGTTAGAGAAAATTCGAGAGAAGGCTGAATGAGACAAGCAGAAAGCACTTGGAGGAAATGTGAGAGAATGTTGAATGAGCCAAGAAGAAAGCGCTTGGAGGAAATGCGAGAGAAGGGTGAATGAGCCAAGAAGAAAGCGGTTAGAGAAAATTCGAGAGAAGGCTGAATGAGCCAAGCAGAAAGCACTTAGAGGAAATGTGAGAGAAGGTTGAATGAGCCAAGCAGAAAGCGCTTGGAGGACATGCGAGAGATGTGTGAATGAGACAAGCAGAAAGCGGTTAGAGAAAATTCGAGAGAAGGCTGAATGAGCCAAGCAGAAAGCGTTTGGAGGAAATGCGAGAGATGGGTGAATGAGCCATGCAGAAATCGCTTGGAGGAAATGTGAGAGAAGGGTGAATGAGCCAAGCAGAAAGCGGTTAGAGAAAATTCAAGAGAAGACTGAATGAGCCAAGCAGAAAGCGCTTGGAGGAAATGATAGAGAAGGCTGAATGAGCCAAGGAGAAAGTGCTTGGAAGAAATACGAGAGACGGATGAATGAGGAAAGCAAAAAGTGCTTTAGGGAAATGCGAAGAGAAGGCTGAATGAGACAAGCAGAAAGCACTTGGAGGAAAGGCGTTAGAAGTCTGAATGAACCAAACAGAAAGCGCTATGGAAATGTTAGAGACGGGGGAATGAGCCAAGTAGAAAGCGGTTAGAGAAAATTCGAGAGAAGTCTGAATGAACCAAGCAGAAAGCGTTTGGAGGAAATGTTAGTGACGGGTGAATGAGCCAAGCAGAAAGCGCTTGGAGGAAATGCGAGAGACGGGTGAACGACCCAAGCAGAAAGCAGTTAGAGAAAATTCGAGAGAAGGCTGAATGAGCCAAGCAGAAAGCGCTTGGAGGAAATGTGAGAGAAGGGTGAATGAGCCAAGCAGAAAGCGCTTGGAGGAAATGCGAGAGACGGGTGAACGACCCAAGCAGAAAGCGGTTACAGAAAATTCGAGAGAAGGCTGAATGAGCCAAGCAGAAAGCGCTTGGAGCAAATGTGAGAGAAGGGTGAATGAGCCAAGCAGAAAGCGCTTGGAGGAAAGGCGTTAGAAGTCTGAATGAACCAAACAGAAAGCGCTATGGAAATGTTAGAGACGGGTGAATGAGCCAAGCAGAAAGCGCTTAGAGGAAATGCGAGAGACGGGTGAACGACCCAAGCAGAAAGCAGTTAGAGAAAATTCGAGAGAAGGCTGAATGAGCCAAGCAGAAAGCGCTTGGAGGAAATGTGAGAGAAGGGTGAATGAGCCAAGCAGAAAGCGCTTGGAGGAAATGCGAGAGACGGGTGAACGACCCAAGCAGAAAGCGGTTACAGAAAATTCGAGAGAAGGCTGAATGAGCCAAGCAGAAAGCGCTTGGAGCAAATGTGAGAGAAGGGTGAATGAGCCAAGCAGAAAGCGCTTGGAGGAAAGGCGTTAGAAGTCTGAATGAACCAAACAGAAAGCGCTATGGAAATGTTAGAGACGGGTGAATGAGCCAAGCAGAAAGCGCTTAGAGGAAATGCGAGAGAAGGGTGAATGATCCGAGCAGAAAGCTCTTGCAGGAAATGCGAGAGACGGGTGAATGAGCCAAGTAGAAAGCGGTTAGAGAAAATTCGAGAGAAGTCTGAATGAACCAAGCAGAAAGCGTTTGGAGGAAATGTTAGAGACGGGTGAATGAGCCAAGCAGAAAGTGCTTGGAGGAAATGCGAGAGACGGGTGAACGACCCAAGCAGAAAGCGGTTAGAGAAAAATCGAGAGAAGGCTGAATGAGCCAAGCAGAAAGCGCTTGGAGGAAATGTGAGAGAAGGGTGAATGAGCCAAGCAGAAAGCGCTTGGAGGAAATGCGAGAGACGGGTGAATGAGCCAAGCAGAAAGTGGTTAGAGAAAATTCGAGAGAAGTCTGAATGAACCAAGCAGAAAGCGCTTGGAGGAAATGTTAGAGACGGGTGAATGAGCCAAGCTGAAAGCGCTTGGAGGAAATGCGATAGAAGGGTGAATGAGAAAAGCAGGAAACGCTTGGAGGAAATGCGAGAGAAGGCTGAATGAGACAAGCAGAAAGCGGTTAGAGAAAATTCGAGAGAAGGCTGAATGAGCCAAGCAGAAGGCACTTGGAGGAAATGAGAGAGCAGGGTGAATGAGAAAAGCAGGAAGCGCTTGGAGGAAATGCGAGAGAAGGCTGAATGAGACAAGCAGAAAGCGGTTAGAGAAAATTCGAGAGAAGGCTGAATGAGCCAAGCAGAAAGCGTTTGGAGGAAATGCGAGAGATGGGTGAATGAGCCATGCAGAAAGCGCTTGGAGGAAATGTGAGAGAAGGGTGAATGAGCCAAGCAGAAAGCGGTTAGAGAAAATTCAAGAGAAGACTGAATAAACCAAGCAGAAAGAGCTTGGAGGAAATGTGAGAGAAGGGTGAATGAGCCAAGCAGAAAGCGCTTGGAGGAAATGCGAGAGACGGGTGAACGACACAAGCAGAAAGCGGTTACAGAAAATTCGAGAGAAGGCTGAATGAGCCAAGCAGAAAGCGCTTGGAGGAAATGTGAGA
Organism: Crotalus helleri; assembly: GCA_024509115.1. Taxonomy (NCBI): domain Eukaryota; kingdom Metazoa; phylum Chordata; class Lepidosauria; order Squamata; family Viperidae; genus Crotalus; species Crotalus helleri. The sequence continues at coordinate 41,945,061 of JAKSXO010000008.1, forward strand.
GAAGGGTGAATGAGCCAAGCAGAAAGCGCTTGGAGGAAAGGCGTTAGAAGTCTGAATGAATCAAACAGAAAGCGCTAGGGAAATGTTAGAGACGGGTGAATGAGCCAAGCAGAAAGCGCTTAGAGGAAATGCGAGAGAAGGGTGAATGATCCGAGCAGAAATCTCTTGGAGGAAATGCGAGAGACGGGTGAATGAGCCAAGTAGAAAGCGGTTAGAGAAAATTCGAGAGAAGTCTGAATGAACCAAGCAGAAAGCGTTTGGAGGAAATGTTAGAGACGGGTGAATGAGCCAAGCAGAAAGTGCTTGGAGGAAATGCGAGAGGCGGGTGAACGACCCAAGCAGAAAGCGGTTAGAGAAAAATCAAGAGAAGGCTGAATGAGCCAAGCAGAAAGCGCCTGGAGGAAATGTGAGAGAAGGGTGAATGAGCCAAGCAGAAAGCGCTTGGAGGAAATGCGAGAGACGGGTGAACGACCCAAGTAGAAAGCGGTTAGAGAAAATTCGAGAGAAGGCTGAATGAGCCAAGGAGAAAGCGCTTGGAGGAAATGTGAGAGAAGGGTGAATGATCCGAGCAGAAAGCTCTTGGAGGAAATGCGAGAGACGGGTGAATGAGCCAAGCAGAAAGCGGTTAGAGAAAATTCGAGAGAAGTCTGAATGAACCAAGCAGAAAGCGCTTGGAGGAAATGTTAGAGACGGGTGAATGAGCCAAGCTGAAAGCGCTTGGAGGAAATGCGATAGAAGGGTGAATGAGAAAAGCAGGAAGCGCTTGGAGGAAATGCGAGAAGGCTGAATGAGACAAGCAGAAAGCGGTTAGAGAAAATTCGAGAGAAGGCTGAATGAGCCAAGCAGAAAGCACTTGGAGGAAATGCGAGAGAAGGGTGAATGAGAAAGGCAGGAAGAGCTTGGAGGAAATGCGAGAGAAGGCTGAATGAGACAAGCAGAAAGCGGTTAGAGAAAATTTGAGAGAAGGCTGAGTGAGCCAAGCAGAAAGCGTTTGGAGGAAATGTGAGAGAAAAGTGAATGAGCCAAGCAGAAAGCGCTTGGAGGAAATGCGAGAGACGGGTGAACGACCCAAGCAGAAAGCGGTTACAGAAAATTCGAGAGAAGGCTGAATGAGCCAAGCAGAAAGCGCTTGGAGGAAATGTGAGAGAAGGGTGAATGAGCCAAGCAGAAAGCGCTTGGAGGAAAGGCGTTAGAAGTCTGAATGAACCAAACAGAAAGCGCTATGGAAATGTTAGAGACGGGTGAATGAGCCAAGCAGAAAGCGCTTAGAGGAAATGCGAGAGAAGGGTGAATGATCCGAGCAGAAAGCGCTTGGAGGAAATGCGTTAGAAGTCTGAATGAACCAAGCAGAAAGCGCATGGAGGAAATGTTAGAAACGGGTGAATGAGCCAAGGAGAAAGCACTTGGAGGAAATGCGAGAGAAGGGTGAATGATCGGAGCACAAAGCGCTTGGAGGAAACGCCAGAGACGGGTGAACGACCCAAGAAGAAAGCGGTTAGAGAAAATTCGAGAGAAGGGTGAATGAGCCAAGCAGAAAGCACTTGGAGGAAATGCGATAGAAGGGTGAATGATCGGAGCACAAAGCGCTTGGAGGAAACGCCAGAGATGGGTGAACGTCCCAAGCAGAAAGCGGTTAGAGGAAATTCGAGAGAAGGCTGAATGAGACAAGCAGAAAGCACTTGGAGGAAATGTGAGAGAAGGTTGAATGAGCCAAGAAGAAAGCGCTTGGAGGAAATGCGAGAGAAGGGTGAATGAGCCAAGAAGAAAGCGGTTAGAGAAAATTCGAGAGAAGGCTGAATGAGCCAAGCAGAAAGCACTTAGAGGAAATGTGAGAGAAGGTTGAATGAGCCAAGCAGAAAGCGCTTGGAGGACATGCGAGAGATGTGTGAATGAGACAAGCAGAAAGCGGTTAGAGAAAATTCGAGAGAAGGCTGAATGAGCCAAGCAGAAAGCGTTTGGAGGAAATGCGAGAGATGGGTGAATGAGCCATGCAGAAAGCGCTTGGAGGAAATGTGAGAGAAGGGTGAATGAGCCAAGCAGAAAGCGGTTAGAGAAAATTCAAGAGAAGACTGAATGAGCCAAGCAGAAAGCGCTTGGAGGAAATGATAGAGAAGGCTGAATGAGCCAAGGAGAAAGTGCTTGGAAGAAATACGAGAGACGGATGAATGAGGAAAGCAAAGAGTGCTTTAGGGAAATGCGAAGAGAAGGCTGAATGAGACAAGCAGAAAGCACTTGGAGGAAAGGCGTTAGAAGTCTGAATGAACCAAACAGAAAGCGCTATGGAAATGTTAGAGACGGGGGAATGATCCGAGCAGAAAGCTCTTGGAGGAAAGGCGAGAGACGGGTGAATGAGCCAAGTAGAAAGCGGTTAGAGAAAATTCGAGAGAAGTCTGAATGAACCAAGCAGAAAGCGTTTGGAGGAAATGTTAGAGACGGGTGAATGAGCCAAGCAGAAAGTGCTTGGAGGAAATGCGAGAGACGGGTGAACGACCCAAGCAGAAAGCGGTTAGAGAAAAATCGAGAGAAGGCTGAATGAGCCAAGCAGAAAGCGCTTGGAGGAAATGTGAGAGAAGGGTGAATGAGCCAAGCAGAAAGCGCTTGGAGGAAATGCGAGAGACGGGTGAACGACCCAAGTAGAAAGCGGTTAGAGAAAATTCGAGAGAAGGCTGAATGAGCCAAGCAGAAAGCGCTTGGAGGAAATGCGAGAGATGTGTGAATGAGCCAAGCAGAAAGCGCTTGGAAGAAATACAAGAGACCGATGAATGAGGAAAGCAAAAATTGCTTTAGGGAAATGCAAAGAGAAGGCTGAATGAGACAAGCAGAAAGCACTTGGAGGAAATGCGAGAGAAGGGTGAATGATCCGAGCAGAAAGCTCTTGGAGGAAATGCGAGAGACGGGTGAATGAGCCAAGCAGAAAGTGGTTAGAGAAAATTCGAGAGAAGTCTGAATGAACCAAGCAGAAAGCGCTTGGAGGAAATGTTAGAGACGGGTGAATGAGCCAAGCTGAAAGCGCTTGGAGGAAATGCGATAGAAGGGTGAATGAGAAAAGCAGGAAGCGCTTGGAGGAAATGCGAGAGAAGGCTGAATGAGACAAGCAGAAAGCGGTTAGAGAAAATTCGAGAGAAGGCTGAATGAGCCAAGCAGAAAGCGTTTGGAGGAAATGCGAGAGATGGGTGAATGAGCCATGCAGAAAGTGCTTGGAGGAAATGTGAGAGAAGGGTGAATGAGCCAAGCAGAAAGCGGTTAGAGAAAATTCAAGAGAAGACTGAATAAACCAAGCAGAAAGCGCTTGGAGGAAAGGTGAGAGAAGGGTGAATGAGCCAAGCAGAAAGCGCTTGGAGGAAATGCGAGAGACGGGTGAACGACCCAAGCAGAAAGCGGTTACAGAAAATTCGAGAGAAGGCTGAATGAGCCAAGCAGAAAGCGCTTGGAGGAAATGTGAGAGAAGGGTGAATGAGCCAAGCAGAAAGCGCTTGGAGGAAAGGCGTTAGAAGTCTGAATGAACCAAACAGAAAGCGCTATGGAAATGTTAGAGACGGGTGAATGAGCCAAGCAGAAAGTGCTTAGAGGAAATGCAAGAGAAGGGTGAATGAGGCAAGCAGAAAGCGCTTGGAGGAAATGCGAGAGACGGGTGAACGACCCAAGTAGAAAGCGGTTAGAGAAAATTCGAGAGAAGGCTGAATGAGCCAAGGAGAAAGCGCTTGGAGGAAATGTGAGAGAAGGGTGAATGATCCGAGCAGAAAGCGCTTGGAGGAAATGTTAGAGACGGGTGAATGAGCCAAGCTGAAAGCGCTTGGAGGAAATGCGATAGAAGGGTGAATGAGAAAAGCAGGAAGCGCTTGGAGGAAATGCGAGAAGGGTGAATGAGACAAGCAGAAAGCGGTTAGAGAAAATTCGAGAGAAGGCTGAAGGAGCCAAGCAGAAAGCACTTGGAGGAAATGCGAGAGAAGTGTGAATGAGAAAGGCAGGAAGCACTTGGAGGAAATGCGAGAGAAGGCTGAATGAGACAAGCAGAAAGCGGTTAGAGAAAATTTGAGAGAAGGCTGAATGAGCCAGGCAGAAAGCGTTTGGAGGAAATGTGAGAGAAGGGTGAATGAGCCAAGCAGAAAGCGCTTGGAGGAAATGCGAGAGACGGGTGAATGAGCCAAGCAGAAGGCGCTTGGAGGAAAGGCGTTAGAAGTCTGAATGAACCAAACAGAAAATGCTATGGAAATGTTAGAGACGGGTGAATGAGCCATGCAGAAAGCGCTTAGAGGAAATGCGAGAGAAGGGTGAATGATCCGAGCAGAAAGCTCTTGGAGGAAATGCGAGAGACGGGTGAATGAGCCAAGTAGAAAGCGGTTAGAGAAAATTCGAGAGAAGTCTGAATGAACCAAGCAGAAAGCATTTGGAGGAAATGTTAGAGACGGGTGAATGAGCCAAGCAGAAAGTGCTTGGAGGAAATGCGAGAGATGGGTGAGCGACCCAAGCAGAAAGCGGTTAGAGAAAATTCGAGAGAAGGCTGAATGAGCCAAGCAGAAAGCGCTTGGAGGAAATGCGAGAGATGTGTGAATGAGCCAAGCAGAAAGCGCTTGGAAGAAATACAAGAGACCAATGAATGAGGAAAGCAAAAATTGCTTTAGGGAAATGCGAAGAGAAGGCTGAATAAGACAAGCAGAAAGCACTTGGAGGAAATGCGAGAGAAGGGTGAATGATCCGAGCAGAAAGCGCTTGGAGGAAATGCGAGAGACGGGTGAATGAGCCAAGCAGAAAGTGGTTAGAGAAAATTCGAGAGAAGTCTGAATGAACCAAGCAGAAAGCGCTTGGAGGAAATGTTAGAGATGGGTGAATGAGCCAAGCTGAAAGCGCTTGGAGGAAATGCGATAGAAGGGTGAATGAGAAAAGCAGGAAGCGCTTGGAGGAAATGCGAGAGAAGGCTGAATGAGACAAGCAGAAAGCGGTTAGAGAAAATTCGAGAGAAGGCTGAATGAGCCAAGCAGAAAGCACTTGGAAGAAATGCGAGAGAAGGGTGAATGAGCCAAGTAGAAAGCGCTTAGAGGAAATGCGAGAGAAGGGTGAATGATCCGAGCAGAAAGCTCTTGGAGGAAATGCGAGAGACGGGTGAATGAGCCAAGTAGAAAGCGGTTAGAGAAAATTCGAGAGAAGGCTGAATGATCCGAGCAGAAAGCTCTTGGAGGAAATGCGAGAGACGGGTGAATGAACCAAGCAGAAAGCGTTTGGAGGAAATGTTAGAGACGGGTGAATGAGCCAAGCAGAAAGTGCTTGGAGGAAATGCGAGAGACGGGTGAACGACCCAAGCAGAAAGCGGTTAGAGAAAAATCGAGAGAAGGCTGAATGAGCCAAGCAGAAAGCGCTTGGAGGAAATGTGAGAGAAGGGTGAATGAGCCAAGCAGAAAGCGCTTGGAGGAAATGCGAGAGACGGGTGAACGACCCAAGTAGAAAGCGGTTAGAGAAAATTCGAGAGAAGGCTGAATGAGCCAAGCAGAAAGCGCTTGGAGGAAATGCGAGAGATGTGTGAATGAGCCAAGCAGAAAGCGCTTGGAAGAAATACAAGAGACCGATGAATGAGGAAAGCAAAAATTGCTTTAGGGAAATGCGAAGAGAAGGCTGAATGAGACAAGCAGAAAGCACTTGGAGGAAATGCGAGAGAAGGGTGAATGATCCGAGCAGAAAGCTCTTGGAGGAAATGCGAGAGACGGGTGAATGAGCCAAGCAGAAAGTGGTTAGAGAAAATTCGAGAGAAGTTTGAATGAACCAAGCAGAAAGCGCTTGGAGGAAATGTTAGAGACGGGTGAATGAGCCAAGCTGAAAGCGCTTGGAGGAAATGCGATAGAAGGGTGAATGAGAAAAGCAGGAAGCGCTTGGAGGAAATGCGAGAGAAGGCTGAATGAGACAAGCAGAAAGCGGTTAGAGAAAATTTGAGAGAAGGCTGAATGAGCCAAGCAGAAAGCACTTGGAGGAAATGCGAGAGAAGGGTGAATGAGAAAAGCAGGAAGCGCTTGGAGGAAATGCGAGAGAAGGCTGAATGAGACAAGCAGAAAGCGGTTAGAGAAAATTCGAGAGAAGGCTGAATGAGCCAAGCAGAAAGCGTTTGGAGGAAATGCGAGAGATGGGTGAATGAGCCATGCAGAAAGCGCTTGGAGGAAATGTGAGAGAAGGGTGAATGAGACAAGCAGAAAGCGGTTAGAGAAAATTCAAGAGAAGACTGAATAAACCAAGCAGAAAGCGCTTGGAGGAAATGTGAGAGAAGGGTGAATGAGCCAAGCAGAAAGCGCTTGGAGGAAATGCGAGAGACGGGTGAACGACCCAAGCAGAAAGCGGTTACAGAAAATTCGAGAAAAAGGCTGAATGAGCCAAGCAGAAAGCGCTTGGAGGAAATGTGAGAGAAGGGAGAATGAGCCAAGCAGAAAGCGCTTGGAGGAAAGGCGTTAGAAGTCTGAATGAACCAAACAGAAAGCGCTATGGAAATGTTAGAGACGGGTGAATGAGCCAAGCAGAAAGCGCTTAGAGGAAATGCGAGAGAAGGGTGAATGAGCCAAGCAGAAAGCGCTTGGAGGAAATGCGAGAGACGGGTGAATGAGCCAAGCAGAAAGCGGTTAGAGAAAATTCGAGAGAAGTCTGAATGAACCAAGCAGAAAGCGCTTGGAGGAAATGTTAGAGACGGGTGAATGAGCCAAGCTGAAAGCGCTTGGAGGAAATGCGATAGAAGGGTGAATGAGAAAAGCAGGAAGCGCTTGGAGGAAATGCGAGAAGGCTGAATGAGACAAGCAGAAAGCGGTTAGAGAAAATTCGAGAGAAGGCTGAAGGAGCCAAGCAGAAAGCAGTTGGAGGAAATGCGAGAGAAGTGTGAATGAGAAAGGCAGGAAGCACTTGGAGGAAATGCGAGAGAAGGCTGAATGAGACAAGCAGAAAGCGGTTAGAGAAAATTTGAGAGAAGGCTGAATGAGCCAAGCAGAAAGCGTTTGGAGGAAATGTGAGAGAAGGGTGAATGAGCCAAGCAGATAGCGCTTGGAGGAAATGCGAGAGACGGGTGAACGACCCAAGCAGAAAGCGGTTACAGAAAATTCGAGAGAAGGCTGAATGAGCCAAGCAGAAAGCGCTTGGAGGAAATGTGAGAGAAGGGTGAATGAGCCAAGCAGAAGGCTCTTGGAGGAAAGGCGTTAGAAGTCTGAATGAACCAAACAGAAAATGCTATGGAAATGTTAGAGACGGGTGAATGAGCCAAGCAGAAAGCGCTTAGAGGAAATGCGAGAGAAGGGTGAATGATCCGAGCAGAAAGCTCTTGGAGGAAATGCGAGAGACGGGTGAATGAGCCAAGTAGAAAGCGGTTAGAGAAAAATCGAGAGAAGGCTGAATGAGCCAAGCAGAAAGCGCTTGGAGGAAATGTGAGAGAAGGGTGAATGAGCGAAGCAGAAAGCGCTTGGAGGAAATGCGAGAGACGGGTGAACGACCCAAGTAGAAAGCGGTTAGAGAAAATTCGAGAGAAGGCTGAATGAGCCAAGCAGAAAGCGCTTGGAGGAAAGGCGTTAGAAGTCTGAATGAATCAAACAGAAAGCTCTATGGAAATGTTAGAGACAGGTGAATGAGCCAAGGAGAAAGCGCTTGGAGGAAATGTGAGAGAAGGGTGAATGATCCGAGCAGAAAGCTCTTGGAGGAAATGCGAGAGACGGGTGAATGAGCCAAGCAGAAAGCGGTTAGAGAAAATTCGAGAGAAGTCTGAATGAACCAAGCAGAAAGCGCTTGGAGGAAATGTTAGAGACGGGTGAATGAGCCAAGCTGAAAGCGCTTGGAGGAAATGCGATAGAAGGGTGAATGAGAAAAGCAGGAAGCGCTTGGAGGAAATGCGAGAAGGCTGAATGAGACAAGCAGAAAGCGGTTAGAGAAAATTCGAGAGAAGGCTGAAGGAGCCAAGCAGAAAGCAGTTGGAGGAAATGCGAGAGAAGTGTGAATGAGAAAGGCAGGAAGCACTTGGAGGAAATGCGAGAGAAGGCTGAATGAGACAAGCAGAAAGCGGTTAGAGAAAATTTGAGAGAAGGCTGAATGAGCCAAGCAGAAAGCGTTTGGAGGAAATGTGAGAGAAGGGTGAATGAGCCAAGCAGATAGCGCTTGGAGGAAATGCGAGAGACGGGTGAACGACCCAAGCAGAAAGCGGTTACAGAAAATTCGAGAGAAGGCTGAATGAGCCAAGCAGAAAGCGCTTGGAGGAAATGTGAGAGAAGGGTGAATGAGCCAAGCAGAAGGCTCTTGGAGGAAAGGCGTTAGAAGTCTGAATGAACCAAACAGAAAATGCTATGGAAATGTTAGAGACGGGTGAATGAGCCAAGCAGAAAGCGCTTAGAGGAAATGCGAGAGAAGGGTGAATGATCCGAGCAGAAAGCTCTTGGAGGAAATGCGAGAGACGGGTGAATGAGCCAAGTAGAAAGCGGTTAGAGAAAATTCAAGAGAAGTCTGAATGAACCAAGCAGAAAGCATTTGGAGGAAATGTTAGAGACGGGTGAATGAGCCAAGCAGACAGTGCTTGGAGGAAATGCGAGAGACGGGTGAGCGACCCAAGCAGAAAGCGGTTAGAGAAAAATCGAGAGAAGGCTGAATGAGCCAAGCAGAAAGCGCTTGGAGGAAATGTGAGAGAAGGGTGAATGAGCGAAGCAGAAAGCGCTTGGAGGAAATGCGAGAGACGGGTGAACGACCCAAGTAGAAAGCGGTTAGAGAAAATTCGAGAGAAGGCTGAATGAGCCAAGCAGAAAGCGCTTGGAGGAAAGGCGTTAGAAGTCTGAATGAATCAAACAGAAAGCTCTATGGAAATGTTAGAGACAGGTGAATGAGCCAAGCAGAAAGCGCTTAGAGGAAATGCGAGAGAAGGGTGAATGATCCGAGCAGAAAGCTCTTGGAGGAAATGCGAGAGACGGGTGAATGAGCCAAGCAGAAAGCGCTTGGAGGAAATGCGAGAGACGGGTGAATGAGCCAAGTAGAAAGCGGTTAGAGAAAATTCGAGAGACGTCTGAATGAACCAAGCAGAAAGTGCTTGGAGGAAAGGCGTTAGAAGTCTGAATGAATCAAACAGAAAGCTCTATGGAAATGTTAGAGACAGGTGAATGAGCCAAGCAGAAAGCGCTTAGAGGAAATGCGAGAGAAGGGTGAATGATCCGAGCAGAAAGCTCTTGGAGGAAATGCGAGAGACGGGTGAATGAGCCAAGTAGAAAGCGGTTAGAGAAAATTTGAGAGAAGTCTGAATGAACCAAGCAGAAAGCGTTTGGAGGAAATGTTAGAGACGGGTGAATGAGCCAAGCAGAAATCGCTTGGAGGAAATGCGAGAGACGGGTGAACGACCCAAGTAGAAAGCGGTTAGAGAAAATTCGAGAGAAGGCTGAATGAGCCAAGCAGAAAGCACTTGGAGGAAATGTGAGAGAAGGGTGAATGAGCCAAGCAGAAGGCTCTTGGAGGAAAGGCGTTAGAAGTCTGAATGAACCAAACAGAAAATGCTATGGAAATGTTAGAGACGGGTGAATGAGCCAAGCAGAAAGCGCTTAGAGGAAATGCGAGAGAAGGGTGAATGATCCGAGCAGAAAGCTCTTGGAGGAAATGCGAGAGACGGGTGAATGAGCCAAGTAGAAAGCGGTTAGAGAAAATTCGAGAGAAGTCTGAATGAACCAAGCAGAAAGCATTTGGAGGAAATGTTAGAGACGGGTGAATGAGCCAAGCAGAAAGTGCTTGGAGGAAATGCGAGAGACGGGTGAGCGACCCAAGCAGAAAGTGGTTAGAGAAAAATCGAGAGAAGGCTGAATGAGCCAAGCAGAAAGCGCTTGGAGGAAATGTGAGAGAAGGGTGAATGAGCCAAGCTGAAAGCGCTTGGAGGAAATGCGATAGAAGGGTGAATGAGAAAAGCAGGAAGCGCTTGGAGGAAATGCGAGAAGGCTGAATGAGACAAGCAGAAAGCGGTTAGAGAAAATTCGAGAGAAGGCTGAAGGAGCCAAGCAGAAAGCAGTTGGAGGAAATGCGAGAGAAGTGTGAATGAGAAAGGCAGGAAGCACTTGGAGGAAATGCGAGAGAAGGCTGAATGAGACAAGCAGAAAGCGGTTAGAGAAAATTTGAGAGAAGGCTGAATGAGCCAAGCAGAAAGCGTTTGGAGGAAATGTGAGAGAAGGGTGAATGAGCCAAGCAGATAGCGCTTGGAGGAAATGCGAGAGACGGGTGAACGACCCAAGCAGAAAGCGGTTACAGAAAATTCGAGAGAAGGCTGAATGAGCCAAGCAGAAAGCGCTTGGAGGAAATGTGAGAGAAGGGTGAATGAGCCAAGCAGAAGGCTCTTGGAGGAAAGGCGTTAGAAGTCTGAATGAACCAAACAGAAAATGCTATGGAAATGTTAGAGACGGGTGAATGAGCCAAGCAGAAAGCGCTTAGAGGAAATGCGAGAGAAGGGTGAATGATCCGAGCAGAAAGCTCTTGGAGGAAATGCGAGAGACGGGTGAATGAGCCAAGTAGAAAGCGGTTAGAGAAAATTCAAGAGAAGTCTGAATGAACCAAGCAGAAAGCATTTGGAGGAAATGTTAGAGACGGGTGAATGAGCCAAGCAGACAGTGCTTGGAGGAAATGCGAGAGACGGGTGAGCGACCCAAGCAGAAAGCGGTTAGAGAAAAATCGAGAGAAGGCTGAATGAGCCAAGCAGAAAGCGCTTGGAGGAAATGTGAGAGAAGGGTGAATGAGCGAAGCAGAAAGCGCTTGGAGGAAATGCGAGAGACGGGTGAACGACCCAAGTAGAAAGCGGTTAGAGAAAATTCGAGAGAAGGCTGAATGAGCCAAGCAGAAAGCGCTTGGAGGAAAGGCGTTAGAAGTCTCAATGAATCAAACAGAAAGCTCTATGGAAATGTTAGAGACAGGTGAATGAGCCAAGGAGAAAGCGCTTGGAGGAAATGTGAGAGAAGGGTGAATGATCCGAGCAGAAAGCTCTTGGAGGAAATGCGAGAGACGGGTGAATGAGCCAAGCAGAAAGCGGTTAGAGAAAATTCGAGAGAAGTCTGAATGAACCAAGCAGAAAGCGCTTGGAGGAAATGTTAGAGACGGGTGAATGAGCCAAGCTGAAAGCGCTTGGAGGAAATGCGATAGAAGGGTGAATGAGAAAAGCAGGAAGCGCTTGGAGGAAATGCGAGAAGGCTGAATGAGACAAGCAGAAAGCGGTTAGAGAAAATTCGAGAGAAGGCTGAAGGAGCCAAGCAGAAAGCAGTTGGAGGAAATGCGAGAGAAGTGTGAATGAGAAAGGCAGGAAGCACTTGGAGGAAATGCGAGAGAAGGCTGAATGAGACAAGCAGAAAGCGGTTAGAGAAAATTTGAGAGAAGGCTGAATGAGCCAAGCAGAAAGCGTTTGGAGGAAATGTGAGAGAAGGGTGAATGAGCCAAGCAGATAGCGCTTGGAGGAAATGCGAGAGACGGGTGAACGACCCAAGCAGAAAGCGGTTACAGAAAATTCGAGAGAAGGCTGAATGAGCCAAGCAGAAAGCGCTTGGAGGAAATGTGAGAGAAGGGTGAATGAGCCAAGCAGAAGGCTCTTGGAGGAAAGGCGTTAGAAGTCTGAATGAACCAAACAGAAAATGCTATGGAAATGTTAGAGACGGGTGAATGAGCCAAGCAGAAAGCGCTTAGAGGAAATGCGAGAGAAGGGTGAATGATCCGAGCAGAAAGCTCTTGGAGGAAATGCGAGAGACGGGTGAATGAGCCAAGTAGAAAGCGGTTAGAGAAAATTCAAGAGAAGTCTGAATGAACCAAGCAGAAAGCATTTGGAGGAAATGTTAGAGACGGGTGAATGAGCCAAGCAGACAGTGCTTGGAGGAAATGCGAGAGACGGGTGAGCGACCCAAGCAGAAAGCGGTTAGAGAAAAATCGAGAGAAGGCTGAATGAGCCAAGCAGAAAGCGCTTGGAGGAAATGTGAGAGAAGGGTGAATGAGCGAAGCAGAAAGCGCTTGGAGGAAATGCGAGAGACGGGTGAACGACCCAAGTAGAAAGCGGTTAGAGAAAATTCGAGAGAAGGCTGAATGAGCCAAGCAGAAAGCGCTTGGAGGAAAGGCGTTAGAAGTCTGAATGAATCAAACAGAAAGCTCTATGGAAATGTTAGAGACAGGTGAATGAGCCAAGCAGAAAGCGCTTAGAGGAAATGCGAGAGAAGGGTGAATGATCCGAGCAGAAAGCTCTTGGAGGAAATGCGAGAGACGGGTGAATGAGCCAAGCAGAAAGCGCTTGGAGGAAATGCGAGAGACGGGTGAATGAGCCAAGTAGAAAGCGGTTAGAGAAAATTCGAGAGACGTCTGAATGAACCAAGCAGAAAGTGCTTGGAGGAAAGGCGTTAGAAGTCTGAATGAATCAAACAGAAAGCTCTATGGAAATGTTAGAGACAGGTGAATGAGCCAAGCAGAAAGCGCTTAGAGGAAATGCGAGAGAAGGGTGAATGATCCGAGCAGAAAGCTCTTGGAGGAAATGCGAGAGACGGGTGAATGAGCCAAGTAGAAAGCGGTTAGAGAAAATTTGAGAGAAGTCTGAATGAACCAAGCAGAAAGCGTTTGGAGGAAATGTTAGAGACGGGTGAATGAGCCAAGCAGAAAGCGCTTGGAGGAAATGCGAGAGACGGGTGAACGACCCAAGTAGAAAGCGGTTAGAGAAAATTCGAGAGAAGGCTGAATGAGCCAAGCAGAAAGCACTTGGAGGAAATGTGAGAGAAGGGTGAATGAGCCAAGCAGAAGGCTCTTGGAGGAAAGGCGTTAGAAGTCTGAATGAACCAAACAGAAAATGCTATGGAAATGTTAGAGACGGGTGAATGAGCCAAGCAGAAAGCGCTTAGAGGAAATGCGAGAGAAGGGTGAATGATCCGAGCAGAAAGCTCTTGGAGGAAATGCGAGAGACGGGTGAATGAGCCAAGTAGAAAGCGGTTAGAGAAAATTCGAGAGAAGTCTGAATGAACCAAGCAGAAAGCATTTGGAGGAAATGTTAGAGACGGGTGAATGAGCCAAGCAGAAAGTGCTTGGAGGAAATGCGAGAGACGGGTGAGCGACCCAAGCAGAAAGTGGTTAGAGAAAAATCGAGAGAAGGCTGAATGAGCCAAGCAGAAAGCGCTTGGAGGAAATGTGAGAGAAGGGTGAATGAGCGAAGCAGAAAGCGCTTGGAGGAAATGCGAGAGATGTGTGAATGAGCCAAGCAGAAAGCGCTTGGAAGAAATACAAGAGACCAATGAATGAGGAAAGCAAAAATTGCTTTAGGGAAATGCGAAGAGAAGGCTGAATAAGACAAGCAGAAAGCACTTGGAGGAAATGCGAGAGAAGGGTGAATGATCCGAGCAGAAAGCGCTTGGAGGAAATGCGAGAGACGGGTGAATGAGCCAAGTAAAAAGCGGTTAGAGAAAATTCGAGAGACGTCTGAATGAACCAAGCAGAAAGTGCTTGGAGGAAATGTTAGAGACGGGTGAATGAGCCAAGGAGAAATCGCTTGGAGGAAATGCGAGAGACGGGTGAACGACCCAAGCAGAAAGCGGTAAGAGAAAATTCGAGAGAAGGCTGAATGAGCCAAGCAGAAAGCACTTGCAGGAAATGCGAGAGAAGGGTGAATGAGAAAAGCAGGAAGCGCTTGGAGGAAATGCGAGAGAAGGCTGAATGAGACAAGCAGAAAGCGGTTAGAGAAAATTCAAGAGAAGACTGAATAAACCAAGCAGAAAGCGCTTGGAGCAAATGTGAGAGAAGGGTGAATGTGCCAAGCAGAAAGCGCTTGGAGGAAAGGCGAGAGACGGGTGAACGACCCAAGCAGAAAGCGGTTACAGAATATTCGAGAGAAGGCTGAATGAGCCAAGCAGAAAGCGCTTGGAGGAAATGTGAGAGAAGGGTGAATGAGCCAAGCAGAAAGCGCTTGGAGGAAAGGCGTTAGAAGTCTGAATGAATCAAACAGAAAGCTCTATGGAAATGTTAGAGACAGGTGAATGAGCCAAGCAGAAAGCGCTTAGAGGAAATGCGAGAGAAGGGTGAATGATCCGAGCAGAAAGCTCTTGGAGGAAATGCGAGAGACGGGTGAATGAGCCAAGTAGAAAGCGGTTAGAGAAAATTTGAGAGAAGTCTGAATGAACCAAGCAGAAAGCGTTTGGAGGAAATGTTAGAGACGGGTGAATGAGCCAAGCAGAAAGCGCTTGGAGGAAATGCGAGAGACGGGTGAACGACCCAAGTAGAAAGCGGTTAGAGAAAATTCGAGAGAAGGCTGAATGAGCCAAGCAGAAAGCACTTGGAGGAAATGCGAGAGAAGGGTGAATGAGAAAGGCAGGAAGCGCTTGGAGGAAATGCGAGAGAAGGCTGAATGAGACAAGCAGAAAGCGGTTAGAGAAAATTTGAGAGAAGGCTGAATGAGCCAAGCAGAAAGGGTTTGGAGGAAATGTGAGAGAAGGGTGAATGAGCCAAGCAGAAAGCGCTTGGAGGAAATGCGAGAGACGGGTGAACGACCCAAGCAGAAAGCGGTTACAGAAAATTCGAGAGAAGGCTGAATGAGCCAAGCAGAAAGCACTTGGAGGAAATGTGAGAGAAGGGTGAATGAGCCAAGCAGAAAGCGCTTGGAGGAAAGGCGTTAGAAGTCTGAATGAACCAAACAGAAAGCGCTATGGAAATGTTAGAGACGGGTGAATAAGCCAAGCAGAAACCGCTTAGAGGAAATGCGAGAGAAGGGTGAATGATCTGAGCAGAAAGCTCTTGGAGGAAATGCGAGAGACGGGTGAATGAGCCAAGTAGAAAGCGGTTAGAGAAAATTCGAGAGAGGTCTGAATGAGCCAAGCAGAAAGCGCTTGGAGGAAATGTGAGAGAAGGGTGAATGAGCGAAGCAGAAAGCGCTTGGAGGAAATGCGAGAGACGGGTGAACGACCCAAGTAGAAAGCGGTTAGAGCAAATTCGAGAGAAGGCTGAATGAGCCAAGCAGAAAGCGCTTGGAGGAAATGTGAGAGAAGGGTGAATGAGCCAAGCAGAAAGCGCTTAGGGGAAATGCGAGAGATGTGTGAATGAGCCAAGCAGAAAGCGCTTGGAAGAAATACAAGAGACCAATGAATGAGGAAAGCAAAAATTGCTTTAGTGAAATGCGAAGAGAAGGCTGAATGAGACAAGCAGAAAGTGCTTGGAGGAAATGTTAGAGACGGGTGAATGAGCCAAGGAGAAATCGCTTGGAGGAAATGCGAGAGAAGGGTGAATGAGCCAAGCAGAAAGCGCTTGGAGGAAAGGCGTTAGAAGTCTGAATGAACCAAACAGAAAGCGCTATGGAAATGTTAGAGACGGGTGAATGAGCCAAGCAGAAAGCGCTTAGAGGAAATGCGAGAGAAGGGTGAATGATCCGAGCAGAAAGCTCTTGGAGGAAATGCGAGAGACGGGTGAATGAGCCAAGTAGAAAGCGGTTAGAGAAAATTCGAGAGAAGTCTGAATGAACCAAGCAGAAAGCGTTTGGAGGAAATGTTAGAGACGGGTGAATGAGCCAAGCAGAAAGCGCTTGGAGGAAATGCGAGAGACGGGTGAACGACCCAAGTAGAAAGCGGTTAGAGAAAATTCGAGAGAAGGCTGAATGAGCCAAGCAGAAAGCACTTGGAGGAAATGCGAGAGAAGGGTGAATGAGAAAGGCAGGAAGCGCTTGGAGGAAATGCGAGAGAAGGCTGAATGAGACAAGCAGAAAGCGGTTAGAGAAAATTTGAGAGAAGGCTGAATGAGCCAAGCAGAAAGCGTTTGGAGGAAATGTGAGAGAAGGGTGAATGAGCCAAGCAGAAAGCGCTTGGAGGAAATGCGAGAGACGGGTGAACGACCCAAGCAGAAAGCGGTTACAGAAAATTCGAGAGAAGGCTGAATGAGCCAAGCAGAAAGCACTTGGAGGAAATGTGAGAGAAGGGTGAATGAGCCAAGCAGAAAGCGCTTGGAGGAAAGGCGTTAGAAGTCTGAATGAACCAAACAGAAAGCGCTATGGAAATGTTAGAGACGGGTGAATAAGCCAAGCAGAAACCGCTTAGAGGAAATGCGAGAGAAGGGTGAATGATCTGAGCAGAAAGCTCTTGGAGGAAATGCGAGAGACGGGTGAATGAGCCAAGTAGAAAGCGGTTAGAGAAAATTCGAGAGAGGTCTGAATGAGCCAAGCAGAAAGCGCTTGGAGGAAATGTGAGAGAAGGGTGAATGAGCGAAGCAGAAAGCGCTTGGAGGAAATGCGAGAGACGGGTGAACGACCCAAGTAGAAAGCGGTTAGAGCAAATTCGAGAGAAGGCTGAATGAGCCAAGCAGAAAGCGCTTGGAGGAAATGTGAGAGAAGGGTGAATGAGCCAAGCAGAAAGCGCTTAGGGGAAATGCGAGAGATGTGTGAATGAGCCAAGCAGAAAGCGCTTGGAAGAAATACAAGAGACCAATGAATGAGGAAAGCAAAAATTGCTTTAGTGAAATGCGAAGAGAAGGCTGAATGAGACAAGCAGAAAGTGCTTGGAGGAAATGTTAGAGACGGGTGAATGAGCCAAGGAGAAATCGCTTGGAGGAAATGCGAGAGAAGGGTGAATGAGCCAAGCAGAAAGCGCTTGGAGGAAAGGCGTTAGAAGTCTGAATGAACCAAACAGAAAGCGCTATGGAAATGTTAGAGACGGGTGAATGAGCCAAGCAGAAAGCGCTTAGAGGAAATGCGAGAGAAGGGTGAATGATCCGAGCAGAAAGCTCTTGGAGGAAATGCGAGAGACGGGTGAATGAGCCAAGTAGAAAGCGGTTAGAGAAAATTCGAGAGAAGTCTGAATGAACCAAGCAGAAAGCGTTTGGAGGAAATGTTAGAGACGGGTGAATGAGCCAAGCAGAAAGTGCTTGGAGGAAATGTTAGAGACGGGTGAATGAGCCAAGGAGAAATCGCTTGGAGGAAATGCGAGAGACGGGTGAACGACCCAAGCAGAAAGCGGTTAGAAAAAATTCGAGAGAAGGCTGAATGAGCCAAGCAGGAAGCGCTTGGAGGAAATGTGAGAGAAGGGTGAATGATCCGAGCAGAAAGCTCTTGGAGGAAATGCGAGAGACGGGTGAATGAGCCAAGCATAAAGCGGTTAGAGAAAATTCGAGAGAAGTCTGAATGAACCAAGCAGAAAGCGCTTGGAGGAAATGTTAGAGACGGGTGAATGAGCCAAGCTGAAAGCGCTTGGAGGAAATGCGATAGAAGGGTGAATGAGAAAAGCAGGAAGCGCTTGGAGGAAATGCGAGAGAAGGCTGAATGAGACAAGCAGAAAGCGGTTAGAGAAAATTCGAGAGAAGGCTGAATGAGCCAAGCAGAAAGCACTTGGAGGAAATGCGAGAGAAGGGTGAATGAGAAAAGCAGGAAGCGCTTGGAGGAAATGCGAGAGAAGGCTGAATGAGACAAGCAGAAAGCGTTTGGAGGAAATGCGAGAGATGGGTGAATGAGCCATGCAGAAAGCGCTTGGAGGAAATGTGAGAGAAGGGTGAATGAGCCAAGCAGAAAGCGCTTGGAGGAAATGCGAGAGACGGGTGAACGACCCAAGCAGAAAGCGGTTACAGAAAATTCGAGAGAAGGCTGAATGAGCCAAGCACAAAGCGCTTGGAGGAAATGTGAGAGAAGGGTGAATGAGCCAAGCAGAAAGCGCTTGGAGGAAAGGCGTTAGAAGTCTGAATGAACCAAACAGAAAGCGCTATGGAAATGTTAGAGACAGGTGAATGAGCCAAGCAGAAAGCGCTTAGAGGAAATGCGAGAGAATGGTAAATGATCCGAGCAGAAAGCTCTTGGAGGAAATGCGAGAGACGGGTGAATGAGCCAAGTAGAAAGCGGTTAGAGAAAATTCGAGAGAAGTCTGAATGAACCAAGAAGAAAGCGTTTGGAGTAAATGTTAGAGACGGGTGAATGAGCCAAGCAGAAAGTGCTTGGAGGAAATGCGAGAGACGGGTGAACAACCCAAGCAGAAAGTGGTTAGAGAAAAATCGAGAGAAGGCTGAATGAGCCAAGTAGAAAGCGCTTGGAGGAAATGTGAGAGAAGGGTGAATGAGCCAAGCAGAAAGCGCTTGGAGGAAATGCGAGAGACGGGTGAACGACCCAAGTAGAAAGCGGTTAGAGAAAATTCGAGAGAAGGCTGAATGAGCCAAGCAGAAAGCGCTTGGAGGAAATGTGAGAGAAGGGTGAATGATCCGAGCAGAAAGCTCTTGGAGGAAATGCGAGAGACGGGTGAATGACCCAAGCAGAAAGCGGTTAGAGAAAATTTGAGAGAAGTCTGAATGAACCAAGCAGAAAGCGCTTGGAGGAAATGTTAGAGACGGGTGAATGAGCCAAGCTGAAAGCGCTTGGAGGAAATGCGATAGAAGGGTGAATGAGAAAAGCAGGAAGCGCTTGGAGGAAATGTTAGAGACGGGTGAATGAGCCAAGCTGAAAGCGCTTGGAGGAAATGCGATAGAAGGGTGAATGAGAAAAGCAGGAAGCGCTTGGAGGAAATGCGAGAAGGCTGAATGAGACAAGCAGAAAGCGGTTAGAGAAAACTCGAGAGAAGGCTGAATGAGCCAAGCAGAAAGCACTTGGAGGAAATGCGAGAGAAGGGTGAATGAGAAAAGCAGGAAGCGCTTGGAGGAAATTCGAGAGACGGGTGAACGACCCAAGCAGAAAGCGGTTACAGAAAATTCGAGAGAAGGCTGAATGAGCCAAGCAGAAAGCGCTTGGAGGAAATGTGAGAGAAGGGTGAATGAGCCAAGCAGAAAGCGCTTGGAGGAAAGGCGTTAGAAGTCTGAATGAACCAAACAGAAAGCGCTATGGAAATGTTAGAGACGGGTGAATGAGCCAAGCAGAAAGCGCTTAGAGGAAATGCGAGAGAAGGGTGAATGATCCGAGCAGAAATCTCTTGGAGGAAATGCGAGAGACGGGTGAATGAGCCAAGTAGAAAGCGGTTAGAGAAAATTCGAGAGAAGTCTGAATGAACCAAGCAGAAAGCGTTTGGAGGAAATGTTAGAGACGGGTCAATGAGCCAAGCAGAAAGTGCTTGGAGGAAATGCGAGAGACGGGTGAACGACCCAAGCAGAAAGCGGTTAGAGAAAATTCGAGAGAAGGCTGAATGAGCCAAGCAGAAAGCGCTTGGAGGAAATGTGAGAGAAGGGTGAATGATCCGAGCAGAAAGCTCTTGGAGGAAATGCGAGAGACGGGTGAATGACCCAAGCAGAAAGCGGTTAGAGAAAATTCGAGAGACGTCTGAATGAACCAAGCAGAAAGTGCTTGGAGGAAATGTTAGAGACGGGTGAATGAGCCAAGGAGAAATCGCTTGGAGGAAATGCGAGAGACGGGTGAACGACCCAAGCAGAAAGCGGTTAGAAAAAATTCGAGAGAAGGCTGAATGAGCCAAGCAGAAAGCGCTTGGAGGAAATGTGAGAGAAGGGTGAATGATCCGAGCAGAAAGCTCTTGGAGGAAATGCGAGAGACGGGTGAATGAGCCAAGCAGAAAGCGGTTAGAGAAAATTCGAGAGAAGTCTGAATGAACCAAGCAGAAAGCGCTTGGAGGAAATGTTAGAGACGGGTGAATGAGCCAAGCTGAAAGCGCTTTGAGGAAATGCGATAGAAGGGTGAATGAGAAAAGAAGGAAGCGCTTGGAGGAAATGCGAGAGAAGGCTGAATGAGACATGCAGAAAGCGGTTAGAGAAAATTCAAGAGAAGTCTGAATGAGCCAAGCAGAAAGCACTTGGAGGAAATGCGAGAGAAGGGTGAATGAGAAAAGCAGGAAGCGCTTGGAGGAAATGCGAGAGAAGGCTGAATGAGACAAGCAGAAAGCGGTTAGAGAAAATTCGAGAGAAGGCTGAATGAGCCAAGCAGAAAGCGTTTGGAGGAAATGCGAGAGATGGGTGAATGAGCCATGCAGAAAGCGCTTGGAGGAAATGTGAGAGAAGGGTGAATGAGCCAAGCAGAAAGCGGTTAGAGAAAATTCAAGAGAAGACTGAATAAACCAAGCAGAAAGCGCTTGGAGGAAATGCGAGAGACGGGTGAACGACCCAAGCAGAAAGCACTGAGAGGAAATGTGAGAGAAGGCTGAATGAGCCAAGCAGAAAGCGCTTGGAGGAAATGCGAGAGAAGGGTGAATGAGAAAAGCAGGAAGCGCTTGGAGGAAATGCGAGAGAAGGCTGAATGAGACAAGCAGAAAGCGTTTGGAGGAAATGCGAGAGATGGGTGAATGAGCCATGCAGAAAGCGCTTGGAGGAAATGTGAGAGAAGGGTGAATGAGCCAAGCAGAAAGCGCTTGGAGGAAATGCGAGAGACGGGTGAACGACCCAAGCAGAAAGCGGTTACAGAAAATTCGAGAGAAGGCTGAATGAGCCAAGCACAAAGCGCTTGGAGGAAATGTGAGAGAAGGGTGAATGAGCCAAGCAGAAAGCGCTTGGAGGAAAGGCGTTAGAAGTCTGAATGAACCAAACAGAAAGCGCTATGGAAATGTTAGAGACAGGTGAATGAGCCAAGCAGAAAGCGCTTAGAGGAAATGCGAGAGAATGGTAAATGATCCGAGCAGAAAGCTCTTGGAGGAAATGCGAGAGACGGGTGAATGAGCCAAGTAGAAAGCGGTTAGAGAAAATTCGAGAGAAGTCTGAATGAACCAAGAAGAAAGCGTTTGGAGTAAATGTTAGAGACGGGTGAATGAGCCAAGCAGAAAGTGCTTGGAGGAAATGCGAGAGACGGGTGAACAACCCAAGCAGAAAGCGGTTAGAGAAAAATCGAGAGAAGGCTGAATGAGCCAAGTAGAAAGCGCTTGGAGGAAATGTGAGAGAAGGGTGAATGAGCCAAGCAGAAAGCGCTTGGAGGAAATGCGAGAGACGGGTGAACGACCCAAGTAGAAAGCGGTTAGAGAAAATTCGAGAGAAGGCTGAATGAGCCAAGCAGAAAGCGCTTGGAGGAAATGTGAGAGAAGGGTGAATGATCCGAGCAGAAAGCTCTTGGAGGAAATGCGAGAGACGGGTGAATGACCCAAGCAGAAAGCGGTTAGAGAAAATTTGAGAGAAGTCTGAATGAACCAAGCAGAAAGCGCTTGGAGGAAATGTTAGAGACGGGTGAATGAGCCAAGCTGAAAGCGCTTGGAGGAAATGCGATAGAAGGGTGAATGAGAAAAGCAGGAAGCGCTTGGAGGAAATGTTAGAGACGGGTGAATGAGCCAAGCTGAAAGCGCTTGGAGGAAATGCGATAGAAGGGTGAATGAGAAAAGCAGGAAGCGCTTGGAGGAAATGCGAGAAGGCTGAATGAGACAAGCAGAAAGCGGTTAGAGAAAACTCGAGAGAAGGCTGAATGAGCCAAGCAGAAAGCACTTGGAGGAAATGCGAGAGAAGGGTGAATGAGAAAAGCAGGAAGCGCTTGGAGGAAATTCGAGAGACGGGTGAACGACCCAAGCAGAAAGCGGTTACAGAAAATTCGAGAGAAGGCTGAATGAGCCAAGCAGAAAGCGCTTGGAGGAAATGTGAGAGAAGGGTGAATGAGCCAAGCAGAAAGCGCTTGGAGGAAAGGCGTTAGAAGTCTGAATGAACCAAACAGAAAGCGCTATGGAAATGTTAGAGACGGGTGAATGAGCCAAGCAGAAAGCGCTTAGAGGAAATGCGAGAGAAGGGTGAATGATCCGAGCAGAAATCTCTTGGAGGAAATGCGAGAGACGGGTGAATGAGCCAAGTAGAAAGCGGTTAGAGAAAATTCGAGAGAAGTCTGAATGAACCAAGCAGAAAGCGTTTGGAGGAAATGTTAGAGACGGGTCAATGAGCCAAGCAGAAAGTGCTTGGAGGAAATGCGAGAGACGGGTGAACGACCCAAGCAGAAAGCGGTTAGAGAAAATTCGAGAGAAGGCTGAATGAGCCAAGCAGAAAGCGCTTGGAGGAAATGTGAGAGAAGGGTGAATGATCCGAGCAGAAAGCTCTTGGAGGAAATGCGAGAGACGGGTGAATGACCGAAGCAGAAAGCGGTTAGAGAAAATTCGAGAGACGTCTGAATGAACCAAGCAGAAAGTGCTTGGAGGAAATGTTAGAGACGGGTGAATGAGCCAAGGAGAAATCGCTTGGAGGAAATGCGAGAGACGGGTGAACGACCCAAGCAGAAAGCGGTTAGAAAAAATTCGAGAGAAGGCTGAATGAGCCAAGCAGAAAGCGCTTGGAGGAAATGTGAGAGAAGGGTGAATGATCCGAGCAGAAAGCTCTTGGAGGAAATGCGAGAGACGGGTGAATGAGCCAAGCAGAAAGCGGTTAGAGAAAATTCGAGAGAAGTCTGAATGAACCAAGCAGAAAGCGCTTGGAGGAAATGTTAGAGACGGGTGAATGAGCCAAGCTGAAAGCGCTTTGAGGAAATGCGATAGAAGGGTGAATGAGAAAAGAAGGAAGCGCTTGGAGGAAATGCGAGAGAAGGCTGAATGAGACATGCAGAAAGCGGTTAGAGAAAATTCAAGAGAAGTCTGAATGAGCCAAGCAGAAAGCACTTGGAGGAAATGCGAGAGAAGGGTGAATGAGAAAAGCAGGAAGCGCTTGGAGGAAATGCGAGAGAAGGCTGAATGAGACAAGCAGAAAGCGGTTAGAGAAAATTCGAGAGAAGGCTGAATGAGCCAAGCAGAAAGCGTTTGGAGGAAATGCGAGAGATGGGTGAATGAGCCATGCAGAAAGCGCTTGGAGGAAATGTGAGAGAAGGGTGAATGAGCCAAGCAGAAAGCGGTTAGAGAAAATTCAAGAGAAGACTGAATAAACCAAGCAGAAAGCGCTTGGAGGAAATGCGAGAGACGGGTGAACGACCCAAGCAGAAAGCACTGAGAGGAAATGTGAGAGAAGGCTGAATAAGCCAAGCAGAAAGCGCTTGGAGGAAATGCGAGAGACGGGTGAACGACCCACGCAGAAAGCGGTTAGAGAAAATTCGAGAGAAGGCTGAATGAGGCAAGAAGAAAACGCTTGGAGGAAATGTGAGAGAAGTCTGAATGAACCAAGCAGAAAGCGCTATGGAAATGTGAGAGACGGGTGAATGAGCCAAGCAGAAAGCACTGAGAGGAAATGTGAGAGAAGGTTGAATGAGCCTAGCAGAAAGCGCTTGGAGGAAATGCGAGAGACGGGTGAACGACCCACGCAGAAAGCGGTTAGAGAAAATTCGAGAGAAGGCTGAATGAGCCAAGAAGAAAACGCTTGGAGGAAATGTGAGAGAAGGGTGAATGAGCCAAGCAGAAAGTGCTTGGAGGAAATGCGAGAGAAGGGTGAATGAGCCAAGCAGAAAGCACTTAGAGGAAATGTGAGAGAAGGTTGAATGAGCCTAGCAGAAAGTGCTTGGAGGAAATGCGAGAGATGTGTGAATGAGCCAAGCAGAAAGCGCTTGGAAGAAATACAAGAGACCGATGAATGAGGAAATCAAAAATTGCTTTAGGGAAATGCGAAGAGAAGGCTGAATGAGACAAGCAGAAAGCACTTGGAGGAAATGCGAGAGAAGGGTGAATGATCCGAGCAGAAAGCGCTTGGAGGAAATGCGAGAGACGGGTGAATGAGCCAAGTAGAAAGCGGTTAGAGAAAATTCGAGAGACGTCTGAATGAACCAAGCAGAAAGTGCTTGGAGGAAATGTTTGAGATGGGTGAATGAGCCAAGGAGAAATCGCTTGGAGGAAATGCGAGAGACGGGTGAACGACCCAAGCAGAAAGCGGTTAGAAAAAATTCGAGAGAAGGCTGAATGAGCCAAGCAGAAAGCGCTTGGAGGAAATGTGAGAGAAGGGTGAATGATCCGAGCAGAAAGCTCTTGGAGGAAATGCGAGAGACGGGTGAATGAGCCAAGCAGAAAGTGGTTAGAGAAAATTCGAGAGAAGTCTGAATGAACCAAGCAGAAAGCACTTGGAGGAAATGCGAGAGAAGGGTGAATGAGAAAAGCAGGAAGCACTTGGAGGAAATGCGAGAGAAGGCTGAATGAGACAAGCAGAAAGCGGTTAGAGTAAATTCGAGAGAAGGCTGAATGAGCCAAGCAGAAAGCGTTTGGAGGAAATGCGAGAGATGGGTGAATGAGCCATGCAGAAAGCGCTTGGAGGAAATGTGAGAGAAGGGTGAATGAGCCAAGCAGAAAGCGGTTAGAGAAAATTCAAGAGAAGACTGAATAAACCAAGCAGAAAGCGCTTGGAGGAAATGCGAGAGACGGGTGAACGACCCAAGCAGAAAGCGGTTAGAGAAAAATCGAGAGGAGGCTGAATGAGCCAAGCAGAAAGCGCTTGGAGGAAATGTGAGAGAAGGGTGAATGAGCCAAGCAGAAAGCGCTTGGAAGAAATGCGAGAGACGGGTGAACGACCCAAGTAGAAAGCGGTTAGAGAAAATTCGAGAGAAGGCTGAATGAGCCAAGCAGAAAGCGCTTGGAGGAAATGTGAGAGAAGGGTGAATGAGCCAAGCAGAAAGCGCTTGGAGGAAATGCGAGAGATGTGTGAATGAGCCAAGCAGAAAGCGCTTGGAAGAAATACAAGAGACCGATGAATGAGGAAAGCAAAAATTGCTTTAGGGAAATGCGAAGAGAAGGCTGAATGAGCCAAGCAGAAAGCGTTTGGAGGAAATGTGAGAGAAGGGTGAATGAGCCAAGCAGAAAGTTCTTGGAGGAAATGCGAGAGAAGGGTGAATGAGCCAAGCAGAAAGCACTTAGAGGAAATGTGAGAGAAGGTTGAATGAGCCTAGCAGAAAGTGCTTGGAGGAAATTCGAGAGAAGGCTGAATGAGCCAAGCAGAAAACGCTTGGAGGAAATGTGAGAGAAGGGTGAATGAGCCAAGCAGAAAGCGCTTGGAGGAAATGCGAGAGAAGGGTGAATGAGCCAAGCAGAAAGCGCTTGGAAGAAATACAAGAGACGGATGAATGAGGAAAGCAAAAACTGCTTTAGGGAAATGCGAAGAGAAGGCTGAATGAGACAAGCAGAAAGCACTTGGAGGAAATGCGAGAGAAGGGTGAATGATCCGAGCAGAAAGCGCTTGGAGGAAATGCGAGAGAGGGGTGAATGAGCCAAGTAGAAAGCGGTTAGAGAAAATTCGAGAGAAGGCTGAATGAGCCAAGCAGAAAGCGTTTGGAGGAAATGTGAGAGAAGGGTGAATGATCCGAGCAGAAAGCTCTTGGAGGAAATGCGAGAGACGGGTGAATGAGCCAAGCAGAAAGCGGTTAGAGAAAATTCGAGAGAAGTCTGAATGAACCAAGCAGAAAGCGCTTGGAGGAAATGTTAGAGACGGGTGAATGAGACAAGCAGAAAGCGGTTAGAGAAAATTCGAGAGAAGGCTGAATGAGCCAAGCAGAAAGCACTTGGAGGAAATGCGAGAGAAGGGTGAATGAGAAAAGCAGGAAGCGCTTGGAGGAAATGCGAGAGAAGGCTGAATGAGACAAGCAGAAAGCGGTTAGAGAAAATTCGAGAGAAGGCTGAATGAGCCAAGCAGAAAGCGTTTGGAGGAAATGCGAGAGATGGGTGAATGAGCCATGCAGAAAGCGCTTGGAGGAAATGTGAGAGAAGGGTGAATGAGCCAAGCAGAAAGCGGTTAGAGAAAATTCAAGAGAAGACTGAATAAACCAAGCAGAAAGCGCTTGGAGGAAATGCGAGAGACGGGTGAACGACCCAAGCAGAAAGCGGTTAGAGAAAAATCGAGAGAAGGCTGAATGAGCCAAGCAGAAAGCGGTTGGAGGAAATGTGAGAGAAGGTTGAATGAGCCAAGCAGAAAGCGCTTGGAGGAAATGCGAGAGACGGGTGAACGACCCAAGTAGAAAGCGGTTAGAGAAAATTCAAGAGAAGGCTGAATGAGCCAAGCAGAAAGCGCTTGGAGGAAATGTGAGAGAAGGGTGAATGAGCCAAGCAGAAAGCGCTTGGAGGAAATGCGAGAGATGTGTGAATGAGCCAAGCAGAAAGCGCTTGGAAGAAATACAAGAGACCGATGAATGAGGAAAGCAAAAATTGCTTTAGGGAAATGCGAAGAGAAGGCTGAATGAGCCAAGCAGAAAGCGTTTGGAGGAAATGCGAGAGATGGGTGAATGAGCCATGCAGAAAGCGCTTGGAGGAAATGCGAGAGACGGGTGAACGACCCACGCAGAAAGCGGTTAGAGAAAATTCGAGAGGAGGCTGAATGAGCCAAGCAGAAAGCGCTTGGAGGAAATGTGAGAGAAGGGTGAATGAGCCAAGCAGAAAGCGCTTGGAAGAAATGCGAGAGACGGGTGAACGACCCAAGTAGAAAGCGGTTAGAGAAAATTCGAGAGAAGGCTGAATGAGCCAAGCAGAAAGCGCTTGGAGGAAATGTGAGAGAAGGGTGAATGAGCCAAGCAGAAAGCGCTTGGAGGAAATGCGAGAGATGTGTGAATGAGCCAAGCAGAAAGCGCTTGGAAGAAATACAAGAGACCGATGAATGAGGAAAGCAAAAATTGCTTTAGGGAAATGCGAAGAGAAGGCTGAATGAGCCAAGCAGAAAGCGTTTGGAGGAAATGTGAGAGAAGGCTGAATGAGCCAAGCAGAAAGTTCTTGGAGGAAATGCGAGAGAAGGGTGAATGAGCCAAGCAGAAAGCACTTAGAGGAAATGTGAGAGAAGGTTGAATGAGCCTAGCAGAAAGTGCTTGGAGGAAATTCGAGAGAAGGCTGAATGAGCCAAGCAGAAAACGCTTGGAGGAAATGTGAGAGAAGGGTGAATGAGCCAAGCAGAAAGTGCTTGGAGGAAATGCGAGAGAAGGGTGAATGAGCCAAGCAGAAAGCACTTAGAGGAAATGTGAGAGAAGGTTGAATGAGCCTAGCAGAAAGTGCTTGGAGGAAATGCGAGAGATGTGTGAATGAGCCAAGCAGAAAGCGCTTGGAAGAAATACAAGAGACCGATGAATGAGGAAATCAAAAATTGCTTTAGGGAAATGCGAAGAGAAGGCTGAATGAGACAAGCAGAAAGCACTTGGAGGAAATGCGAGAGAAGGGTGAATGATCCGAGCAGAAAGCGCTTGGAGGAAATGCGAGAGACGGGTGAATGAGCCAAGTAGAAAGCGGTTAGAGAAAATTCGAGAGACGTCTGAATGAACCAAGCAGAAAGTGCTTGGAGGAAATGTTTGAGATGGGTGAATGAGCCAAGGAGAAATCGCTTGGAGGAAATGCGAGAGACGGGTGAACGACCCAAGCAGAAAGCGGTTAGAAAAAATTCGAGAGAAGGCTGAATGAGCCAAGCAGAAAGCGCTTGGAGGAAATGTGAGAGAAGGGTGAATGATCCGAGCAGAAAGCTCTTGGAGGAAATGCGAGAGACGGGTGAATGAGCCAAGCAGAAAGTGGTTAGAGAAAATTCGAGAGAAGTCTGAATGAACCAAGCAGAAAGCACTTGGAGGAAATGCGAGAGAAGGGTGAATGAGAAAAGCAGGAAGCACTTGGAGGAAATGCGAGAGAAGGCTGAATGAGACAAGCAGAAAGCGGTTAGAGTAAATTCGAGAGAAGGCTGAATGAGCCAAGCAGAAAGCGTTTGGAGGAAATGCGAGAGATGGGTGAATGAGCCATGCAGAAAGCGCTTGGAGGAAATGTGAGAGAAGGGTGAATGAGCCAAGCAGAAAGCGGTTAGAGAAAATTCAAGAGAAGACTGAATAAACCAAGCAGAAAGCGCTTGGAGGAAATGCGAGAGACGGGTGAACGACCCAAGCAGAAAGCGGTTAGAGAAAAATCGAGAGGAGGCTGAATGAGCCAAGCAGAAAGCGCTTGGAGGAAATGTGAGAGAAGGGTGAATGAGCCAAGCAGAAAGCGCTTGGAAGAAATGCGAGAGACGGGTGAACGACCCAAGTAGAAAGCGGTTAGAGAAAATTCGAGAGAAGGCTGAATGAGCCAAGCAGAAAGCGCTTGGAGGAAATGTGAGAGAAGGGTGAATGAGCCAAGCAGAAAGCGCTTGGAGGAAATGCGAGAGATGTGTGAATGAGCCAAGCAGAAAGCGCTTGGAAGAAATACAAGAGACCGATGAATGAGGAAAGCAAAAATTGCTTTAGGGAAATGCGAAGAGAAGGCTGAATGAGCCAAGCAGAAAGCGTTTGGAGGAAATGTGAGAGAAGGGTGAATGAGCCAAGCAGAAAGTTCTTGGAGGAAATGCGAGAGAAGGGTGAATGAGCCAAGCAGAAAGCACTTAGAGGAAATGTGAGAGAAGGTTGAATGAGCCTAGCAGAAAGTGCTTGGAGGAAATTCGAGAGAAGGCTGAATGAGCCAAGCAGAAAACGCTTGGAGGAAATGTGAGAGAAGGGTGAATGAGCCAAGCAGAAAGCGCTTGGAGGAAATGCGAGAGAAGGGTGAATGAGCCAAGCAGAAAGCGCTTGGAAGAAATACAAGAGACGGATGAATGAGGAAAGCAAAAACTGCTTTAGGGAAATGCGAAGAGAAGGCTGAATGAGACAAGCAGAAAGCACTTGGAGGAAATGCGAGAGAAGGGTGAATGATCCGAGCAGAAAGCGCTTGGAGGAAATGCGAGAGAGGGGTGAATGAGCCAAGTAGAAAGCGGTTAGAGAAAATTCGAGAGAAGGCTGAATGAGCCAAGCAGAAAGGGTTTGGAGGAAATGTGAGAGAAGGGTGAATGATCCGAGCAGAAAGCTCTTGGAGGAAATGCGAGAGACGGGTGAATGAGCCAAGCAGAAAGCGGTTAGAGAAAATTCGAGAGAAGTCTGAATGAACCAAGCAGAAAGCGCTTGGAGGAAATGTTAGAGACGGGTGAATGAGACAAGCAGAAAGCGGTTAGAGAAAATTCGAGAGAAGGCTGAATGAGCCAAGCAGAAAGCACTTGGAGGAAATGCGAGAGAAGGGTGAATGAGAAAAGCAGGAAGCGCTTGGAGGAAATGCGAGAGAAGGCTGAATGAGACAAGCAGAAAGCGGTTAGAGAAAATTCGAGAGAAGGCTGAATGAGCCAAGCAGAAAGCGTTTGGAGGAAATGCGAGAGATGGGTGAATGAGCCATGCAGAAAGCGCTTGGAGGAAATGTGAGAGAAGGGTGAATGAGCCAAGCAGAAAGCGGTTAGAGAAAATTCAAGAGAAGACTGAATAAACCAAGCAGAAAGCGCTTGGAGGAAATGCGAGAGACGGGTGAACGACCCAAGCAGAAAGCGGTTAGAGAAAAATCGAGAGAAGGCTGAATGAGCCAAGCAGAAAGCGGTTGGAGGAAATGTGAGAGAAGGTTGAATGAGCCAAGCAGAAAGCGCTTGGAGGAAATGCGAGAGACGGGTGAACGACCCAAGTAGAAAGCGGTTAGAGAAAATTCAAGAGAAGGCTGAATGAGCCAAGCAGAAAGCGCTTGGAGGAAATGTGAGAGAAGGGTGAATGAGCCAAGCAGAAAGCGCTTGGAGGAAATGCGAGAGATGTGTGAATGAGCCAAGCAGAAAGCGCTTGGAAGAAATACAAGAGACCGATGAATGAGGAAAGCAAAAATTGCTTTAGGGAAATGCGAAGAGAAGGCTGAATGAGCCAAGCAGAAAGCGTTTGGAGGAAATGCGAGAGATGGGTGAATGAGCCATGCAGAAAGCGCTTGGAGGAAATGCGAGAGACGGGTGAACGACCCACGCAGAAAGCGGTTAGAGAAAATTCGAGAGGAGGCTGAATGAGCCAAGCAGAAAGCGCTTGGAGGAAATGTGAGAGAAGGGTGAATGAGCCAAGCAGAAAGCGCTTGGAAGAAATGCGAGAGACGGGTGAACGACCCAAGTAGAAAGCGGTTAGAGAAAATTCGAGAGAAGGCTGAATGAGCCAAGCAGAAAGCGCTTGGAGGAAATGTGAGAGAAGGGTGAATGAGCCAAGCAGAAAGCGCTTGGAGGAAATGCGAGAGATGTGTGAATGAGCCAAGCAGAAAGCGCTTGGAAGAAATACAAGAGACCGATGAATGAGGAAAGCAAAAATTGCTTTAGGGAAATGCGAAGAGAAGGCTGAATGAGCCAAGCAGAAAGCGTTTGGAGGAAATGTGAGAGAAGGCTGAATGAGCCAAGCAGAAAGTTCTTGGAGGAAATGCGAGAGAAGGGTGAATGAGCCAAGCAGAAAGCACTTAGAGGAAATGTGAGAGAAGGTTGAATGAGCCTAGCAGAAAGTGCTTGGAGGAAATTCGAGAGAAGGCTGAATGAGCCAAGCAGAAAACGCTTGGAGGAAATGTGAGAGAAGGGTGAATGAGCCAAGCAGAAAGCGCTTGGAGGAAATGCGAGAGAAGGGTGAATGAGCCAAGCAGAAAGCGCTTGGAAGAAATACAAGAGACGGATGAATGAGGAAAGCAAAAATTGCTTTAGGGAAATGCGAAGAGAAGGCTGAATGAGACAAGCAGAAAGCACTTGGAGGAAATGCGAGAGAAGGGTGAATGATCCGAGCAGAAAGCGCTTGGAGGAAATGCGAGAGAGGGGTGAATGAGCCAAGTAGAAAGCGGTTAGAGAAAATTCGAGAGAAGGCTGAATGAGCCAAGCAGAAAGCGTTTGGAGGAAATGTGAGAGAAGGGTGAATGATCCGAGCAGAAAGCTCTTGGAGGAAATGCGAGAGACGGGTGAATGAGCCAAGCAGAAAGCGGTTAGAGAAAATTCGAGAGAAGTCTGAATGAACCAAGCAGAAAGCGCTTGGAGGAAATGTTAGAGACGGGTGAATGAGACAAGCAGAAAGCGGTTAGAGAAAATTCGAGAGAAGGCTGAATGAGCCAAGCAGAAAGCACTTGGAGGAAATGCGAGAGAAGGGTGAATGAGAAAAGCAGGAAGCGCTTGGAGGAAATGCGAGAGAAGGCTGAATGAGACAAGCAGAAAGCGGTTAGAGAAAATTCGAGAGAAGGCTGAATGAGCCAAGCAGAAAGCGTTTGGAGGAAATGCGAGAGATGGGTGAATGAGCCATGCAGAAAGCGCTTGGAGGAAATGTGAGAGAAGGGTGAATGAGCCAAGCAGAAAGCGGTTAGAGAAAATTCAAGAGAAGACTGAATAAACCAAGCAGAAAGCGCTTGGAGGAAATGCGAGAGACGGGTGAACGACCCAAGCAGAAAGCGGTTAGAGAAAAATCGAGAGAAGGCTGAATGAGCCAAGCAGAAAGCGGTTGGAGGAAATGTGAGAGAAGGTTGAATGAGCCAAGCAGAAAGCGCTTGGAGGAAATGCGAGAGATGTGTGAATGAGCCAAGCAGAAAGCGCTTGGAAGAAATACAAGAGACCGATGAATGAGGAAAGCAAAAATTGCTTTAGGGAAATGCGAAGAGAAGGCTGAATGAGC
This sequence comes from Crotalus helleri, assembly GCA_024509115.1. Taxonomy (NCBI): domain Eukaryota; kingdom Metazoa; phylum Chordata; class Lepidosauria; order Squamata; family Viperidae; genus Crotalus; species Crotalus helleri. The sequence goes on from JAKSXO010000008.1 coordinate 41,976,166, forward strand.
CAAGCAGAAAGCGTTTGGAGGAAATGCGAGAGATGGGTGAATGAGCCATGCAGAAAGCGCTTGGAGGAAATGCGAGAGACGGGTGAACGACCCACGCAGAAAGCGGTTAGAGAAAATTCGAGAGAAGGCTGAATGAGCCAAGCATAAAACGCTTGGAGGAAATGTGAGAGAAGGGTGAATGAGCCAAGCAGAAAGCGCTTGGAGGAAATGCGAGAGAAGGGTGAATGAGCCAAGCAGAAAGCACTTAGAGGAAATGTGAGAGAAGGTTGAATAAGCCTAGCAGAAAGTGCTTGGAGGAAATGCGAGAGATGTGTGAATGAGCCAAGCAGAAAGCGCTTGGAGGAAATGTGAGAGAAGGGTGAATGAGCCAAGCAGAAAGCGGTTAGAGAAAATTCAAGAGAAGACTGAATGAGCCAAGCAGAAAGCGCTTGGAGGAAATGATAGAGAAGGCTGAATGAGCCAAGGAGAAAGTGCTTGGAAGAAATACGAGAGACCGATGAATGAGGAAAGAAAAAATTGCTTTAGGGAAATGCGAAGAGAAGGCTGAATGAGCCAAGCAGAAAGCGTTTGGAGGAAATGCGAGAGATGGGTGAATGAGCCATGCAGAAAGCGCTTGGAGGAAATGCGAGAGACGGGTGAACGACCCACGCAGAAAGCGGTTAGAGAAAATTCGACAGAAGGCTGAATGAGCCAAGCAGAAAACGCTTGGAGGAAATGTGAGAGAAGGGTGAATGAGCCAAGCAGAAAGCGCTTGGAGGAAATGCGAGAGAAGGGTGAATGAGCCAAGCAGAAAGCACTTAGAGGAAATGTGAGAGAAGGTTGAATGAGCCTAGCAGAAAGTGCTTGGAGGAAATGCGAGAGATGTGTGAATGAGCCAAGCAGAAAGCGCTTGGAGGAAATTTGAGAGAAGGGTGAATGAGCCAAGCAGAAAGCGGTTAGAGAAAATTCAAGAGAAGACTGAATGAGCCAAGCAGAAAGCGCTTGGAGGAAATGATAGAGAAGGCTGAATGAGCCAAGGAGAAAGTGCTTGGAAGAAATACGAGAGACGGATGAATTTGGAAAGCAAAAAGTGCTTTAGGGAAATGCGAAGAGAAGGCTGAATGAGACAAGCAGAAAGCACTTGGAGAAAATGTAAGAGAAGGGTGAATGAGCCAAGCAGAAAGCGCTTGGAGGAAAGGCGTTGAAGTCTGAATGAACCAAGCAGAAAGCGCTATGGAAATGTTAGAGACGGGTGAATGAGCCAAGCAGAAAGCACTTAGAGGAAATGTGAGAGAAGAGTGAATGAGCCAAGCAGAAAGCGCTTGGAGGAAATGCGTTAGAAGTCTGAATGAACCAAGCAGAAAGCGCATGGAGGAAATGTTAGAAACGGGTGAATGAGCCAAGGAGAAAGCACTTGGAGGAAATGCGAGAGAAGGGTGAATGATCGGAGCACAAAGCGCTTGGAGGAAACGCCAGAGACGGGTGAACAACCCAAGCAGAAAGCGGTTAGAGAAAATTCGAGAGAAGGGTGAATGAGCCAAGCAGAAAGCGCTTGGAGGAAATGCGATAGAAGGGTGAATGATCGGAGCACAAAGCGCTTGGAGGAAACGCCAGAGACGGGTGAACGTCCCAAGCAGAAAGCGGTTAGAGAAAATTCGAGAGAAGGCTGAATGAGACAAGCAGAAAGCACTTGGAGGAAATGTGAGAGAATGTTGAATGAGCCAAGAAGAAAGCGCTTGGAGGAAATGCGAGAGAAGGGTGAATGAGCCAAGAAGAAAGCGGTTAGAGAAAATTCGAGAGAAGGCTGAATGAGCCAAGCAGAAAGCACTTAGAGGAAATGTGAGAGAAGGTTGAATGAGCCAAGCAGAAAGCGCTTGGAGGACATGCGAGAGATGTGTGAATGAGACAAGCAGAAAGCGGTTAGAGAAAATTCGAGAGAAGGCTGAATGAGCCAAGCAGAAAGCGTTTGGAGGAAATGCGAGAGATGGGTGAATGAGCCATGCAGAAATCGCTTGGAGGAAATGTGAGAGAAGGGTGAATGAGCCAAGCAGAAAGCGGTTAGAGAAAATTCAAGAGAAGACTGAATGAGCCAAGCAGAAAGCGCTTGGAGGAAATGATAGAGAAGGCTGAATGAGCCAAGGAGAAAGTGCTTGGAAGAAATACGAGAGACGGATGAATGAGGAAAGCAAAAAGTGCTTTAGGGAAATGCGAAGAGAAGGATGAATGAGACAAGCAGAAAGCACTTGGAGGAAAGGCGTTAGAAGTCTGAATGAACCAAACAGAAAGCGCTATGGAAATGTTAGAGACGGGGGAATGAGCCAAGCAGAAAGCGCTTGGAGGAAATGCGAGAGAAGGGTGAATGAGCCAAGTAGAAAGCGGTTAGAGAAAATTCGAGAGAAGTCTGAATGAACCAAGCAGAAAGCGTTTGGAGGAAATGTTAGTGACGGGTGAATGAGCCAAGTAGAAAGCGCTTGGAGGAAATGCGAGAGACGGGTGAACGACCCAAGCAGAAAGCAGTTAGAGAAAATTCGAGAGAAGGCTGAATGAGCCAAGCAGAAAGCGCTTGGAGGAAATGTGAGAGAAGGGTGAATGAGCCAAGCAGAAAGCGCTTGGAGGAAATGCGAGAGACGGGTGAACGACCCAAGCAGAAAGCGGTTACAGAAAATTCGAGAGAAGGCTGAATGAGCCAAGCAGAAAGCGCTTGGAGGAAAGGCGTTAGAAGTCTGAATGAACCAAACAGAAAGCGCTATGGAAATGTTAGAGACGGGTGAATGAGCCAAGGAGAAAGCGCTTAGAGGAAATGCGAGAGAAGGGTGAATGATCCGAGCAGAAAGCTCTTGGAGGAAATGCGAGAGACGGGTGAATGAGCCAAGTAGAAAGCGGTTAGAGAAAATTCGAGAGAAGTCTGAATGAACCAAGCAGAAAGCGTTTGGAGGAAATGTTAGAGACGGGTGAATGAGCCAAGCTGAAAGCGCTTGGAGGAAATGCGATAGAAGGGTGAATGAGAAAAGCAGGAAACGCTTGGAGGAAATGCGAGAGAAGGCTGAATGAGACAAGCAGAAAGCGGTTAGAGAAAATTCGAGAGAAGGCTGAATGAGCCAAGCAGAAGGCACTTGGAGGAAATGAGAGAGAAGGGTGAATGAGAAAAGCAGGAAGCGCTTGGAGGAAATGCGAGAGAAGGCTGAATGAGACAAGCAGAAAGCGGTTAGAGAAAATTCGAGAGAAGGCTGAATGAGCCAAGCAGAAAGCACTTAGAGGAAATGTGAGAGAAGGTTGAATGAGCCAAGCAGAAAGCGCTTGGAGGACATGCGAGAGATGTGTGAATGAGACAAGCAGAAAGCGGTTAGAGAAAATTCGAGAGAAGGCTGAATGAGCCAAGCAGAAAGCGTTTGGAGGAAATGCGAGAGATGGGTGAATGAGCCATGCAGAAATCGCTTGGAGGAAATGTGAGAGAAGGGTGAATGAGCCAAGCAGAAAGCGGTTAGAGAAAATTCAAGAGAAGACTGAATGAGCCAAGCAGAAAGCGCTTGGAGGAAATGATAGAGAAGGCTGAATGAGCCAAGGAGAAAGTGCTTGGAAGAAATACGAGAGACGGATGAATGAGGAAAGCAAAAAGTGCTTTAGGGAAATGCGAAGAGAAGGCTGAATGAGACAAGCAGAAAGCACTTGGAGGAAAGGCGTTAGAAGTCTGAATGAACCAAACAGAAAGCGCTATGGAAATGTTAGAGACGGGGGAATGAGCCAAGCAGAAAGCGCTTGGAGGAAATGCGAGAGAAGGGTGAATGAGCCAAGTAGAAAGCGGTTAGAGAAAATTCGAGAGAACTCTCAATGAACCAAGCAGAAAGCGTTTGGAGGAAATGTTAGTGACGGGTGAATGAGCCAAGCAGAAAGCGCTTGGAGGAAATGCGAGAGACGGGTGAACGACCCAAGCAGAAAGCAGTTAGAGAAAATTCGAGAGAAGGCTGAATGAGCCAAGCAGAAAGCGCTTGGAGGAAATGTGAGAGAAGGGTGAATGAGCCAAGCAGAAAGCGCTTGGAGGAAATGCGAGAGACGGGTGAACGACCCAAGCAGAAAGCGGTTACAGAAAATTCGAGAGAAGGCTGAATGAGCCAAGCAGAAAGCGCTTGGAGGAAATGTGAGAGAAGGGTGAATGAGCCAAGCAGAAAGCGCTTGGAGGAAAGGCGTTAGAAGTCTGAATGAACCAAACAGAAAGCGCTATGGAAATGTTAGAGACGGGTGAATGAGCCAAGCAGAAAGCGCTTAGAGGAAATGCGAGAGAAGGGTGAATGATCCGAGCAGAAAGCTCTTGGAGGAAATGCGAGAGACGGGTGAATGAGCCAAGTAGAAAGCGGTTAGAGAAAATTCGAGAGAAGTCTGAAAGAACCAAGCAGAAAGCGTTTGGAGGAAATGTTAGAGACGGGTGAATGAGCCAAGCAGAAAGTGCTTGGAGGAAATGCGAGAGACGGGTGAACGACCCAAGCAGAAAGCGGTTAGAGAAAAATCGAGAGAAGGCTGAATGAGCCAAGCAGAAAGCGCTTGGAGGAAATGTGAGAGAAGGGTGAATGAGCCAAGCAGAAAGCGCTTGGAGGAAATGCGAGAGACGGGTGAATGAGCCAAGCAGAAAGTGGTTAGAGAAAATTCGAGAGAAGTCTGAATGAACCAAGCAGAAAGCGCTTGGAGGAAATGTTAGAGACGGGTGAATGAGCCAAGCTGAAAGCGCTTGGAGGAAATGCGATAGAAGGGTGAATGAGAAAAGCAGGAAACGCTTGGAGGAAATGCGAGAGAAGGCTGAATGAGACAAGCAGAAAGCGGTTAGAGAAAATTCGAGAGAAGGCTGAATGAGCCAAGCAGAAAGCGTTTGGAGGAAATGCGAGAGATGGGTGAATGAGCCATGCAGAAAGCGCTTGGAGGAAATGTGAGAGAAGGGTGAATGAGCCAAGCAGAAAGCGGTTAGAGAAAATTCAAGAGAAGACTGAATAAACCAAGCAGAAAGAGCTTGGAGGAAATGTGAGAGAAGGGTGAATGAGCCAAGCAGAAAGCGCTTGGAGGAAATGCGAGAGACGGGTGAACGACACAAGCAGGAAGCGGTTACAGAAAATTCGAGAGAAGGCTGAATGAGCCAAGCAGAAAGCGCTTGGAGGAAATGTGAGAGAAGGGTGAATGAGCCAAGCAGAAAGCGCTTGGAGGAAAGGCGTTAGAAGTCTGAATGAATCAAACAGAAAGCGCTAGGGAAATGTTAGAGACGGGTGAATGAGCCAAGCAGAAAGCGCTTAGAGGAAATGCGAGAGAAGGGTGAATGATCCGAGCAGAAAGCTCTTGGAGGAAATGCGAGAGACGGGTGAATGAGCCAAGTAGAAAGCGGTTAGAGAAAATTCGAGAGAAGTCTGAATGAACCAAGCAGAAAGCGTTTGGAGGAAATGTTAGAGACGGGTGAATGAGCCAAGCAGAAAGTGCTTGGAGGAAATGCGAGAGGCGGGTGAACGACCCAAGGAGAAAGCGGTTAGAGAAAAATCAAGAGAAGGCTGAATGAGCCAAGCAGAAAGCGCCTGGAGGAAATGTGAGTGAAGGGTGAATGAGCCAAGCAGAAAGCGCTTGGAGGAAATGCGAGAGACGGGTGAACGACCCAAGTAGAAAGCGGTTAGAGAAAATTCGAGAGAAGGCTGAATGAGCCAAGGAGAAAGCGCTTGGAGGAAATGTGAGAGAAGGGTGAATGATCCGAGCTGAAAGCGCTTGGAGGAAATGCGATAGAAGGGTGAATGAGAAAAGCAGGAAGCGCTTGGAGGAAATGCGAGAAGGCTGAATGAGACAAGCAGAAAGCGGTTAGAGAAAATTCGAGAGAAGGCTGAATGAGCCAAGCAGAAAGCACTTGGAGGAAATGCGAGAGAAGGGTGAATGAGAAAGGCAGGAAGAGCTTGGAGGAAATGCGAGAGAAGGCTGAATGAGACAAGCAGAAAGCGGTTAGAGAAAATTTGAGAGAAGGCTGAGTGAGCCAAGCAGAAAGCGTTTGGAGGAAATGTGAGAGAAGGGTGAATGAGCCAAGCAGAAAGCGCTTGGAGGAAATGCGAGAGATGGGTGAACGACCCAAGCAGAAAGCGGTTACAGAAAATTCGAGAGAAGGCTGAATGAGCCAAGCAGAAAGCGCTTGGAGGAAATGTGAGAGAAGGGTGAATGAGCCAAGCAGAAAGCGCTTGGAGGAAAGGCGTTAGAAGTCTGAATGAACCAAACAGAAAGCGCTATGGAAATGTTAGAGACGGGTGAATGAGCCAAGCAGAAAGCGCTTAGAGGAAATGCGAGAGAAGGGTGAATGATCCGAGCAGAAAGCGCTTGGAGGAAATGCGTTAGAAGTCTGAATGAACCAAGCAGAAAGCGCATGGAGGAAATGTTAGAAACGGGTGAATGAGCCAAGGAGAAAGCACTTGGAGGAAATGCGAGAGAAGGGTGAATGATCGGAGCACAAAGCGCTTGGAGGAAACGCCAGAGACGGGTGAACGACCCAAGAAGAAAGCGGTTAGAGAAAATTCGAGAGAAGGGTGAATGAGCCAAGCAGAAAGCACTTGGAGGAAATGCGATAGAAGGGTGAATGATCGGAGCACAAAGCGCTTGGAGGAAACGCCAGAGACGGGTGAACGTCCCAAGCAGAAAGCGGTTAGAGGAAATTCGAGAGAAGGCTGAATGAGACAAGCAGAAAGCACTTGGAGGAAATGTGAGAGAAGGTTGAATGAGCCAAGAAGAAAGCGCTTGGAGGAAATGCGAGAGAAGGGTGAATGAGCCAAGAAGAAAGCGGTTAGAGAAAATTCGAGAGAAGGCTGAATGAGCCAAGCAGAAAGCACTTAGAGGAAATGTGAGAGAAGGTTGAATGAGCCAAGCAGAAAGCGCTTGGAGGACATGCGAGAGATGTGTGAATGAGACAAGCAGAAAGCGGTTAGAGAAAATTCGAGAGAAGGCTGAATGAGCCAAGCAGAAAGCGTTTGGAGGAAATGCGAGAGATCGGTGAATGAGCCATGCAGAAAGCGCTTGGAGGAAATGTGAGAGAAGGGTGAATGAGCCAAGCAGAAAGCGGTTAGAGAAAATTCAAGAGAAGACTGAATGAGCCAAGCAGAAAGCGCTTGGAGGAAATGATAGAGAAGGCTGAATGAGCCAAGGAGAAAGTGCTTGGAAGAAATACGAGAGACGGATGAATGAGGAAAGCAAAGAGTGCTTTAGGGAAATGCGAAGAGAAGGCTGAATGAGACAAGCAGAAAGCACTTGGAGGAAAGGCGTTAGAAGTCTGAATGAACCAAACAGAAAGCGCTATGGAAATGTTAGAGACGGGGGAATGATCCGAGCAGAAAGCTCTTGGAGGAAAGGCGAGAGACGGGTGAATGAGCCAAGTAGAAAGCAGTTAGAGAAAATTCGAGAGAAGTCTGAATGAACCAAGCAGAAAGCGTTTGGAGGAAATGTTAGAGACGGGTGAATGAGCCAAGCAGAAAGTGCTTGGAGGAAATGCGAGAGACGGGTGAACGACCCAAGCAGAAAGCGGTTAGAGAAAAATCGAGAGAAGGCTGAATGAGCCAAGCAGAAAGCGCTTGGAGGAAATGTGAGAGAAGGGTGAATGAGCCAAGCAGAAAGCGCTTGGAGGAAATGCGAGAGACGGGTGAACGACCCAAGTAGAAAGCGGTTAGAGAAAATTCGAGAGAAGGCTGAATGAGCCAAGCAGAAAGCGCTTGGAGGAAATGCGAGAGATGTGTGAATGAGCCAAGCAGAAAGCGCTTGGAAGAAATACAAGAGACCGATGAATGAGGAAAGCAAAAATTGCTTTAGGGAAATGCGAAGAGAAGGCTGAATGAGACAAGCAGAAAGCACTTGGAGGAAATGCGAGAGAAGGGTGAATGATCCGAGCAGAAAGCTCTTGGAGGAAATGCGAGAGACGGGTGAATGAGCCAAGCAGAAAGTGGTTAGAGAAAATTCGAGAGAAGTCTGAATGAACCAAGCAGAAAGCGCTTGGAGGAAATGTTAGAGACGGGTGAATGAGCCAAGCTGAAAGCGCTTGGAGGAAATGCGATAGAAGGGTGAATGAGAAAAGCAGGAAGCGCTTGGAGGAAATGCGAGAGAAGGCTGAATGAGACAAGCAGAAAGCGGTTAGAGAAAATTCGAGAGAAGGCTGAATGAGCCAAGCAGAAAGCGTTTGGAGGAAATGCGAGAGATGGGTGAATGAGCCATGCAGAAAGCGCTTGGAGGAAATGTGAGAGAAGGGTGAATGAGACAAGCAGAAAGCGGTTAGAGAAAATTCAAGAGAAGACTGAATAAACCAAGCAGAAAGCGGTTGGAGGAAATGTGAGAGAAGGGTGAATGAGCCAAGCAGAAAGCGCTTGGAGGAAATGCGAGAGACGGGTGAACGACCCAAGCAGAAAGCGGTTACAGAAAATTCGAGAGAAGGCTGAATGAGCCAAGCAGAAAGCGCTTGGAGGAAATGTGAGAGAAGGGAGAATGAGCCAAGCAGAAAGCGCTTGGAGTAAAGGCGTTAGAAGTCTGAATGAACCAAACAGAAAGCGCTATGGAAATGTTAGAGACGGGTGAATGAGCCAAGCAGAAAGCGCTTAGAGGAAATGCGAGAGAAGGGTGAACGACCCAAGTAGAAAGCGGTTAGAGAAAATTCGAGAGAAGGCTGAATGAGCCAAGGAGAAAGCGCTTGGAGGAAATGTGAGAGAAGGGTGAATGATCCGAGCAGAAAGCTCTTGGAGGAAATGCGAGAGACGGGTGAATGAGCCAAGCAGAAAGCGGTTAGAGAAAATTCGAGAGAAGTCTGAATGAACCAAGCAGAAAGCGCTTGGAGGAAATGTTAGAGACGGGTGAATGAGCCAAGCTGAAAGCGCTTGGAGGAAATGCGATAGAAGGGTGAATGAGAAAAGCAGGAAGCGCTTGGAGGAAATGCGAGAAGGCTGAATGAGACAAGCAGAAAGCGGTTAGAGAAAATTCGAGAGAAGGCTGAAGGAGCCAAGCAGAAAGCACTTGGAGGAAATGCGAGAGAAGTGTGAATGAGAAAGGCAGGAAGCACTTGGAGGAAATGCGAGAGAAGGCTGAATGAGACAAGCAGAAAGCGGTTAGAGAAAATTCGAGAGAAGTCTGAATGAACCAAGCAGAAAGCGCTTGGAGGAAATGTTAGAGACGGGTGAATGAGCCAAGCTGAAAGCGCTTGGAGGAAATGCGATAGAAGGGTGAATGAGAAAAGCAGGAAGCGCTTGGAGGAAATGCGAGAGAAGGCTGAATGAGACAAGCAGAAAGCGGTTAGAGAAAATTCGAGAGAAGGCTGAATGAGCCAAGCAGAAAGCGTTAGGAGGAAATGCGAGAGATGGGTGAATGAGCCATGCAGAAAGCGCTTGGAGGAAATGTGAGAGAAGGGTGAATGAGACAAGCAGAAAGCGGTTAGAGAAAATTCAAGAGAAGACTGAATAAACCAAGCAGAAAGCGCTTGGAGGAAATGTGAGAGAAGGGTGAATGAGCCAAGCAGAAAGCGCTTGGAGGAAATGCGAGAGACGGGTGAACGACCCAAGCAGAAAGCGGTTACAGAAAATTCGAGAGAAGGCTGAATGAGCCAAGCAGAAAGCGCTTGGAGGAAATGTGAGAGAAGGGAGAATGAGCCAAGCAGAAAGCGCTTGGAGGAAAGGCGTTAGAAGTCTGAATGAACCAAACAGAAAGCACTATGGAAATGTTAGAGACGGGTGAATGAGCCAAGCAGAAAGCGCTTAGAGGAAATGCGAGAGAAGGGTGAACGACCCAAGTAGAAAGCGGTTAGAGAAAATTCGAGAGAAGGCTGAATGAGCCAAGGAGAAAGCGCTTGGAGGAAATGCGATAGAAGGGTGAATGAGAAAAGCAGGAAGCGCTTGGAGGAAATGCGAGAAGGCTGAATGAGACAAGCAGAAAGCGGTTAGAGAAAATTCGAGAGAAGGCTGAAGGAGCCAAGCAGAAAGCACTTGGAGGAAATGCGAGAGAAGTGTGAATGAGAAAGGCAGGAAGCACTTGGAGGAAATGCGAGAGAAGGCTGAATGAGACAAGCAGAAAGCGGTTAGAGAAAATTTGAGAGAAGGCTGAATGAGCCAAGCAGAAAGCGTTTGGAGGAAATGTGAGAGAAGGGTGAATGAGCCAAGCAGAAAGCGCTTGGAGGAAATCCGAGAGACGGGTGAACGACCCAAGCAGAAAGCGGTTACAGAAAATTCGAGAGAAGGCTGAATGAGCCAAGCAGAAAGCGCTTGGAGGAAATGTGAGAGAAGGGTGAATGAGCCAAGCAGAAGGCTCTTGGAGGAAAGGCGTTAGAAGTCTGAATGAACCAAACAGAAAATGCTATGGAAATGTTAGAGACGGGTGAATGAGCCAAGCAGAAAGCGCTTAGAGGAAATGCGAGAGAAGGGTGAATGATCCGAGCAGAAAGCTCTTGGAGGAAATGCGAGAGACGGGTGAATGAGCCAAGTAGAAAGCGGTTAGAGAAAATTCGAGAGAAGTCTGAAAGAACCAAGCAGAAAGCATTTGGAGGAAATGTTAGAGACGGGTGAATGAGCCAAGCAGAAAGTGCTTGGAGGAAATGCGAGAGACGGGTGAGCGACCCAAGCAGAAAGCGGTTAGAGAAAAATCGAGAGAAGGCTGAATGAGCCAAGCAGAAAGCGCTTGGAGGAAATGTGAGAGAAGGGTGAATGAGCGAAGCAGAAAGCGCTTGGAGGAAATGCGAGAGACGGGTGAACGACCCAAGTAGAAAGCGGTTAGAGAAAATTCGAGAGAAGGCTGAATGAGCCAAGCAGAAAGCGCTTGGAGGAAATGTGAGAGAAGGGTGAATGAGCCAAGCAGAAAGCGCTTGGAGGAAATGCGAGAGATGTGTGAATGAGCCAAGCAGAAAGCGCTTGGAGGAAATGCGAGAGACGGGTGAATGAGCCAAGTAGAAAGCGGTTAGAGAAAATTCGAGAGACGTCTGAATGAACCAAGCAGAAAGTGCTTGGAGGAAAGGCGTTAGAAGTCTGAATGAATCAAACAGAAAGCTCTATGGAAATGTTAGAGACAGGTGAATGAGCCAAGCAGAAAGCGCTTAGAGGAAATGCGAGAGAAGGGTGAATGATCCGAGCAGAAAGCTCTTGGAGGAAATGCGAGAGACGGGTGAATGAGCCAAGTAGAAAGCGGTTAGAGAAAATTTGAGAGAAGTCTGAATGAACCAAGCAGAAAGCGTTTGGAGGAAATGTTAGAGACGGGTGAATGAGCCAAGCAAAAAGCGCTTGGAGGAAATGCGAGAGACGGGTGAACGACCCAAGTAGAAAGCGGTTAGAGAAAATTCGAGAGAAGGCTGAATGAGCCAAGCAGAAAGCACTTGGAGGAAATGCGAGAGAAGGGTGAATGAGAAAGGCAGGAAGCGATTGGAGGAAATGCGAGAGAAGGCTGAATGAGACAAGCAGAAAGCGGTTACAGAAAATTCGAGAGAAGGCTGAATGAGCCAAGCAGAAAGCGTTTGGAGGAAATGTGAGAGAAGGGTGAATGAGCCAAGCAGAAGGCTCTTGGAGGAAAGGCGTTAGAAGTCTGAATGAACCAAACAGAAAATGCTATGGAAATGTTAGAGACGGGTGAATGAGCCAAGCAGAAAGCGCTTAGAGGAAATGCGAGAGAAGGGTGAATGATCCGAGCAGAAAGCTCTTGGAGGAAATGCGAGAGACGGGTGAATGAGCAAAGTAGAAAGCGGTTAGAGAAAATTCGAGAGAAGTCTGAATGAACCAAGCAGAAAGCATTTGGAGGAAATGTTAGAGACGGGTGAATGAGCCAAGCAGAAAGTGCTTGGAGGAAATGCGAGAGACGGGTGAGCGACCCAAGCAGAAAGTGGTTAGAGAAAAATCGAGAGAAGGCTGAATGAGCCAAGCAGAAACCGCTTGGAGGAAATGTGAGAGAAGGGTGAATGAGCGAAGCAGAAAGCGCTTGGAGGAAATGCGAGAGATGTGTGAATGAGCCAAGCAGAAAGCGCTTGGAAGAAATACAAGAGACCAATGAATGAGGAAAGCAAAAATTGCTTTAGGGAAATGCGAAGAGAAGGCTGAATAAGACAAGCAGAAAGCACTTGGAGGAAATGCGAGAGAAGGGTGAATGATCCGAGCAGAAAGCGCTTGGAGGAAATGCGAGAGACGGGTGAATGAGCCAAGTAGAAAGCGGTTAGAGAAAATTCGAGAGACGTCTGAATGAACCAAGCAGAAAGTGCTTGGAGGAAATGTTAGAGACGGGTGAATGAGCCAAGGAGAAATCGCTTGGAGGAAATGCGAGAGACGGGTGAACGACCCAAGCAGAAAGCGGTAAGAGAAAATTCGAGAGAAGGCTGAATGAGCCAAGCAGAAAGCGCTTGGAGGAAATGTGAGAGAAGGGTGAATGAGCCAAGCAGAAAGCGCTTGGAGGAAATGCGAGAGATGTGTGAATGAGCCAAGCAGAAAGCGCTTGGAGGAAATGCGAGAGACGGGTGAATGAGCCAAGTAGAAAGCGGTTAGAGAAAATTCGAGAGACGTCTGAATGAACCAAGCAGAAAGTGCTTGGAGGAAAGGCGTTAGAAGTCTGAATGAATCAAACAGAAAGCTCTATGGAAATGTTAGAGACAGGTGAATGAGCCAAGCAGAAAGCGCTTAGAGGAAATGCGAGAGAAGGGTGAATGATCCGAGCAGAAAGCTCTTGGAGGAAATGCGAGAGACGGGTGAATGAGCCAAGTAGAAAGCGGTTAGAGAAAATTTGAGAGAAGTCTGAATGAACCAAGCAGAAAGCGTTTGGAGGAAATGTTAGAGACGGGTGAATGAGCCAAGCAGAAAGCGCTTGGAGGAAATGCGAGAGACGGGTGAACGACCCAAGTAGAAAGCGGTTAGAGAAAATTCGAGAGAAGGCTGAATGAGCCAAGCAGAAAGCACTTGGAGGAAATGCGAGAGAAGGGTGAATGAGAAAGGCAGGAAGCGATTGGAGGAAATGCGAGAGAAGGCTGAATGAGACAAGCAGAAAGCGGTTACAGAAAATTCGAGAGAAGGCTGAATGAGCCAAGCAGAAAGCGTTTGGAGGAAATGTGAGAGAAGGGTGAATGAGCGAAGCAGAAGGCTCTTGGAGGAAAGGCGTTAGAAGTCTGAATGAACCAAACAGAAAGCGCTTGGAAGAAATACAAGAGACCAATGAATGAGGAAAGCAAAAATTGCTTTAGGGAAATGCGAAGAGAAGGCTGAATAAGACAAGCAGAAAGCACTTGGAGGAAATGCGAGAGAAGGGTGAATGATCCGAGCAGAAAGCGCTTGGAGGAAATGCGAGAGACGGGTGAATGAGCCAAGTAGAAAGCGGTTAGAGAAAATTCGAGAGACGTCTGAATGAACCAAGCAGAAAGTGCTTGGAGGAAATGTTAGAGACGGGTGAATGAGCCAAGGAGAAATCGCTTGGAGGAAATGCGAGAGACGGGTGAACGACCCAAGCAGAAAGCGGTAAGAGAAAATTCGAGAGAAGGCTGAATGAGCCAAGCAGAAAGCACTTGCAGGAAATGCGAGAGAAGGGTGAATGAGAAAAGCAGGAAGCGCTTGGAGGAAATGCGAGAGAAGGCTGAATGAGACAAGCAGAAAGCGGTTAGAGAAAATTTGAGAGAAGGCTGAATGAGCCAAGCAGAAAGCGTTTGGAGGAAATGTGAGAGAAGGGTGAATGAGCCAAGCAGAAAGCGCTTGGAGGAAATGCGAGAGACGGGTGAACGACCCAAGCAGAAAGCGGTTACAGAAAATTCGAGAGAAGGCTGAATGAGCCAAGCAGAAAGCACTTGGAGGAAATGTGAGAGAAGGGTGAATGAGCCAAGCAGAAAGCGCTTGGAGGAAAGGCGTTAGAAGTCTGAATGAACCAAACAGAAAGCGCTATGGAAATGTTAGAGACGGGTGAATAAGCCAAGCAGAAACCGCTTAGAGGAAATGCGAGAGAAGGGTGAATGATCTGAGCAGAAAACTCTTGGAGGAAATGCGAGAGACGGGTGAATGAGCCAAGTAGAAAGCGGTTAGAGAAAATTCGAGAGAGGTCTGAATGAGCCAAGCAGAAAGCGCTTGGAGGAAATGTGAGAGAAGGGTGAATGAGCGAAGCAGAAAGCGCTTGGAGGAAATGCGAGAGACGGGTGAACGACCCAAGTAGAAAGCGGTTAGAGCAAATTCGAGAGAAGGCTGAATGAGCCAAGCAGAAAGCGCTTGGAGGAAATGTGAGAGAAGGGTGAATGAGCCAAGCAGAAAGCGCTTAGGGGAAATGCGAGAGATGTGTGAATGAGCCAAGCAGAAAGCGCTTGGAAGAAATACAAGAGACCAATGAATGAGGAAAGCAAAAATTGCTTTAGTGAAATGCGAAGAGAAGGCTGAATGAGACAAGCAGAAAGCACTTGGAGGAAATGCGAGAGAAGGGTGAATGATCCGAGCAGAAAGAGCTTGGAGGAAATGCGAGAGACGGGTGAATGAGCCAAGTAGAAAGCGGTGAGAGAAAATTCGAGAGACGTCTGAATGAACCAAGCAGAAAGTGCTTGGAGGAAATGTTAGAGACGGGTGAATGAGCCAAGGAGAAATCGCTTGGAGGAAATGCGAGAGACGGGTGAACGACCCAAGCAGAAAGCAGTTAGAAAAAATTCGAGAGAAGGCTGAATGAGCCAAGCAGGAAGCGCTTGGAGGAAATGTGAGAGAAGGGTGAATGATCCGAGCAGAAAGCTCTTGGAGGAAATGCGAGAGACGGGTGAATGAGCCAAGCATAAAGCGGTTAGAGAAAATTCGAGAGAAGTCTGAATGAACCAAGCAGAAAGCGCTTGGAGGAAATGTTAGAGACGGGTGAATGAGCCAAGCTGAAAGCGCTTGGAGGAAATGCGATAGAAGGGTGAATGAGAAAAGCAGGAAGCGCTTGGAGGAAATGCGAGAGAAGGCTGAATGAGACAAGCAGAAAGCGGTTAGAGAAAATTCGAGAGAAGGCTGAATGAGCCAAGCAGAAAGCACTTGGAGGAAATGCGAGAGAAGCGTGAATGAGAAAAGCAGGAAGCGCTTGGAGGAAATGCGAGAGAAGGCTGAATGAGACAAGCAGAAAGCGTTTGGAGGAAATGCGAGAGATGGGTGAATGAGCCATGCAGAAAGCGCTTGGAGGAAATGTGAGAGAAGGGTGAATGAGCCAAGCAGAAAGCGCTTGGAGGAAATGCGAGAGATGGGTGAACGACCCAAGCAGAAAGCGGTTACAGAAAATTCGAGAGAAGGCTGAATGAGCCAAGCACAAAGCGCTTGGAGGAAATGTGAGAGAAGGGTGAATGAGCCAAGCAGAAAGCGCTTGGAGGAAAGGCGAGAGACGGGTGAATGACCCAAGCAGAAAGCGGTTAGAGAAAATTCGAGAGAAGTCTGAATGAACCAAGCAGAAAGCGCTTGGAGGAAATGTTAGAGACGGGTGAATGAGCCAAGCTGAAAGCGCTTGGAGGAAATGCGATAGAAGGGTGAATGAGAAAAGCAGGAAGCGCTTGGATGAAATGTTAGAGACGGGTGAATGAGCCAAGCTGAAAGCGCTTGGAGGAAATGCGATAGAAGGGTGAATGAGAAAAGCAGGAAGCGCTTGGAGGAAATGCGAGAAGGCTAAATGAGACAAGCAGAAAGCGGTTAGAGAAAACTCGAGAGAAGGCTGAATGAGCCAAGCAGAAAGCACTTGGAGGAAATGTGAGAGAAGGGTGAATGAGCCAAGCAGAAAGCGCTTGGAGGAAAGGCGTTAGAAGTCTGAATGAACCAAACAGAAAGCGCTATGGAAATGTTAGAGACGGGTGAATGAGCCAAGCAGAAAGCGCTTAGAGGAAATGCGAGAGAAGGGTGAATGATCCGAGCAGAAAGCTCTTCGAGGAAATGCGAGAGACGGGTGAATGAGCCAAGTAGAAAGCGGTTAGAGAAAATTCGAGAGAAGTCTGAATGAACCAAGCAGAAAGCGCTTGGAGGAAATGTTAGAGACGGGTGAATGAGCCAAGCAGAAAGTGCTTGGAGGAAATGCGAGAGACGGGTGAACGACCCAAGCAGAAAGCGGTTAGAGAAAAATCGAGAGAAGGCTGAATGAACCAAGCAGAAAGCGCTTGGAGGAAATGTGAGAGAAGGGTGAATGAGCCAAGCAGAAAGCGCTTGGAGGAAATGCGAGAGACGGGTGAACGACCCAAGTAGAAAGCGGTTAGAGAAAATTCGAGAGAAGGCTGAATGAGCCAAGCAGAAAGCGCTTGGAGGAAATGTGAGAGAAGGGTGAATGAGCCAAGCAGAAAGCGCTTGGAGGAAATGCGAGAGACGGGTGAACGACCCAAGCAGAAAGCGGTTAGAGAAAATTCGAGAGAAGGCTGAATGAGCCAAGCAGAAAGCGCTTGGAGGAAATGTGAGAGAAGGGTGAATGAGCCAAGCAGAAAGCGCTTGGAGGAAATGCGAGAGAAGGGTGAATGACCCTAGCAGAAAGCGCTTGGAGGAAATGCGAGAGAAGGCTGAATGAGCCAAGCAGAAAGCGCTTGGAGGAAATGTGAGAGAAGGGTGAATGAGCCAAGCAGAAAGCGCTTGGAGGAAATGCGAAAGAAGGGTGAATGACCCTAGCAGAAAGCGCTTGGAGGAAAAGCGAGAGAAGGCTGAATGAGCCAAGCAGAAAGCGCTTGGAGGAAATGCGAGAGAAGGGTGAATGAGCCAAGTAGAAAGCGGTTAGAGAAAATTCGAGAGAAGTCTGAGTGAACCAAGCAGAAAGCGTTTGGAGGAAATGTTAGAGACGGGTGAATGAGCCAAGCAGAAAGTGCTTGGAGGAAATGCGAGAGACGGGTGAACGACCCAAGCAGAAAGCGGTTAGAGAAAATTCTAGAGAAGGCTGAATGAGCCAAGCAGAAAGCGGTTAGAGAAAATTCAAGAGAAGACTGAATGAGCCAAGCAGAAAGCGTTTGGAGGAAATGAGAGAGAAGGCTGAATGAGCCAAGGAGAAAGTGCTTGGAAGAAATACGAAAGACGGGAGAATGAGGAAAGCAAAAAGTGCTTTATGGAAATGCGAAGAGAAGGCTGAATGAGACAAGCAGAAAGCACTTGGAGGAAATGTGAGAGAAGGGTGAATGAGCCAAGCAGAAAGCGCTTGGAGGAAAGGCGTTAGAAGTCTGAATGAACCAAGCAGAATACGCTATGGAAATGTGAGAGACGGGTGAATGAGCCAAGCAGAAAGCGCTTGGAGGAAATGCGTTAGAAGTCTGAATGAACCAAGCAGAAAGCGCGTGGAGGAAATGTTAGAGACAGGTGAATGAGCCAAGGAGAAAGCACTTGGAGGAAATGCGAGAGAAGGGTGAATGATCGGAGCACAAAGGGCTTGGAGGAAACGCGAGAGACGGGTGAACGACCCAAGCAGAAAGCGGTTAGAGAAAATTCGAGAGAAGGCTGAATGAGCCAAGCAGAAAGCGCTTGGAGGAAATGCGAGAGAAGGCTGAATGAGCCAAGCAGAAAGCGGTTAGAGAAAATTCGAGAGAAGTCTGAATGAACCAAGCAGAAAGCGCTTGGATGAAATGTTAGAGACGGGTGACTGAGTCAAGCTGAAAGCGCTTGGAGGAAATGCGATAGACGGGTGAACGACCCAAGTAGAAAGCGGTTAGAGAAAATTCGAGAGAAGGCTGAATGAGCCAAGCAGAAAGCGCTTGGAGGAAATGTGAGAGAAGGGTGAATGAGCCAAGCAGAAAGCGCTTGGAGGAAATGTGAGAGAAGGGTGAATGAGGCAAGCAGAAAGCGTTTGGAGGAAATGCGAGAGATGGGTGAATGAGCCATGCAGAAAGCGCTTGGAGGAAATGTGAGAGAAGGGTGAATGAGCCAAGCAGAAAGCGGTTACAGAAAATTCAAGAGAATACTGAATGAGCCAAGCAGAAAGCGGTTAGAGAAATTTCAAGAGAAGACTGAATGAGCCAAGCAGAAAGCGCTTGGAGGAAATGATAGAGAAGGCTGAATGAGACAAGGAGAAAGCGCTTGGAAGAAATACGAGAGACGGATGAATGAGGAAAGCAAAAAGTGCTTTAGGGAAATGCGAAGAGAAGGCTGAATGAGACAAGCAGAAAGCACTTGGAGGAAATGTGAGAGAAGGGTGAATGAGCCAAGCAGAAAGCACTTGGAAGAAATACGAGAGACGGATGAATGAGGAAAGCAAAAAGTGCTTTAGGGAAATGCGAAGAGAAGGCTGAATGAAACAAGCAGAAAGCACTTGGAGGAAAGGCGTTAGAAGTCTGAATGAACCAAACAGAAAGCGCTATGGAAATGTTAGAGACGGGTGAATGAGCCAAGTAGAAAGCGCTTGGAGGAAATGCGAGAGAAGGGTGAATGAGCCAAGTAGAAAGCGGTTAGAGAAAATTCGAGAGAAGGCTGAATGAGCCAAGCAGAAAGCGCTTGGAGGAAATGTGAGAGAAGGGTGAATGAGCCAAGCAGAAAGCACTTGGAGGAAATGCGAGAGACGGGTGAACGACCCAAGTAGAAAGCGGTTAGAGAAAATTCGAGAGAAGGCTGAATGAGCCAAGCAGAAAGCGCTTGGAGGAAATGTGAGAGAAGGGTGAATGAGCCAAGCAGAAAGCACTTGGAGGAAATGCGAGAGACGGGTGAACGACCCAAGTAGAAAGCGGTTAGAGAAAATTCGAGAGAAGGCTGAATGAGCCAAGCAGAAAGCGCTTGGAGGAAATGTGAGAGAAGGGTGAATGAGCCAAGCAGAAAGCGCTTGGAGGAAATGTGAGAGAAGGGTGAATGAGGCAAGCAGAAAGCGTTTGGAGGAAATGCGAGAGATGGGTGAATGAGCCATGCAGAAAGCGCTTGGAGGAAATGTGAGAGGAGGGTGAATGAGCCAAGCAGAAAGCGGTTAGAGAAAATTCAAGAGAATACTGAATGAGCCAAGCAGAAAGCGGTTAGAGAAAATTCAAGAGAAGACTGAATGAGCCAAGCAGAAAGCGCTTGGAGGAAATGATAGAGAAGGCTGAATGAGACAAGGAGAAAGCGCTTGGAAGAAATACGAGAGACGGATGAATGAGGAAAGCAAAAAGTGCTTTAGGGAAATGCGAAGAGAAGGCTGAATGAGACAAGCAGAAAGCACTTGGAGGAAATGTGAGAGAAGGGTGAATGAGCCAAGCAGAAAGCGCTTGGAGGACATGCGAGAGATGTGTGAATGAGCCAAGCAGAAAGCACTTGGAAGAAATACGAGAGACGAATGAATGAGGAAAGCAAAAAGTGCTTTAGGGAAATGCGAAGAGAAGGCTGAATGAAACAAGCAGAAAGCACTTGGAGGAAAGGCGTTAGAAGTCTGAATGAACCAAACAGAAAGCGCTATGGAAATGTTAGAGACGGGTGAATGAGCCAAGTAGAAAGCGCTTGGAGGAAATGCGAGAGAAGGGTGAATGAGCCAAGTAGAAAGCGGTTAGAGAAAATTCGAGAGAAGGCTGAATGAGCCAAGCAGAAAGCGCTTGGAGGAAATGTGAGAGAAGGGTGAATGAGCCAAGCAGAAAGCGCTTGGAGGAAATGTGAGAGAAGGGTGAATGAGCCAAGCAGAAAGCGCTTGGAGGAAATGCGAGAGACGGGTGAACGACCCAAGCAGAAAGCGGTTAGAGAAAATTCGAGAGAAGG
The DNA here is from genome assembly GCA_024509115.1 of Crotalus helleri. NCBI lineage: Eukaryota > Metazoa > Chordata > Lepidosauria > Squamata > Viperidae > Crotalus > Crotalus helleri. Next base: position 41,995,719 of record JAKSXO010000008.1, read on the forward strand.
CTGAATGAGCCAAGCAGAAAGCGCTTGGAGGAAATGTGAGAGAAGGGTGAATGAGCCAAGCAGAAAGCGCTTGGAGGAAATGCGAGTGAAGGGTGAATGACCCTAGCAGAAAGCGCTTGGAGGAAAAGCGAGAGAAGGCTGAATGAGCCAAGCAGAAAGCGCTTGGAGGAAATGCGAGAGAAGGGTGAATGAGCCAAGTAGAAAGCGGTTAGAGAAAATTCGAGAGAAGTCTGAGTGAACCAAGCAGAAAGCGTTTGGAGGAAATGTTAGAGACGGGTGAATGAGCCAAGCAGAAAGCGCTTGGAGGAAATACGAAAGACGGGAGAATGAGGAAAGCAAAAAGTGCTTTATGGAAATGCGAAGAGAAGGCTGAATGAGACAAGCAGAAAGCACTTGGAGGAAATGTGAGAGAAGGGTGAATGAGCCAAGCAGAAAGCGCTTGGAGGAAAGGCGTTAGAAGTCTGAATGAACCAAGCAGAATACGCTATGGAAATGTGAGAGACGGGTGAATGAGCCAAGCAGAAAGCGCTTGGAGGAAATGCGTTAGAAGTCTGAATGAACCAAGCAGAAAGCGCATGGAGGAAATGTGAGAGAAGGGTGAATGAGCCAAGCAGAAAGCGCTTGGAGGAAAGGCGTTAGAAGTCTGAATGAACCAAGCAGAATACGCTATGGAAATGTGAGAGACGGGTGAATGAGCCAAGGAGAAAGCACTTGGAGGAAATGCGAGAGAAGGGTGAATGATCGGAGCACAAAGGGCTTGGAGGAAACGCGAGAGACGGGTGAACGACCCAAGCAGAAAGCGGTTAGAGAAAATTCGAGAGAAGGCTGAATGAGCCAAGCAGAAAGCGCTTGGAGGAAATGCGAGAGAAGGCTGAATGAGCCAAGCAGAAAGCGGTTAGAGAAAATTCGAGAGAAGTCTGAATGAACCAAGCAGAAAGCGCTTGGATGAAATGTTAGAGACGGGTGAATGAGTCAAGCTGAAAGCGCTTGGAGGAAATGCGAGAGAAGGGTGAATGAGCCTAGCAGAAAGTGCTTGGAGGAAATGCGAGAGAAGGCTGAATGAGACAAGCAGAAAGCGTTTAGAGAAAATTCGAGAGAAGGCTGAATGAGGAAATGCGAGAGATGTGTGAATGAGCCAAGCAGAAAGCGCTTGGAAGAAATACAAGAGACGGATGAATGAGGAAAGCAAAAATTGCTTTAGGGAAATGCGAAGAGAAGGCTGAATGAGACAAGCAGAAAGCACTTGGAGGAAATGCGAGAGAAGGGTGAATGATCCGAGCAGAAAGCGCTTGGAGGAAATGCGAGAGAGGGGTGAATGAGCCAAGTAGAAAGCGGTTAGAGAAAATTCGAGAGAAGGCTGAATGAGCCAAGCAGAAAGCGTTTGGAGGAAATGTGAGAGAAGGGTGAATGATCCGAGCAGAAAGCTCTTGGAGGAAATGCGAGAGACGGGTGAATGAGCCAAGCAGAAAGCGGTTAGAGAAAATTCGAGAGAAGTCTGAATGAACCAAGCAGAAAGCGCTTGGAGGAAATGTTAGAGACGGGTGAATGAGACAAGCAGAAAGCGGTTAGAGAAAATTCGAGAGAAGGCTGAATGAGCCAAGCAGAAAGCACTTGGAGGAAATGCGAGAGAAGGGTGAATGAGAAAAGCAGGAAGCGCTTGGAGGAAATGCGAGAGAAGGCTGAATGAGACAAGCAGAAAGCGGTTAGAGAAAATTCGAGAGAAGGCTGAATGAGCCAAGCAGAAAGCGTTTGGAGGAAATGCGAGAGATGGGTGAATGAGCCATGCAGAAAGCGCTTGGAGGAAATGTGAGAGAAGGGTGAATGAGCCAAGCAGAAAGCGGTTAGAGAAAATTCAAGAGAAGACTGAATAAACCAAGCAGAAAGCGCTTGGAGGAAATGCGAGAGACGGGTGAACGACCCAAGCAGAAAGCGGTTAGAGAAAAATCGAGAGAAGGCTGAATGAGCCAAGCAGAAAGCGGTTGGAGGAAATGTGAGAGAAGGTTGAATGAGCCAAGCAGAAAGCGCTTGGAGGAAATGCGAGAGATGTGTGAATGAGCCAAGCAGAAAGCGCTTGGAAGAAATACAAGAGACCGATGAATGAGGAAAGCAAAAATTGCTTTAGGGAAATGCGAAGAGAAGGCTGAATGAGCCAAGCAGAAAGCGTTTGGAGGAAATGCGAGAGATGGGTGAATGAGCCATGCAGAAAGCGCTTGGAGGAAATGCGAGAGACGGGTGAACGACCCACGCAGAAAGCGGTTAGAGAAAATTCGAGAGAAGGCTGAATGAGCCAAGCATAAAACGCTTGGAGGAAATGTGAGAGAAGGGTGAATGAGCCAAGCAGAAAGCGCTTGGAGGAAATGCGAGAGAAGGGTGAATGAGCCAAGCAGAAAGCACTTAGAGGAAATGTGAGAGAAGGTTGAATAAGCCTAGCAGAAAGTGCTTGGAGGAAATGCGAGAGATGTGTGAATGAGCCAAGCAGAAAGCGCTTGGAGGAAATGTGAGAGAAGGGTGAATGAGCCAAGCAGAAAGCGGTTAGAGAAAATTCAAGAGAAGACTGAATGAGCCAAGCAGAAAGCGCTTGGAGGAAATGATAGAGAAGGCTGAATGAGCCAAGGAGAAAGTGCTTGGAAGAAATACGAGAGACCGATGAATGAGGAAAGAAAAAATTGCTTTAGGGAAATGCGAAGAGAAGGCTGAATGAGCCAAGCAGAAAGCGTTTGGAGGAAATGCGAGAGATGGGTGAATGAGCCATGCAGAAAGCGCTTGGAGGAAATGCGAGAGACGGGTGAACGACCCACGCAGAAAGCGGTTAGAGAAAATTCGACAGAAGGCTGAATGAGCCAAGCAGAAAACGCTTGGAGGAAATGTGAGAGAAGGGTGAATGAGCCAAGCAGAAAGCGCTTGGAGGAAATGCGAGAGAAGGGTGAATGAGCCAAGCAGAAAGCACTTAGAGGAAATGTGAGAGAAGGTTGAATGAGCCTAGCAGAAAGTGCTTGGAGGAAATGCGAGAGATGTGTGAATGAGCCAAGCAGAAAGCGCTTGGAGGAAATTTGAGAGAAGGGTGAATGAGCCAAGCAGAAAGCGGTTAGAGAAAATTCAAGAGAAGACTGAATGAGCCAAGCAGAAAGCGCTTGGAGGAAATGATAGAGAAGGCTGAATGAGCCAAGGAGAAAGTGCTTGGAAGAAATACGAGAGACGGATGAATTTGGAAAGCAAAAAGTGCTTTAGGGAAATGCGAAGAGAAGGCTGAATGAGACAAGCAGAAAGCACTTGGAGAAAATGTAAGAGAAGGGTGAATGAGCCAAGCAGAAAGCGCTTGGAGGAAAGGCGTTGAAGTCTGAATGAACCAAGCAGAAAGCGCTATGGAAATGTTAGAGACGGGTGAATGAGCCAAGCAGAAAGCACTTAGAGGAAATGTGAGAGAAGAGTGAATGAGCCAAGCAGAAAGCGCTTGGAGGAAATGCGTTAGAAGTCTGAATGAACCAAGCAGAAAGCGCATGGAGGAAATGTTAGAAACGGGTGAATGAGCCAAGGAGAAAGCACTTGGAGGAAATGCGAGAGAAGGGTGAATGATCGGAGCACAAAGCGCTTGGAGGAAACGCCAGAGACGGGTGAACAACCCAAGCAGAAAGCGGTTAGAGAAAATTCGAGAGAAGGGTGAATGAGCCAAGCAGAAAGCGCTTGGAGGAAATGCGATAGAAGGGTGAATGATCGGAGCACAAAGCGCTTGGAGGAAACGCCAGAGACGGGTGAACGTCCCAAGCAGAAAGCGGTTAGAGAAAATTCGAGAGAAGGCTGAATGAGACAAGCAGAAAGCACTTGGAGGAAATGTGAGAGAATGTTGAATGAGCCAAGAAGAAAGCGCTTGGAGGAAATGCGAGAGAAGGGTGAATGAGCCAAGAAGAAAGCGGTTAGAGAAAATTCGAGAGAAGGCTGAATGAGCCAAGCAGAAAGCACTTAGAGGAAATGTGAGAGAAGGTTGAATGAGCCAAGCAGAAAGCGCTTGGAGGACATGCGAGAGATGTGTGAATGAGACAAGCAGAAAGCGGTTAGAGAAAATTCGAGAGAAGGCTGAATGAGCCAAGCAGAAAGCGTTTGGAGGAAATGCGAGAGATGGGTGAATGAGCCATGCAGAAATCGCTTGGAGGAAATGTGAGAGAAGGGTGAATGAGCCAAGCAGAAAGCGGTTAGAGAAAATTCAAGAGAAGACTGAATGAGCCAAGCAGAAAGCGCTTGGAGGAAATGATAGAGAAGGCTGAATGAGCCAAGGAGAAAGTGCTTGGAAGAAATACGAGAGACGGATGAATGAGGAAAGCAAAAAGTGCTTTAGGGAAATGCGAAGAGAAGGATGAATGAGACAAGCAGAAAGCACTTGGAGGAAAGGCGTTAGAAGTCTGAATGAACCAAACAGAAAGCGCTATGGAAATGTTAGAGACGGGGGAATGAGCCAAGCAGAAAGCGCTTGGAGGAAATGCGAGAGAAGGGTGAATGAGCCAAGTAGAAAGCGGTTAGAGAAAATTCGAGAGAAGTCTGAATGAACCAAGCAGAAAGCGTTTGGAGGAAATGTTAGTGACGGGTGAATGAGCCAAGCAGAAAGCGCTTGGAGGAAATGCGAGAGACGGGTGAACGACCCAAGCAGAAAGCAGTTAGAGAAAATTCGAGAGAAGGCTGAATGAGCCAAGCAGAAAGCGCTTGGAGGAAATGTGAGAGAAGGGTGAATGAGCCAAGCAGAAAGCGCTTGGAGGAAATGCGAGAGACGGGTGAACGACCCAAGCAGAAAGCGGTTACAGAAAATTCGAGAGAAGGCTGAATGAGCCAAGCAGAAAGCGCTTGGAGGAAAGGCGTTAGAAGTCTGAATGAACCAAACAGAAAGCGCTATGGAAATGTTAGAGACGGGTGAATGAGCCAAGCAGAAAGCGCTTAGAGGAAATGCGAGAGAAGGGTGAATGATCCGAGCAGAAAGCTCTTGGAGGAAATGCGAGAGACGGGTGAATGAGCCAAGTAGAAAGCGGTTAGAGAAAATTCGAGAGAAGTCTGAATGAACCAAGCAGAAAGCGTTTGGAGGAAATGTTAGAGACGGGTGAATGAGCCAAGCTGAAAGCGCTTGGAGGAAATGCGATAGAAGGGTGAATGAGAAAAGCAGGAAACGCTTGGAGGAAATGCGAGAGAAGGCTGAATGAGACAAGCAGAAAGCGGTTAGAGAAAATTCGAGAGAAGGCTGAATGAGCCAAGCAGAAGGCACTTGGAGGAAATGAGAGAGAAGGGTGAATGAGAAAAGCAGGAAGCGCTTGGAGGAAATGCGAGAGAAGGCTGAATGAGACAAGCAGAAAGCGGTTAGAGAAAATTCGAGAGAAGGCTGAATGAGCCAAGCAGAAAGCACTTAGAGGAAATGTGAGAGAAGGTTGAATGAGCCAAGCAGAAAGCGCTTGGAGGACATGCGAGAGATGTGTGAATGAGACAAGCAGAAAGCGGTTAGAGAAAATTCGAGAGAAGGCTGAATGAGCCAAGCAGAAAGCGTTTGGAGGAAATGCGAGAGATGGGTGAATGAGCCATGCAGAAATCGCTTGGAGGAAATGTGAGAGAAGGGTGAATGAGCCAAGCAGAAAGCGGTTAGAGAAAATTCAAGAGAAGACTGAATGAGCCAAGCAGAAAGCGCTTGGAGGAAATGATAGAGAAGGCTGAATGAGCCAAGGAGAAAGTGCTTGGAAGAAATACGAGAGACGGATGAATGAGGAAAGCAAAAAGTGCTTTAGGGAAATGCGAAGAGAAGGCTGAATGAGACAAGCAGAAAGCACTTGGAGGAAAGGCGTTAGAAGTCTGAATGAACCAAACAGAAAGCGCTATGGAAATGTTAGAGACGGGGGAATGAGCCAAGCAGAAAGCGCTTGGAGGAAATGCGAGAGAAGGGTGAATGAGCCAAGTAGAAAGCGGTTAGAGAAAATTCGAGAGAACTCTCAATGAACCAAGCAGAAAGCGTTTGGAGGAAATGTTAGTGACGGGTGAATGAGCCAAGCAGAAAGCGCTTGGAGGAAATGCGAGAGACGGGTGAACGACCCAAGCAGAAAGCAGTTAGAGAAAATTCGAGAGAAGGCTGAATGAGCCAAGCAGAAAGCGCTTGGAGGAAATGTGAGAGAAGGGTGAATGAGCCAAGCAGAAAGCGCTTGGAGGAAATGCGAGAGACGGGTGAACGACCCAAGCAGAAAGCGGTTACAGAAAATTCGAGAGAAGGCTGAATGAGCCAAGCAGAAAGCGCTTGGAGGAAATGTGAGAGAAGGGTGAATGAGCCAAGCAGAAAGCGCTTGGAGGAAAGGCGTTAGAAGTCTGAATGAACCAAACAGAAAGCGCTATGGAAATGTTAGAGACGGGTGAATGAGCCAAGCAGAAAGCGCTTAGAGGAAATGCGAGAGAAGGGTGAATGATCCGAGCAGAAAGCTCTTGGAGGAAATGCGAGAGACGGGTGAATGAGCCAAGTAGAAAGCGGTTAGAGAAAATTCGAGAGAAGTCTGAAAGAACCAAGCAGAAAGCGTTTGGAGGAAATGTTAGAGACGGGTGAATGAGCCAAGCAGAAAGTGCTTGGAGGAAATGCGAGAGACGGGTGAACGACCCAAGCAGAAAGCGGTTAGAGAAAAATCGAGAGAAGGCTGAATGAGCCAAGCAGAAAGCGCTTGGAGGAAATGTGAGAGAAGGGTGAATGAGCCAAGCAGAAAGCGCTTGGAGGAAATGCGAGAGACGGGTGAATGAGCCAAGCAGAAAGTGGTTAGAGAAAATTCGAGAGAAGTCTGAATGAACCAAGCAGAAAGCGCTTGGAGGAAATGTTAGAGACGGGTGAATGAGCCAAGCTGAAAGCGCTTGGAGGAAATGCGATAGAAGGGTGAATGAGAAAAGCAGGAAACGCTTGGAGGAAATGCGAGAGAAGGCTGAATGAGACAAGCAGAAAGCGGTTAGAGAAAATTCGAGAGAAGGCTGAATGAGCCAAGCAGAAAGCGTTTGGAGGAAATGCGAGAGATGGGTGAATGAGCCATGCAGAAAGCGCTTGGAGGAAATGTGAGAGAAGGGTGAATGAGCCAAGCAGAAAGCGGTTAGAGAAAATTCAAGAGAAGACTGAATAAACCAAGCAGAAAGAGCTTGGAGGAAATGTGAGAGAAGGGTGAATGAGCCAAGCAGAAAGCGCTTGGAGGAAATGCGAGAGACGGGTGAACGACACAAGCAGGAAGCGGTTACAGAAAATTCGAGAGAAGGCTGAATGAGCCAAGCAGAAAGCGCTTGGAGGAAATGTGAGAGAAGGGTGAATGAGCCAAGCAGAAAGCGCTTGGAGGAAAGGCGTTAGAAGTCTGAATGAATCAAACAGAAAGCGCTAGGGAAATGTTAGAGACGGGTGAATGAGCCAAGCAGAAAGCGCTTAGAGGAAATGCGAGAGAAGGGTGAATGATCCGAGCAGAAAGCTCTTGGAGGAAATGCGAGAGACGGGTGAATGAGCCAAGTAGAAAGCGGTTAGAGAAAATTCGAGAGAAGTCTGAATGAACCAAGCAGAAAGCGTTTGGAGGAAATGTTAGAGACGGGTGAATGAGCCAAGCAGAAAGTGCTTGGAGGAAATGCGAGAGGCGGGTGAACGACCCAAGGAGAAAGCGGTTAGAGAAAAATCAAGAGAAGGCTGAATGAGCCAAGCAGAAAGCGCCTGGAGGAAATGTGAGTGAAGGGTGAATGAGCCAAGCAGAAAGCGCTTGGAGGAAATGCGAGAGACGGGTGAACGACCCAAGTAGAAAGCGGTTAGAGAAAATTCGAGAGAAGGCTGAATGAGCCAAGGAGAAAGCGCTTGGAGGAAATGTGAGAGAAGGGTGAATGATCCGAGCTGAAAGCGCTTGGAGGAAATGCGATAGAAGGGTGAATGAGAAAAGCAGGAAGCGCTTGGAGGAAATGCGAGAAGGCTGAATGAGACAAGCAGAAAGCGGTTAGAGAAAATTCGAGAGAAGGCTGAATGAGCCAAGCAGAAAGCACTTGGAGGAAATGCGAGAGAAGGGTGAATGAGAAAGGCAGGAAGAGCTTGGAGGAAATGCGAGAGAAGGCTGAATGAGACAAGCAGAAAGCGGTTAGAGAAAATTTGAGAGAAGGCTGAGTGAGCCAAGCAGAAAGCGTTTGGAGGAAATGTGAGAGAAGGGTGAATGAGCCAAGCAGAAAGCGCTTGGAGGAAATGCGAGAGATGGGTGAACGACCCAAGCAGAAAGCGGTTACAGAAAATTCGAGAGAAGGCTGAATGAGCCAAGCAGAAAGCGCTTGGAGGAAATGTGAGAGAAGGGTGAATGAGCCAAGCAGAAAGCGCTTGGAGGAAAGGCGTTAGAAGTCTGAATGAACCAAACAGAAAGCGCTATGGAAATGTTAGAGACGGGTGAATGAGCCAAGCAGAAAGCGCTTAGAGGAAATGCGAGAGAAGGGTGAATGATCCGAGCAGAAAGCGCTTGGAGGAAATGCGTTAGAAGTCTGAATGAACCAAGCAGAAAGCGCATGGAGGAAATGTTAGAAACGGGTGAATGAGCCAAGGAGAAAGCACTTGGAGGAAATGCGAGAGAAGGGTGAATGATCGGAGCACAAAGCGCTTGGAGGAAACGCCAGAGACGGGTGAACGACCCAAGAAGAAAGCGGTTAGAGAAAATTCGAGAGAAGGGTGAATGAGCCAAGCAGAAAGCACTTGGAGGAAATGCGATAGAAGGGTGAATGATCGGAGCACAAAGCGCTTGGAGGAAACGCCAGAGACGGGTGAACGTCCCAAGCAGAAAGCGGTTAGAGGAAATTCGAGAGAAGGCTGAATGAGACAAGCAGAAAGCACTTGGAGGAAATGTGAGAGAAGGTTGAATGAGCCAAGAAGAAAGCGCTTGGAGGAAATGCGAGAGAAGGGTGAATGAGCCAAGAAGAAAGCGGTTAGAGAAAATTCGAGAGAAGGCTGAATGAGCCAAGCAGAAAGCACTTAGAGGAAATGTGAGAGAAGGTTGAATGAGCCAAGCAGAAAGCGCTTGGAGGACATGCGAGAGATGTGTGAATGAGACAAGCAGAAAGCGGTTAGAGAAAATTCGAGAGAAGGCTGAATGAGCCAAGCAGAAAGCGTTTGGAGGAAATGCGAGAGATCGGTGAATGAGCCATGCAGAAAGCGCTTGGAGGAAATGTGAGAGAAGGGTGAATGAGCCAAGCAGAAAGCGGTTAGAGAAAATTCAAGAGAAGACTGAATGAGCCAAGCAGAAAGCGCTTGGAGGAAATGATAGAGAAGGCTGAATGAGCCAAGGAGAAAGTGCTTGGAAGAAATACGAGAGACGGATGAATGAGGAAAGCAAAGAGTGCTTTAGGGAAATGCGAAGAGAAGGCTGAATGAGACAAGCAGAAAGCACTTGGAGGAAAGGCGTTAGAAGTCTGAATGAACCAAACAGAAAGCGCTATGGAAATGTTAGAGACGGGGGAATGATCCGAGCAGAAAGCTCTTGGAGGAAAGGCGAGAGACGGGTGAATGAGCCAAGTAGAAAGCAGTTAGAGAAAATTCGAGAGAAGTCTGAATGAACCAAGCAGAAAGCGTTTGGAGGAAATGTTAGAGACGGGTGAATGAGCCAAGCAGAAAGTGCTTGGAGGAAATGCGAGAGACGGGTGAACGACCCAAGCAGAAAGCGGTTAGAGAAAAATCGAGAGAAGGCTGAATGAGCCAAGCAGAAAGCGCTTGGAGGAAATGTGAGAGAAGGGTGAATGAGCCAAGCAGAAAGCGCTTGGAGGAAATGCGAGAGACGGGTGAACGACCCAAGTAGAAAGCGGTTAGAGAAAATTCGAGAGAAGGCTGAATGAGCCAAGCAGAAAGCGCTTGGAGGAAATGCGAGAGATGTGTGAATGAGCCAAGCAGAAAGCGCTTGGAAGAAATACAAGAGACCGATGAATGAGGAAAGCAAAAATTGCTTTAGGGAAATGCGAAGAGAAGGCTGAATGAGACAAGCAGAAAGCACTTGGAGGAAATGCGAGAGAAGGGTGAATGATCCGAGCAGAAAGCTCTTGGAGGAAATGCGAGAGACGGGTGAATGAGCCAAGCAGAAAGTGGTTAGAGAAAATTCGAGAGAAGTCTGAATGAACCAAGCAGAAAGCGCTTGGAGGAAATGTTAGAGACGGGTGAATGAGCCAAGCTGAAAGCGCTTGGAGGAAATGCGATAGAAGGGTGAATGAGAAAAGCAGGAAGCGCTTGGAGGAAATGCGAGAGAAGGCTGAATGAGACAAGCAGAAAGCGGTTAGAGAAAATTCGAGAGAAGGCTGAATGAGCCAAGCAGAAAGCGTTTGGAGGAAATGCGAGAGATGGGTGAATGAGCCATGCAGAAAGCGCTTGGAGGAAATGTGAGAGAAGGGTGAATGAGACAAGCAGAAAGCGGTTAGAGAAAATTCAAGAGAAGACTGAATAAACCAAGCAGAAAGCGGTTGGAGGAAATGTGAGAGAAGGGTGAATGAGCCAAGCAGAAAGCGCTTGGAGGAAATGCGAGAGACGGGTGAACGACCCAAGCAGAAAGCGGTTACAGAAAATTCGAGAGAAGGCTGAATGAGCCAAGCAGAAAGCGCTTGGAGGAAATGTGAGAGAAGGGAGAATGAGCCAAGCAGAAAGCGCTTGGAGTAAAGGCGTTAGAAGTCTGAATGAACCAAACAGAAAGCGCTATGGAAATGTTAGAGACGGGTGAATGAGCCAAGCAGAAAGCGCTTAGAGGAAATGCGAGAGAAGGGTGAACGACCCAAGTAGAAAGCGGTTAGAGAAAATTCGAGAGAAGGCTGAATGAGCCAAGGAGAAAGCGCTTGGAGGAAATGTGAGAGAAGGGTGAATGATCCGAGCAGAAAGCTCTTGGAGGAAATGCGAGAGACGGGTGAATGAGCCAAGCAGAAAGCGGTTAGAGAAAATTCGAGAGAAGTCTGAATGAACCAAGCAGAAAGCGCTTGGAGGAAATGTTAGAGACGGGTGAATGAGCCAAGCTGAAAGCGCTTGGAGGAAATGCGATAGAAGGGTGAATGAGAAAAGCAGGAAGCGCTTGGAGGAAATGCGAGAAGGCTGAATGAGACAAGCAGAAAGCGGTTAGAGAAAATTCGAGAGAAGGCTGAAGGAGCCAAGCAGAAAGCACTTGGAGGAAATGCGAGAGAAGTGTGAATGAGAAAGGCAGGAAGCACTTGGAGGAAATGCGAGAGAAGGCTGAATGAGACAAGCAGAAAGCGGTTAGAGAAAATTCGAGAGAAGTCTGAATGAACCAAGCAGAAAGCGCTTGGAGGAAATGTTAGAGACGGGTGAATGAGCCAAGCTGAAAGCGCTTGGAGGAAATGCGATAGAAGGGTGAATGAGAAAAGCAGGAAGCGCTTGGAGGAAATGCGAGAGAAGGCTGAATGAGACAAGCAGAAAGCGGTTAGAGAAAATTCGAGAGAAGGCTGAATGAGCCAAGCAGAAAGCGTTAGGAGGAAATGCGAGAGATGGGTGAATGAGCCATGCAGAAAGCGCTTGGAGGAAATGTGAGAGAAGGGTGAATGAGACAAGCAGAAAGCGGTTAGAGAAAATTCAAGAGAAGACTGAATAAACCAAGCAGAAAGCGCTTGGAGGAAATGTGAGAGAAGGGTGAATGAGCCAAGCAGAAAGCGCTTGGAGGAAATGCGAGAGACGGGTGAACGACCCAAGCAGAAAGCGGTTACAGAAAATTCGAGAGAAGGCTGAATGAGCCAAGCAGAAAGCGCTTGGAGGAAATGTGAGAGAAGGGAGAATGAGCCAAGCAGAAAGCGCTTGGAGGAAAGGCGTTAGAAGTCTGAATGAACCAAACAGAAAGCACTATGGAAATGTTAGAGACGGGTGAATGAGCCAAGCAGAAAGCGCTTAGAGGAAATGCGAGAGAAGGGTGAACGACCCAAGTAGAAAGCGGTTAGAGAAAATTCGAGAGAAGGCTGAATGAGCCAAGGAGAAAGCGCTTGGAGGAAATGTGAGAGAAGGGTGAATGATCCGAGCAGAAAGCTCTTGGAGGAAATGCGAGAGACGGGTGAATGAGCCAAGCAGAAAGCGGTTAGAGAAAATTCGAGAGAAGTCTGAATGAACCAAGCAGAAAGCGCTTGGAGGAAATGTTAGAGACGGGTGAATGAGCCAAGCTGAAAGCGCTTGGAGGAAATGCGATAGAAGGGTGAATGAGAAAAGCAGGAAGCGCTTGGAGGAAATGCGAGAAGGCTGAATGAGACAAGCAGAAAGCGGTTAGAGAAAATTCGAGAGAAGGCTGAAGGAGCCAAGCAGAAAGCACTTGGAGGAAATGCGAGAGAAGTGTGAATGAGAAAGGCAGGAAGCACTTGGAGGAAATGCGAGAGAAGGCTGAATGAGACAAGCAGAAAGCGGTTAGAGAAAATTTGAGAGAAGGCTGAATGAGCCAAGCAGAAAGCGTTTGGAGGAAATGTGAGAGAAGGGTGAATGAGCCAAGCAGAAAGCGCTTGGAGGAAATCCGAGAGACGGGTGAACGACCCAAGCAGAAAGCGGTTACAGAAAATTCGAGAGAAGGCTGAATGAGCCAAGCAGAAAGCGCTTGGAGGAAATGTGAGAGAAGGGTGAATGAGCCAAGCAGAAGGCTCTTGGAGGAAAGGCGTTAGAAGTCTGAATGAACCAAACAGAAAATGCTATGGAAATGTTAGAGACGGGTGAATGAGCCAAGCAGAAAGCGCTTAGAGGAAATGCGAGAGAAGGGTGAATGATCCGAGCAGAAAGCTCTTGGAGGAAATGCGAGAGACGGGTGAATGAGCCAAGTAGAAAGCGGTTAGAGAAAATTCGAGAGAAGTCTGAAAGAACCAAGCAGAAAGCATTTGGAGGAAATGTTAGAGACGGGTGAATGAGCCAAGCAGAAAGTGCTTGGAGGAAATGCGAGAGACGGGTGAGCGACCCAAGCAGAAAGCGGTTAGAGAAAAATCGAGAGAAGGCTGAATGAGCCAAGCAGAAAGCGCTTGGAGGAAATGTGAGAGAAGGGTGAATGAGCGAAGCAGAAAGCGCTTGGAGGAAATGCGAGAGACGGGTGAACGACCCAAGTAGAAAGCGGTTAGAGAAAATTCGAGAGAAGGCTGAATGAGCCAAGCAGAAAGCGCTTGGAGGAAATGTGAGAGAAGGGTGAATGAGCCAAGCAGAAAGCGCTTGGAGGAAATGCGAGAGATGTGTGAATGAGCCAAGCAGAAAGCGCTTGGAGGAAATGCGAGAGACGGGTGAATGAGCCAAGTAGAAAGCGGTTAGAGAAAATTCGAGAGACGTCTGAATGAACCAAGCAGAAAGTGCTTGGAGGAAAGGCGTTAGAAGTCTGAATGAATCAAACAGAAAGCTCTATGGAAATGTTAGAGACAGGTGAATGAGCCAAGCAGAAAGCGCTTAGAGGAAATGCGAGAGAAGGGTGAATGATCCGAGCAGAAAGCTCTTGGAGGAAATGCGAGAGACGGGTGAATGAGCCAAGTAGAAAGCGGTTAGAGAAAATTTGAGAGAAGTCTGAATGAACCAAGCAGAAAGCGTTTGGAGGAAATGTTAGAGACGGGTGAATGAGCCAAGCAAAAAGCGCTTGGAGGAAATGCGAGAGACGGGTGAACGACCCAAGTAGAAAGCGGTTAGAGAAAATTCGAGAGAAGGCTGAATGAGCCAAGCAGAAAGCACTTGGAGGAAATGCGAGAGAAGGGTGAATGAGAAAGGCAGGAAGCGATTGGAGGAAATGCGAGAGAAGGCTGAATGAGACAAGCAGAAAGCGGTTACAGAAAATTCGAGAGAAGGCTGAATGAGCCAAGCAGAAAGCGTTTGGAGGAAATGTGAGAGAAGGGTGAATGAGCCAAGCAGAAGGCTCTTGGAGGAAAGGCGTTAGAAGTCTGAATGAACCAAACAGAAAATGCTATGGAAATGTTAGAGACGGGTGAATGAGCCAAGCAGAAAGCGCTTAGAGGAAATGCGAGAGAAGGGTGAATGATCCGAGCAGAAAGCTCTTGGAGGAAATGCGAGAGACGGGTGAATGAGCAAAGTAGAAAGCGGTTAGAGAAAATTCGAGAGAAGTCTGAATGAACCAAGCAGAAAGCATTTGGAGGAAATGTTAGAGACGGGTGAATGAGCCAAGCAGAAAGTGCTTGGAGGAAATGCGAGAGACGGGTGAGCGACCCAAGCAGAAAGTGGTTAGAGAAAAATCGAGAGAAGGCTGAATGAGCCAAGCAGAAACCGCTTGGAGGAAATGTGAGAGAAGGGTGAATGAGCGAAGCAGAAAGCGCTTGGAGGAAATGCGAGAGATGTGTGAATGAGCCAAGCAGAAAGCGCTTGGAAGAAATACAAGAGACCAATGAATGAGGAAAGCAAAAATTGCTTTAGGGAAATGCGAAGAGAAGGCTGAATAAGACAAGCAGAAAGCACTTGGAGGAAATGCGAGAGAAGGGTGAATGATCCGAGCAGAAAGCGCTTGGAGGAAATGCGAGAGACGGGTGAATGAGCCAAGTAGAAAGCGGTTAGAGAAAATTCGAGAGACGTCTGAATGAACCAAGCAGAAAGTGCTTGGAGGAAATGTTAGAGACGGGTGAATGAGCCAAGGAGAAATCGCTTGGAGGAAATGCGAGAGACGGGTGAACGACCCAAGCAGAAAGCGGTAAGAGAAAATTCGAGAGAAGGCTGAATGAGCCAAGCAGAAAGCGCTTGGAGGAAATGTGAGAGAAGGGTGAATGAGCCAAGCAGAAAGCGCTTGGAGGAAATGCGAGAGATGTGTGAATGAGCCAAGCAGAAAGCGCTTGGAGGAAATGCGAGAGACGGGTGAATGAGCCAAGTAGAAAGCGGTTAGAGAAAATTCGAGAGACGTCTGAATGAACCAAGCAGAAAGTGCTTGGAGGAAAGGCGTTAGAAGTCTGAATGAATCAAACAGAAAGCTCTATGGAAATGTTAGAGACAGGTGAATGAGCCAAGCAGAAAGCGCTTAGAGGAAATGCGAGAGAAGGGTGAATGATCCGAGCAGAAAGCTCTTGGAGGAAATGCGAGAGACGGGTGAATGAGCCAAGTAGAAAGCGGTTAGAGAAAATTTGAGAGAAGTCTGAATGAACCAAGCAGAAAGCGTTTGGAGGAAATGTTAGAGACGGGTGAATGAGCCAAGCAGAAAGCGCTTGGAGGAAATGCGAGAGACGGGTGAACGACCCAAGTAGAAAGCGGTTAGAGAAAATTCGAGAGAAGGCTGAATGAGCCAAGCAGAAAGCACTTGGAGGAAATGCGAGAGAAGGGTGAATGAGAAAGGCAGGAAGCGATTGGAGGAAATGCGAGAGAAGGCTGAATGAGACAAGCAGAAAGCGGTTACAGAAAATTCGAGAGAAGGCTGAATGAGCCAAGCAGAAAGCGTTTGGAGGAAATGTGAGAGAAGGGTGAATGAGCCAAGCAGAAGGCTCTTGGAGGAAAGGCGTTAGAAGTCTGAATGAACCAAACAGAAAATGCTATGGAAATGTTAGAGACGGGTGAATGAGCCAAGCAGAAAGCGCTTAGAGGAAATGCGAGAGAAGGGTGAATGATCCGAGCAGAAAGCTCTTGGAGGAAATGCGAGAGACGGGTGAATGACCAAAGTAGAAAGCGGTTAGAGAAAATTCGAGAGAAGTCTGAATGAACCAAGCAGAAAGCATTTGGAGGAAATGTTAGAGACGGGTGAATGAGCCAAGCAGAAAGTGCTTGGAGGAAATGCGAGAGACGGGTGAGCGACCCAAGCAGAAAGTGGTTAGAGAAAAATCGAGAGAAGGCTGAATGAGCCAAGCAGAAACCGCTTGGAGGAAATGTGAGAGAAGGGTGAATGAGCGAAGCAGAAAGCGCTTGGAGGAAATGCGAGAGATGTGTGAATGAGCCAAGCAGAAAGCGCTTGGAAGAAATACAAGAGACCAATGAATGAGGAAAGCAAAAATTGCTTTAGGGAAATGCGAAGAGAAGGCTGAATAAGACAAGCAGAAAGCACTTGGAGGAAATGCGAGAGAAGGGTGAATGATCCGAGCAGAAAGCGCTTGGAGGAAATGCGAGAGACGGGTGAATGAGCCAAGTAGAAAGCGGTTAGAGAAAATTCGAGAGACGTCTGAATGAACCAAGCAGAAAGTGCTTGGAGGAAATGTTAGAGACGGGTGAATGAGCCAAGGAGAAATCGCTTGGAGGAAATGCGAGAGACGGGTGAACGACCCAAGCAGAAAGCGGTAAGAGAAAATTCGAGAGAAGGCTGAATGAGCCAAGCAGAAAGCACTTGCAGGAAATGCGAGAGAAGGGTGAATGAGAAAAGCAGGAAGCGCTTGGAGGAAATGCGAGAGAAGGCTGAATGAGACAAGCAGAAAGCGGTTAGAGAAAATTTGAGAGAAGGCTGAATGAGCCAAGCAGAAAGCGTTTGGAGGAAATGTGAGAGAAGGGTGAATGAGCCAAGCAGAAAGCGCTTGGAGGAAATGCGAGAGACGGGTGAACGACCCAAGCAGAAAGCGGTTACAGAAAATTCGAGAGAAGGCTGAATGAGCCAAGCAGAAAGCACTTGGAGGAAATGTGAGAGAAGGGTGAATGAGCCAAGCAGAAAGCGCTTGGAGGAAAGGCGTTAGAAGTCTGAATGAACCAAACAGAAAGCGCTATGGAAATGTTAGAGACGGGTGAATAAGCCAAGCAGAAACCGCTTAGAGGAAATGCGAGAGAAGGGTGAATGATCTGAGCAGAAAACTCTTGGAGGAAATGCGAGAGACGGGTGAATGAGCCAAGTAGAAAGCGGTTAGAGAAAATTCGAGAGAGGTCTGAATGAGCCAAGCAGAAAGCGCTTGGAGGAAATGTGAGAGAAGGGTGAATGAGCGAAGCAGAAAGCGCTTGGAGGAAATGCGAGAGACGGGTGAACGACCCAAGTAGAAAGCGGTTAGAGCAAATTCGAGAGAAGGCTGAATGAGCCAAGCAGAAAGCGCTTGGAGGAAATGTGAGAGAAGGGTGAATGAGCCAAGCAGAAAGCGCTTAGGGGAAATGCGAGAGATGTGTGAATGAGCCAAGCAGAAAGCGCTTGGAAGAAATACAAGAGACCAATGAATGAGGAAAGCAAAAATTGCTTTAGTGAAATGCGAAGAGAAGGCTGAATGAGACAAGCAGAAAGCACTTGGAGGAAATGCGAGAGAAGGGTGAATGATCCGAGCAGAAAGAGCTTGGAGGAAATGCGAGAGACGGGTGAATGAGCCAAGTAGAAAGCGGTGAGAGAAAATTCGAGAGACGTCTGAATGAACCAAGCAGAAAGTGCTTGGAGGAAATGTTAGAGACGGGTGAATGAGCCAAGGAGAAATCGCTTGGAGGAAATGCGAGAGACGGGTGAACGACCCAAGCAGAAAGCAGTTAGAAAAAATTCGAGAGAAGGCTGAATGAGCCAAGCAGGAAGCGCTTGGAGGAAATGTGAGAGAAGGGTGAATGATCCGAGCAGAAAGCTCTTGGAGGAAATGCGAGAGACGGGTGAATGAGCCAAGCATAAAGCGGTTAGAGAAAATTCGAGAGAAGTCTGAATGAACCAAGCAGAAAGCGCTTGGAGGAAATGTTAGAGACGGGTGAATGAGCCAAGCTGAAAGCGCTTGGAGGAAATGCGATAGAAGGGTGAATGAGAAAAGCAGGAAGCGCTTGGAGGAAATGCGAGAGAAGGCTGAATGAGACAAGCAGAAAGCGGTTAGAGAAAATTCGAGAGAAGGCTGAATGAGCCAAGCAGAAAGCACTTGGAGGAAATGCGAGAGAAGCGTGAATGAGAAAAGCAGGAAGCGCTTGGAGGAAATGCGAGAGAAGGCTGAATGAGACAAGCAGAAAGCGTTTGGAGGAAATGCGAGAGATGGGTGAATGAGCCATGCAGAAAGCGCTTGGAGGAAATGTGAGAGAAGGGTGAATGAGCCAAGCAGAAAGCGCTTGGAGGAAATGCGAGAGATGGGTGAACGACCCAAGCAGAAAGCGGTTACAGAAAATTCGAGAGAAGGCTGAATGAGCCAAGCACAAAGCGCTTGGAGGAAATGTGAGAGAAGGGTGAATGAGCCAAGCAGAAAGCGCTTGGAGGAAAGGCGAGAGACGGGTGAATGACCCAAGCAGAAAGCGGTTAGAGAAAATTCGAGAGAAGTCTGAATGAACCAAGCAGAAAGCGCTTGGAGGAAATGTTAGAGACGGGTGAATGAGCCAAGCTGAAAGCGCTTGGAGGAAATGCGATAGAAGGGTGAATGAGAAAAGCAGGAAGCGCTTGGATGAAATGTTAGAGACGGGTGAATGAGCCAAGCTGAAAGCGCTTGGAGGAAATGCGATAGAAGGGTGAATGAGAAAAGCAGGAAGCGCTTGGAGGAAATGCGAGAAGGCTAAATGAGACAAGCAGAAAGCGGTTAGAGAAAACTCGAGAGAAGGCTGAATGAGCCAAGCAGAAAGCACTTGGAGGAAATGTGAGAGAAGGGTGAATGAGCCAAGCAGAAAGCGCTTGGAGGAAAGGCGTTAGAAGTCTGAATGAACCAAACAGAAAGCGCTATGGAAATGTTAGAGACGGGTGAATGAGCCAAGCAGAAAGCGCTTAGAGGAAATGCGAGAGAAGGGTGAATGATCCGAGCAGAAAGCTCTTCGAGGAAATGCGAGAGACGGGTGAATGAGCCAAGTAGAAAGCGGTTAGAGAAAATTCGAGAGAAGTCTGAATGAACCAAGCAGAAAGCGCTTGGAGGAAATGTTAGAGACGGGTGAATGAGCCAAGCAGAAAGTGCTTGGAGGAAATGCGAGAGACGGGTGAACGACCCAAGCAGAAAGCGGTTAGAGAAAAATCGAGAGAAGGCTGAATGAACCAAGCAGAAAGCGCTTGGAGGAAATGTGAGAGAAGGGTGAATGAGCCAAGCAGAAAGCGCTTGGAGGAAATGCGAGAGACGGGTGAACGACCCAAGTAGAAAGCGGTTAGAGAAAATTCGAGAGAAGGCTGAATGAGCCAAGCAGAAAGCGCTTGGAGGAAATGTGAGAGAAGGGTGAATGAGCCAAGCAGAAAGCGCTTGGAGGAAATGCGAGAGACGGGTGAACGACCCAAGCAGAAAGCGGTTAGAGAAAATTCGAGAGAAGGCTGAATGAGCCAAGCAGAAAGCGCTTGGAGGAAATGTGAGAGAAGGGTGAATGAGCCAAGCAGAAAGCGCTTGGAGGAAATGCGAGAGAAGGGTGAATGACCCTAGCAGAAAGCGCTTGGAGGAAATGCGAGAGAAGGCTGAATGAGCCAAGCAGAAAGCGCTTGGAGGAAATGTGAGAGAAGGGTGAATGAGCCAAGCAGAAAGCGCTTGGAGGAAATGCGAAAGAAGGGTGAATGACCCTAGCAGAAAGCGCTTGGAGGAAAAGCGAGAGAAGGCTGAATGAGCCAAGCAGAAAGCGCTTGGAGGAAATGCGAGAGAAGGGTGAATGAGCCAAGTAGAAAGCGGTTAGAGAAAATTCGAGAGAAGTCTGAGTGAACCAAGCAGAAAGCGTTTGGAGGAAATGTTAGAGACGGGTGAATGAGCCAAGCAGAAAGTGCTTGGAGGAAATGCGAGAGACGGGTGAACGACCCAAGCAGAAAGCGGTTAGAGAAAATTCTAGAGAAGGCTGAATGAGCCAAGCAGAAAGCGGTTAGAGAAAATTCAAGAGAAGACTGAATGAGCCAAGCAGAAAGCGTTTGGAGGAAATGAGAGAGAAGGCTGAATGAGCCAAGGAGAAAGTGCTTGGAAGAAATACGAAAGACGGGAGAATGAGGAAAGCAAAAAGTGCTTTATGGAAATGCGAAGAGAAGGCTGAATGAGACAAGCAGAAAGCACTTGGAGGAAATGTGAGAGAAGGGTGAATGAGCCAAGCAGAAAGCGCTTGGAGGAAAGGCGTTAGAAGTCTGAATGAACCAAGCAGAATACGCTATGGAAATGTGAGAGACGGGTGAATGAGCCAAGCAGAAAGCGCTTGGAGGAAATGCGTTAGAAGTCTGAATGAACCAAGCAGAAAGCGCGTGGAGGAAATGTTAGAGACAGGTGAATGAGCCAAGGAGAAAGCACTTGGAGGAAATGCGAGAGAAGGGTGAATGATCGGAGCACAAAGGGCTTGGAGGAAACGCGAGAGACGGGTGAACGACCCAAGCAGAAAGCGGTTAGAGAAAATTCGAGAGAAGGCTGAATGAGCCAAGCAGAAAGCGCTTGGAGGAAATGCGAGAGAAGGCTGAATGAGCCAAGCAGAAAGCGGTTAGAGAAAATTCGAGAGAAGTCTGAATGAACCAAGCAGAAAGCGCTTGGATGAAATGTTAGAGACGGGTGACTGAGTCAAGCTGAAAGCGCTTGGAGGAAATGCGATAGACGGGTGAACGACCCAAGTAGAAAGCGGTTAGAGAAAATTCGAGAGAAGGCTGAATGAGCCAAGCAGAAAGCGCTTGGAGGAAATGTGAGAGAAGGGTGAATGAGCCAAGCAGAAAGCGCTTGGAGGAAATGTGAGAGAAGGGTGAATGAGGCAAGCAGAAAGCGTTTGGAGGAAATGCGAGAGATGGGTGAATGAGCCATGCAGAAAGCGCTTGGAGGAAATGTGAGAGAAGGGTGAATGAGCCAAGCAGAAAGCGGTTACAGAAAATTCAAGAGAATACTGAATGAGCCAAGCAGAAAGCGGTTAGAGAAATTTCAAGAGAAGACTGAATGAGCCAAGCAGAAAGCGCTTGGAGGAAATGATAGAGAAGGCTGAATGAGACAAGGAGAAAGCGCTTGGAAGAAATACGAGAGACGGATGAATGAGGAAAGCAAAAAGTGCTTTAGGGAAATGCGAAGAGAAGGCTGAATGAGACAAGCAGAAAGCACTTGGAGGAAATGTGAGAGAAGGGTGAATGAGCCAAGCAGAAAGCACTTGGAAGAAATACGAGAGACGGATGAATGAGGAAAGCAAAAAGTGCTTTAGGGAAATGCGAAGAGAAGGCTGAATGAAACAAGCAGAAAGCACTTGGAGGAAAGGCGTTAGAAGTCTGAATGAACCAAACAGAAAGCGCTATGGAAATGTTAGAGACGGGTGAATGAGCCAAGTAGAAAGCGCTTGGAGGAAATGCGAGAGAAGGGTGAATGAGCCAAGTAGAAAGCGGTTAGAGAAAATTCGAGAGAAGGCTGAATGAGCCAAGCAGAAAGCGCTTGGAGGAAATGTGAGAGAAGGGTGAATGAGCCAAGCAGAAAGCACTTGGAGGAAATGCGAGAGACGGGTGAACGACCCAAGTAGAAAGCGGTTAGAGAAAATTCGAGAGAAGGCTGAATGAGCCAAGCAGAAAGCGCTTGGAGGAAATGTGAGAGAAGGGTGAATGAGCCAAGCAGAAAGCACTTGGAGGAAATGCGAGAGACGGGTGAACGACCCAAGTAGAAAGCGGTTAGAGAAAATTCGAGAGAAGGCTGAATGAGCCAAGCAGAAAGCGCTTGGAGGAAATGTGAGAGAAGGGTGAATGAGCCAAGCAGAAAGCGCTTGGAGGAAATGTGAGAGAAGGGTGAATGAGGCAAGCAGAAAGCGTTTGGAGGAAATGCGAGAGATGGGTGAATGAGCCATGCAGAAAGCGCTTGGAGGAAATGTGAGAGGAGGGTGAATGAGCCAAGCAGAAAGCGGTTAGAGAAAATTCAAGAGAATACTGAATGAGCCAAGCAGAAAGCGGTTAGAGAAAATTCAAGAGAAGACTGAATGAGCCAAGCAGAAAGCGCTTGGAGGAAATGATAGAGAAGGCTGAATGAGACAAGGAGAAAGCGCTTGGAAGAAATACGAGAGACGGATGAATGAGGAAAGCAAAAAGTGCTTTAGGGAAATGCGAAGAGAAGGCTGAATGAGACAAGCAGAAAGCACTTGGAGGAAATGTGAGAGAAGGGTGAATGAGCCAAGCAGAAAGCGCTTGGAGGACATGCGAGAGATGTGTGAATGAGCCAAGCAGAAAGCACTTGGAAGAAATACGAGAGACGAATGAATGAGGAAAGCAAAAAGTGCTTTAGGGAAATGCGAAGAGAAGGCTGAATGAAACAAGCAGAAAGCACTTGGAGGAAAGGCGTTAGAAGTCTGAATGAACCAAACAGAAAGCGCTATGGAAATGTTAGAGACGGGTGAATGAGCCAAGTAGAAAGCGCTTGGAGGAAATGCGAGAGAAGGGTGAATGAGCCAAGTAGAAAGCGGTTAGAGAAAATTCGAGAGAAGGCTGAATGAGCCAAGCAGAAAGCGCTTGGAGGAAATGTGAGAGAAGGGTGAATGAGCCAAGCAGAAAGCGCTTGGAGGAAATGTGAGAGAAGGCTGAATGAGCCAAGCAGAAAGCGCTTGGAGGAAATGCGAGAGACGGGTTAACGACCCAAGTAGAAAGCGGTTAGAGAAAATTCGAGAGAAGGCTGAATGAGCCAAGCAGAAAGCGCTTGGAGGAAATGTGAGAGAAGGGTGAATGAGCCAAGCAGAAAGCGCTTGGAGGAAATGCGAGAGACGGGTGAACGACCCAAGCAGAAAGCGGTTAGAGAAAATTCGAGAGAAGGCTGAATGAGCCAAGCAGAAAGCGCTTGGAGGAAATGTGAGAGAAGGGTGAATGAGCCAAGCAGAAAGCGCTTGGAGGAAATGCGAGTGAAGGGTGAATGACCCTAGCAGAAAGCGCTTGGAGGAAAAGCGAGAGAAGGCTGAATGAGCCAAGCAGAAAGCGCTTGGAGGAAATGCGAGAGAAGGGTGAATGAGCCAAGTAGAAAGCGGTTAGAGAAAATTCGAGAGAAGTCTGAGTGAACCAAGCAGAAAGCGTTTGGAGGAAATGTTAGAGACGGGTGAATGAGCCAAGCAGAAAGCGCTTGGAGGAAATACGAAAGACGGGAGAATGAGGAAAGCAAAAAGTGCTTTATGGAAATGCGAAGAGAAGGCTGAATGAGACAAGCAGAAAGCACTTGGAGGAAATGTGAGAGAAGGGTGAATGAGCCAAGCAGAAAGCGCTTGGAGGAAAGGCGTTAGAAGTCTGAATGAACCAAGCAGAATACGCTATGGAAATGTGAGAGACGGGTGAATGAGCCAAGCAGAAAGCGCTTGGAGGAAATGCGTTAGAAGTCTGAATGAACCAAGCAGAAAGCGCATGGAGGAAATGTGAGAGAAGGGTGAATGAGCCAAGCAGAAAGCGCTTGGAGGAAAGGCGTTAGAAGTCTGAATGAACCAAGCAGAATACGCTATGGAAATGTGAGAGACGGGTGAATGAGCCAAGGAGAAAGCACTTGGAGGAAATGCGAGAGAAGGGTGAATGATCGGAGCACAAAGGGCTTGGAGGAAACGCGAGAGACGGGTGAACGACCCAAGCAGAAAGCGGTTAGAGAAAATTCGAGAGAAGGCTGAATGAGCCAAGCAGAAAGCGCTTGGAGGAAATGCGAGAGAAGGCTGAATGAGCCAAGCAGAAAGCGGTTAGAGAAAATTCGAGAGAAGTCTGAATGAACCAAGCAGAAAGCGCTTGGATGAAATGTTAGAGACGGGTGAATGAGTCAAGCTGAAAGCGCTTGGAGGAAATGCGAGAGAAGGGTGAATGAGCCTAGCAGAAAGTGCTTGGAGGAAATGCGAGAGAAGGCTGAATGAGACAAGCAGAAAGCGTTTAGAGAAAATTCGAGAGAAGGCTGAATGAGTCAAGCAGAAAGCACTTGGAGGAAATGTGAGAGAAGGGTGAATGAGGCAAGCAGAAAGCGTTTGGAGGAAATGCGAGAGATGGGTGAATGAGCCATGCAGAAAGCGCTTGGAGGAAATGTGAGAGAAGGGTGAATGAGCCAAGCAGAAAGCGGTTAGAGAAAATTCAAGAGAATACTGAATGAGCCAAGCAGAAAGCGGTTAGAGAAAATTCAAGAGAAGACTGAATGAGCCAAGCAGAAAGCGCTTGGAGGAAATGATAGAGAAGGCTGAATGAGACAAGGAGAAAGCGCTTGGAAGAAATACGAGAGACGGATGAATGAGGAAAGCAAAAAGTGCTTTAGGGAAATGCGAAGAGAAGGCTGAATGAGGCAAGCAGAAAGCACTTGCAGGAAATGTGAGAGAAGGGTGAATGAGCCAAGCAGAAAGCGCTTGGAGGACATGCGAGAGATGTGTGAATGAGCCAAGCAGAAAGCACTTGGAAGAAATACGAGAGACGGATGAATGAGGAAAGCAAAAAGTGCTTTAGGGAAATGCGAAGAGAAGGCTGAATGAAACAAGCAGAAAGCACTTGGAGGAAAGGCGTTAGAAGTCTGAATGAACCAAACAGAAAGCGCTATGGAAATGTTAGAGACGGGTGAATGAGCCAAGTAGAAAGCGCTTGGAGGAAATGCGAGAGAAGGGTGAATGAGCCAAGTAGAAAGCGGTTAGAGAAAATTCGAGAGAAGGCTGAATGAGCCAAGCAGAAAGCGCTTGGAGGAAATGTGAGAGAAGGGTGAATGAGCCAAGCAGAAAGCACTTGGAGGAAATGCGAGAGACGGGTGAACGACCCAAGTAGAAAGCGGTTAGAGAAAATTCGAGAGAAGGCTGAATGAGCCAAGCAGAAAGCGCTTGGAGGAAATGTGAGAGAAGGCTGAATGAGCCAAGCAGAAAGCGCTTGGAGGAAATGTGAGAGAAGGGTGAATGAGGCAAGCAGAAAGCGTTTGGAGGAAATGCGAGAGATGGGTGAATGAGCAATGCAGAAAGCGCTTGGAGGAAATGTGAGAGAAGGGTGAATGAGCCAAGCAGAAAGCGGTTAGAGAAAATTCAAGAGAATACTGAATGAGCCAAGCAGAAAGCGGTTAGAGAAAATTCAAGAGAAGACTGAATGAGCCAAGCAGAAAGCGCTTGGAGGAAATGATAGAGAAGGCTGAATGAGACAAGGAGAAAGCGCTTGGAAGAAATACGAGAGACGGATGAATGAGGAAAGCAAAAAGTGCTTTAGGGAAATGCGAAGAGAAGGCTGAATGAGACAAGCAGAAAGCACTTGGAGGAAATGTGAGAGAAGGGTGAATGAGCCAAGCAGAAAGCGCTTGGAGGACATGCGAGAGATGTGTGAATGAGCCAAGCAGAAAGCACTTGGAAGAAATACGAGAGACGGATGAATGAGGAAAGCAAAAAGTGCTTTAGGGAAATGCGAAGAGAAGGCTGAATGAAACAAGCAGAAAGCACTTGGAGGAAAGGCGTTAGAAGTCTGAATGAACCAAACAGAAAGCGCTATGGAAATGTTAGAGACGGGTGAATGAGCCAAGTAGAAAGCGCTTGGAGGAAATGCGAGAGAAGGGTGAATGAGCCAAGTAGAAAGCGGTTAGAGAAAATTCGAGAGAAGGCTGAATGAGCCAAGCAGAAAGCGCTTGGAGGAAATGTGAGAGAAGGGTGAATGAGCCAAGCAGAAAGCGCTTGGAGGAAATGCGAGAGACGGGTGAACGACCCAAGTAGAAAGCGGTTAGAGAAAATTCGAGAGAAGGCTGAATGAGCCAAGCAGAAAGCGCTTGGAGGAAATGTGAGAGAAGGGTGAATGAGCCAAGCAGAAAGCGCTTGGAGGAAATGTGAGAGAAGGGTGAATGAGGCAAGCAGAAAGCGTTTGGAGGAAATGCGAGAGATGGGTGAATGAGCCATGCAGAAAGCGCTTGGAGGAAATGTGAGAGAAGGGTGAATGAGCCAAGCAGAAAGTGCTTTAGGGAAATGCGAAGAGAAGGCTGAATGAAACAAGCAGAAAGCACTTGGAGGAAAGGCGTTAGAAGTCTGAATGAACCAAGTAGAAAGCGCTATGGAAATGTTAGAGACGGGTGAATGAGCCAAGAAGAAAGCGCTTGGAGGAAATGCGAGAGAAGGGTGAATGAGCCAAGAAGAAAGCGCTTGGAGGACATGCGAGAGATGTGTGAATGAGCCAAGCAGAAAGCGCTTGGAAGAAATACGAGAGACGGATGAATGAGGAAAGCAAAAAGTGCTTTAGGGAAATGCGAAGAGAAGGCTGAATGAGACAAGCAGAAAGCGCTTGGAGGAAAGGCGTTAGAAGTCTGAATGAACCAAACAGAAAGCGCTATGGAAATGTTAGAGACGGGGGAATGAGCCAAGCAGAAAGCGCTTGGAGGAAATGCGAGAGAAGGGTGAATGAGCCAAGTAGAAAGCGGTTAGAGAAAATTCGAGAGAAGGCTGAATGAGCCAAGCAGAAAGCGCTTGGAGGAAATGCGAGAGACAGGTGAACGACCCAAGTAGAAAGCGGTTAGAGAAAATTCGAGAGAAGGCTGAATGAGCCAAGCAGAAAGCGCTTGGAGGAAATGAGAGAGACGGGTGAACGACCCAAGCAGAAAGCGATTAGAGAAAATTCGAGAGAAGGCTGAATGAGCCAAGCAGAAAGCGCTTGGAGGAAATGTGAGAGAAGGGTGATTGAGCCAAGCAGAAAGCGCTTGGAGGAAATGCGAGAGACGGGTGAACGACCCAAGCAAAAAGCGATTAGAGAAAATTCGAGAGAAGGCTGAATGAGTCAAGCAGAAAGCACTTGGAGGAAATGTGAGAGAACGGTGAATGAGCCAAACAGAAAGCGTTTGGAGGAAATGCGAGAGATGGGTGAATGAGCCAAGCAGAAAGCGGTTGGAGAAAATTCAAGAGAAGACTGAATGAACCAAGCAGAAAGCGCTTGGAAGAAATACGAGAGACGGATGAATGAGGAAAGCAAAAACTGCTTTATGGAAATCAGAAGAGAAGGCTGAATGAGACAAGCAGAAAGCACTTGGAGGAAATGTGAGAGAAGGGTGAATGAGCCAAGCAGAAAGCGGTTTGAGGAAATGCGTTAGAAGTCTGAATGAACCAAGCAGAAAGCGCATGGAGGAAATGTTAGAGACAGGTGAATGAGCCAAGGAGAAAGCACTTGGAGGAAATACGAGAGAAGGGTGAATGATCGGATTACAAAGCGCTTGGAGGAAACGCGAGAGACGGGTAAACGACCCTAGCAGAAAGCGGTTAGAGAAAATTCGAGAGAAGGCTGAATGAGCCAAGCAGAAAGCGCTTGGAGGAAATGTGAGAGAAGGGTGAATGATCCGAGCAGAAAGCGCTTGGAGGAAATGCGAGAGAAGGCTGAATGAGCCAAGCAGAAAGCGGTTAGAGAAAATTCGAGAGAACTCTGAATGAACCAAGAAGAAAGCGCTTGGAGGAAATGTTAGAGACGGGTGAATGAGTCAAGCTGAAAGCGCTTGGAGGAAATGCGAGAGAAGGGTGAATGAGCCTAGCAGAAAGCGCTTGGAGGAAATGCGAGAGAAGGCTAAATGAGACAAGCAGAAAGCGTTTAGAGAAAATGCGAGAGAAGGGTGAATGAGCCAAGTAGAAAGCGGTTAGAGAAAATTCGAGAGAAGTCTGAATGAACCAAGCAGAAAGCGTTTGGAGGAAATGTTAGAGACGGGTGAATGAGCCAAGCAGAAAGCGCTTGGAGGAAATGCGAGAGAAGGGTGAATGAGCCAAGAAGAAAGCGGTTAGAGAAAATTCGAGAGAAGGCTGAATGAGCCAAGCAGAAAGCGCTTGGAGGACATGCGACAGATGTGTGAATGAGCCAAGCAGAAAGCGCTTGGAAGAAATACGAGAGACGGATGAATGAGGGAAGCAAAAAGTGCTTTAGAGAAATGCGAAGAGAAGGCTGAATGAGACAAGCAGAAAGCGCTTGGAGGAAAGGCGTTAGAAGTCTGAATGAACCAAACAGAAAGCGCTATGGAAATGTCAGAGATGGGTGAATGAGCCAAGGAGAAATCGCTTGGAGGAAATGCGAGAGACGGGTGAACGACCCAAGCAGAAAGCGGTTAGAAAAAATTCGAGAGAAGGCTGAATGAGCCAAGCAGGAAGCGCTTGGAGGAAATGTGAGAGAAGGGTGAATGATCCGAGCAGAAAGCGCTTGGAGGAAATATGAGAGAAGGCTGAATGAGACAAGCAGAAAGCGTTTAGAGAAAATTCGAGAGAAGGCTGAATGAGTCAAGCAGAAAGCACTTGGAGGAAATGTGAGAGAAGGGTGAATGAGGCAAGCAGAAAGCGTTTGGAGGAAATGCGAGAGATGGGTGAATGAGCCATGCAGAAAGCGCTTGGAGGAAATGTGAGAGAAGGGTGAATGAGCCAAGCAGAAAGCGGTTAGAGAAAATTCAAGAGAATACTGAATGAGCCAAGCAGAAAGCGGTTAGAGAAAATTCAAGAGAAGACTGAATGAGCCAAGCAGAAAGCGCTTGGAGGAAATGATAGAGAAGGCTGAATGAGACAAGGAGAAAGCGCTTGGAAGAAATACGAGAGACGGATGAATGAGGAAAGCAAAAAGTGCTTCAGGGAAATGCGAAGAGAAGGCTGAATGAAACAAGCAGAAAGCACTTGGAGGAAAGGCGTTAGAAGTCTGAATGAACCAAACAGAAAGCGCTATGGAAATGTTAGAGACGGGTGAATGAGCCAAGTAGAAAGCGCTTGGAGGAAATGCGAGAGAAGGGTGAATGAGCCAAGTAGAAAGCGGTTAGAGAAAATTCGAGAGAAGGCTGAATGAGCCAAGCAGAAAGCGCTTGGAGGAAATGTGAGAGAAGGGTGAATGAGCCAAGCAGAAAGCGCTTGGAGGAAATGCGAGAGACGGGTGAACGACCCAAGTAGAAAGCGGTTAGAGAAAATTCGAGAGAAGGCTGAATGAGCCAAGCAGAAAGCGCTTGGAGGAAATGTGAGAGAAGGGTGAATGAGCCAAGCAGAAAGCGCTTGGAGGAAATGTGAGAGAAGGGTGAATGAGGCAAGCAGAAAGCGTTTGGAGGAAATGCGAGAGATGGGTGAATGAGCCATGCAGAAAGCGCTTGGAGGAAATGTGAGAGAAGGGTGAATGAGCCAAGCAGAAAGCGGTTAGAGAAAATTCAAGAGAATACTGAATGAGCCAAGCAGAAAGCGGTTAGAGAAAATTCAAGAGAAGACTGAATGAGCCAAGCAGAAAGCGCTTGGAGGAAATGATAGAGAAGGCTGAATGAGACAAGGAGAAAGCGCTTGGAAGAAATACGAGAGACGGATGAATGAGGAAAGCAAAAAGTGCTTTAGGGAAATGCGAAGAGAAGGCTGAATGAGACAAGCAGAAAGCACTTGGAGGAAATGTGAGAGAAGGGTGAATGAGCCAAGCAGAAAGCGCTTGGAGGACATGCGAGAGATGTGTGAATGAGCCAAGCAGAAAGCACTTGGAAGAAATACGAGAGACGGATGAATGAGGAAAGCAAAAAGTGCTTTAGGGAAATGCAAAGAGAAGGCTGAATGAAACAAGCAGAAAGCACTTGGAGGAAAGGCGTTAGAAGTCTGAATGAACCAAACAGAAAGCGCTATGGAAATGTTAGAGACGGGTGAATGAGCCAAGTAGAAAGCGCTTGGAGGAAATTCGAGAGAAGGGTGAATGAGCCAAGCAGAAAGCGCTTGGAGGAAATGTGAGAGAAGGGTGAATGAGCCAAGCAGAAAGCGCTTGGAGGAAATGCGAGAGACGGGTGAACGACCCAAGTAGAAAGCGGTTAGAGAAAATTCGAGAGAAGGCTGAATGAGCCAAGCAGAAAGCGCTTGGAGGAAATGTGAGAGACGGGTGAACCACCCAAGCAGAAAGCGGTTAGAGAAAATTCGAGAGAAGGCTGAATGAGCCAAGCAGAAAGCGCTTGGAGGAAATGTGAGAGAAGGGTGAATGAGCCATGCAGAAAGCGCTTGGAGGAAAGGCGTTAGAAGTCTGAATGAACCAAACAGAAAGCGCTATGGAAATGTTAGAGACGGGTGAATGAGCCAAGCAGAAAGCGCTTGGAGGAAATGCGAGAGAAGGGTGAATGATCCGAGCAGAAAGCGGTTAGAGAAAATTCAAGAGAAGACTGAATGAGCCAAGCAGAAAGCGCTTGGAGGAAATGATAGAGAAGGCTGAATGAGCCAAGGAGAAAGTGCTTGGAAGAAATACGAGAGACGGATGAATGAGGAAAGCAAAAAGTGCTTTATGGAAATGCGAAGAGAAGGCTGAATGAGACAAGGAGAAAGCACTTGGAGGAAATGTGAGAGAAGGGTGAATGAGCCAAGCAGAAAGCACTTAGAGGAAATGTGAGAGAAGAGTGAATGAGCCAAGCAGAAAGCGCTTGGAGGAAATGCGTTAGAAGTCTGAATGAACCAAGCAGAAAGCGCATGGAGGAAATGTTAGAGACAGGTGAATGAGCCAAGGAGAAAGCACTTGGAGGAAATGCGAGAGAAGGATGAATGATCCGAGCACAAAGCGCTTGGAGGAAACGCGAGAGACGGGTGAACGACCCAAGCAGAAAGCGGTTAGAGAAAATTCGAGAGAAGGCTGAATGAGCCAGGCAGAAAGCACTTGGAGGAAATGTGAGAGAAGGGTGAATGATCCGAGCAGAAAGCGCTTGGAGGAAATGCGAGAGAAGGCTGAATGAGCCAAGCAGAAAGCGGTTAGAGACAATTCGAGAGAACTCTGAATGAACCAAGAAGAAAGCGCTTGGAGGAAATGTTAGAGACGGGTGAATGAGTCAACCTGAAAGCGCTTGGAGGAAATGCGAGAGAAGGGTGAATGAGCCTAGCAGAAAGCGCTTGGAGGAAATGCGAGAGAAGGGTGAATGAGCCTAGCAGAAAGCGCTTGGAGGAAATGCGAGAGAAGGCTGAATGAGACAAGCAGAAAGCGTTTAGAGAAAATTTGAGAGAAGGCTGAATGAGTCAAGCAGAAAGCGTTTGGAGGAAATGCGAAGAGAAGGCTGAATGAGACAAGCAGAAAGCACTTGGAGGAAATGTGAGAGAAGGGTGAATGAGCCAAGCAGAAAGCGCTTGGAGGAAATGCGTTAGAAGTCTGAATGAACCAAGCAGAAAGCGCTATGGAAATGTTAGAGACGGGTGAATGAGCCAAGAAGAAAGCGCTTGGAGGAAATGCGAGAGAAGGGTGAATGAGCCAAGAAGAAAGCGCTTGGAGGACATGCGAGAGATGTGTGAATGAGCCAAGCAGAAAGCGCGTGGAAGAAATACGAGAGACGGATGAATGAGGAAAGCAAAAAGTGTTTTAGGGAAATGCGAAGAGAAGGCTGAATGAGACAAGCAGAAAGCGCTTGGAGGAAAGGCGTTAGAAGTCTGAATGAACCAAACAGAAAGCGCTATGGAAATGTTAGAGATGGGTGAATGAGCCAGCAGAAAGCGCTTGGAGGAAATGCAAGAGAAGGGTGAATGAGCCAAGTAGAAAGCGGTTAGAGAAAATTCGAGAGAAGGCTGAATGAGCCAAGCAGAAAGCGCTTGGAGGAAATGTGAGAGAAGGGTGAATGAGCCAAGCAGAAAGCGCTTGGAGGAAATGCGAGAGACGGGTGAACGACCCAAGCAGAAAGCGATTAGAGAAAATTCGAGAGAAGGCTGAATGAGCCAAGCAGAAAGCGCTTGGAGGAAATGTGAGAGAAGGGTGAATGAGCCAAGCAGAAAGCGCTTGGAGGAAATGCGAGAGACGGGTGAACGACCCAAGCAGAAAGCGATTAGAGAAAATTCGAGAGAAGGCTGAATGAGTCAAGCAGAAAGCACTTGGAGGAAATGTGAGAGAAGGGTGAATGAGCCAAGCAGAAAGCGTTTGGAGGAAATGCGAGAGATGGGTGAATGAGCCAAGCAGAAAGCGGTTAGAGAAAATTCAAGAGAAGACTGAATGAGCCAAGCAGAAAGCGCTTGGAAGAAATACGAGAGACGGATGAATGAGGAAAGCAAAAAGTGCTTTATGGAAATCAGAAGAGAAGGCTGAATGAGACAAGCAGAAAGCACTTGGAGGAAATGTGAGAGAAGGGTGAATGAGCCAAGCAGAGAGCGGTTTGAGGAAATGCGTTAGAAGTCTGAATGAACCAAGCAGAAAGCGCATGGAGGAAATGTTAGAGACAGGTGAATGAGCCAAGGAGAAAGCACTTGGAGGAAATACGAGAGAAGGGTGAATGATCGGAGCACAAAGCGCTTGGAGGAAACGCGAGAGACGGGTGAACGACCCTAGCAGAAAGCGGTTAGAGAAAATTCGAGAGAAGGCTGAATGAGCCAAGCAGAAAGCGCTTGGAGGAAATGTGAGAGAAGGGTGAATGATCCGAGCAGAAAGCGCTTGGAGGAAATGCGAGAGAAGGCTAAATGAGACAAGCAGAAAGCGTTTAGAGAAAATGCGAGAGAAGGGTGAATGAGCCAAGTAGAAAGCGGTTAGAGTAAATTCGAGAGAAGTCTGAATGAACCAAGCAGAAAGCGTTTGGAGGAAATGCGAGAGAAGGGTGAATGAGCCAAGAAGAAAGCGGTTAGAGAAAATTCGAGAGAAGGCTGAATGAGCCAAGCAGAAAGCGCTTGGAGGACATGCGAGAGATGTGTGAATGAGCCAAGCAGAAAGCGCTTGGAAGAAATACGAGAGACGGATGAATGAGGGAAGCAAAAAGTGCTTTAGGGAAATGCGAAGAGAAGGCTGAATGAGACAAGCAGAAAGCGCTTGGAGGAAAGGCGTTAGAAGTCTGAATGAACCAAACAGAAAGCGCTATGGAAATGTTAGAGATGGGTGAATGAGCCAAGGAGAAATCGCTTGGAGGAAATGCGAGAGACGGGTGAACGACCCAAGCAGAAAGCGGTTAGAAAAAATTCGAGAGAAGGCTGAATGAGCCAAGCAGGAAGCGCTTGGAGGAAATGTGAGAGAAGGGTGAATGATCCGAGCAGAAAGCTCTTGGAGGAAATGCGAGAGACGGGTGAATGAGCCAAGCATAAAGCGGTTAGAGAAAATTCGAGAGAAGTCTGAATGAACCAAGCAGAAAGCGCTTGGAGGAAATGTTAGAGACGGGTGAATGAGCCAAGCTGAAAGCGCTTGGAGCAAATGCGATAGAAGGGTGAATGAGAAAAGCAGGAAGCGCTTGGAGGAAATGCGAGAGAAGGCTGAATGAGACAAGCAGAAAGCGGTTAGAGAAAATTCGAGAGAAGGCTGAATGAGCCAAGCAGAAAGCACTTGGAGGAAATGCGAGAGAAGGGTGAATGATAAAAGCAGGAAGCGCTTGGAGGAAATGTGAGAGAAGGCTGAATGAGACAAGCAGAACGCGGTTAGAGAAAATTCGAGAGAAGGCTGAATGAGCCAAGCAGAAAGCGTTTGGAGGAAATGCGAGAGATGGGTGAATGAGCCATGCAGAAAGCGCTTGGAGGAAATGTGAGAGAAGGGTGAATGAGCCAAGCAGAAAGCGCTTGGACGAAATGCGAGAGACGGGTGAACGACCCAAGCAGAAAGCGGTTACAGAAAATTCGAGAGAAGGCTGAATGAGCCAAGCAGAAAGCGCTTGGAGGAAATGTGAGAGAAGGGTGAATGAGCCAAGCTGAAAGCGCTTGGAGGAAATGCGATAGAAGGGTGAATGAGAAAAGCAGGAAGCGCTTGGAGGAAATGTTAGAGACGGGTGAATGAGCCAAGCTGAAAGCGCTTGGAGGAAATGCGATAGAAGGGTGAATGAGAAAAGCAGGAAGCGCTTGGAGGAAATGCAAGAAGGCTGA
Source organism: Crotalus helleri (assembly GCA_024509115.1). NCBI lineage: Eukaryota > Metazoa > Chordata > Lepidosauria > Squamata > Viperidae > Crotalus > Crotalus helleri. Next base: position 42,029,050 of record JAKSXO010000008.1, read on the forward strand.
AAGAGACAAGCAGAAAGCGGTTAGAGAAAATTCGAGAGAAGGCTGAATGAGCCAAGCAAAAAGCACTTGGAGGAAATGCGAGAGAAGGGTGAATGAGAAAAGCAGGAAGCGCTTTGAGGAAATTCGAGAGACGGGTGAACGACCCAAGCAGAAAGCGGTTACAGAAAATTCGAGAGAAGGCTGAATGAGCCAAGCAGAAAGCGCTTGGAGGAAATGTGAGAGAAGGGTGAATGAGCCAAGCAGAAAGCGCTTGGAGGAAAGGCGTTAGAAGTCTGAATGAACCAAACAGAAAGCGCTATGGAAATGTTAGAGACGAGTGAATGAGCCAAGCAGAAAGCGCTTAGAGGAAATGCGAGAGAAGGGTGAATGATCCGAGCAGAAATCTCTTGGAGGAAATGCGAGAGACGGGTGAATGAGCCAAGTAGAAAGCGGTTAGAGAAAATTCGAGAGAAGTCTGAATGAACCAAGCAGAAAGTGTTTGGAGGAAATGTTAGAGACGGGTTAATGAGCCAAGCAGAAAGTGCTTGGAGGAAATGCGAGAGACGGGTGAACGACCCAAGCAGAAAGCAGTTAGAGAAAAATCGAGAGAAGGCTGAATGAGCCAAGCAGAAAGCGCTTGGAGGAAATGTGAGAGAAGGGTGAATGAGCCAAGCAGAAAGCACTTGGAGGAAATGCGAGAGACGGGTGAATGACCCAAGTAGAAAGCGGTTAGAGAAAATTCGAGAGAAGGCTGAATGAGCCAAGCAGAAAGCGCTTGGAGGAAATGTGAGAGAAGGGTGAATGAGCCAAGCAGAAAGCGCTTGGAGGAAATGCGAGAGATGTGTGAATGAGCCAAGCAGAAAGCGCTTGGAAGAAATACAAGAGACCAATGAACGAGGAAAGCAAAAATTGCTTTAGGGAAATGCGAAGAGAAGGCTGAATGAGACAAGCAGAAAGCACTTGGAGGAAATGCGAGAGAAGGGTGAATGATCCGAGCAGAAAGCGCTTGGAGGAAATGCGAGAGACGGGTGAATGAGCCAAGTAGAAAGCGGTTAGAGAAAATTCGAGAGACGTCTGAATGAACCAAGCAGAAAGTGCTTGGAGGAAATGTTAGAGACGGGTGAATGAGCCAAGGAGAAATCGCTTGGAGGAAATGCGAGAGACGGGTGAACGACCCAAGCAGAAAGCGGTTAGAAAAAATTCGAGACAAGGCTGAATGAGCCAAGCAGGAAGCGCTTGGAGGAAATGTGAGAGAAGGGTGAATGATCCGAGCAGAAAGCTTTTGGAGGAAATGCGAGAGACGGGTGAATGAAACAAACTGAAAGCGGTTAGAGAAAATTTGAGAGAAGTCTGAATGAACCAAGCAGAAAGTGCTTGTAGGAAATGTTAGAGACGGGTGAATGAGCCAAGCTGAAAGCGCTTGGAGGAAATGTGAGAGAAGGGTGAATGATCCGAGCAGAAAGCTTTTGGAGGAAATGCGAGAGACGGGTGAATGAAACAAACTGAAAGCGGTTAGAGAAAATTTGAGAGAAGTCTGAATGAACCAAGCAGAAAGTGCTTGGAGGAAATGTGAGAGAAGGGTGAATGAGCCAAGCAGAAAGCGCTTGGAGGAAATGCGAGAGACGGGTGAACGACCCAAGCAGAAAGCGATTAGAGAAAATTCGAGAGAAGGCTGAATGAGTCAAGCAGAAAGCACTTGGAGGAAATGTGAGAGAAGGGTGAATGAGCCAAGCAGAAAGCGTTTGGAGGAAATGCGAGAGATGGGTGAATGAGCCAAGCAGAAAGCGGTTAGAGAAAATTCAAGAGAAGACTGAATGAGCCAAGCAGAAAGCGCTTGGAAGAAATACGAGAGACGGATGAATGAGGAAAGCAAAAAGTGCTTTATGGAAATCAGAAGAGAAGGCTGAATGAGACAAGCAGAAAGCACTTGGAGGAAATGTGAGAGAAGGGTGAATGAGCCAAGCAGAAAGCGGTTTGAGGAAATGCGTTAGAAGTCTGAATGAACCAAGCAGAAAGCGCATGGAGGAAATGTTAGAGACAGGTGAATGAGCCAAGGAGAAAGCACTTGGAGGAAATACGAGAGAAGGGTGAATGATCGGAGCACAAAGCGCTTGGAGGAAACGCGAGAGACGGGTGAACGACCCTAGCAGAAAGCGGTTAGAGAAAATTCGAGAGAAGGCTGAATGAGCCAAGCAGAAAGCGCTTGGAGGAAATGTGAGAGAAGGGTGAATGATCCGAGCAGAAAGCGCTTGGAGGAAATGCGAGAGAAGGCTAAATGAGACAAGCAGAAAGCGTTTACAGAAAATGCGAGAGAAGGGTGAATGAGCCAAGTAGAAAGCGGTTAGAGAAAATTCGAGAGAAGTCTGAATGAACCAAGCAGAAAGCGTTTGGAGGAAATGTTAGAGACGGGTGAATGAGCCAAGCAGAAAGCGCTTGGAGGAAATGCGAGAGAGGGTGAATGAGCCAAGAAGAAAGCGGTTAGAGAAAATTCGAGAGAAGGCTGAATGAGCCAAGCAGAAAGCGCTTGGAGGACATGCGAGAGATGTGTGAATGAGCCAAGCAGAAAGCGCTTGGAAGAAATACGAGAGACGGATGAATGAGGGAAGCAAAAAGTGCTTTAGGGAAATGCGAAGAGAAGGCTGAATGAGACAAGCAGAAAGCGGTTAGAGAAAATTCGAGAGAAGTCTGAATGAACCAAGCAGAAAGCGCTTGGAGGAAATGTTAGAGACGGGTGAATGAGCCAAGCTGAAAGCGCTTGGAGGAAATGCGATACAAGGGTGAATGAGAAAAGCAGGAAGCGCTTGGAGGAAATGCGAGAGAAGGCTGAATGAGACAAGCAGAAAGCGGTTAGAGAAAATTCGAGAGAAGGCTGAATGAGCCAAGCAGAAAGCACTTGGAGGAAATGCGAGAGAAGGGTGAATGATAAAAGCAGGAAGCGCTTGGAGGAAATGCGAGAGAAGGCTGAATGAGACAAGCAGAACGCGGTTAGAGAAAATTCGAGAGAAGGCTGAATGAGCCAAGCAGAAAGCGTTTGGAGGAAATGCGAGAGATGGGTGAATGAGCCATGCAGAAAGCGCTTGGAGGAAATGTGAGAGAAGGGTGAATGAGCCAAGCAGAAAGCGCTTGGACGAAATGCGAGAGACGGGTGAACGACCCAAGCAGAAAGCGGTTACAGAAAATTCGAGAGAAGGCTGAATGAGCCAAGCAGAAAGCGCTTGGAGGAAATGTGAGAGAAGGGTGAATGATCCAAGCTGAAAGCGCTTGGAGGAAATGCGATAGAAGGGTGAATGAGAAAAGCAGGAAGCGCTTGGAGGAAATGTTAGAGACGGGTGAATGAGCCAAGCTGAAAGCGCTTGGAGGAAATGCGATAGAAGGGTGAATGAGAAAAGCAGGAAGCGCTTGGAGGAAATGCAAGAAGGCTGAAAGAGACAAGCAGAAAGCGGTTAGAGAAAATTCGAGAGAAGGCTGAATGAGCCAAGCAAAAAGCACTTGGAGGAAATGCGAGAGAAGGGTGAATGAGAAAAGCAGGAAGCGCTTTGAGGAAATTCGAGAGACGGGTGAACGACCCAAGCAGAAAGCAGTTACAGAAAATTCGAGAGAAGGCTGAATGAGCCAAGCAGAAAGCGCTTGGAGGAAATGTGAGAGAAGGGTGAATGAGCCAAGCAGAAAGCGCTTAGAGGAAATGCGAGAGAAGGGTGAATGATCCGAGCAGAAATCTCTTGGAGGAAATGCGAGAGACGGGTGAATGAGCCAAGTAGAAAGCGGTTAGAGAAAATTCGAGAGAAGTCTGAATGAACCAAGCAGAAAGTGTTTGGAGGAAATGTTAGAGACGGGTTAATGAGCCAAGCAGAAAGTGCTTGGAGGAAATGCGAGAGACGGGTGAACGACCCAAGCAGAAAGCAGTTAGAGAAAAATCGAGAGAAGGCTGAATGAGCCAAGCAGAAAGCGCTTGGAGGAAATGTGAGAGAAGGGTGAATGAGCCAAGCAGAAAGCGCTTGGAGGAAATGCGAGAGACGGGTGAATGACCCAAGTAGAAAGCGGTTAGAGAAAATTCGAGAGAAGGCTGAATGAGCCAAGCAGAAAGCGCTTGGAGGAAATGTGAGAGAAGGGTGAATGAGCCAAGCAGAAAGCACTTGGAGGAAATGCGAGAGACCAATGAACGAGGAAAGCAAAAATTGCTTTAGGGAAATGCGAAGAGAAGGCTGAATGAGACAAGCAGAAAGCACTTGGAGGAAATGCGAGAGAAGGGTGAATGATCGGAGCACAAAGGGCTTGGAGGAAACGCGAGAGACGGGTGAACGACCCAAGCAGAAAGCGGTTAGAGAAAATTCGAGAGAAGGCTGAATGAGCCAAACAGAAAGCGCTTGGAGGAAATGCGAGAGAAGGCTGAATGAGCCAAGCAGAAAGCGGTTAGAGAAAATTCGAGAGAAGGCTGAATGAGCCAAGGAGAAAGCGCTTGGAGGAAATGCGAGAGACGGGTGAACGACCCAAGTAGAAAGCGGTTAGAGAAAATTCGAGAGAAGGCTGAATGAGCCAAGCAGAAAGCGCTTGGAGGAAATGTGAGAGAAGGGTGAATGAGCCAAGCAGAAAGCGCTTGGAGGAAATGCGAGAGACGGGTGAACGACCCAAGCAGAAAGCGGTTAGAGAAAATTCGAGAGAAGGCTGAATGAGCCAAGCAGAAAGCGCTTGGAGGAAATGTGAGAGAAGGGTGAATGAGCCAAGCAGAAAGCGCTTGGAGGAAATGCGAGAGAAGGGTGAATGACCCTAGCAGAAAGCGCTTGGAGGAAATGCGAGAGAAGGCTGAATGAGCCAAGCAGAAAGCGCTTGGAGGAAATGTGAGAGAAGGGTGAATGAGCCAAGCAGAAAGCGCTTGGAGGAAATGCGAGAGAAGGGTGAATGACCCTAGCAGAAAGCGCTTGGAGGAAAAGCGAGAGAAGGCTGAATGAGCCAAGCAGAAAGCGCTTGGAGGAAATGCGAGAGAAGGGTGAATGAGCCAAGTAGAAAGCGGTTAGAGAAAATTCGAGAGAAGTCTGATTGAACCAAGCAGAAAGCGTTTGGAGGAAATGTTAGAGACGGGTGAATGAGCCAAGCAGAAAGTGCTTGGAGGAAATGCGAGAGACGGGTGAACGACCCAAGCAGAAAGCGGTTAGAGAAAATTCTAGAGAAGGCTGAATGAGCCAAGCAGAAAGCGGTTAGAGAAAATTCAAGAGAAGACTGAATGAGCCAAGCAGAAAGCAAAAAGTGCTTTAGGGAAATGCGAAGAGAAGGCTGAATGAGACAAGCAGAAAGCACTTGGAGGAAATGTGAGAGAAGGGTGAATGAGCCAAGCAGAAAGCGCTTGGAGGAAAGGCGTTAGAAGTCTGAATGAACCAAGCAGAATGCGCTATGGAAATATGAGAGACGGGTGAATGAGCCAAGCAGAAAGCGCTTGGAGGAAATGCGTTAGAAGTCTGAATGAACCAAGCAGAAAGCGCATGTAGGAAATGTTAGAGACAGGTGAATGAGCCAAGGAGAAAGCACTTGGAGGAAATGCGAGAGAAGGGTGAATGATCGGAGCACAAAGGGCTTGGAGGAAACGCGAGAGACGGGTGAACGACCCAAGCAGAAAGCGGTTAGAGAAAATTCGAGAGAAGGCTGAATGAGCCAAACAGAAAGCGCTTGGAGGAAATGCGAGAGAAGGCTGAATGAGCCAAGCAGAAAGCGGTTAGAGAAAATTCGAGAGAAGTCTGAATGAACCAAGCAGAAAGCGCTTGGATGAAATGTTAGAGACGGGTGAATGAGTCAAGCTGAAAGCACTTGGAGGAAATGTGAGAGAAGGGTGAATGAGGCAAGCAGAAAGCGTTTGGAGGAAATGCGAGAGATGGGTGAATGAGCCATGCAGAAAGCGCTTGGAGGAAATGTGAGAGAAGGGTGAATGAGCCAAGCAGAAAGCGGTTAGAGAAAATTCAAGAGAATACTGAATGAGCCAAGCAGAAAGCGGTTAGAGAAAATTCAAGAGAAGACTGAATGAGCCAAGCAGAAAGCGCTTGGAGGAAATGATAGAGAAGGCTGAATGAGACAAGGAGAAAGCGCTTGGAAGAAATACGAGAGACGGATGAATGAGGAAAGCAAAAAGTGCTTTAGGGAAATGCGAAGAGAAGGCTGAATGAGACAAGCAGAAAGCACTTGGAGGAAATGTGAGAGAAGGGTGAATGAGCCAAGCAGAAAGCGCTTGGAGGACATGCGAGAGATGTGTGAATGAGCCAAGCAGAAAGCACTTGGAAGAAATACGAGAGACGGATGAATGAGGAAAGCAAAAAGTGCTTTAGGGAAATGCGAAGAGAAGGCTGAATGAAACAAGTAGAAAGCACTTGGAGGAAAGGCGTTAGAAGTCTGAATGAACCAAACAGAAAGCGCTATGGAAATGTTAGAGACGGGTGAATGAGCCAAGTAGAAAGCGCTTGGAGGAAATGCGAGAGAAGGGTGAATGAGCCAAGTAGAAAGCGGTTAGAGAAAATTCGCGAGAAGGCTGAATGAGCCAAGCAGAAAGCGCTTGGAGGAAATGTGAGAGAAGGGTGAATGAGCCAAGCAGAAAGCGCTTGGAGGAAATGCGAGAGACGGGTGAACGACCCAAGTAGAAAGCGGTTAGAGAAAATTCGAGAGAAGGCTGAATGAGCCAAGCAGAAAGCGCTTGGAGGAAATGTGAGAGAAGGGTGAATGAGCCAAGCAGAAAGCGCTTGGAGGAAATGCGAGAGACGGGTGAACCACCCAAGCAGAAAGCGGTTAGAGAAAATTCGAGAGAAGGCTGAATGAGCCAAGCAGAAAGCGCTTGGAGGAAATGTGAGAGAAGGGTGAATGAGCCATGCAGAAAGCGCTTGGAGGAAAGGCGTTAGAAGTCTGAATGAACCAAACAGAAAGCGCTATGGAAATGTTAGAGACGGGTGAATGAGCCAAGCAGAAAGCGCTTGGAGGAAATGCGAGAGAAGGGTGAATGATCCGAGCAGAAAGCGGTTAGAGAAAATTCAAGAGAAGACTGAATGAGCCAAGCAGAAAGCGCTTGGAGGAAATGATAGAGAAGGCTGAATGAGCCAAGGAGAAAGTGCTTGGAGGAAATACGAGAGACGGATGAATGAGGAAAGCAAAAAGTGCTTTATGGAAATGCGAAGAGAAGGCTGAATGAGACAAGCAGAAAGCACTTGGAGGAAATGTGAGAGAAGGGTGAATGAGCCAAGCAGAAAGCACTTAGAGGAAATGTGAGAGAAGAGTGAATGAGCCAAGCAGAAAGCGCTTGGAGGAAATGCGTTAGAAGTCTGAATGAACCAAGCAGAAAGCGCATGGAGGAAATGTTAGAGACAGGTGAATGAGACAAGGAGAAAGCACTTGGAGGAAATGCGAGAGAAGGATGAATGATCCGAGCACAAAGCGCTTGGAGGAAACGCGAGAGACGGGTGAACGACCCAAGCAGAAAGCGGTTAGAGAAAATTCGAGAGAAGGCTGAATGAGCCAGGCAGAAAGCACTTGGAGGAAATGTGAGAGAAGGGTGAATGATCCGAGCAGAAAGCGCTTGGAGGAAATGCGAGACAAGGCTGAATGAGCCAAGCAGAAAGCGGTTAGAGACAATTCGAGAGAACTCTGAATGAACCAAGAAGAAAGCGCTTGGAGGAAATGTTAGAGACGGGTGAATGAGTCAAGCTGAAAGCGCTTGGAGGAAATGCGAGAGAAGGGTGAATGAGCCTAGCAGAAAGCGCTTGGAGGAAATGCGAGAGAAGGGTGAATGAGCCTAGCAGAAAGCGCTTGGAGGAAATGCGAGAGAAGGCTGAATGAGACAAGCAGAAAGCGTTTAGAGAAAATTTGAGAGAAGGCTGAATGAGTCAAGCAGAAAGCACTTGGAGGAAATGTGAGAGAAGGGTGAATGAGCCAAGCAGAAAGCGTTTGGAGGAAATGCGAAGAGAAGGCTGAATGAGACAAGGAGAAAGCACTTGGAGGAAATGCGAGAGAAGGATGAATGATCCGAGCACAAAGCGCTTGGAGGAAACGCGAGAGACGGGTGAACGACCCAAGCAGAAAGCGGTTAGAGAAAATTCGAGAGAAGGCAGAATGAGCCAGGCAGAAAGCACTTGGAGGAAATGTGAGAGAAGGGTGAAAGATCCGAGCAGAAAGCGCTTGGAGGAAATGCGAGAGAAGGCTGAATGATCCGAGCAGAAAGCGCTTGGAGGAAATGCGAGTGACGGGTGAATGAGCCAAGCAGAAAGCGCTTGGAGGAAATGCGAGAGAAGGGTGAATGAGCCAGGCAGAAAGCACTTGGAGGAAATGTGAGAGAAGGGTGAATGATCCGAGCAGAAAGCGCTTGGAGGAAATGCGAGAGAAGGCTGAATGAGCCAAGCAGAAAGCGGTTAGAGACAATTCGAGAGAACTCTGAATGAACCAAGAAGAAAGCGCTTGGAGGAAATGTTAGAGACGGGTGAATGAGTCAAGCTGAAAGCGCTTGGAGGAAATGCGAGAGAAGGGTGAATGAGCCTAGCAGAAAGCGCTTGGAGGAAATTCGAGAGAAGGGTGAATGAGCCTAGCAGAAAGCGCTTGGAGGAAATGCGAGAGAAGGCTGAATGAGACAAGCAGAAAGCGTTTAGAGAAAATTTCAGAGAAGGCTGAATGAGTCAAGCAGAAAGCACTTGGAGGAAATGTGAGAGAAGGGTGAATGAGCCAAGCAGAAAGCGTTTGGAGGAAATGCGAAGAGAAGGCTGAATGAGACAAGCAGAAAGCACTTGGAGGAAATGTGAGAGAAGGGTGAATGAGCCAAGCAGAAAGCGCTTGGAGGAAATGCGTTAGAAGTCTAAATGAACCAAGCAGAAAGCGCTATGGAAATGTTAGAGACGGGTGAATGAGCCAAGAAGAAAGCGCTTGGAGGAAATGCGAGAGAAGGGTGAATGAGCCAAGAAGAAAGCGCTTGGAGGACATGCGAGAGATGTGTGAATGAGCCAAGCAGAAAGCGCTTGGAAGAAATACGAGAGACGGATGAATGAGGAAAGCAAAAAGTGCTTTAGGGAAATGCGAAGAGAAGGCTGAATGAGACAAGCAGAAAGCGCTTGGAGGAAAGGCGTTAGAAGTCTGAATGAACCAAACAGAAAGCGCTATGGAAATGTTAGAGATGGGTGAATGAGCCAGCAGAAAGCGCTTGGAGGAAATGCAAGAGAAGGGTGAATGAGCCAAGTAGAAAGCGGTTAGAGAAAATTCGAGAGAAGGCTGAATGAGCCAAGCAGAAAGCGCTTGGAGGAAATGCGAGAGACGGGTGAACGACCCAAGTAGAAAGCGGTTAGAGAAAATTCGAGAGAAGGCTGAATGAGCCAAGTAGAAAGCGCTTGGAGGAAATGTGAGAGAAGGGTGAATGACCGAAGCAGAAATCACTTGGAGGAAATGCGAGAGACGGGTGAACGACTCAAGCAGAAAGCGGTTAGAGAAAATTCGAGAGAAGGCTGAATGAGCCAAGCAGAAAGCGCTTGGAGGAAATGTGAGAGAAGGGTGAATGAGCCAAGCAGAAAGCGCTTGGAGGAAAGGCGTTAGAAGTCTGAATGAACCAAACAGAAAGCGCTATGGAAATGTTAGAGACGGGTGAATGAGCCAAGCAGAAAGCGCTTGGAGGAAATGCGAGAGAAGGATGAATGATCCGAGCAGAAAGCGCTTGGAGGAAATGCGAGTGACGGGTGAATGAGCCAAGCAGAAAGCGCTTGGAGGAAATGCGAGAGAAGGGTGAATGAGCCAAGCAGAAAGCGCTTGGAGGAAATGCAAGAGATGGGTGAATGTGCCAAGCAGAATGTGCTTGGAGGAAATGCGAGAGAAGGGTGAATGATCTGAGCACAGAGCGCTTGGAGGAAATACGAGAGACGGATGAATGAGGAAAGCAAAAAGTGCTTTAGGGAAATGCGAAGAGCAGGCTGAATGAGACAAGCAGAAAGCACTTGGAGGAAATGTGAGAGAACGGTGAATGAGCCAAGCAGAAAGCGCTTGGAGGAAATGCGAGAGACGGGTGAACGACCCAAGTAGAAAGCGGTTAGAGAAAATTCGAGAGAAGGCTGAATGAGCCAAGCAGAAAGCGCTTGCAGGAAATGTGAGAGAAGGGTGAATGAGCCAAGCAGAAAGCGCTTGGAGGAAATGCGAGAGACGGGTGAACGACCCAAGCAGAAAGCGATTAGAGAAAATTCGAGAGAAGGCTGAATGAGCCAAGCAGAAAGCGCTTGGAGGAAATGTGAGAGAAGGGTGAATGAGCCAAGCAGAAAGCGCTTGGAGGAAATGCGAGAGACGGGTGAACGACCCAAGCAGAAAGCGATTAGAGAAAATTCGAGAGAAGGCTGAATGAGTCAAGCAGAAAGCACTTGGAGGAAATGTGAGAGAAGGGTGAATGAGCCAAGCAGAAAGCGGTTTGAGGAAATGCGTTAGAAGTCTGAATGAACCAAGCAGAAAGCGCATGGAGGAAATGTTAGAGACAGGTGAATGAGCCAAGGAGAAAGCACTTGGAGGAAATGCGAGAGAAGGGTGAATGATCGGAGCACAAAGCGCTTGGAGGAAACGCGAGAGACGGGTGAACGACCCTAGCAGAAAGCGGTTAGAGAAAATTCGAGAGAAGGCTGAATGAGCCAAGCAGAAAGCGCTTGGAGGAAATGTGAGAGAAGGGTGAATGAGCCAAGCAGAAAGCGGTTAGAGAAAATTCGAGAGAACTCTGAATGAACCAAGAAGAAAGCGCTTGGAGGAAATGTTAGAGACGGGTGAATGAGTCAAGCTGAAAGCGCTTGGAGGAAATGCGAGAGAAGGGTGAATGAGCCTAGTAGAAAGCGCTTGGAGGAAATGCGAGAGAAGGCTAAATGAGACAAGCAGAAAGCGTTTAGAGAAAATGCGAGAGAAGGGTGAATGAGCCAATTAGAAAGCGGTTAGAGAAAATTCGAGAGAGGTCTGAATGAACCAAGCAGAAAGCGTTTGGAGGAAATGTTAGAGACAGGTGAATGAGCCAAGCAGAAAGCGCTTGGAGGAAATGCGAGAGAAGGGTGAATGAGCCAAGAAGAAAGCGCTTGGAGGACATGCGAGAGATGTGTGAATGAGCCAAGCAGAAAGCGCTTGGAAGAAATACGAGAGACGGATGAATGAGGAAAGCAAAAAGTGCTTTAGGGAAATGCGAAGAGAAGGCTGAATGAGACAAGCAGAAAGCGCTTGGAGGAAAGGCGTTAGAAGTCTGAATGAACCAAACAGAAAGCGCTATGGAAATGTTAGAGATGGGTGAATGAGCCAGCAGAAAGCGCTTGGAGGAAATGCAAGAGAAGGGTGAATGAGCCAAGTAGAAAGCGGTTAGAGAAAATTCGAGAGAAGGCTGAATGAGCCAAGCAGAAAGCGCTTGGAGGAAATGTGAGAGAAGGGTGAATGAGCCAAGCAGAAAGCGCTTGGAGGAAATGCGAGAGACGGGTGAACGACCCAAGTAGAAAGCGGTTAGAGAAAATTCGAGAGAAGGCTGAATGAGCCAAGTAGAAAGCGCTTGGAGGAAATGTGAGAGAAGGGTGAATGAGCCAAGCAGAAAGCGCTTGGAGGAAAGGCGTTAGAAGTCTGAATGAACCAAACAGAAAGCGCTATGGAAATGTTAGAGATGGGTGAATGAGCCAGCAGAAAGCGCTTGGAGGAAATGCAAGAGAAGGGTGAATGAGCCAAGTAGAAAGCGGTTAGAGAAAATTCGTGAGAAGGCTGAATGAGCCAAGCAGAAAGCGCTTGGAGGAAATGTGAGAGAAGGGTGAATGAGCCAAGCAGAAAGCGCTTGGAGGAAATGCGAGAGACGGGTGAACGACCCAAGTAGAAAGCGGTTAGAGAAAATTTGAGAGAAGGCTGAATGAGCCAAGTAGAAAGCGCTTGGAGGAAATGTGAGAGAAGGGTGAATGAGCCAAGCAGAAAGCACTTGGAGGAAATGCGAGAGACGGGTGAACGACCCAAGCAGAAAGCGGTTAGAGAAAATTCGAGAGAAGGCTGAATGAGCCAAGCAGAAAGCGCTTGGAGGAAATGTGAGAGAAGGGTGAATGATCCGAGCAGAAAGCGCTTGGAGGAAATGCGAGAGAAGGCTGAATGAGCCAAGCAGAAAGCGGTTAGAGAAAATTCGAGAGAACTCTGAATGAACCAAGAAGAAAGCGCTTGGAGGAAATGTTAGAGACGGGTGAATGAGTCAAGCTGAAAGCGCTTGGAGGAAATGCGAGAGAAGGGTGAATGAGCCTAGCAGAAAGCGCTTGGAGGAAATGCGAGAGAAGGCTAAATGAGACAAGCAGAAAGCGTTTAGAGAAAATGCGAGAAGGCTGAATGAGTCAAGCAGAAAGCACTTGGAGGAAATGCGAGAGAAGGGTGAATGAGCCAAGCAGAAAGCGCTTGGAGGAAATGCGAGAGAAGGGTGAATGAGCCAAGCAGAAAGCGCTTGGAGGAAATGCAAGAGATGGGTGAATGTGCCAAGCAGAATGTGCTTGGAGGAAATGTGAGAGAAGGGTGAATGATCTGAGCACAAAGCGCTTGGAGGAAATACGAGAGACGGATGAATGAGGAAAGCAAAAAGTGCTTTAGGGAAATGCGAAGAGCAGGCTGAATGAGACAAGCAGAAAGCACTTGGAAGAAATGTGAGAGAACGGTGAATGAGCCAAGCAGAAAGCGCTTGGAGGAAATGCGAGAGACGGGTGAACGACCCAAGTAGAAAGCGGTTAGAGAAAATTCGAGAGAAGGCTGAATGAGCCAAGCAGAAAGCGCTTGGAGGAAATGTGAGAGAAGGGTGAATGAGCCAAGCAGAAAGCGCTTGGAGGAAATGCGACAGACGGGTGAACGACCCAAGCAGAAAGCGGTTAGAGAAAATTCGAGAGAAGGCTGAATGAGCCAAGCAGAAAGCGCTTGGAGGAAATGTGAAAGAAGGGTGAATGAGCCATGCAGAAAGCGCTTGGAGGAAATGCGAGAGAAGGGTGAATGAGCCAAGCAGAAAGCGCTTGGAGGAAATGCGAGAGAAGGGTGAATGAACCAAGTAGAAAGCGGTTAGAGAAAATTCGAGAGAAGTCTGAATGAACCAAGCAGAAAGCGTTTGGAGGAAATGTTAGAGACGGGTGAATGAGCCAAGCAGAAAGTGCTTGGAGGAAATGCGAGAGACGGGTGAACGACCCAAGCAGAAAGCGATTAGAGAAAATTCGAGAGAAGGCTGAATGAGTCAAGCAGAAAGCACTTGGAGGAAATGTGAGAGAAGGGTGAATGAGCCAAGCAGAAAGCGTTTGGAGGAAATGCGAGAGATGGGTGAATGAGCCATGCAGAAAGCGCTTGGAGGAAATGTGAGAGAAGGGTGAATGAGCCAAGCAGAAAGCGGTTAGAGAAAATTCAAGAGAAGACTGAATGAGCCAAGCAGAAAGCGCTTGGAAGAAATACGAGAGACGGATGAATGAGGAAAGCAAAAAGTGCTTTATGGAAATCAGAAGAGAAGGCTGAATGAGACAAGCAGAAAGCACTTGGAGGAAATGTGAGAGAAGGGTGAATGAGCCAAGCAGAAAGCGGTTTGAGGAAATGCGTTAGAAGTCTGAATGAACCAAGCAGAAAGCGCATGGAGGAAATGTTAGAGACAGGTGAATGAGCCAAGGAGAAAGCACTTGGAGGAAATGCGAGAGAAGGGTGAATGATCGGAGCACAAAGGGCTTGGAGGAAACGCGAGAGACGGGTGAACGACCCTAGCAGAAAGCGGTTGGAGAAAATTCGAGAGAAGGCTGAATGAGCCAAGCAGAAAGCGCTTGGAGGAAATGTGAGAGAAGGGTGAATGATCCGAGCAGAAAGCGCTTGGAGGAAATGCGAGAGAAGGCTGAATGAGCCAAGCAGAAAGCGGTTAGAGAAAATTCGAGAGAACTCTGAATGAACCAAGAAGAAAGCGCTTGGAGGAAATGTTAGAGACGGGTGAATGAGTCAAGCTGAAAGCGCTTGGAGGAAATGCGAGAGAAGGGTGAATGAGCCTAGCAGAAAGCGCTTGGAGGAAATGCGAGAGAAGGCTAAATGAGACAAGCAGAAAGCGTTTAGAGAAAATGCGAGAAGGCTGAATGAGTCAAGCAGAAAGCACTTGGAGGAAATGCGAGAGAAGGGTGAATGAGCCAAGCAGAAAGCGCTTGGAGGAAATGCGAGAGAAGGGTGAATGAGCCAAGCAGAAAGCGCTTGGAGGAAATGCAAGAGATGGGTGAATGTGCCAAGCAGAATGTGCTTGGAGGAAATGTGAGAGAAGGGTGAATGATCTGAGCACAAAGCGCTTGGAGGAAATACGAGAGACGGATGAATGAGGAAAGCAAAAAGTGCTTTAGGGAAATGCGAAGAGCAGGCTGAATGAGACAAGCAGAAAGCACTTGGAGGAAATGTGAGAGAACGGTGAATGAGCCAAGCAGAAAGCGCTTGGAGGAAATGCGAGAGACGGGTGAACGACCCAAGTAGAAAGCGGTTAGAGAAAATTCGAGAGAAGGCTGAATGAGCCAAGCAGAAAGCGCTTGGAGGAAATGTGAGAGAAGGGTGAATGAGCCAAGCAGAAAGCGCTTGGAGGAAATGCGAGAGACGGGTGAACGACCCAAGCAGAAAGCGGTTAGAGAAAATTCGAGAGAACTCTGAATGAACCAAGAAGAAAGCGCTTGGAGGAAATGTTAGAGACGGGTGAATGAGTCAAGCTGAAAGCGCTTGGAGGAAATGCGAGAGACGGGTGAACGACCCAAGTAGAAAGCGGTTAGAGAAAATTCGAGAGAAGGCTGAATGAGCCAAGCAGAAAGCGCTTGGAGGAAATGTGAGAGAAGGGTGAATGAGCCAAGCAGAAAGCGCTTGGAGGAAATGCGAGAGACGGGTGAACGACCCAAGCAGAAAGCGGTTAGAGAAAATTCGAGAGAAGGCTGAATGAGCCAAGCAGAAAGCGCTTGGAGGAAATGTGAGAGAAGGGTGAATGAGCCATGCAGAAAGCGCTTGGAGGAAATGCGAGAGAAGGGTGAATGAGCCAAGCAGAAAGCGCTTGGAGGAAATGCGAGAGAAGGGTGAATGAGCCAAGTAGAAAGCGGTTAGAGAAAATTCGAGAGAAGTCTGAATGAACCAAGCAGAAAGCGTTTGGAGGAAATGTTAGAGACGGGTGAATGAGCCAAGCAGAAAGTGCTTGGAGGAAATGCGAGAGACGGGTGAACGACCCAAGCAGAAAGCGATTAGAGAAAATTCGAGAGAAGGCTGAATGAGTCAAGCAGAAAGCACTTGGAGGAAATGTGAGAGAAGGGTGAATGAGCCAAGCAGAAAGCGTTTGGAGGAAATGCGAGAGATGGGTGAATGAGCCATGCAGAAAGCGCTTGGAGGAAATGTGAGAGAAGGGTGAATGAGCCAAGCAGAAAGCGGTTAGAGAAAATTCAAGAGAAGACTGAATGAGCCAAGCAGAAAGCGCTTGGAAGAAATACGAGAGATGGATGAATGAGGAAAGCAAAAAGTGCTTTATGGAAATCAGAAGAGAAGGCTGAATGAGACAAGCAGAAAGCACTTGGAGGAAATGTGAGAGAAGGGTGAATGAGCCAAGCAGAAAGCGGTTTGAGGAAATGCGTTAGAAGTCTGAATGAACGAAGCAGAAAGCGCATGGAGGAAATGTTAGAGACAGGTGAATGAGCCAAGGAGAAAGCACTTGGAGGAAATGCGAGAGAAGGGTGAATGATCGGAGCACAAAGCGCTTGGAGGAAACGGGAGAGACGGGTGAACGACCCTAGCAGAAAGCGGTTGGAGAAAATTCGAGAGAAGGCTGAATGAGCCAAGCAGAAAGCGCTTGGAGGAAATGTGAGAGAAGGGTGAATGATCCGAGCAGAAAGCGCTTGGAGGAAATGCGAGAGAAGGCTGAATGAGCCAAGCAGAAAGCGGTTAGAGAAAATTCGAGAGAACTCTGAATGAACCAAGAAGAAAGCGCTTGGAGGAAATGTTAGAGACGGGTGAATGAGTCAAGCTGAAAGCGCTTGGATGAAATGCGAGAGAAGGGTGAATGAGCCTAGCAGAAAGCGCTTGGAGGAAATGCGAGAGAAGGCTAAATGAGACAAGCAGAAAGCGTTTAGAGAAAATGCGATAAGGCTGAATGAGTCAAGCAGAAAGCACTTGGAGGAAATGCGAGAGAAGGGTGAATGAGCCATGCAGAAAGCGCTTGGAGGAAATGCGAGAGAAGGGTGAATGAGCCAAGCAGAAAGCGCTTGGAGGAAATGCGAGAGAAGGGTGAATGAGCCAAGTAGAAAGCGGTTAGAGAAAATTCGAGAGAAGGCTGAATGAGCCAAGCAGAAAGCGCTTGGAGGAAATGTGAGAGAAGGGTGAATGAGCCATGCAGAAAGCGCTTGGAGGAAATGCGAGAGAAGGGTGAATGAGCCAAGCAGAAAGCGCTTGGAGGAAATGCGAGAGAAGGGTGAATGAGCCAAGTAGAAAGCGGTTAGAGAAAATTCGAGAGAAGTCTGAATGAACCAAGCAGAAAGCGTTTGGAGGAAATGTTAGAGACGGGTGAATGAGCCAAGCAGAAAGTGCTTGGAGGAAATGCGAGAGACGGGTGAACGACCCAAGCAGAAAGCGATTAGAGAAAATTCGAGAGAAGGCTGAATGAGTCAAGCAGAAAGCACTTGGAGGAAATGTGAGAGAAGGGTGAATGAGCCAAGCAGAAAGCGTTTGGAGGAAATGCGAGAGATGGGTGAATGAGCCATGCAGAAAGCGCTTGGAGGAAATGTGAGAGAAGGGTGAATGAGCCAAGCAGAAAGCGGTTAGAGAAAATTCAAGAGAAGACTGAATGAGCCAAGCAGAAAGCGCTTGGAAGAAATACGAGAGACGGATGAATGAGGAAAGCAAAAAGTGCTTTATGGAAATCAGAAGAGAAGGCTGAATGAGACAAGCAGAAAGCACTTGGAGGAAATGTGAGAGAAGGGTGAATGAGCCAAGCAGAAAGCGGTTTGAGGAAATGCGTTAGAAGTCTGAATGAACGAAGCAGAAAGCGCATGGAGGAAATGTTAGAGACAGGTGAATGAGCCAAGGAGAAAGCACTTGGAGGAAATGCGAGAGAAGGGTGAATGATCGGAGCACAAAGCGCTTGGAGGAAACGCGAGAGACGGGTGAACGACCCTAGCAGAAAGCGGTTGGAGAAAATTCGAGAGAAGGCTGAATGAGCCAAGCAGAAAGCGCTTGGAGGAAATGTGAGAGAAGGGTGAATGAGCCAAGCAGAAAGCGCTTGGAGGAAATGTTAGAAACGGGTGAATGAGTCAAGCTGAAAGCGCTTGGAGGAAATGCGAGAGAAGGGTGAATGAGCCTAGCAGAAAGCGCTTGGAGGAAATGCGAGAGAAGGCTAAATGAGACAAGCAGAAAGCGTTTAGAGAAAATGCGAGAAGGCTGAATGAGTCAAGCAGAAAGCACTTGGAGGAAATGCGAGAGAAGGGTGAATGAGCCAAGCAGAAAGCGCTTGGAGGAAATGCGAGAGAAGGGTGAATGAGCCAAGCAGAAAGCGCTTGGAGGAAATGCAAGAGATGGGTGAATGTGCCAAGCAGAATGTGCTTGGAGGAAATGTGAGAGAAGGGTGAATGATCTGAGCACAAAGGCCTTGGAGGAAATACGAGAGACGGATGAATGAGGAAAGCAAAAAGTGCTTTAGGGAAATGCGAAGAGCAGGCTGAATGAGACAAGCAGAAAGCACTTGGAGGAAATGTGAGAGAACGGTGAATGAGCCAAGCAGAAAGCGTTTGGAGGAAATGCGAGAGATGGGTGAATGAGCCATGCAGAAAGCGCTTGGAGGAAATGTGAGAGAAGGGTGAATGAGCCAAGCAGAAAGCGGTTAGAGAAAATTCAAGAGAAGACTGAATGAGCCAAGCAGAAAGCGCTTGGAAGAAATACGAGAGATGGATGAATGAGGAAAGCAAAAAGTGCTTTATGGAAATCAGAAGAGAAGGCTGAATGAGACAAGCAGAAAGCACTTGGAGGAAATGTGAGAGAAGGGTGAATGAGCCAAGCAGAAAGCGGTTTGAGGAAATGCGTTAGAAGTCTGAATGAACGAAGCAGAAAGCGCATGGAGGAAATGTTAGAGACAGGTGAATGAGCCAAGGAGAAAGCACTTGGAGGAAATGCGAGAGAAGGGTGAATGATCGGAGCACAAAGCGCTTGGAGGAAACGGGAGAGACGGGTGAACGACCCTAGCAGAAAGCGGTTGGAGAAAATTCGAGAGAAGGCTGAATGAGCCAAGCAGAAAGCGCTTGGAGGAAATGTGAGAGAAGGGTGAATGATCCGAGCAGAAAGCGCTTGGAGGAAATGCGAGAGAAGGCTGAATGAGCCAAGCAGAAAGCGGTTAGAGAAAATTCGAGAGAACTCTGAATGAACCAAGAAGAAAGCGCTTGGAGGAAATGTTAGAGACGGGTGAATGAGTCAAGCTGAAAGCGCTTGGATGAAATGCGAGAGAAGGGTGAATGAGCCTAGCAGAAAGCGCTTGGAGGAAATGCGAGAGAAGGCTAAATGAGACAAGCAGAAAGCGTTTAGAGAAAATGCGATAAGGCTGAATGAGTCAAGCAGAAAGCACTTGGAGGAAATGCGAGAGAAGGGTGAATGAGCCATGCAGAAAGCGCTTGGAGGAAATGCGAGAGAAGGGTGAATGAGCCAAGCAGAAAGCGCTTGGAGGAAATGCGAGAGAAGGGTGAATGAGCCAAGTAGAAAGCGGTTAGAGAAAATTCGAGAGAAGGCTGAATGAGCCAAGCAGAAAGCGCTTGGAGGAAATGTGAGAGAAGGGTGAATGAGCCATGCAGAAAGCGCTTGGAGGAAATGCGAGAGAAGGGTGAATGAGCCAAGCAGAAAGCGCTTGGAGGAAATGCGAGAGAAGGGTGAATGAGCCAAGTAGAAAGCGGTTAGAGAAAATTCGAGAGAAGTCTGAATGAACCAAGCAGAAAGCGTTTGGAGGAAATGTTAGAGACGGGTGAATGAGCCAAGCAGAAAGTGCTTGGAGGAAATGCGAGAGACGGGTGAACGACCCAAGCAGAAAGCGATTAGAGAAAATTCGAGAGAAGGCTGAATGAGTCAAGCAGAAAGCACTTGGAGGAAATGTGAGAGAAGGGTGAATGAGCCAAGCAGAAAGCGTTTGGAGGAAATGCGAGAGATGGGTGAATGAGCCATGCAGAAAGCGCTTGGAGGAAATGTGAGAGAAGGGTGAATGAGCCAAGCAGAAAGCGGTTAGAGAAAATTCAAGAGAAGACTGAATGAGCCAAGCAGAAAGCGCTTGGAAGAAATACGAGAGACGGATGAATGAGGAAAGCAAAAAGTGCTTTATGGAAATCAGAAGAGAAGGCTGAATGAGACAAGCAGAAAGCACTTGGAGGAAATGTGAGAGAAGGGTGAATGAGCCAAGCAGAAAGCGGTTTGAGGAAATGCGTTAGAAGTCTGAATGAACGAAGCAGAAAGCGCATGGAGGAAATGTTAGAGACAGGTGAATGAGCCAAGGAGAAAGCACTTGGAGGAAATGCGAGAGAAGGGTGAATGATCGGAGCACAAAGCGCTTGGAGGAAACGCGAGAGACGGGTGAACGACCCTAGCAGAAAGCGGTTGGAGAAAATTCGAGAGAAGGCTGAATGAGCCAAGCAGAAAGCGCTTGGAGGAAATGTGAGAGAAGGGTGAATGAGCCAAGCAGAAAGCGCTTGGAGGAAATGTTAGAAACGGGTGAATGAGTCAAGCTGAAAGCGCTTGGAGGAAATGCGAGAGAAGGGTGAATGAGCCTAGCAGAAAGCGCTTGGAGGAAATGCGAGAGAAGGCTAAATGAGACAAGCAGAAAGCGTTTAGAGAAAATGCGAGAAGGCTGAATGAGTCAAGCAGAAAGCACTTGGAGGAAATGCGAGAGAAGGGTGAATGAGCCAAGCAGAAAGCGCTTGGAGGAAATGCGAGAGAAGGGTGA
Source organism: Crotalus helleri (assembly GCA_024509115.1). Classification (NCBI taxonomy): domain Eukaryota; kingdom Metazoa; phylum Chordata; class Lepidosauria; order Squamata; family Viperidae; genus Crotalus; species Crotalus helleri. Next base: position 42,048,914 of record JAKSXO010000008.1, read on the forward strand.
ATGAGCCAAGCAGAAAGCGCTTGGAGGAAATGCAAGAGATGGGTGAATGTGCCAAGCAGAATGTGCTTGGAGGAAATGTGAGAGAAGGGTGAATGATCTGAGCACAAAGGCCTTGGAGGAAATACGAGAGACGGATGAATGAGGAAAGCAAAAAGTGCTTTAGGGAAATGCGAAGAGCAGGCTGAATGAGACAAGCAGAAAGCACTTGGAGGAAATGTGAGAGAACGGTGAATGAGCCAAGCAGAAAGCGCTTGGAGGAAATGCGAGAGACGGGTGAACGACCCAAGTAGAAAGCGGTTAGAGAAAATTCGAGAGAAGGCTGAATGAGCCAAGCAGAAAGCGCTTGGAGGAAATGTGAGAGAAGGGTGAATGAGCCAAGCAGAAAGCGCTTGGAGGAAATGCGAGAGACGGGTGAACGACCCAAGCAGAAAGCGGTTAGAGAAAATTCGAGAGAACTCTGAATGAACCAAGAAGAAAGCGCTTGGAGGAAATGTTAGAGACGGGTGAATGAGTCAAGCTGAAAGCGCTTGGAGGAAATGCGAGAGACGGGTGAACGACCCAAGTAGAAAGCGGTTAGAGAAAATTCGAGAGAAGGCTGAATGAGCCAAGCAGAAAGCGCTTGGAGGAAATGTGAGAGAAGGGTGAATGAGCCAAGCAGAAAGCGCTTGGAGGAAATGCGAGAGACGGGTGAACGACCCAAGCAGAAAGCGGTTAGAGAAAATTCGAGAGAAGGCTGAATGAGCCAAGCAGAAAGCGCTTGGAGGAAATGTGAGAGAAGGGTGAATGAGCCATGCAGAAAGCGCTTGGAGGAAATGCGAGAGAAGGGTGAATGAGCCAAGCAGAAAGCGCTTGGAGGAAATGCGAGAGAAGGGTGAATGAGCCAAGTAGAAAGCGGTTAGAGAAAATTCGAGAGAAGTCTGAATGAACCAAGCAGAAAGCGTTTGGAGGAAATGTTAGAGACGGGTGAATGAGCCAAGCAGAAAGTGCTTGGAGGAAATGCGAGAGACGGGTGAACGACCCAAGCAGAAAGCGATTAGAGAAAATTCGAGAGAAGGCTGAATGAGTCAAGCAGAAAGCACTTGGAGGAAATGTGAGAGAAGGGTGAATGAGCCAAGCAGAAAGCGTTTGGAGGAAATGCGAGAGATGGGTGAATGAGCCATGCAGAAAGCGCTTGGAGGAAATGTGAGAGAAGGGTGAATGAGCCAAGCAGAAAGCGGTTAGAGAAAATTCAAGAGAAGACTGAATGAGCCAAGCAGAAAGCGCTTGGAAGAAATACGAGAGACGGATGAATGAGGAAAGCAAAAAGTGCTTTATGGAAATCAGAAGAGAAGGCTGAATGAGACAAGCAGAAAGCACTTGGAGGAAATGTGAGAGAAGGGTGAATGAGCCAAGCAGAAAGCGGTTTGAGGAAATGCGTTAGAAGTCTGAATGAACGAAGCAGAAAGCGCATGGAGGAAATGTTAGAGACAGGTGAATGAGCCAAGGAGAAAGCACTTGGAGGAAATGCGAGAGAAGGGTGAATGATCGGAGCACAAAGCGCTTGGAGGAAACGCGAGAGACGGGTGAACGACCCTAGCAGAAAGCGGTTGGAGAAAATTCGAGAGAAGGCTGAATGAGCCAAGCAGAAAGCGCTTGGAGGAAATGTGAGAGAAGGGTGAATGAGCCAAGCAGAAAGCGCTTGGAGGAAATGTTAGAAACGGGTGAATGAGTCAAGCTGAAAGCGCTTGGAGGAAATGCGAGAGAAGGGTGAATGAGCCTAGCAGAAAGCGCTTGGAGGAAATGCGAGAGAAGGCTAAATGAGACAAGCAGAAAGCGTTTAGAGAAAATGCGAGAAGGCTGAATGAGTCAAGCAGAAAGCACTTGGAGGAAATGCGAGAGAAGGGTGAATGAGCCAAGCAGAAAGCGCTTGGAGGAAATGCGAGAGAAGGGTGAATGAGCCAAGCAGAAAGCGCTTGGAGGAAATGCAAGAGATGGGTGAATGTGCCAAGCAGAATGTGCTTGGAGGAAATGTGAGAGAAGGGTGAATGATCTGAGCACAAAGGCCTTGGAGGAAATACGAGAGACGGATGAATGAGGAAAGCAAAAAGTGCTTTAGGGAAATGCGAAGAGCAGGCTGAATGAGACAAGCAGAAAGCACTTGGAGGAAATGTGAGAGAACGGTGAATGAGCCAAGCAGAAAGCGCTTGGAGGAAATGCGAGAGACGGGTGAACGACCCAAGTAGAAAGCGGTTAGAGAAAATTCGAGAGAAGGCTGAATGAGCCAAGCAGAAAGCGCTTGGAGGAAATGTGAGAGAAGGGTGAATGAGCCAAGCAGAAAGCGCTTGGAGGAAATGCGAGAGACGGGTGAACGACCCAAGCAGAAAGCGGTTAGAGAAAATTCGAGAGAACTCTGAATGAACCAAGAAGAAAGCGCTTGGAGGAAATGTTAGAGACGGGTGAATGAGTCAAGCTGAAAGCGCTTGGAGGAAATGCGAGAGACGGGTGAACGACCCAAGTAGAAAGCGGTTAGAGAAAATTCGAGAGAAGGCTGAATGAGCCAAGCAGAAAGCGCTTGGAGGAAATGTGAGAGAAGGGTGAATGAGCCAAGCAGAAAGCGCTTGGAGGAAATGCGAGAGACGGGTGAACGACCCAAGCAGAAAGCGGTTAGAGAAAATTCGAGAGAAGGCTGAATGAGCCAAGCAGAAAGCGCTTGGAGGAAATGTGAGAGAAGGGTGAATGAGCCATGCAGAAAGCGCTTGGAGGAAATGCGAGAGAAGGGTGAATGAGCCAAGCAGAAAGCGCTTGGAGGAAATGCGAGAGAAGGGTGAATGAGCCAAGTAGAAAGCGGTTAGAGAAAATTCGAGAGAAGTCTGAATGAACCAAGCAGAAAGCGTTTGGAGGAAATGTTAGAGACGGGTGAATGAGCCAAGCAGAAAGTGCTTGGAGGAAATGCGAGAGACGGGTGAACGACCCAAGCAGAAAGCGATTAGAGAAAATTCGAGAGAAGGCTGAATGAGTCAAGCAGAAAGCACTTGGAGGAAATGTGAGAGAAGGGTGAATGAGCCAAGCAGAAAGCGTTTGGAGGAAATGCGAGAGATGGGTGAATGAGCCATGCAGAAAGCGCTTGGAGGAAATGTGAGAGAAGGGTGAATGAGCCAAGCAGAAAGCGGTTAGAGAAAATTCAAGAGAAGACTGAATGAGCCAAGCAGAAAGCGCTTGGAAGAAATACGAGAGACGGATGAATGAGGAAAGCAAAAAGTGCTTTATGGAAATCAGAAGAGAAGGCTGAATGAGACAAGCAGAAAGCACTTGGAGGAAATGTGAGAGAAGGGTGAATGAGCCAAGCAGAAAGCGGTTTGAGGAAATGCGTTAGAAGTCTGAATGAACCAAGCAGAAAGCGCATGGAGGAAATGTTAGAGACAGGTGAATGAGCCAAGGAGAAAGCACTTGGAGGAAATGCGAGAGAAGGGTGAATGATCGGAGCACAAAGCGCTTGGAGGAAACGCGAGAGACGGGTGAACGACCCTAGCAGAAAGCGGTTGGAGAAAATTCGAGAGAAGGCTGAATGAGCCAAGCAGAAAGCGCTTGGAGGAAATGTGAGAGAAGGGTGAATGATCCGAGCAGAAAGCGCTTGGAGGAAATGCAAGAGAAGGCTGAATGAGCCAAGCAGAAAGCGGTTAGAGAAAATTCGAGAGAACTCTGAATGAACCAAGAAGAAAGCGCTTGGAGGAAATGTTAGAGACGGGTGAATGAGTCAAGCTGAAAGCGCTTGGAGGAAATGCGAGAGAAGGGTGAATGAGCCTAGCAGAAAGCGCTTGGAGGAAATGCGAGAGAAGGCTAAATGAGACAAGCAGAAAGCGTTTAGAGAAAATGCGAGAAGGCTGAATGAGTCAAGCAGAAAGCACTTGGAGGAAATGCGAGAGAAGGGTGAATGAGCCAAGCAGAAAGCGCTTGGAGGAAATGCGAGAGAAGGGTGAATGAGCCAAGCAGAAAGCACTTGGAGGAAATGCAAGAGATGGGTGAATGTGCCAAGCAGAATGTGCTTGGAGGAAATGTGAGAGAAGGGTGAATGATCTGAGCACAAAGCGCTTGGAGGAAATACGAGAGACGGATGAATGAGGAAAGCAAAAAGTGCTTTAGGGAAATGCGAAGAGCAGGCTGAATGAGACAAGCAGAAAGCGCTTGGAGGAAATGCGAGAGAAGGGTGAATGAGCCAAGTAGAAAGCGGTTAGAGAAAATTCGAGAGAAGTCTGAATGAACCAAGCAGAAAGCGTTTGGAGGAAATGTTAGAGACGGGTGAATGAGCCAAGCAGAAAGTGCTTGGAGGAAATGCGAGAGACGGGTGAACGACCCAAGCAGAAAGCGATTAGAGAAAATTCGAGAGAAGGCTGAATGAGTCAAGCAGAAAGCACTTGGAGGAAATGTGAGAGAAGGGTGAATGAGCCAAGCAGAAAGCGTTTGGAGGAAATGCGAGAGATGGGTGAATGAGCCATGCAGAAAGCGCTTGGAGGAAATGTGAGAGAAGGGTGAATGAGGCAAGCAGAAAGCGGTTAGAGAAAATTCAAGAGAAGACTGAATGAGCCAAGCAGAAAGCGCTTGGAAGAAATACGAGAGACGGATGAATGAGGAAAGCAAAAAGTGCTTTATGGAAATCAGAAGAGAAGGCTGAATGAGACAAGCAGAAAGCACTTGGAGGAAATGTGAGAGAAGGGTGAATGAGCCAAGCAGAAAGCGGTTTGAGGAAATGCGTTAGAAGTCTGAATGAACCAAGCAGAAAGCGCATGGAGGAAATGTTAGAGACAGGTGAATGAGCCAAGGAGAAAGCACTTGGAGGAAATGCGAGAGAAGTGTGAATGATCGGAGCACAAAGCGCTTGGAGGAAACGCGAGAGACGGGTGAACGACCCTAGCAGAAAGCGGTTGGAGAAAATTCGAGAGAAGGCTGAATGAGCCAAGCAGAAAGCGCTTGGAGGAAATGTTAGAAACGGGTGAATGAGTCAAGCTGAAAGCGCTTGGAGGAAATGCGAGAGAAGGGTGAATGAGCCTAGCAGAAAGCGCTTGGAGGAAATGCGAGAGAAGGCTAAATGAGACAAGCAGAAAGCGTTTAGAGAAAATGCGAGAAGGCTGAATGAGTCAAGCAGAAAGCACTTGGAGGAAATGCGAGAGAAGGGTGAATGAGCCAAGCAGAAAGCGCTTGGAGGAAATGCGAGAGAAGGGTGAATGAGCCAAGCAGAAAGCGCTTGGAGGAAATGCAAGAGATGGGTGAATGTGCCAAGCAGAATGTGCTTGGAGGAAATGTGAGAGAAGGGTGAATGATCTGAGCACAAAGGCCTTGGAGGAAATACGAGAGACGGATGAATGAGGAAAGCAAAAAGTGCTTTAGGGAAATGCGAAGAGCAGGCTGAATGAGACAAGCAGAAAGCACTTGGAGGAAATGTGAGAGAACGGTGAATGAGCCAAGCAGAAAGCGCTTGGAGGAAATGCGAGAGACGGGTGAACGACCCAAGTAGAAAGCGGTTAGAGAAAATTCGAGAGAAGGCTGAATGAGCCAAGCAGAAAGCGCTTGGAGGAAATGTGAGAGAAGGGTGAATGAGCCAAGCAGAAAGCGCTTGGAGGAAATGCGAGAGACGGGTGAACGACCCAAGCAGAAAGCGGTTAGAGAAAATTCGAGAGAACTCTGAATGAACCAAGAAGAAAGCGCTTGGAGGAAATGTTAGAGACGGGTGAATGAGTCAAGCTGAAAGCGCTTGGAGGAAATGCGAGAGACGGGTGAACGACCCAAGTAGAAAGCGGTTAGAGAAAATTCGAGAGAAGGCTGAATGAGCCAAGCAGAAAGCGCTTGGAGGAAATGTGAGAGAAGGGTGAATGAGCCAAGCAGAAAGCGCTTGGAGGAAATGCGAGAGACGGGTGAACGACCCAAGCAGAAAGCGGTTAGAGAAAATTCGAGAGAAGGCTGAATGAGCCAAGCAGAAAGCGCTTGGAGGAAATGTGAGAGAAGGGTGAATGAGCCATGCAGAAAGCGCTTGGAGGAAATGCGAGAGAAGGGTGAATGAGCCAAGCAGAAAGCGCTTGGAGGAAATGCGAGAGAAGGGTGAATGAGCCAAGTAGAAAGCGGTTAGAGAAAATTCGAGAGAAGTCTGAATGAACCAAGCAGAAAGCGTTTGGAGGAAATGTTAGAGACGGGTGAATGAGCCAAGCAGAAAGTGCTTGGAGGAAATGCGAGAGACGGGTGAACGACCCAAGCAGAAAGCGATTAGAGAAAATTCGAGAGAAGGCTGAATGAGTCAAGCAGAAAGCACTTGGAGGAAATGTGAGAGAAGGGTGAATGAGCCAAGCAGAAAGCGTTTGGAGGAAATGCGAGAGATGGGTGAATGAGCCATGCAGAAAGCGCTTGGAGGAAATGTGAGAGAAGGGTGAATGAGCCAAGCAGAAAGCGGTTAGAGAAAATTCAAGAGAAGACTGAATGAGCCAAGCAGAAAGCGCTTGGAAGAAATACGAGAGACGGATGAATGAGGAAAGCAAAAAGTGCTTTATGGAAATCAGAAGAGAAGGCTGAATGAGACAAGCAGAAAGCACTTGGAGGAAATGTGAGAGAAGGGTGAATGAGCCAAGCAGAAAGCGGTTTGAGGAAATGCGTTAGAAGTCTGAATGAACGAAGCAGAAAGCGCATGGAGGAAATGTTAGAGACAGGTGAATGAGCCAAGGAGAAAGCACTTGGAGGAAATGCGAGAGAAGGGTGAATGATCGGAGCACAAAGCGCTTGGAGGAAACGCGAGAGACGGGTGAACGACCCTAGCAGAAAGCGGTTGGAGAAAATTCGAGAGAAGGCTGAATGAGCCAAGCAGAAAGCGCTTGGAGGAAATGTGAGAGAAGGGTGAATGATCCGAGCAGAAAGCGCTTGGAGGAAATGCAAGAGAAGGCTGAATGAGCCAAGCAGAAAGCGGTTAGAGAAAATTCGAGAGAACTCTGAATGAACCAAGAAGAAAGCGCTTGGAGGAAATGTTAGAGACGGGTGAATGAGTCAAGCTGAAAGCGCTTGGAGGAAATGCGAGAGAAGGGTGAATGAGCCTAGCAGAAAGCGCTTGGAGGAAATGCGAGAGAAGGCTAAATGAGACAAGCAGAAAGCGTTTAGAGAAAATGCGAGAAGGCTGAATGAGTCAAGCAGAAAGCACTTGGAGGAAATGCGAGAGAAGGGTGAATGAGCCAAGCAGAAAGCGCTTGGAGGAAATGCGAGAGAAGGGTGAATGAGCCAAGCAGAAAGCGCTTGGAGGAAATGCAAGAGATGGGTGAATGTGCCAAGCAGAATGTGCTTGGAGGAAATGTGAGAGAAGGGTGAATGATCTGAGCACAAAGCGCTTGGAGGAAATACGAGAGACGGATGAATGAGGAAAGCAAAAAGTGCTTTAGGGAAATGCGAAGAGCAGGCTGAATGAGACAAGCAGAAAGCACTTGGAGGAAATGTGAGAGAACGGTGAATGAGCCAAGCAGAAAGCGCTTGGAGGAAATGCGAGAGACGGGTGAACGACCCAAGTAGAAAGCGGTTAGAGAAAATTCGAGAGAAGGCTGAATGAGCCAAGCAGAAAGCGCTTGGAGGAAATGTGAGAGAAGGGTGAATGAGCCAAGCAGAAAGCGCTTGGAGGAAATGCGAGAGACGGGTGAACGACCCAAGCAGAAAGCGGTTAGAGAAAATTCGAGAGAAGGCTGAATGAGCCAAGCAGAAAGCGCTTGGAGGAAATGTGAGAGAAGGGTGAATGAGCCATGCAGAAAGCGCTTGGAGGAAATGCGAGAGAAGGGTGAATGAGCCAAGCAGAAAGCGCTTGGAGGAAATGCGAGAGAAGGGTGAATGAGCCAAGTAGAAAGCGGTTAGAGAAAATTCGAGAGAAGTCTGAATGAACCAAGCAGAAAGCGTTTGGAGGAAATGTTAGAGACGGGTGAATGAGCCAAGCAGAAAGTGCTTGGAGGAAATGCGAGAGACGGGTGAACGACCCAAGCAGAAAGCGATTAGAGAAAATTCGAGAGAAGGCTGAATGAGTCAAGCAGAAAGCACTTGGAGGAAATGTGAGAGAAGGGTGAATGAGCCAAGCACAAAGCGTTTGGAGGAAATGCGAAAGATGGGTGAATGAGCCATGCAGAAAGCGCTTGGAGGAAATGTGAGAGAAGGGTGAATGAGGCAAGCAGAAAGCGGTTAGAGAAAATTCAAGAGAAGACTGAATGAGCCAAGCAGAAAGCGCTTGGAAGAAATACGAGAGACGGATGAATGAGGAAAGCAAAAAGTGCTTTATGGAAATCAGAAGAGAAGGCTGAATGAGACAAGCAGAAAGCACTTGGAGGAAATGTGAGAGAAGGGTGAATGAGCCAAGCAGAAAGCGGTTTGAGGAAATGCGTTAGAAGTCTGAATGAACCAAGCAGAAAGCGCATGGAGGAAATGTTAGAGACAGGTGAATGAGCCAAGGAGAAAGCACTTGGAGGAAATGCGAGAGAAGTGTGAATGATCGGAGCACAAAGCGCTTGGAGGAAACGCGAGAGACGGGTGAACGACCCTAGCAGAAAGCGGTTGGAGAAAATTCGAGAGAAGGCTGAATGAGCCAAGCAGAAAGCGCTTGGAGGAAATGTGAGAGAAGGGTGAATGATCCGAGCAGAAAGCGCTTGGAGGAAATGCGAGAGAAGGCTGAATGAGCCAAGCAGAAAGCGGTTAGAGAAAATTCGAGAGAACTCTGAATGAACCAAAAAGAAAGCGCTTGGAGGAAATGTTAGAGACGGGTGAATGAGTCAAGCTGAAAGCGCTTGGAGGAAATGCGAGAGACGGGTGAACGACCCAAGTAGAAAGCGGTTAGAGAAAATTCGAGAGAAGGCTGAATGAGCCAAGCAGAAAGCGCTTGGAGGAAATGTGAGAGAAGGGTGAATGATCCGAGCAGAAAGCGCTTGGAGGAAATGCGAGAGAAGGCTGAATGAGCCAAGCAGAAAGCGGTTAGAGAAAATTCGAGAGAACTCTGAATGAACCAAGAAGAAAGCGCTTGGAGGAAATGTTAGAGACAGGTGAATGAGCCAAGGAGAAAGCACTTGGAGGAAATGCGAGAGAAGGGTGAATGATCGGAGCACAAAGCGCTTGGAGGAAACGCGAGAGACGGGTGAACGACCCTAGCAGAAAGCGGTTGGAGAAAATTCGAGAGAAGGCTGAATGAGCCAAGCAGAAAGCGCTTGGAGGAAATGTGAGAGAAGGGTGAATGATCCGAGCAGAAAGCGCTTGGAGGAAATGCGAGAGAAGGCTGAATGAGCCAAGCAGAAAGCGGTTAGAGAAAATTCGAGAGAACTCTGAATGAACCAAGAAGAAAGCGCTTGGAGGAAATGTTAGAGACGGGTGAATGAGTCAAGCTGAAAGCGCTTGGAGGAAATGCGAGAGAAGGGTGAATGAGCCTAGCAGAAAGCGCTTGGAGGAAATGCGAGAGAAGGCTAAATGAGACAAGCAGAAAGCGTTTAGAGAAAATGCGAGAAGGCTGAATGAGTCAAGCAGAAAGCACTTGGAGGAAATGCGAGAGAAGGGTGAATGAGCCAAGCAGAAAGCGCTTGGAGGAAATGCGAGAGAAGGGTGAATGAGCCAAGCAGAAAGCGCTTGGAGGAAATGCAAGAGATGGGTGAATGTGCCAAGCAGAATGTGCTTGGAGGAAATGTGAGAGAAGGGTGAATGATCTGAGCACAAAGCGCTTGGAGGAAATACGAGAGACGGATGAATGAGGAAAGCAAAAAGTGCTTTAGGGAAATGCGAAGAGCAGGCTGAATGAGACAAGCAGAAAGCACTTGGAGGAAATGTGAGAGAACGGTGAATGAGCCAAGCAGAAAGCGCTTGGAGGAAATGCGAGAGACGGGTGAACGACCCAAGTAGAAAGCGGTTAGAGAAAATTCGAGAGAAGGGTGAATGAGCCAAGCAGAAAGCGCTTGGAGGAAATGTGAGAGAAGGGTGAATGAGCCAAGCAGAAAGCGCTTGGAGGAAATGCGAGAGACGGGTGAACGACCCAAGCAGAAAGCGGTTAGAGAAAATTCGAGAGAAGGCTGAATGAGCCAAGCAGAAAGCGCTTGGAGGAAATGTGAGAGAAGGGTGAATGAGCCATGCAGAAAGCGCTTGGAGGAAATGCGAGAGAAGGGTGAATGAGCCAAGCAGAAAGCGCTTGGAGGAAATGCGAGAGAAGGGTGAATGAGCCAAGTAGAAAGCGGTTAGAGAAAATTCGAGAGAAGTCTGAATGAACCAAGCAGAAAGCGTTTGGAGGAAATGTTAGAGACGGGTGAATGAGCCAAGCAGAAAGTGCTTGGAGGAAATGCGAGAGACGGGTGAACGACCCAAGCAGAAAGCGATTAGAGAAAATTCGAGAGAAGGCTGAATGAGTCAAGCAGAAAGCACTTGGAGGAAATGTGAGAGAAGGGTGAATGAGCCAAGCACAAAGCGTTTGGAGGAAATGCGAGAGATGGGTGAATGAGCCATGCAGAAAGCGCTTGGAGGAAATGTGAGAGAAGGGTGAATGAGGCAAGCAGAAAGCGGTTAGAGAAAATTCAAGAGAAGACTGAATGAGCCAAGCAGAAAGCGCTTGGAAGAAATACGAGAGACGGATGAATGAGGAAAGCAAAAAGTGCTTTATGGAAATCAGAAGAGAAGGCTGAATGAGACAAGCAGAAAGCACTTGGAGGAAATGTGAGAGAAGGGTGAATGAGCCAAGCAGAAAGCGGTTTGAGGAAATGCGTTAGAAGTCTGAATGAACCAAGCAGAAAGCGCATGGAGGAAATGTTAGAGACAGGTGAATGAGCCAAGGAGAAAGCACTTGGAGGAAATGCGAGAGAAGGGTGAATGATCGGAGCACAAAGCGCTTGGAGGAAACGCGAGACACGGGTGAACGACCCTAGCAGAAAGCGGTTGGAGAAAATTCGAGAGAAGGCTGAATGAGCCAAGCAGAAAGCGCTTGGAGGAAATGTGAGAGAAGGGTGAATGATCCGAGCAGAAAGCGCTTGGAGGAAATGCGAGAGAAGGCTGAATGAGCCAAGCAGAAAGCGGTTAGAGAAAATTCGAGAGAACTCTGAATGAACCAAGAAGAAAGCGCTTGGAGGAAATGTTAGAGACGGGTGAATGAGTCAAGCTGAAAGCGCTTGGAGGAAATGCGAGAGACGGGTGAACGACCCAAGTAGAAAGCGGTTAGAGAAAATTCGAGAGAAGGCTGAATGAGCCAAGCAGAAAGCGCTTGGAGGAAATGTGAGAGAAGGGTGAATGATCCGAGCAGAAAGCGCTTGGAGGAAATGCGAGAGACGGGTGAACGACCCAAGCAGAAAGCGGTTAGAGAAAATTCGAGAGAACTCTGAATGAACCAAGAAGAAAGCGCTTGGAGGAAATGTTAGAGACGGGTGAATGAGTCAAGCTGAAAGCGCTTGGAGGAAATGCGAGAGAAGGGTGAATGAGCCTAGCAGAAAGCGCTTGGAGGAAATGCGAGAGAAGGCTAAATGAGACAAGCAGAAAGCGTTTAGAGAAAATGCGAGAAGGCTGAATGAGTCAAGCAGAAAGCACTTGGAGGAAATGCGAGAGAAGGGTGAATGAGCCAAGCAGAAAGCGCTTGGAGGAAATGCGAGAGAAGGGTGAATGAGCCAAGCAGAAAGCGCTTGGAGGAAATGCAAGAGATGGGTGAATGTGCCAAGCAGAATGTGCTTGGAGGAAATGTGAGAGAAGGGTGAATGATCTGAGCACAAAGCGCTTGGAGGAAATACGAGAGACGGATGAATGAGGAAAGCAAAAAGTGCTTTAGGGAAATGCGAAGAGCAGGCTGAATGAGACAAGCAGAAAGCACTTGGAGGAAATGTGAGAGAACGGTGAATGAGCCAAGCAGAAAGCACTTGGAGGAAATGCGAGAGAAGGGTGCATGATCGGAGCACAAAGCGCTTGGAGGAAACGCGAGAGACGGGTGAACGACCCTAGCAGAAAGCGGTTGGAGAAAATTCGAGAGAAGGCTGAATGAGCCAAGCAGAAAGCGCTTGGAGGAAATGTGAGAGAAGGGTGAATGATCCGAGCAGAAAGCGCTTGGAGGAAATGCGAGAGAAGGCTGAATGAGCCAAGCAGAAAGCGGTTAGAGAAAATTCGAGAGAACTCTGAATGAACCAAGAAGAAAGCGCTTGGAGGAAATGTTAGAGACGGGTGAATGAGTCAAGCTGAAAGCGCTTGGAGGAAATGCGAGAGAAGGGTGAATGAGCCTAGCAGAAAGCGCTTGGAGGAAATGCGAGAGAAGGCTAAATGAGACAAGCAGAAAGCGTTTAGAGAAAATGCGAGAAGGCTGAATGAGTCAAGCAGAAAGCACTTGGAGGAAATGCGAGAGAAGGGTGAATGAGCCAAGCAGAAAGCGCTTGGAGGAAATGCGAGAGAAGGGTGAATGAGCCAAGCAGAAAGCGCTTGGAGGAAATGCAAGAGATGGGTGAATGTGCCAAGCAGAATGTGCTTGGAGGAAATGTGAGAGAAGGGTGAATGATCTGAGCACAAAGCGCTTGGAGGAAATACGAGAGACGGATGAATGAGGAAAGCAAAAAGTGCTTTAGGGAAATGCGAAGAGCAGGCTGAATGAGACAAGCAGAAAGCACTTGGAGGAAATGTGAGAGAACGGTGAATGAGCCAAGCAGAAAGCGCTTGGAGGAAATGCGAGAGACGGGTGAACGACCCAAGTAGAAAGCGGTTAGAGAAAATTCGAGAGAAGGCTGAATGAGCCAAGCAGAAAGCGCTTGGAGGAAATGTGAGAGAAGGGTGAATGAGCCAAGCAGAAAGCGCTTGGAGGAAATGCGAGAGAAGGGTGAATGAGCCAAGCAGAAAGCGCTTGGAGGAAATGCGAGAGAAGGGTGAATGAGCCAAGTAGAAAGCGGTTAGAGAAAATTCGAGAGAAGTCTGAATGAACCAAGCAGAAAGCGTTTGGAGGAAATGTTAGAGACGGGTGAATGAGCCAAGCAGAAAGTGCTTGGAGGAAATGCGAGAGACGGGTGAACGACCCAAGCAGAAAGCGATTAGAGAAAATTCGAGAGAAGGCTGAATGAGTCAAGCAGAAAGCACTTGGAGGAAATGTGAGAGAAGGGTGAATGAGCCAAGCAGAAAGCGTTTGGAGGAAATGCGAGAGATGGGTGAATGAGCCATGCAGAAAGCGCTTGGAGGAAATGTGAGAGAAGGGTGAATGAGCCAAGCAGAAAGCGGTTAGAGAAAATTCAAGAGAAGACTGAATGAGCCAAGCAGAAAGCGCTTGGAAGAAATACGAGAGACGGATGAATGAGGAAAGCAAAAAGTGCTTTATGGAAATCAGAAGAGAAGGCTGAATGAGACAAGCAGAAAGCACTTGGAGGAAATGTGAGAGAAGGGTGAATGAGCCAAGCAGAAAGCGCTTGGAGGAAATGCGAGAGAAGGGTGAATGAGCCAAGCAGAAAGCGCTTGGAGGAAATGCAAGAGATGGGTGAATGAGCCAAGCAGAAAGCGCTTGGAGGAAATGCGAGAGAAGGGTGAATGAGCCAAGCAGAAAGCGCTTGGAGGAAATGCAAGAGATGGGTGAATGTGCCAAGCAGAATGTGCTTGGAGGAAATGTGAGAGAAGGGTGAATGATCTGAGCACAAAGCGCTTGGAGGAAATACGAGAGACGGATGAATGAGGAAAGCAAAAAGTGCTTTAGGGAAATGCGAAGAGCAGGCTGAATGAGACAAGCAGAAAGCACTTGGAGGAAATGTGAGAGAACGGTGAATGAGCCAAGCAGAAAGCGCTTGGAGGAAATGCGAGAGACGGGTGAACGACCCAAGTAGAAAGCGGTTAGAGAAAATTCGAGAGAAGGCTGAATGAGCCAAGCAGAAAGCGCTTGGAGGAAATGTGAGAGAAGGGTGAATGAGCCAAGCAGAAAGCGCTTGGAGGAAATGTGAGAGAAGGGTGAATGAGCCATGCAGAAAGCGCTTGGAGGAAATGCGAGAGAAGGGTGAATGAGCCAAGCAGAAAGCGCTTGGAGGAAATGCGAGAGAAGGGTGAATGAGCCAAGTAGAAAGCGGTTAGAGAAAATTCGAGAGAAGTCTGAATGAACCAAGCAGAAAGCGTTTGGAGGAAATGTTAGAGACTGGTGAATGAGCCAAGCAGAAAGTGCTTGGAGGAAATGCGAGAGACGGGTGAACGACCCAAGCAGAAAGCGATTAGAGAAAATTCGAGAGAAGGCTGAATGAGTCAAGCAGAAAGCACTTGGAGGAAATGTGAGAGAAGGGTGAATGAGCCAAGCAGAAAGCGTTTGGAGGAAATGCGAGAGATGGGTGAATGAGCCATGCAGAAAGCGCTTGGAGGAAATGTGAGAGAAGGGTGAATGAGCCAAGCAGAAAGCGGTTAGAGAAAATTCAAGAGAAGACTGAATGAGCCAAGCAGAAAGCGCTTGGAAGAAATACGAGAGACGGATGAATGAGGAAAGCAAAAAGTGCTTTATGGAAATCAGAAGAGAAGGCTGAATGAGACAAGCAGAAAGCACTTGGAGGAAATGTGAGAGAAGGGTGAATGAGCCAAGGAGAAAGCGGTTTGAGGAAATGCGTTAGAAGTCTGAATGAACCAAGCAGAAAGCGCATGGAGGAAATGTTAGAGACAGGTGAATGAGCCAAGGAGAAAGCACTTGGAGGAAATGCGAGAGAAGGGTGAATGATCGGAGCACAAAGCGCTTGGAGGAAACGCGAGAGACGGGTGAACGACCCTAGCAGAAAGCGGTTGGAGAAAATTCGAGAGAAGGCTGAATGAGCCAAGCAGAAAGCGCTTGGAGGAAATGTGAGAGAAGGGTGAATGATCCGAGCAGAAAACGGTTAGAGAAAATTCGAGAGAACTCTGAATGAACCAAGAAGAAAGCGCTTGGAGGAAATGTTAGAGACGGGTGAATGAATCAAGCTGAAAGCGCTTGGAGGAAATGCGAGAGACGGGTGAACGACCCAAGTAGAAAGCGGTTAGAGAAAATTCGAGAGAAGGCTGAATGAGCCAAGCAGAAAGCGCTTGGAGGAAATGTGAGAGAAGGGTGAATGAGCCAAGCAGAAAGCGCTTGGAGGAAATGCGAGAGACGGGTGAATGACCCAAGCAGAAAGCGGTTAGAGAAAATTCGAGAGAAGGCTGAATGAGCCAAGCAGAAAGCGCTTGGAGGAAATGTGAGAGAAGGGTGAATGAGCCATGCAGAAAGCGCTTGGAGGAAATGCGAGAGAAGGGTGAATGAGCCAAGCAGAAAGCGCTTGGAGGAAATGCAAGAGAAGGGTGAATGAGCCAAGTAGAAAGCGGTTAGAGAAAATTCGAGAGAAGTCTGAATGAACCAAGCAGAAAGCGTTTGGAGGAAATGTTAGAGACGGGTGAATGAGCCAAGCAGAAAGTGCTTGGAGGAAATGCGAGAGACGGGTGAACGACCCAAGCAGAAAGCGATTAGAGAAAATTCGAGAGAAGGCTGAATGAGTCAAGCAGAAAGCACTTGGAGGAAATGTGAGAGAAGGGTGAATGAGCCAAGCAGAAAGCGTTTGGAGGAAATGCGAGAGATGGGCGAATGAGCCATGCAGAAAGCGCTTGGAGGAAATGTGAGAGAAGGGTGAATGAGCCAAGCAGAAAGCGGTTAGAGAAAATTCAAGAGAAGACTGAATGAGCCAAGCAGAAAGCGCTTGGAAGAAATACGAGACGGATGAATGAGGAAAGCAAAAAGTGCTTTATGGAAATCAGAAGAGAAGGCTGAATGAGACAAGCAGAAAGCACTTGGAGGAAATGTGAGAGAAGGGTGAATGAGCCAAGCAGAAAGCGGTTTGAGGAAATGCGTTAGAAGTCTGAATGAACCAAGCAGAAAGCGCATGGAGGAAATGTTAGAGACAGGTGAATGAGCCAAGGAGAAAGCACTTGGAGGAAATGCGAGAGAAGGGTGAATGATCGGAGCACAAAGCGCTTGGAGGAAACGCGAGAGACGGGTGAACGACCCTAGCAGAAAGCGGTTGGAGAAAATTCGAGAGAAGGCTGAATGAGCCAAGCAGAAAGCGCTTGGAGGAAATGTGAGAGAAGGGTGAATGATCCGAGCAGAAAGCGCTTGGAGGAAATGCGAGAGAAGGCTGAATGAGCCAAGCAGAAAGCGGTTAGAGAAAATTCGAGAGAACTCTGAATGAACCAAGAAGAAAGCGCTTGGAGGAAATGTTAGAGACGGGTGAATGAGTCAAGCTGAAAGCGCTTGGAGGAAATGCGAGAGAAGGGTGAATGAGCCTAGCAGAAAGCGCTTGGAGGAAATGCGAGAGAAGGCTAAATGAGACAAGCAGAAAGCGTTTAGAGAAAATGCGAGGAGGCTGAATGAGTCAAGCAGAAAGCACTTGGAGGAAATGCGAGAGAAGGGTGAATGAGCCAAGCAGAAAGCGCTTGGAGGAAATGCGAGAGAAGGGTGAATGAGCCAAGCAGAAAGCGCTTGGAGGAAATGCAAGAGATGGGTGAATGTGCCAAGCAGAATGTGCTTGGAGGAAATGTGAGAGAAGGGTGAATGATCTGAGCACAAAGCGCTTGGAGGAAATACGAGAGACGGATGAATGAGGAAAGCAAAAAGTGCTTTAGGGAAATGCGAAGAGCAGGCTGAATGAGACAAGCAGAAAGCACTTGGAGGAAATGTGAGAGAACGGTGAATGAGCCAAGCAGAAAGCGCTTGGAGGAAATGCGAGAGACGGGTGAACGACCCAAGTAGAAAGCGGTTAGAGAAAATTCGAGAGAAGGCTGCATGAGCCAAGCAGAAAGCGCTTGGAGGAAATGTGAGAGAAGGGTGAATGAGCCAAGCAGAAAGCGCTTGGAGGAAATGCGAGAGACGGGTGAACGACCCAAGCAGAAAGCGGTTAGAGAAAATTCGAGAGAAGGCTGAATGAGCCAAGCAGAAAGCGCTTGGAGGAAATGTGAGAGAAGGGTGAATGAGCCATGCAGAAAGCGCTTGGAGGAAATGCGAGAGAAGGGTGAATGAGCCAAGCAGAAAGCGCTTGGAGGAAATGCGAGAGAAGGGTGAATGAGCCAAGTAGAAAGCGGTTAGAGAAAATTCGAGAGAAGTCTGAATGAACCAAGCAGAAAGCGTTTGGAGGAAATGTTAGAGACGGGTGAATGAGCCAAGCAGAAAGTGCTTGGAGGAAATGCGAGAGACGGGTGAACGACCCAAGCAGAAAGCGATTAGAGAAAATTCGAGAGAAGGCTGAATGAGTCAAGCAGAAAGCACTTGGAGGAAATGTGAGAGAAGGGTGAATGAGCCAAGCAGAAAGCGTTTGGAGGAAATGCGAGAGATGGGTGAATGAGCCATGCAGAAAGCGCTTGGAGGAAATGTGAGAGAAGGGTGAATGAGCCAAGCAGAAAGCGGTTAGAGAAAATTCAAGAAAAGACTGAATGAGCCAAGCAGAAAGCGCTTGGAAGAAATACGAGAGACGGATGAATGAGGAAAGCAAAAAGTGCTTTATGGAAATCAGAAGAGAAGGCTGAATGAGACAAGCAGAAAGCACTTGGAGGAAATGTGAGAGAAGGGTGAATGAGCCAAGCAGAAAGCGGTTTGAGGAAATGCGTTAGAAGTCTGAATGAACCAAGCAGAAAGCGCATGGAGGAAATGTTAGAGACAGGTGAATGAGCCAAGGAGAAAGCACTTGGAGGAAATGCGAGAGAAGGGTGAATGATCGGAGCACAAAGCGCTTGGAGGAAACGCGAGAGACGGGTGAACGACCCTAGCAGAAAGCGGTTGGAGAAAATTCGAGAGAAGGCTGAATGAGCCAAGCAGAAAGCGCTTGGAGGAAATGTGAGAGAAGGGTGAATGATCCGAGCAGAAAGCGCTTGGAGGAAATGCGAGAGAAGGCTGAATGAGCCAAGCAGAAAGCGGTTAGAGAAAATTCGAGAGAACTCTGAATGAACCAAGAAGAAAGCGCTTGGAGGAAATGTTAGAGACGGGTGAATGAGTCAAGCTGAAAGCGCTTGGAGGAAATGCGAGAGACGGGTGAACGACCCAAGTAGAAAGCGGTTAGAGAAAATTCGAGAGAAGGCTGAATGAGCCAAGCAGAAAGCGCTTGGAGGAAATGTGAGAGAAGGGTGAATGAGCCAAGCAGAAAGCGCTTGGAGGAAATGCGAGAGACGGGTGAACGACCCAAGCAGAAAGCGGTTAGAGAAAATTCGAGAGAAGGCTGAATGAGCCAAGCAGAAAGCGCTTGGAGGAAATGTGAGAGAAGGGTGAATGAGCCATGCAGAAAGCGCTTGGAGGAAATGCGAGAGAAGGGTGAATGAGCCAAGCAGAAAGCGCTTGGAGGAAATGCGAGAGAAGGGTGAATGAGCCAAGTAGAAAGCGGTTAGAGAAAATTCGAGAGAAGTCTGAATGAACCAAGCAGAAAGCGTTTGGAGGAAATGTTAGAGACGGGTGAATGAGCCAAGCAGAAAGTGCTTGGAGGAAATGCGAGAGACGGGTGAACGACCCAAGCAGAAAGCGATTAGAGAAAATTCGAGAGAAGGCTGAATGAGTCAAGCAGAAAGCACTTGGAGGAAATGTGAGAGAAGGGTGAATGAGCCAAGCAGAAAGCGTTTGGAGGAAATGCGAGAGATGGGTGAATGAGCCATGCAGAAAGCGCTTGGAGGAAATGTGAGAGAAGGGTGAATGAGCCAAGCAGAAAGCGGTTAGAGAAAATTCAAGAGAAGACTGAATGAGCCAAGCAGAAAGCGCTTGGAAGAAATACGAGAGACGGATGAATGAGGAAAGCAAAAAGTGCTTTATGGAAATCAGAAGAGAAGGCTGAATGAGACAAGCAGAAAGCACTTGGAGGAAATGTGAGAGAAGGGTGAATGAGCCAAGCAGAAAGCGGTTTGAGGAAATGCGTTAGAAGTCTGAATGAACCAAGCAGAAAGCGCATGGAGGAAATGTTAGAGACAGGTGAATGAGCCAAGGAGAAAGCACTTGGAGGAAATGCGAGAGAAGGGTGAATGATCGGAGCACAAAGCGCTTGGAGGAAACGCGAGAGACGGGTGAACGACCCTAGCAGAAAGCGGTTGGAGAAAATTCGAGAGAAGGCTGAATGAGCCAAGCAGAAAGCGCTTGGAGGAAATGTGAGAGAAGGGTGAATGGTCCGAGCAGAAAGCGCTTGGAGGAAATGCGAGAGAAGGCTGAATGAGCCAAGCAGAAAGCGGTTAGGGAAAATTCGAGAGAACTCTGAATGAACCAAGAAGAAAGCGCTTGGAGGAAATGTTAGAGACGGGTGAATGAGTCAAGCTGAAAGCGCTTGGAGGAAATGCGAGAGAAGGGTGAATGAGCCTAGCAGAAAGCGCTTGGAGGAAATGCGAGAGAAGGCTAAATGAGACAAGCAGAAAGCGTTTAGAGAAAATGCGAGAAGGCTGAATGAGTCAAGCAGAAAGCACTTGGAGGAAATGCGAGAGAAGGGTGAATGAGCCAAGCAGAAAGCGTTTGGAGGAAATGCGAGAGATGGTTGAACGACCCAAGTAGAAAGCGGTTAGAGAAAATTCGAGAGAAGGCTGAATGAGCCAAGCAGAAAGCGCTTGGAGGAAATGTGAGAGAAGGGTGAATGAGCCAAGCAGAAAGCGCTTGGAGGAAATGCGAGAGACGGGTGAACGACCCAAGCAGAAAGCGGTTAGAGACAATTCGAGAGAAGGCTGAATGAGCCAAGCAGAAAGTGCTTGGAGGAAATGCGAGAGACGGGTGAACGACCCAAGCAGAAAGCGATTAGAGAAAATTCGAGAGAAGGCTGAATGAGTCAAGCAGAAAGCACTTGGAGGAAATGTGAGAGAAGGGTGAATGAGCCAAGCAGAAAGCGTTTGGAGGAAATGCGAGAGATGGGTGAATGAGCCATGCAGAAAGCGCTTGGAGGAAATGTGAGAGAAGGGTGAATGAGCCAAGCAGAAAGCGGTTAGAGAAAATTCAAGAGAAGACTGAATGAGCCAAGCAGAAAGCGCTTGGAGGAAATGATAGAGAAGTTTGAATGAGCCAAGGAGAAAGCGCTTGGAAGAAATACGAGACACGGATGAATGAGGAAAGCAAAAATTGCTTTAGGGAAATGCGAAGAGAAGGCTGAATGAGACAAGCAGAAAGCACTTTGAGGAAATGTGAGAGAAGGGTGAATGAGCCAAGCAGAAAGCGCTTGGAGGAAATGCGAGAGAAGGGTGAATGAGCCAAGAAGAAAGCGGTTAGAGAAAATTCGAGAGAAGGCTGAATGAGCCAAGCAGAAAGCACTTAGAGGAAATGTGAGAGAAGGTTGAATGAGCCAAGCAGAAAGCGGTTGGAGAAAATTCGAGAGAAGGGTGAATGATCCGAGCAGAAAGCGCTTGGAGGAAATGCGAGAGAAGGCTGAATGAGCCAAGCAGAAAGCGGTTAGAGAAAATTCGAGAGAACTCTGAATGAACCAAGAAGAAAGCGCTTGGAGGAAATGTTAGAGACGGGTGAATGAGTCAAGCTGAAAGCGCTTGGAGGAAATGCGAGAGACGGGTGAACGACCCAAGTAGAAAGCGGTTAGAGAAAATTCGAGAGAAGGCTGAATGAGCCAAGCAGAAAGCGCTTGGAGGAAATGTGAGAGAAGGGTGAATGAGCCAAGCAGAAAGCGCTTGGAGGAAATGCGAGAGACGGGTGAACGACCCAAGCAGAAAGCGGTTAGAGAAAATTCGAGAGAAGGCTGAATGAGCCAAGCAGAAAGCGCTTGGAGGAAATGTGAGAGAAGGGTGAATGAGCCATGCAGAAAGCGCTTGGAGGAAATGCGAGAGAAGGGTGAATGAGCCAAGCAGAAAGTGCTTGGAGGAAATGCGAGAGAAGGGTGAATGAGCCAAGTAGAAAGCGGTTAGAGAAAATTCGAGAGAAGTCTGAATGAACCAAGCAGAAAGCGTTTGGAGGAAATGTTAGAGACGGGTGAATGAGCCAAGCAGAAAGTGCTTGGAGGAAATGCGAGAGACGGGTGAACGACCCAAGCAGAAAGCGATTAGAGAAAATTCGAGAGAAGGCTGAATGAGTCAAGCAGAAAGCACTTGGAGGAAATGTGAGAGAAGGGTGAATGAGCCAAGCAGAAAGCGTTTGGAGGAAATGCGAGAGATGGGCGAATGAGCCATGCAGAAAGCGCTTGGAGGAAATGTGAGAGAAGGGTGAATGAGCCAAGCAGAAAGCGGTTAGAGAAAATTCAAGAGAAGACTGAATGAGCCAAGCAGAAAGCGCTTGGAAGAAATACGAGACGGATGAATGAGGAAAGCAAAAAGTGCTTTATGGAAATCAGAAGAGAAGGCTGAATGAGACAAGCAGAAAGCGGTTTGAGGAAATGCGTTAGAAGTCTGAATGAACCAAGCAGAAAGCGCATGGAGGAAATGTTAGAGACAGGTGAATGAGCCAAGGAGAAAGCACTTGGAGGAAATGCGAGAGAAGGGTGAATGATCGGAGCACAAAGCGCTTGGAGGAAACGCGAGAGACGGGTGAACGACCCTAGCAGAAAGCGGTTGGAGAAAATTCGAGAGAAGGCTGAATGAGCCAAGCAGAAAGCGCTTGGAGGAAATGTGAGAGAAGGGTGAATGATCCGAGCAGAAAGCGCTTGGAGGAAATGCGAGAGAAGGCTGAATGAGCCAAGCAGAAAGCGGTTAGAGAAAATTCGAGAGAACTCTGAATGAACCAAGAAGAAAGCGCTTGGAGGAAATGTTAGAGACGGGTGAATGAGTCAAGCTGAAAGCGCTTGGAGGAAATGCGAGAGAAGGGTGAATGAGCCTAGCAGAAAGCGCTTGGAGGAAATGCGAGAGAAGGCTAAATGAGACAAGCAGAAAGCGTTTAGAGAAAATGCGAGGAGGCTGAATGAGTCAAGCAGAAAGCACTTGGAGGAAATGCGAGAGAAGGGTGAATGAGCCAAGCAGAAAGCTCTTGGAGGAAATGCGAGAGAAGGGTGAATGAGCCAAGCAGAAAGCGCTTGGAGGAAATGCAAGAGATGGGTGAATGTGCCAAGCAGAATGTGCTTGGAGGAAATGTGAGAGAAGGGTGAATGATCTGAGCACAAAGCGCTTGGAGGAAATACGAGAGACGGATGAATGAGGAAAGCAAAAAGTGCTTTAGGGAAATGCGAAGAGCAGGCTGAATGAGACAAGCAGAAAGCACTTGGAGGAAATGTGAGAGAACGGTGAATGAGCCAAGCAGAAAGCGCTTGGAGGAAATGCGAGAGACGGGTGAACGACCCAAGTAGAAAGCGGTTAGAGAAAATTCGAGAGAAGGCTGAATGAGCCAAGCAGAAAGCGCTTGGAGGAAATGTGAGAGAAGGGTGAATGAGCCAAGCAGAAAGCGCTTGGAGGAAATGCGAGAGACGGGTGAACGACCCAAGCAGAAAGCGGTTAGAGAAAATTCGAGAGAAGGCTGAATGAGCCAAGCAGAAAGCGCTTGGAGGAAATGTGAGAGAAGGGTGAATGAGCCATGCAGAAAGCGCTTGGAGGAAATGCGAGAGAAGGGTGAATGAGCCAAGCAGAAAGCGCTTGGAGGAAATGCGAGAGAAGGGTGAATGAGCCAAGTAGAAAGCGGTTAGAGAAAATTCGAGAGAAGTCTGAATGAACCAAGCAGAAAGCGTTTGGAGGAAATGTTAGAGACGGGTGAATGAGCCAAGCAGAAAGTGCTTGGAGGAAATGCGAGAGACGGGTGAACGACCCAAGCAGAAAGCGATTAGAGAAAATTCGAGAGAAGGCTGAATGAGTCAAGCAGAAAGCACTTGGAGGAAATGTGAGAGAAGGGTGAATGAGCCAAGCAGAAAGCGTTTGGAGGAAATGCGAGAGATGGGTGAATGAGCCATGCAGAAAGCGCTTGGAGGAAATGTGAGAGAAGGGTGAATGAGCCAAGCAGAAAGCGGTTAGAGAAAATTCAAGAGAAGACTGAATGAGCCAAGCAGAAAGCGCTTGGAAGAAATACGAGAGACGGATGAATGAGGAAAGCAAAAAGTGCTTTATGGAAATCAGAAGAGAAGGCTGAATGAGACAAGCAGAAAGCACTTGGAGGAAATGTGAGAGAAGGGTGAATGAGCCAAGCAGAAAGCGGTTTGAGGAAATGCGTTAGAAGTCTGAATGAACCAAGCAGAAAGCGCATGGAGGAAATGTTAGAGACAGGTGAATGAGCCAAGGAGAAAGCACTTGGAGGAAATGCGAGAGAAGGGTGAATGATCGGAGCACAAAGCGCTTGGAGGAAACGCGAGAGACGGGTGAACGACCCTAGCAGAAAGCGGTTGGAGAAAATTCGAGAGAAGGCTGAATGAGCCAAGCAGAAAGCGCTTGGAGGAAATGTGAGAGAAGGGTGAATGGTCCGAGCAGAAAGCGCTTGGAGGAAATGCGAGAGAAGGCTGAATGAGCCAAGCAGAAAGCGGTTAGGGAAAATTCGAGAGAACTCTGAATGAACCAAGAAGAAAGCGCTTGGAGGAAATGTTAGAGACGGGTGAATGAGTCAAGCTGAAAGCGCTTGGAGGAAATGCGAGAGAAGGGTGAATGAGCCTAGCAGAAAGCGCTTGGAGGAAATGCGAGAGAAGGCTAAATGAGACAAGCAGAAAGCGTTTAGAGAAAATGCGAGAAGGCTGAATGAGTCAAGCAGAAAGCACTTGGAGGAAATGCGAGAGAAGGGTGAATGAGCCAAGCAGAAAGCGTTTGGAGGAAATGCGAGAGATGGTTGAACGACCCAAGTAGAAAGCGGTTAGAGAAAATTCGAGAGAAGGCTGAATGAGCCAAGCAGAAAGCGCTTGGAGGAAATGTGAGAGAAGGGTGAATGAGCCAAGCAGAAAGCGCTTGGAGGAAATGCGAGAGACGGGTGAACGACCCAAGCAGAAAGCGGTTAGAGACAATTCGAGAGAAGGCTGAATGAGCCAAGCAGAAAGTGCTTGGAGGAAATGCGAGAGACGGGTGAACGACCCAAGCAGAAAGCGATTAGAGAAAATTCGAGAGAAGGCTGAATGAGTCAAGCAGAAAGCACTTGGAGGAAATGTGAGAGAAGGGTGAATGAGCCAAGCAGAAAGCGTTTGGAGGAAATGCGAGAGATGGGTGAATGAGCCATGCAGAAAGCGCTTGGAGGAAATGTGAGAGAAGGGTGAATGAGCCAAGCAGAAAGCGGTTAGAGAAAATTCAAGAGAAGACTGAATGAGCCAAGCAGAAAGCGCTTGGAGGAAATGATAGAGAAGTTTGAATGAGCCAAGGAGAAAGCGCTTGGAAGAAATACGAGACACGGATGAATGAGGAAAGCAAAAATTGCTTTAGGGAAATGCGAAGAGAAGGCTGAATGAGACAAGCAGAAAGCACTTTGAGGAAATGTGAGAGAAGGGTGAATGAGCCAAGCAGAAAGCGCTTGGAGGAAATGTGAGAGAAGGGTGAATGAGCCAAGAAGAAAGCGGTTAGAGAAAATTTGAGAGAAGGCTGAATGAGCCAAGCAGAAAGCACTTAGAGGAAATGTGAGAGAAGGTTGAATGAGCCAAGCAGAAAGCGGTTGGAGAAAATTCGAGAGAAGGCTGAATGAGCCAAGCAGAAAGGGCTTGGAGGAAATGTGAGAGAAGGGTGAATGAGCCAAGCAGAAAGCGCTTGGAGGAAATGCGAGAGACGTGTGAACGACCCAAGGACAAAGCGATTAGAGAAAATTTGAGAGAAGGCTGAATGAGCCAAGCAGAAAGCGCTTGGAGGAAATGTGAGAGAAGGGTGAATGAGCCAAGTAGAAAGCGCTTGGAGGAAATGCGAGAGACGGGTGAACGACCCAAGCAGAAAGCGGTTAGAGAAAATTCGAGAGAAGGCTGAATGAGCCAAGCAGAAAGCGCTTGGAGGAAATGTGAGAGAAGGGTGAATGAGCCAAGCAGAAAGCGCTTGGAGGAAAGGCGTTAGAGGTCTGAATGAACCAAACAGAAAGCGCTATGGAAATGTTAGAGACGGGTGAATGAGCCAAGCAGAAAGCGCTTGGAGGAAATTTGATAGAAGGTTGAATGAGCCAAGTAGAAAGCGGTTAGAGAAAATTCGAGAGAAGTCTGAATGAACCAAGCAGAAAGTGTTTGGAGGAAATGTTAGAGACGGGTGAATGAGCCAAGCAGAAATCGCTTGGAGGAAATGCGAGAGACGGGTGAACGACCCAAGCAGAAAGCGGTTAGAGAAAATTCGAGAGAAGTCTGAATGAACCAAGCAGAAAGCGCTTGGAGGAAATGTGAGAGAAGGGTGAATGAGCCAAGCAGAAAGCGCTTGGAGGAAAGGCGTTAGAAGTCTGAATGAACCAAACAGAAAGCGCTATGGAAATGTTAGAGACGGGTGAATGAGCCAAGCAGAAAGCGCTTGGAGGAAATGTGAGAGAAGGGTGAATGATCCGAGCAGAAAGCGCTTGGAGGAAATGCGAGAGAAGGCTGAATGAGACAAGCAGAAAGCGGTTAGAGACAATTCGAGAGAACTCTGAATGAACCAAGAAGAAAGCGCTTGGAGGAAATGTTAGAGACGGGTGAATGAGTCAAGCTGAAAGCGCTTGGAGGAAATGCGAGAGAAGGGTGAATGAGCCTAGCAGAAAGCGCTTGGAGGAAATGCGAGAGAAGGGTGAATGAGCCTAGCAGAAAGAGCTTGGAGGAAATGCGAGAGAAGGCTGAATGAGACAAGCAGAAAGCGTTTAGAGAAAATTCGAGAGAAGGCTGAATGAGTCAAGCAGAAAGCACTTGGAGGAAATGTGAGAGAAGGGTGAATGAGCCAAGAAGAAAGCGGTTAGAGAAAATTCGAGAGAAGGCTGAATGAGCCAAGCAGAAAGCGCTTGGAGGACATGCGAGAGATGTGTGAATGAGCCAAGCAGAAAGCGCTTGGAAGAAATACGAGAGACGGATGAATGAGGAAAGCAAAAAGTGCTTTAGGGAAATGCGAAGAGAAGGCTGAATGAGACAAGCAGAAAGCGCTTGGAGGAAAGGCGTTAGAAGTCTGAATGAACCAAACACAAAGCGCTATGGAAATGTTAGAGATGGGTGAATGAGCCAGCAGAAAGCGCTTGGCGGAAATGCGAGAGACGGGTGAACGACCCAAGTAGAAAGCGGTTAGAGAAAATTCGAGAGAAGGCTGAATGAGCCAAGCAGAAAGCGCTTGGAGGAAATGTGAGAGAAGGGTGAATGAGCCAAGCAGAAAGCGCTTGGAGGAAATGCGAGAGACGGGTGAAGGACCCAAGCAGAAAGCGGTTAGAGAAAATTCGAGAGAAGGCTGAATGAGCCAAGCAGAAAGCGCTTGGAGGAAATGTGAGAGAAGGGTGAATGAGCCATGCAGAAAGCGCTTGGAGGAAATGCGAGAGAAGGGTGAATGAGCCAAGCAGAAAGCGCTTGGAGGAAATGCGAGAGAAGGGTGAATGAGCCAAGTAGAAAGCGGTTAGAGAAAATTCGAGAGAAGTCTGAATGAACCAAGCAGAAAGCGTTTGGAGGAAATGTTAGAGACGGGTGAATGAGCCAAGCAGAAAGTGCTTGGAGGAAATGCGAGAGACGGGTGAACGACCCAAGCAGAAAGCGATTAGAGAAAATTAGAGAGAAGGCTGAATGAGTCAAGCAGAAAGCACTTGGAGGAAATGTGAGAGAAGGGTGAATGAGCCAAGCAGAAAGCGTTTGGAGGAAATGCGAGAGATGGGTGAATGAGCCATGCAGAAAGCGCTTGGAGGAAATGTGAGAGAAGGGTGAATGAGCCAAGCAGAAAGCGGTTAGAGAAAATTCAAGAGAAGACTGAATGAGCCAAGCAGAAAGCGCTTGGAAGAAATACGAGAGACGGATGAATGAGGAAAGCAAAAAGTGCTTTATGGAAATCAGAAGAGAAGGCTGAATGAGACAAGCAGAAAGCACTTGGAGGAAATGTGAGAGAAGGGTGAATGAGCCAAGCAGAAAGCGGTTTGAGGAAATGCGTTAGAAGTCTGAATGAACCAAGCAGAAAGCGCATGGAGGAAATGTTAGAGACAGGTGAATGAGCCAAGGAGAAAGCACTTGGAGGAAATGCGAGAGAAGGGTGAATGATCGGAGCACAAAGCGCTTGGAGGAAACGCGAGAGACGGGTGAACGACCCTAGCAGAAAGCGGTTGGAGAAAATTCGAGAGAAGGCTGAATGAGCCAAGCAGAAAGCGCTTGGAGGAAATGTGAGAGAAGGGTGAATGGTCCGAGCAGAAAGCACTTGGAGGAAATGCGAGAGAAGGCTGAATGAGCCAAGCAGAAAGCGGTTAGAGAAAATTCGAGAGAACTCTGAATGAACCAAGAAGAAAGCGCTTGGAGGAAATGTTAGAGACGGGTGAATGAGTCAAGCTGAAAGCGCTTGGAGGAAATGCGAGAGAAGGGTGAATGAGCCTAGCAGAAAGCGCTTGGAGGAAATGCGAGAGAAGGCTAAATGAGACAAGCAGAAAGCGTTTAGAGAAAATGCGAGAAGGCTGAATGAGTCAAGCAGAAAGCACTTGGAGGAAATGCGAGAGAAGGGTGAATGAGCCAAGCAGAAAGCGGTTAGAGAAAATTCAAGAGAAGACTGAATGAGCCAAGCAGAAAGCGCTTGGAAGAAATACGAGACGGATGAATGAGGAAAGCAAAAAGTGCTTTATGGAAATCAGAAGAGAAGGCTGAATGAGACAAGCAGAAAGCACTTGGAGGAAATGTGAGAGAAGGGTGAATGAGCCAAGCAGAAAGCGGTTTGAGGAAATGCGTTAGAAGTCTGAATGAACCAAGCAGAAAGCGCATGGAGGAAATGTTAGAGACAGGTGAATGAGCCAAGGAGAAAGCACTTGGAGGAAATGCGAGAGAAGGGTGAATGATCGGAGCACAAAGCGCTTGGAGGAAACGCGAGAGACGGGTGAACGACCCTAGCAGAAAGCGGTTGGAGAAAATTCGAGAGAAGGCTGAATGAGCCAAGCAGAAAGCGCTTGGAGGAAATGTGAGAGAAGGGTGAATGATCCGAGCAGAAAGCGCTTGGAGGAAATGCGAGAGAAGGCTGAATGAGCCAAGCAGAAAGCGGTTAGAGAAAATTCGAGAGAACTCTGAATGAACCAAGAAGAAAGCGCTTGGAGGAAATGTTAGAGACGGGTGAATGAGTCAAGCTGAAAGCGCTTGGAGGAAATGCGAGAGAAGGGTGAATGAGCCTAGCAGAAAGCGCTTGGAGGAAATGCGAGAGAAGGCTAAATGAGACAAGCAGAAAGCGTTTAGAGAAAATGCGAGGAGGCTGAATGAGTCAAGCAGAAAGCACTTGGAGGAAATGCGAGAGAAGGGTGAATGAGCCAAGCAGAAAGCTCTTGGAGGAAATGCGAGAGAAGGGTGAATGAGCCAAGCAGAAAGCGCTTGGAGGAAATGCAAGAGATGGGTGAATGTGCCAAGCAGAATGTGCTTGGAGGAAATGTGAGAGAAGGGTGAATGATCTGAGCACAAAGCGCTTGGAGGAAATACGAGAGACGGATGAATGAGGAAAGCAAAAAGTGCTTTAGGGAAATGCGAAGAGCAGGCTGAATGAGACAAGCAGAAAGCACTTGGAGGAAATGTGAGAGAACGGTGAATGAGCCAAGCAGAAAGCGCTTGGAGGAAATGCGAGAGACGGGTGAACGACCCAAGTAGAAAGCGGTTAGAGAAAATTCGAGAGAAGGCTGAATGAGCCAAGCAGAAAGCGCTTGGAGGAAATGTGAGAGAAGGGTGAATGAGCCAAGCAGAAAGCGCTTGGAGGAAATGCGAGAGACGGGTGAACGACCCAAGCAGAAAGCGGTTAGAGAAAATTCGAGAGAAGGCTGAATGAGCCAAGCAGAAAGCGCTTGGAGGAAATGTGAGAGAAGGGTGAATGAGCCATGCAGAAAGCGCTTGGAGGAAATGCGAGAGAAGGGTGAATGAGCCAAGCAGAAAGCGCTTGGAGGAAATGCGAGAGAAGGGTGAATGAGCCAAGTAGAAAGCGGTTAGAGAAAATTCGAGAGAAGTCTGAATGAACCAAGCAGAAAGCGTTTGGAGGAAATGTTAGAGACGGGTGAATGAGCCAAGCAGAAAGTGCTTGGAGGAAATGCGAGAGACGGGTGAACGACCCAAGCAGAAAGCGATTAGAGAAAATTCGAGAGAAGGCTGAATGAGTCAAGCAGAAAGCACTTGGAGGAAATGTGAGAGAAGGGTGAATGAGCCAAGCAGAAAGCGTTTGGAGGAAATGCGAGAGATGGGTGAATGAGCCATGCAGAAAGCGCTTGGAGGAAATGTGAGAGAAGGGTGAATGAGCCAAGCAGAAAGCGGTTAGAGAAAATTCAAGAGAAGACTGAATGAGCCAAGCAGAAAGCGCTTGGAAGAAATACGAGAGACGGATGAATGAGGAAAGCAAAAAGTGCTTTATGGAAATCAGAAGAGAAGGCTGAATGAGACAAGCAGAAAGCACTTGGAGGAAATGTGAGAGAAGGGTGAATGAGCCAAGCAGAAAGCGGTTTGAGGAAATGCGTTAGAAGTCTGAATGAACCAAGCAGAAAGCGCATGGAGGAAATGTTAGAGACAGGTGAATGAGCCAAGGAGAAAGCACTTGGAGGAAATGCGAGAGAAGGGTGAATGATCGGAGCACAAAGCGCTTGGAGGAAACGCGAGAGACGGGTGAACGACCCTAGCAGAAAGCGGTTGGAGAAAATTCGAGAGAAGGCTGAATGAGCCAAGCAGAAAGCGCTTGGAGGAAATGTGAGAGAAGGGTGAATGGTCCGAGCAGAAAGCGCTTGGAGGAAATGCGAGAGAAGGCTGAATGAGCCAAGCAGAAAGCGGTTAGGGAAAATTCGAGAGAACTCTGAATGAACCAAGAAGAAAGCGCTTGGAGGAAATGTTAGAGACGGGTGAATGAGTCAAGCTGAAAGCGCTTGGAGGAAATGCGAGAGAAGGGTGAATGAGCCTAGCAGAAAGCGCTTGGAGGAAATGCGAGAGAAGGCTAAATGAGACAAGCAGAAAGCGTTTAGAGAAAATGCGAGAAGGCTGAATGAGTCAAGCAGAAAGCACTTGGAGGAAATGCGAGAGAAGGGTGAATGAGCCAAGCAGAAAGCGTTTGGAGGAAATGCGAGAGATGGTTGAACGACCCAAGTAGAAAGCGGTTAGAGAAAATTCGAGAGAAGGCTGAATGAGCCAAGCAGAAAGCGCTTGGAGGAAATGTGAGAGAAGGGTGAATGAGCCAAGCAGAAAGCGCTTGGAGGAAATGCGAGAGACGGGTGAACGACCCAAGCAGAAAGCGGTTAGAGACAATTCGAGAGAAGGCTGAATGAGCCAAGCAGAAAGTGCTTGGAGGAAATGCGAGAGACGGGTGAACGACCCAAGCAGAAAGCGATTAGAGAAAATTCGAGAGAAGGCTGAATGAGTCAAGCAGAAAGCACTTGGAGGAAATGTGAGAGAAGGGTGAATGAGCCAAGCAGAAAGCGTTTGGAGGAAATGCGAGAGATGGGTGAATGAGCCATGCAGAAAGCGCTTGGAGGAAATGTGAGAGAAGGGTGAATGAGCCAAGCAGAAAGCGGTTAGAGAAAATTCAAGAGAAGACTGAATGAGCCAAGCAGAAAGCGCTTGGAGGAAATGATAGAGAAGTTTGAATGAGCCAAGGAGAAAGCGCTTGGAAGAAATACGAGACAAGGATGAATGAGGAAAGCAAAAATTGCTTTAGGGAAATGCGAAGAGAAGGCTGAATGAGACAAGCAGAAAGCACTTTGAGGAAATGTGAGAGAAGGGTGAATGAGCCAAGCAGAAAGCGCTTGGAGGAAATGCGAGAGAAGGGTGAATGAGCCAAGAAGAAAGCGGTTAGAGAAAATTCGAGAGAAGGCTGAATGAGCCAAGCAGAAAGCACTTAGAGGAAATGTGAGAGAAGGTTGAATGAGCCAAGCAGAAAGCGGTTGGAGAAAATTCGAGAGAAGGCTGAATGAGCCAAGCAGAAAGGGCTTGGAGGAAATGTGAGAGAAGGGTGAATGAGCCAAGCAGAAAGCGCTTGGAGGAAATGCGAGAGACGTGTGAACGACCCAAGGACAAAGCGATTAGAGAAAATTTGAGAGAAGGCTGAATGAGCCAAGCAGAAAGCGCTTGGAGGAAATGTGAGAGAAGGGTGAATGAGCCAAGTAGAAAGCGCTTGGAGGAAATGCGAGAGACGGGTGAACGACCCAAGTAGAAAGCGGTTAGAGAAAATTCGAGAGAAGGCTGAATGAGCCAAGCAGAAAGCGCTTGGAGGAAATGTGAGAGAAGGGTGAATGAGCCAAGCAGAAAGCGCTTGGAGGAAAGGCGTTAGAAGTCTGAATGAACCAAACAGAAAGCGCTATGGAAATGTTAGAGACGGGTGAATGAGCCAAGCAGAAAGCGCTTGGAGGAAATTCGATAGAAGGTTGAATGAGCCAAGTAGAAAGCGGTTAGAGAAAATTCGAGAGAAGTCTGAATGAACCAAGCAGAAAGTGTTTGGAGGAAATGTTAGAGACGGGTGAATGAGCCAAGCAGAAATCGCTTGGAGGAAATGCGAGA
Source organism: Crotalus helleri (assembly GCA_024509115.1). Classification (NCBI taxonomy): domain Eukaryota; kingdom Metazoa; phylum Chordata; class Lepidosauria; order Squamata; family Viperidae; genus Crotalus; species Crotalus helleri. The sequence goes on from JAKSXO010000008.1 coordinate 42,080,266, forward strand.
GACGGGTGAACGACCCAAGCAGAAAGCGGTTAGAGAAAATTCGAGAGAAGTCTGAATGAACCAAGCAGAAAGCGCTTGGAGGAAATGTGAGAGAAGGGTGAATGAGCCAAGCAGAAAGCGCTTGGAGGAAAGGCGTTAGAAGTCTGAATGAACCAAAGAGAAAGCGCTATGGAAATGTTAGAGACGGGTGAATGAGCCAAGCAGAAAGCGCTTGGAGGAAATGTGAGAGAAGGGTGAATGATCCGAGCAGAAAGCGCTTGGAGGAAATGCGAGAGAAGGCTGAATGAGACAAGCAGAAAGCGGTTAGAGACAATTCGAGAGAACTCTGAATGAACCAAGAAGAAAGCGCTTGGAGGAAATGTTAGAGACGGGTGAATGAGTCAAGCTGAAAGCGCTTGGAGGAAATGCGAGAGAAGGGTGAATGAGCCTAGCAGAAAGCGCTTGGAGGAAATGCGAGAGAAGGGTGAATGAGCCTAGCAGAAAGAGCTTGGAGGAAATGCGAGAGAAGGCTGAATGAGACAAGCAGAAAGCGTTTAGAGAAAATTCGAGAGAAGGCTGAATGAGTCAAGCAGAAAGCACTTGGAGGAAATGTGAGAGAAGGGTGAATGAGCCAAGAAGAAAGCGGTTAGAGAAAATTCGAGAGAAGGCTGAATGAGCCAAGCAGAAAGCGCTTGGAGGACATGCGAGAGATGTGTGAATGAGCCAAGCAGAAAGCGCTTGGAAGAAATACGAGAGACGGATGAATGAGGAAAGCAAAAAGTGCTTTAGGGAAATGCGAAGAGAAGGCTGAATGAGACAAGCAGAAAGCGCTTGGAGGAAAGGCGTTAGAAGTCTGAATGAACCAAACACAAAGCGCTATGGAAATGTTAGAGATGGGTGAATGAGCCAGCAGAAAGCGCTTGGCGGAAATGCGAGAGACGGGTGAACGACCCAAGTAGAAAGCGGTTAGAGAAAATTCGAGAGAAGGCTGAATGAGCCAAGCAGAAAGCGCTTGGAGGAAATGTGAGAGAAGGGTGAATGAGCCAAGCAGAAAGCGCTTGGAGGAAATGCGAGAGACGGGTGAAGGACCCAAGCAGAAAGCGGTTAGAGAAAATTCGAGAGAAGGCTGAATGAGCCAAGCAGAAAGCGCTTGGAGGAAATGTGAGAGAAGGGTGAATGAGCCATGCAGAAAGCGCTTGGAGGAAATGCGAGAGAAGGGTGAATGAGCCAAGCAGAAAGCGCTTGGAGGAAATGCGAGAGAAGGGTGAATGAGCCAAGTAGAAAGCGGTTAGAGAAAATTCGAGAGAAGTCTGAATGAACCAAGCAGAAAGCGTTTGGAGGAAATGTTAGAGACGGGTGAATGAGCCAAGCAGAAAGTGCTTGGAGGAAATGCGAGAGACGGGTGAACGACCCAAGCAGAAAGCGATTAGAGAAAATTAGAGAGAAGGCTGAATGAGTCAAGCAGAAAGCACTTGGAGGAAATGTGAGAGAAGGGTGAATGAGCCAAGCAGAAAGCGTTTGGAGGAAATGCGAGAGATGGGTGAATGAGCCATGCAGAAAGCGCTTGGAGGAAATGTGAGAGAAGGGTGAATGAGCCAAGCAGAAAGCGGTTAGAGAAAATTCAAGAGAAGACTGAATGAGCCAAGCAGAAAGCGCTTGGAAGAAATACGAGAGACGGATGAATGAGGAAAGCAAAAAGTGCTTTATGGAAATCAGAAGAGAAGGCTGAATGAGACAAGCAGAAAGCACTTGGAGGAAATGTGAGAGAAGGGTGAATGAGCCAAGCAGAAAGCGGTTTGAGGAAATGCGTTAGAAGTCTGAATGAACCAAGCAGAAAGCGCATGGAGGAAATGTTAGAGACAGGTGAATGAGCCAAGGAGAAAGCACTTGGAGGAAATGCGAGAGAAGGGTGAATGATCGGAGCACAAAGCGCTTGGAGGAAACGCGAGAGACGGGTGAACGACCCTAGCAGAAAGCGGTTGGAGAAAATTCGAGAGAAGGCTGAATGAGCCAAGCAGAAAGCGCTTGGAGGAAATGTGAGAGAAGGGTGAATGGTCCGAGCAGAAAGCGCTTGGAGGAAATGCGAGAGAAGGCTGAATGAGCCAAGCAGAAAGCGGTTAGAGAAAATTCGAGAGAACTCTGAATGAACCAAGAAGAAAGCGCTTGGAGGAAATGTTAGAGACGGGTGAATGAGTCAAGCTGAAAGCGCTTGGAGGAAATGCGAGAGAAGGGTGAATGAGCCTAGCAGAAAGCGCTTGGAGGAAATGCGAGAGAAGGCTAAATGAGACAAGCAGAAAGCGTTTAGAGAAAATGCGAGAAGGCTGAATGAGTCAAGCAGAAAGCACTTGGAGGAAATGCGAGAGAAGGGTGAATGAGCCAAGCAGAAAGCGTTTGGAGGAAATGCGAGAGATGGTTGAACGACCCAAGTAGAAAGCGGTTAGAGAAAATTCGAGAGAAGGCTGAATGAGCCAAGCAGAAAGCGCTTGGAGGAAATGTGAGAGAAGGGTGAATGAGCCAAGCAGAAAGCGCTTGGAGGAAATGCGAGAGACGGGTGAACGACCCAAGCAGAAAGCGGTTAGAGACAATTCGAGAGAAGGCTGAATGAGTCAAGCAGAAAGTGCTTGGAGGAAATGCGAGAGACGGGTGAACGACCCAAGCAGAAAGCGATTAGAGAAAATTCGAGAGAAGGCTGAATGAGTCAAGCAGAAAGCACTTGGAGGAAATGTGAGAGAAGGGTGAATGAGCCAAGCAGAAAGCGTTTGGAGGAAATGCGAGAGATGGGTGAATGAGCCATGCAGAAAGCGCTTGGAGGAAATGTGAGAGAAGGGTGAATGAGCCAAGCAGAAAGCGGTTAGAGAAAATTCAAGAGAAGACTGAATGAGCCAAGCAGAAAGCGCTTGGAGGAAATGATAGAGAAGTTTGAATGAGCCAAGGAGAAAGCGCTTGGAAGAAATACGAGACACGGATGAATGAGGAAAGCAAAAATTGCTTTAGGGAAATGCGAAGAGAAGGCTGAATGAGACAAGCAGAAAGCACTTTGAGGAAATGTGAGAGAAGGGTGAATGAGCCAAGCAGAAAGCGCTTGGAGGAAATGCGAGAGAAGGGTGAATGAGCCAAGAAGAAAGCGGTTAGAGAAAATTCGAGAGAAGGCTGAATGAGCCAAGCAGAAAGCACTTAGAGGAAATGTGAGAGAAGGTTGAATGAGCCAAGCAGAAAGCGGTTGGAGAAAATTCGAGAGAAGGCTGAATGAGCCAAGCAGAAAGGGCTTGGAGGAAATGTGAGAGAAGGGTGAATGAGCCAAGCAGAAAGCGCTTGGAGGAAATGCGAGAGACGTGTGAACGACCCAAGGACAAAGCGATTAGAGAAAATTTGAGAGAAGGCTGAATGAGCCAAGCAGAAAGCGCTTGGAGGAAATGTGAGAGAAGGGTGAATGAGCCAAGTAGAAAGCGCTTGGAGGAAATGCGAGAGACGGGTGAACGACCCAAGCAGAAAGCGGTTAGAGAAAATTCGAGAGAAGGCTGAATGAGCCAAGCAGAAAGCGCTTGGAGGAAATGTGAGAGAAGGGTGAATGAGCCAAGCAGAAAGCGCTTGGAGGAAAGGCGTTAGAAGTCTGAATGAACCAAACAGAAAGCGCTATGGAAATGTTAGAGACGGGTGAATGAGCCAAGCAGAAAGCGCTTGGAGGAAATTCGATAGAAGGTTGAATGAGCCAAGTAGAAAGCGGTTAGAGAAAATTCGAGAGAAGTCTGAATGAACCAAGCAGAAAGTGTTTGGAGGAAATGTTAGAGAAGGGTGAATGAGCCAAGCAGAAATCGCTTGGAGGAAATGCGAGAGACGGGTGAACGACCCAAGCAGAAAGCGGTTAGAGAAAATTCGAGAGAAGTCTGAATGAACCAAGCAGAAAGCGCTTGGAGGAAATGTGAGAGAAGGGTGAATGAGCCAAGCAGAAAGCGCTTGGAGGAAAGGCGTTAGAAGTCTGAATGAACCAAACAGAAAGCGCTATGGAAATGTTAGAGACGGGTGAATGAGCCAAGCAGAAAGCGCTTGGAGGAAATGTGAGAGAAGGGTGAATGATCCGAGCAGAAAGCGCTTGGAGGAAATGCGAGAGAAGGCTGAATGAGACAAGCAGAAAGCGGTTAGAGACAATTCGAGAGAACTCTGAATGAACCAAGAAGAAAGCGCTTGGAGGAAATGTTAGAGACGGGTGAATGAGTCAAGCTGAAAGCGCTTGGAGGAAATGCGAGAGAAGGGTGAATGAGCCTAGCAGAAAGCGCTTGGAGGAAATGCGAGAGAAGGGTGAATGAGCCTAGCAGAAAGAGCTTGGAGGAAATGCGAGAGAAGGCTGAATGAGACAAGCAGAAAGCGTTTAGAGAAAATTCGAGAGAAGGCTGAATGAGTCAAGCAGAAAGCACTTGGAGGAAATATGAGAGAAGGGTGAATGAGCCAAGAAGAAAGCGGTTAGAGAAAATTCGAGAGAAGGCTGAATGAGCCAAGCAGAAAGCGCTTGGAGGACATGCGAGAGATGTGTGAATGAGCCAAGCAGAAAGCGCTTGGAAGAAATACGAGAGACGGATGAATGAGGAAAGCAAAAAGTGCTTTAGGGAAATGCGAAGAGAAGGCTGAATGAGACAAGCAGAAAGCGCTTGGAGGAAAGGCGTTAGAAGTCTGAATGAACCAAACACAAAGCGCTATGGAAATGTTAGAGATGGGTGAATGAGCCAGCAGAAAGCGCTTGGCGGAAATGCGAGAGACGGGTGAACGACCCAAGTAGAAAGCGGTTAGAGAAAATTCGAGAGAAGGCTGAATGAGCCAAGCAGAAAGCGCTTGGAGGAAATGTGAGAGAAGGGTGAATGAGCCAAGCAGAAAGCGCTTGGAGGAAATGCGAGAGACGGGTGAAGGACCCAAGCAGAAAGCGGTTAGAGAAAATTCGAGAGAAGGCTGAATGAGCCAAGCAGAAAGCGCTTGGAGGAAATGTGAGAGAAGGGTGAATGAGCCATGCAGAAAGCGCTTGGAGGAAATGCGAGAGAAGGGTGAATGAGCCAAGCAGAAAGCGCTTGGAGGAAATGCGAGAGAAGGGTGAATGAGCCAAGTAGAAAGCGGTTAGAGAAAATTCGAGAGAAGTCTGAATGAACCAAGCAGAAAGCGTTTGGAGGAAATGTTAGAGACGGGTGAATGAGCCAAGCAGAAAGTGCTTGGAGGAAATGCGAGAGACGGGTGAACGACCCAAGCAGAAAGCGATTAGAGAAAATTAGAGAGAAGGCTGAATGAGTCAAGCAGAAAGCACTTGGAGGAAATGTGAGAGAAGGGTGAATGAGCCAAGCAGAAAGCGTTTGGAGGAAATGCGAGAGATGGGTGAATGAGCCATGCAGAAAGCGCTTGGAGGAAATGTGAGAGAAGGGTGAATGAGCCAAGCAGAAAGCGGTTAGAGAAAATTCAAGAGAAGACTGAATGAGCCAAGCAGAAAGCGCTTGGAAGAAATACGAGAGACGGATGAATGAGGAAAGCAAAAAGTGCTTTATGGAAATCAGAAGAGAAGGCTGAATGAGACAAGCAGAAAGCACTTGGAGGAAATGTGAGAGAAGGGTGAATGAGCCAAGCAGAAAGCGGTTTGAGGAAATGCGTTAGAAGTCTGAATGAACCAAGCAGAAAGCGCATGGAGGAAATGTTAGAGACAGGTGAATGAGCCAAGGAGAAAGCACTTGGAGGAAATGCGAGAGAAGGGTGAATGATCGGAGCACAAAGCGCTTGGAGGAAACGCGAGAGAAGGCTGAATGAGCCAAGCAGAAAGCGCTTGGAGGAAATGCGAGAGATGGTTGAATGATCGGAGCACAAAGCGCTTGGAGGAAACGCGAGAGAAGGCTGAATGAGCCAAGCAGAAAGCGCTTGGAGAAAATTCGAGAGAAGGCTGAATGAGCCAAGCAGAAAGCGCTTGGAGGAAATGTGAGAGAAGGGTGAATGATCCGAGCAGAAAGCGCTTAGAGGAAATGCGAGAGAAGGCTGAATGAGCCAAGCAGAAAGCGCTTGGAGGAAATGCGAGAGATGGTTGAATGAGCCATGCAGAAAGCGCTTGGAGGAAATGTGAGAGAAGGGTGAATGAGCCAAGCAGAAAGCGGTTAGAGAAAGTTCAAGAGAAGACTGAATGAGCCAAGCAGAAAGTGCTTGGAGGAAATGATAGAGAAGGTTGAATGAGCCAAGGAGAAAGCGCTTGGAAGAAATACGAGACACGGATGAATGAGGAAAGCAAAAATTGCTTTAGGGAAATGCGAAGAGAAGGCTGAATGAGACAAGCAGAAAGCACTTGGAGGAAATATGAGAGAAGGGTGAATGAGCCAAGCAGAAAGCGCTTGGAGGAAATGCGTTAGAAGTCTGAATGAACCAAGCAGAAAGCGCTATGGAAATGTTAGAGACGGGTGAATGAGCCAAGCAGAAAGCGCTTGGAGGAAATGCGAGAGAAGGGTGAATGAGCCAAGAAGAAAGCGGTTAGAGAAAATTCGAGAGAAGGCTGAATGAGCCAAGCAGAAAGCACTTAGAGGAAATGTGAGAGAAGGTTGAATGAGCCAATCAGAAAGCGGTTGGAGAAAATTCGAGAGAAGGCTGAATGAGCCAAGCAGAAAGCGCTTGGAGGAAATGTGAGAGAAGGGTGAATGAGCCAAGCAGAAAGCGCTTGGAGGAAATGCGAGAGACGTGTGAACGACCCAAGTACAAAGCGATTAGAGAAAATTTGAGAGAAGGCTGAATGAGGAAAGCAGAAAGCGCTTGGAGGAAATGTGAGAGAAGGGTGAATGAGCCAAGTAGAAAGCGCTTGGAGGAAATGCGAGAGACGGGTGAACGATCCAAGCAGAAAGCGGTTAGAGAAAATTCGAGAGAAGGCTGAATGAGCCAAGCAGAAAGCGCTTGGAGGAAATGTGAGAGAAGGGTGAATGAGCCAAGCAGAAAGCGCTTGGAGGAAAGGCGTTAGAAGTCTGAATGAACCAAACAGAAAGCGCTATGGAAATGTTAGAGACGGGTGAATGAGCCAAGCACAAAGCGCTTGGAGGAAATTCGATAGAAGGTTGAATGAGCCAAGTAGAAAGCGGTTAGAGAAAATTCGAGAGAAGTCTGAATGAACCAAGCAGAAAGTGTTTGGAGGAAATGTTAGAGACGGGTGAATGAGCCAAGCAGAAATCGCTTGGAGGAAATGCGATAGACGGGTGAACGACCCAAGCAGAAAGCGGTTAGAGAAAATTCGAGAGAAGTCTGAATGAACCAAGCAGAAAGCGCTTGGAGGAAATGTGAGAGAAGGGTGAATGAGCCAAGCAGAAAGCGCTTGGAGGAAAGGCGTTAGAAGTCTGAATGAACCAAACAGAAAGCGCTATGGAAATGTTAGAGACGGGTGAATGAGCCAAGCAGAAAGCGCTTGGAGGAAATGCGAGAGAAGGGTGAATGATCCGAGCAGAAAGCGCTTGGAGGAAATGCGAGTGACGGGTGAATGAGCCAAGTAGAAAGCGGTTAGAGAAAATTCGAGAGAAGTCTGAATGAACCAAGCAGAAAGCGTTTGGAGGAAATGTTAGAGACGGGTGAATGAGCCAAGCAGAAATCGCTTGGAGGAAATGCGAGAGACGGGTGAACGACCCAAGCAGAAAGCGGTTAGAGAAAATTCGAGAAAAGGCTGAATGAGCCAAGCAGAAAGCGCTTGGAGGAAATGTGAGAGAAGAGTGAATGAGCCAATCAGAAAGCGCTTGGAGGAAATGCGAGAGAAGGGTGAATGAGCCAAGCAGAAAGCGCTTGGAGGAAATGCAAGAGATGGGTGAATGTGCCAAGCAGAAAGCGCTTGGAGGAAATGCGTTAGAAGTCTGAATGAACCAAGCAGAAAGCACTTGTTGGAAATGTTAGAGACGGGTGAATGAGCCAAGCAGAATGTGCTTGGAGGAAATGCGAGAGAAGGGTGAATGAGGAAAGCAAAAAGTGCTTTAGGGAAATGCGAAGAGCAGCCTGAATGAGACAAGCAGAAAGCACTTGGAGGAAATGTGAGAGAAGGGTGAATGATCCGAGCAGAAAGCGCTTGGAGGAAATGCCAGAGAAGGGTGAATGAGGAAAGCAAAAAGTGCTTTAGGGAAATGCGAAGAGCAGCCTGAATGAGACAAGCAGAAAGCACTTGGAGGAAATGTGAGAGAAGGGTGAATGAGCCAAGCACAAAGCGCTTGGAGGAAAGGCGTTAGAAGTCTGAATGAACCAAACAGAAAGCGCTACGGGTGAATGAGCCAAGCAGAAAGCGCTTGGAGGAAATGCGAGAGAAGGGTGAATGATCCGAGCAGAAAGCGCTTGGAGGAAATGCCAGAGAAGGGTGAATGAGCCAAGTAGAAAGCGGTTAGAGAAAATTCGAGAGAAGTCTGAATGAACCAAGCAGAAAGCGTTTGGAGGAAATGCAAGAGACGGGTGAATGAGCCAAGTAGAAAGCGGTTAGGGAAAATTCGAGAGAAGGCTGAATGAGCCAAGCAGAAAGCGTTTGGAGGAAATGTGAGAGAAGGGTGAATGAGCCAAGCAGAAAGTGCTTGGAGTAAATGCGAGAGAAGGCTGAATGAGCCAAGCAGAAAGCGCTTGGTGCAAATGTGAGAGAAGGGTGAATGAGCCAATCAGAAAGCGCTTGGAGGAAATGCGTTAGAAGTCTGAATGAACCAAGCAGAAAGCGCTTGGAGGAAATGTTAGAGACGGGTGAATGAGCCAAGCACAAAGCGCTTTGAGGAAATACGAGAGAAGAGTGAATGATCCGAGCACAAAGCGCTTGGAGGAAACGCGAGAGACGGGTGAACGACCCAAGCAGAACGCGGTTAGAGAAAATTCGAGAGAAGGCTGAATGAGCCAAGCAGAAAGCGCTTGGTGGAAATGTGAGAGAAGGGTGAATGAGCCAATCAGAAAGCACTTGGAGGAAATGCAAGAGATGGGTGAATGAGCCAAGCAGAAAGCGCTTTGGAGGAAATGCGTTAGAAGTCTGAATGAACCAAGCAGAAAGCACTTGGAGGAAATGTGAGAGAAGGGTGAATGATCCAAGCAGAAAGCGCTTGGAGGAAATGCGAGAGAAGGGTGAATGATCCGAGCAGAAAGCGCTTGGAGGAAATGCGAGAGACGGGTGAATGAGCCAAGCAGAAAGTGGTTAAAGAAAATTCGAGAGAAGTCTGAATGAACCAAGCAGAAAGCGCTTGGAGGAAATGCGAGAGAAGGTTGAATGAGCCTAGCAGAAAGCGCTTGGAGGAAATGCGAGAGAAGGCTGAATGAGCCAAGCAGAAAGCGGTTAGAGAAAATTCGAGAGAAGGCTGAATAAGCCAAGCAGAAATCGTTTGGAGGAAATATGAGAGATGGGTAAATGAGCCATACAGAAAGCGCTTGGAGGAAATGCAAGAGAACGGTGAATGAGCCAAGCAGAAAGCGGTTAGAGAAAATTCAAGAGAAGACTGAATGAGCGAAGCAGAAGGCGCTTGGAGGAAATGATAGAGAAGGCTGAATGAGCCAAGGAGAAAGCGCTTGGAAGAAATACGAGAGACAGATGAATGAGGAAAGCAAAAAGTGCTCTAGGGAAATGCGAAGAGAAGGCTGAATGAGCCAAGAAGAAAGCGGTTAGAGAAAATTCAAGAGAAGGCTGAATGAACCAAGCAGAAAGCACTTAGAGGAAATGTGAGAGAAGGTTGAATGAGCCAAGCAGGAAGCGCTTGGAGGAAATGCGAGAGAAGGGTGAATGAGCCAAGCAGAAAGCGCTTGGAGGAAAGGCGTTAGAAGTCTGAATGAACCAAACAGAAAGCACTATGGAAATGTTAGAGACGGGTGAATGAGCGAAGCAGAAAGCGCTTGGAGGAAATGCGAGAGACGGGTGAACGACCCAAGCAGAAAGCGGTTAGAGAAAATTCGAGAGAAGGCTGAATGAGCCAAGCAGAAAGCGCTTGGAGGAAATGTGAGAGAAGGGTGAATGAGCCAAGCAGAAAGCGCTTGGAGGAAATGCGAGAGAAGTGTGAATGAGCCTAGCAGAAAGCTCTTGGAGGGAATGTGAGAGAAGGGTGAATGAGCCAATCAGAAAGCGCTTGAAGGAAATGCGTTAGAAGTCTGATTGAACCAAGCAGAAAGCGCTTGGAGGAAATGTAAGAGACGGGTGAATGAGCCAAGCACACAGCGCTTGGAGGAAATACGAGAGAAGGGTGAATGATCCGAGCACAAAGCGCTTGGAAGAAACGCGAGAGACCGGTGAACGACCCAAGCAGAAAGCGGTTAGAGAAAATTCGAGAGAAGGATGAATGAGCCAAGTAGAAAGCGCTTGGAGGAAATGTGAGAGAAGGGTGAATGAGCCAAGCAGAAAGCGCTTGGAGGAAATGCGAGAGAAGTGTGAATGAGCCTAGCAGAAAGCTCTTGGAGGGAATGTGAGAGAAGGGTGAATGAGCCAATCAGAAAGCGCTTGGAGGAAATGTGAGAGATGCGTGAATGTGCCAAGCAGAACGCGGTTAGAAAAAATTCGACAGAAGGCTGAATGAACCAAGCAGAAAGCGCTTGGAGGAAATGCGAGAGACTGTTGAATGAGCCAAGCAGAAAGCGGTTACAGGAAATGATAGAGAAGTCTGAATGAGCCAAGGAGAAAGCGCTTGGAAGAAATACGAGAGACGGATGAATGAGGAAAGCAAAAAGTGCTTTAGGGAAATGCGAAGAGAAGGTTGAATGAGACAAGCAGAAAGCACTTGGAGGAAATGTGAGAGAAGGGTGAATGATCCGAGCAGAAAGCGCTTGGAGGAAATGCGAGAGACGGGTGAATGAGCCAAGTAGAAAGCGCTTAGAGGAAATGCGAGAGAAGGGTGAATGATCCGAGCAGAAAGCTCTTGGAGGAAATGTGAGAGAAGGGTGAATGAGCCAAGAAGAAAGCAGTTAGAGAAAATTCGAGAGACGTCTGAATGAACCAAGCAGAAAGCGTTTGGAGGAAATGTTAGAGACGGGTGAATGAGCCAAGCACACAGCGCTTGGAGGAAATACGAGAGAAGGGTGAATGATCCCAGCACAAAGCGCTTGGAAGAAACTCGAGAGACGGGTGAACGACCCAAGCAGAAAGCGGTTAGAGAAAATTCGAGAGAAGGAAGAATGAGCCAAGTAGAAAGCGCTTGGAGGAAATGTGAGAGAAGGGTGAATGAGACAAGAAGAAAGCAGTTAGAGAAAATTCGAGAGACGTCTGAATGAACCAAGCAGAAATCGTTTGGAGGAAATATGAGAGATGGGTAAATGAGCCATACAGAAAGCGCTTGGAGGAAATGCAAGAGAACGGTGAATGAGCCAAGCAGAAAGCGGTTAGAGAAAATTCAAGAGAAGACTGAATGAGCGAAGCAGAAGGCGCTTGGAGGAAATGATAGAGAAGGCTGAATGAGCCAAGGAGAAAGCGCTTGGAAGAAATACGAGAGACAGATGAATGAGGAAAGCAAAAAGTGCTCTAGGGAAATGCGAAGAGAAGGCTGAATGAGCCAAGAAGAAAGCGGTTAGAGAAAATTCAAGAGAAGGCTGAATGAACCAAGCAGAAAGCACTTAGAGGAAATGTGAGAGAAGGTTGAATGAGCCAAGCAGGAAGCGCTTGGAGGAAATGCGAGAGAAGGGTGAATGAGCCAAGCAGAAAGCGCTTGGAGGAAAGGCGTTAGAAGTCTGAATGAACCAAACAGAAAGCACTATGGAAATGTTAGAGACGGGTGAATGAGCGAAGCAGAAAGCGCTTGGAGGAAATGCGAGAGAAGGGTGAATGATCCGAGCAGAAAGCGCTTGGAGGAAATGCGAGAGACGGGTGAATGAGCCAAGTAGAAAGCGGTTAGAGAAAATTCGAGAGAAGTCTGAATGAACCAAGCAGAAAGCGTTTGGAGGAAATGTTAGAGACAGGTGAATGAGCCAAGCAGAAATCGCTTGGAGGAAATGCGAGAGACGGGTGAACGACCCAAGCAGAAAGCGGTTAGAGAAAATTCGAGAGAAGGCTGAATGAGCCAAGCAGAAAGCGCTTGGAGGAAATGTGAGAGAAGGGTGAATGAGCCAAGCAGAAAGCGCTTGGAGGAAATGCGAGAGAAGTGTGAATGAGCCTAGCAGAAAGCTCTTGGAGGGAATGTGAGAGAAGGGTGAATGAGCCAATCAGAAAGCGCTTGAAGGAAATGCGTTAGAAGTCTGATTGAACCAAGCAGAAAGCGCTTGGAGGAAATGTTAGAGACGGGTGAATGAGCCAAGCACACAGCGCTTGGAGGAAATACGAGAGAAGGGTGAATGATCCGAGCACAAAGCGCTTGGAAGAAACGCGAGAGACCGGTGAACGACCCAAGCAGAAAGCGGTTAGAGAAAATTCGAGAGAAGGATGAATGAGCCAAGTAGAAAGCGCTTGGAGGAAATGTGAGAGAAGGGTGAATGAGCCAAGCAGAAAGCGCTTGGAGGAAATGCGAGAGAAGTGTGAATGAGCCTAGCAGAAAGCTCTTGGAGGGAATGTGAGAGAAGGGTGAATGAGCCAATCAGAAAGCGCTTGGAGGAAATGTGAGAGATGCGTGAATGTGCCAAGCAGAACGCGGTTAGAAAAAATTCGACAGAAGGCTGAATGAACCAAGCAGAAAGCGCTTGGAGGAAATGCGAGAGACTGTTGAATGAGCCAAGCAGAAAGCGGTTACAGGAAATGATAGAGAAGTCTGAATGAGCCAAGGAGAAAGCGCTTGGAAGAAATACGAGAGACGGATGAATGAGGAAAGCAAAAAGTGCTTTAGGGAAATGCGAAGAGAAGGTTGAATGAGACAAGCAGAAAGCACTTGGAGGAAATGTGAGAGAAGGGTGAATGATCCGAGCAGAAAGCGCTTGGAGGAAATGCGAGAGACGGGTGAATGAGCCAAGTAGAAAGCGCTTAGAGGAAATGCGAGAGAAGGGTGAATGATCCGAGCAGAAAGCTCTTGGAGGAAATGTGAGAGAAGGGTGAATGAGCCAAGAAGAAAGCAGTTAGAGAAAATTCGAGAGACGTCTGAATGAACCAAGCAGAAAGCGTTTGGAGGAAATGTTAGAGACGGGTGAATGAGCCAAGCAGAAAGCGCTTGAAGGAAATGCGTTAGAAGTCTGAATGAACCAAGCAGAAAGCGCTTGGAGGAAATGTTAGAGACGGGTGAATGAGCCAAGCACACAGCGCTTGGAGGAAATACGAGAGAAGGGTGAATGATCCCAGCACAAAGCGCTTGGAAGAAACTCGAGAGACGGGTGAACGACCCAAGCAGAAAGCGGTTAGAGAAAATTCGAGAGAAGGAAGAATGAGCCAAGTAGAAAGCGCTTGGAGGAAATGTGAGAGAAGGGTGAATGAGCCAAGAAGAAAGCAGTTAGAGAAAATTCGAGAGACGTCTGAATGAACCAAGCAGAAAGCGTTTGGAGGAAATGTTAGAGACGGGTGAATGAGCCAAGCAGAATGTGCTTGGAGGAAATGCGATAGAAGGGTGAATGATTTGAGCACAAAGCGCTTGGAGGAAATACGAGAGACGGATGATTGAGGAAAGCAAAAAGTGCTTTAGGGAAATGCGAAGAGAAGGCTGAATGAGAGAAGCAGAAAGCACTTGGAGGAAATGTGAGAGAAGGGTGAATGAGCCAAGAAGAAAGCAGTTAGAGAAAATTCGAGAGACGTCTGAATGAACCAAGCAGAAAGCGTTTGGAGGAAATGCGAGAGAAGGGTGAATGATTTGAGCACAAAGTGCTTGGAGTAAACGCGAGAGACGGGTGAACGACGCAAGCAGAAAGCGGTTAGAGAAAATTCGAGAGAAGGCTGAATGAGCCAGGCAGAAAGCACTTGGAGGAAATGTGAGAGAAGGGTGAATGATCCGAGCAGAAAGCGCTTGGAGGAAATGCGAGAGAAGGCTGAATGAGCCAAGCAGAAAGCGGTTAGAGACAATTCGAGAGAACTCTGAATGAACCAAGAAGAAAGCGCTTGGAGGAAATGTTAGAGACGGGTGAATGAGTCAAGCTGAAAGCGCTTGGAGGAAATGCGAGAGAAGGGTGAATGAGCCTAGCAGAAAGCGCTTGGAGGAAATGCGAGAGAAGGGTGAATGAGCCTAGCAGAAAGCGCTTGGAGGAAATGCGAGAGAAGGCTGAATGAGACAAGCAGAAAGCGTTTAGAGAAAATTCGAGAGAAGGCTCAATGAGTCAAGCAGAAAGCACTTGGAGGAAATGTGAGAGAAGGGTGAATGAGCCAAGCAGAAAGCGTTTGGAGGAAATGCGAGAGATGGGTGAATGAGCCATGCAGAAAGCGCTTGGAGGAAATGTGAGAGAAGGGTGAATGAGCCAAGCAGAAAGCGGTTAGAGAAAATTCAAGAGAAGACTGAATGAGCCAAGCAGAAAGCGCTTGGAGGAAATGACAGAGAAGGCTGAATGAGCCAAGGAGAAAGCGCTTGGAAGAAATACGAGAGACGGATGAATGAGGAAAGCAAAAAGTGCTTTAGGGAAATGCGAAGAGAAGGCTGAATGAGACAAGCAGAAAGCACTTGGAGGAAATGTGAGAGAAGGGTGAATGAGCCAAGCAGAAAGCGCTTGGAGGAAATGCGTTAGAAGTCTGAATGAACCAAGCAGAAAGCGCTATGGAAATGTTAGAGACGGGTGAATGAGCCAAGCAGAAAGCGCTTGGAGGAAATGCGAGAGAAGGGTGAATGAGCCAAGAAGAAAGCGGTTAGAGAAAATTCGAGAGAAGGCTGAATGAGCCAAGCAGAAAGCGCTTGGAGGACATGCGAGAGATGTGTGAATGAGCCAAGAAGAAAGCGCTTGGAAGAAATACGAGAGACGGATGAATGAGGAAAGCAAAAAGTGCTTTAGGGAAATGCGAAGAGAAGGCTGAATGAGACAAGCAGAAAGCGCTTGGAGGAAAGGCGTTAGAAGTCTGAATGAACCAAACAGAAAGCGCTATGTAAATGTTAGAGATGGGTGAATGAGCCAGCAGAAAGCGCTTGGAGGAAATGCAAGAGAAGGGTGAATGAGCCAAGTAGAAAGCGGTTAGAGAAAATTCGAGAGAAGGCTGAATGAGCCAAGCAGAAAGCGCTTGGAGGAAATGTGAGAGAAGGGTGAATGAGCCAAGCAGAAAGCGCTTGGAGGAAATGCGAGAGACGGGTGAACGACCCAAGTAGAAAGCGGTTAGAGAAAATTCGAGAGAAGGCTGAATGAGCCAAGTAGAAAGCGCTTGGAGGAAATGTGAGACAAGGGTGAATGAGCCAAGCAGAAAGCACTTGGAGGAAATGCGAGAGACGGGTGAACGACTCAAGCAGAAAGCGGTTAGAGAAAATTCGAGAGAAGGCTGAATGAGCCAAGCAGAAAGCGCTTGGAGGAAATGTGAGAGAAGGGTGAATGAGCCAAGCAGAAAGCGCTTGGAGGAAAGGCGTTAGAAGTCTGAATGAACAAAACATAAAGCGCTATGGAAATGTTAGAGACGGGTGAATGAGCCAAGCAGAAAGCGCTTGGAGGAAATGCGAGAGATGGGTGAATGATCCGAGCAGAAAGCGCTTGGAGGAAATGCGAGTGACGGGTGAATGAGCCAAGTAGAAAGCGGTTAGAGAAAATTCGAGAGAAGTCTGAATGAACCAAGCAGAAAGCGTTTGGAGGAAATGTTAGAGACGGGTGAATGAGCCAAGCAGAAATCGCTTGGAGGAAATGCGAGAGACGGGTGAACGACCCAAGCAGAAAGCGGTTAGAGAAAATTCAAGAGAAGACTGAATGAGCCAAGCAGAAAGCGCTTGGAGGAAATGATAGAGAAGGCTGAATGAGCCAAGGAGAAAGCGCTTGGAAGAAATACGAGAGACGGATGAATGAGGAAAGCAAAAAGTGCTTTAGGGAAATGCGAAGAGAAGGCTGAATGAGACAAGCAGAAAGCACTTGGAGGAAATGTGAGAGAAGGGTGAATGAGCCAAGCAGAAAGCGCTTGGAGGAAATGCGTTAGAAGTCTGAATGAACCAAGCAGAAAGCGCTATGGAAATGTTAGAGACGGGTGAATGAGCCAAGCAGAAAGCGCTTGGAGGAAATGCGAGAGAAGGGTGAATGAGCCAAGAAGAAAGCGGTTAGAGAAAATTCGAGAGAAGGCTGAATGAGCCAAGCAGAAAGCGCTTGGAGGACATGCGAGAGATGTGTGAATGAGCCAAGCAGAAAGCGCTTGGAAGAAATACGAGAGACGGATGAATGAGGAAAGCAAAAAGTGCTTTAGGGAAATGCGAAGAGAAGGCTGAATGAGATAATCAGAAAGCGCTTGGAGGAAAGGCGTTAGAAGTCTGAATGAACCAAACAGAAAGCGCTATGGAAATGTTAGAGATGGGTGAATGAGCCAGCAGAAAGCGCTTGGAGGAAATGTGAGAGAAGGGTGAATGAGCCAAGCAGAAAGCGCTTGGAGGAAAGGCGTTAGAAGTCTGAATGAACCAAACAGAAAGCGGTTAGAGAAAATTCGAGAGAAGTCTGAATGAACCAAGCAGAAAGCGTTTGGAGGAAATGTTAGAGACGGGTGAATGAGTCAAGCTGAAAGCGCTTGGAGGAAATGCGAGAGAAGGGTGAATGAGCCTAGCAGAAAGCGCTTGGAGGAAATGCGAGAGAAGGCTGAATGAGACAAGCAGAAAGCGTTTAGAGAAAATTCGAGAGAAGGCTCAATGAGTCAAGCAGAAAGCACTTGGAGGAAATGTGAGAGAAGGGTGAATGAGCCAAGCAGAAAGCGTTTGGAGGAAATGCGAGAGATGGGTGAATGAGCCATGCAGAAAGCGCTTGGAGGAAATGTGAGAGAAGGGTGAATGAGCCAAGCAGAAAGCGGTTAGAGAAAATTCAAGAGAAGACTGAATGAGCCAAGCAGAAAGCGCTTGGAGGAAATGACAGAGAAGGCTGAATGAGCCAAGGAGAAAGCGCTTGGAAGAAATACGAGAGACGGATGAATGAGGAAAGCAAAAAGTGCTTTAGGGAAATGCGAAGAGAAGGCTGAATGAGACAAGCAGAAAGCACTTGGAGGAAATGTGAGAGAAGGGTGAATGAGCCAAGCAGAAAGCGCTTGGAGGAAATGCGTTAGAAGTCTGAATGAACCAAGCAGAAAGCGCTATGGAAATGTTAGAGACGGGTGAATGAGCCAAGCAGAAAGCGCTTGGAGGAAATGCGAGAGAAGGGTGAATGAGCCAAGAAGAAAGCGGTTAGAGAAAATTCGAGAGAAGGCTGAATGAGCCAAGCAGAAAGCGCTTGGAGGACATGCGAGAGATGTGTGAATGAGCCAAGCAGAAAGCGCTTGGAAGAAATACGAGAGACGGATGAATGAGGAAAGCAAAAAGTGCTTTAGGGAAATGCGAAGAGAAGGCTGAATGAGACAAGCAGAAAGCGCTTGGAGGAAAGGCGTTAGAAGTCTGAATGAACCAAACAGAAAGCGCTATGTAAATGTTAGAGATGGGTGAATGAGCCAGCAGAAAGCGCTTGGAGGAAATGCAAGAGAAGGGTGAATGAGCCAAGTAGAAAGCGGTTAGAGAAAATTCGAGAGAAGGCTGAATGAGCCAAGCAGAAAGCGCTTGGAGGAAATGTGAGAGAAGGGTGAATGAGCCAAGCAGAAAGCGCTTGGAGGAAATGCGAGAGACGGGTGAACAACCCAAGTAGAAAGCGGTTAGAGAAAATTCGAGAGAAGGCTGAATGAGCCAAGTAGAAAGCGCTTGGAGGAAATGTGAGACAAGGGTGAATGAGCCAAGCAGAAAGCACTTGGAGGAAATGCGAGAGACGGGTGAACGACTCAAGCAGAAAGCGGTTAGAGAAAATTCGAGAGAAGGCTGAATGAGCCAAGCAGAAAGCGCTTGGAGGAAATGTGAGAGAAGGGTGAATGAGCCAAGCAGAAAGCGCTTGGAGGAAAGGCGTTAGAAGTCTGAATGAACCAAACAGAAAGCGCTATGGAAATGTTAGAGACGGGTGAATGAGCCAAGCAGAAAGCGCTTGGAGGAAATGCGAGAGAAGGGTGAATGATCCGAGCAGAAAGCGCTTGGAGGAAATGCGAGTGACGGGTGAATGAGCCAAGTAGAAAGCGGTTAGAGAAAATTCGAGAGAAGTCTGAATGAACCAAGCAGAAAGCGTTTGGAGGAAATGTTAGAGACGGGTGAATGAGCCAAGCAGAAATCGCTTGGAGGAAATGCGAGAGACGGGTGAACGACCCAAGCAGAAAGCGGTTAGAGAAAATTCAAGAGAAGACTGAATGAGCCAAGCAGAAAGCGCTTGGAGGAAATGATAGAGAAGGCTGAATGAGCCAAGGAGAAAGCGCTTGGAAGAAATACGAGAGACGGATGAATGAGGAAAGCAAAAAGTGCTTTAGGGAAATGCGAAGAGAAGGCTGAATGAGACAAGCAGAAAGCACTTGGAGGAAATGTGAGAGAAGGGTGAATGAGCCAAGCAGAAAGCGCTTGAAGGAAATGCGTTAGAAGTCTGAATGAACCAAGCAGAAAGCGCTATGGAAATGTTAGAGACGGGTGAATGAGCCAAGCAGAAAGCGCTTGGAGGAAATGCGAGAGAAGGGTGAATGAGCCAAGAAGAAAGCGGTTAGAGAAAATTCGAGAGAAGGCTGAATGAGCCAAGCAGAAAGCGCTTGGAGGACATGCGAGAGATGTGTGAATGAGCCAAGCAGAAAGCGCTTGGAAGAAATACGAGAGACGGATGAATGAGGAAAGCAAAAAGTGCTTTAGGGAAATGCGAAGAGAAGGCTGAATGAGATAATCAGAAAGCGCTTGGAGGAAAGGCGTTAGAAGTCTGAATGAACCAAACAGAAAGCGCTATGGAAATGTTAGAGATGGGTGAATGAGCCAGCAGAAAGCGCTTGGAGGAAATGTGAGAGAAGGGTGAATGAGCCAAGCAGAAAGCGCTTGGAGGAAAGGCGTTAGAAGTCTGAATGAACCAAACAGAAAGCGGTTAGAGAAAATTCGAGAGAAGTCTGAATGAACCAAGCAGAAAGCGTTTGGAGGAAATGTTAGAGACGGGTGAATGAGCCAAGCAGAAAGCGCTTGGAGGAAATGCGAGAGAAGGGTGAATGAGCCAATTAGAAAGCGCTTGGAGGAAATGCAAGAGATGGGTGAATGTGCCAAGCAGAATGTGCTTGGAGGAAATGCGAGAGAAGGGTGAATGATCTGAGCACAAAGCGCTTGGAGGAAATACGAGAGACGGATGAATGAGGAAAGCAAAAAGTGCTTTAGGGAAATGCGAAGAGCAGGCTGAATGAGACAAGCAGAAAGCACTTGGAGGAAATGTGAGAGAACGGTGAATGAGCCAAGCAGAAAGCGCTTGGAGGAAATGCGAGAGACGGGTGAACGACCCAAGTAGAAAGCGGTTAGAGAAAATTCGAGAGAAGGCTGAATGAGCCAAGCAGAAAGCGCTTGGAGGAAATGTGAGAGAATGGTGAATGAGCCAAGCAGAAAGCGCTTGGAGGAAATGCGAGAGACGGGTGAACGACCCAAGCAGAAAGCGGTTAGAGAAAATTCGAGAGAAGGCTGAATGAGCCAAGCAGAAAGCGCTTGGAGGAAATGTGAGAGAAGGGTGAATGAGCCAAGCAGAAAGCGCTTGGAGGAAATGCGAGAGAAGGGTGAATGAGCCTAGCAGAAAGCGCTTGGAGGAAATGCGAGAGAAGGCCGAATGAGCCAAGCAGAAAGCGCTTGGAGGAAATGCGAGAGAAGGGTGAATGAGCCAAGTAGAAAGCGGTTAGAGAAAATTCGAGAGAAGTCTGAATGAACCAAGCAGAAAGCATTTGGAGGAAATGTTAGAGACGGGTGAATGAGCCAAGCAGAAAGTGCTTGGAGGAAATGCGAGAGACGGGTGAACGACCCAAGCAGAAAGCGATTAGAGAAAATTCAAGAGAAGGCTGAATGAGTCAAGCAGAAAGCACTTGGAGGAAATAAGAGAGAAGGGTGAATGAGCCAAGCAGAAAGCGTTTGGAGGAAATGCGAGAGATGGGTGAATGAGCCATGCAGAAAGCGCTTGGAGGAAATGTGAGAGAAGGGTGAATGAGCCAAGTAGAAAGTGGTTAGAGAAAATTCGAGAGAAGGCTGAATGAGCCAAGCAGAAAGCGCTTGGAGGAAATGTGAGAGAAGGGTGAATGAGCCAAGCAGAAAGCGCTTGGAGGAAATGCGAGAGACGGGTGAACGACCCAAGTAGAAAGCGGTTAGAGAAAATTCGAGAGAAGGCTGAATGAGCCAAGTAGAAAGCGCTTGGAGGAAATGTGAGAGAAGGGTGAATGAGCCAAGCAGAAAGCACTTGGAGGAAATGCGAGAGACGGGTGAACGACTCAAGCAGAAAGCGGTTAGAGAAAATTCGAGAGAAGGCTGAATGAGCCAAGCAGAAAGCGCTTGGAGGAAATGTGAGAGAAGGGTGAATGAGCCAAGCAGAAAGCGCTTGGAGGAAAGGCGTTAGAAGTCTGAATGAACCAAACAGAAAGCGCTATGGAAATGTTAGAGACGGGTGAATGAGCCAAGCAGAAAGCGCTTGGAGGAAATGCGAGAGAAGGGTGAATGATCCGAGCAGAAAGCGCTTGGAGGAAATGCGAGTGACGGGTGAATGAGCCAAGTAGAAAGCGGTTAGAGAAAATTCGAGAGAAGTCTGAATGAACCAAGCAGAAAGCGTTTGGAGGAAATGTTAGAGACGGGTGAATGAGCCAAGCAGAAATCGCTTGGAGGAAATGCGAGAGACGGGTGAACGACCCAAGCAGAAAGCGGTTAGAGAAAATTCAAGAGAAGACTGAATGAGCCAAGCAGAAAGCGCTTGGAGGAAATGATAGAGAAGGCTGAATGAGCCAAGGAGAAAGCGCTTGGAAGAAATACGAGAGACAGATGAATGAGGAAAGCAAAAAGTGCTTTAGGGAAATGCGAAGAGAAGGCTGAATGAGACAAGCAGAAAGCACTTGGAGGAAATGTGAGAGAAGGGTGAATGAGCCAAGCAGAAAGCGCTTGGAGGAAATGCGTTAGAAGTCTGAATGAACCAAGCAGAAAGCGCTATGGAAATGTTAGAGACGGGTGAATGAGCCAAGCAGAAAGCGCTTGGAGGAAATGCGAGAGAAGGGTGAATGAGCCAAGAAGAA
The DNA here is from genome assembly GCA_024509115.1 of Crotalus helleri. Classification (NCBI taxonomy): domain Eukaryota; kingdom Metazoa; phylum Chordata; class Lepidosauria; order Squamata; family Viperidae; genus Crotalus; species Crotalus helleri. Next base: position 42,101,267 of record JAKSXO010000008.1, read on the forward strand.
AGCGGTTAGAGAAAATTCGAGAGAAGGCTGAATGAGCCAAGCAGAAAGCGCTTGGAGGACATGCGAGAGATGTGTGAATGAGCCAAGCAGAAAGCGCTTGGAAGAAATACGAGAGACGGATGAATGAGGAAAGCAAAAAGTGCTTTAGGGAAATGCGAAGAGAAGGCTGAATGAGACAAGCAGAAAGCGCTTGGAGGAAAGGCGTTAGAAGTCTGAATGAACCAAACAGAAAGCGCAATGGAAATGTTAGAGATGGGTGAATGAGCCAGCAGAAAGCGCTTGGAGGAAATGCAAGAGAAGGGTGAATGAGCCAAGTAGAAAGCGGTTAGAGAAAATTCGAGAGAAGGCTGAATGAGCCAAGCAGAAAGCGCTTGGAGGAAATGTGAGAGAAGGGTGAATGAGCCAAGCAGAAAGCGTTTGGAGGAAATGTTAGAGACGGGTGAATGAGCCAAGCAGAAATCGCTTGGAGGAAATGCGAGAGACGGGTGAACGACCCAAGCAGAAAGCGGTTAGAGAAAATTCAAGAGAAGACTGAATGAGCCAAGCAGAAAGCGCTTGGAGGAAATGATAGAGAAGGCTGAATGAGCCAAGGAGAAAGCGCTTGGAAGAAATACGAGAGACAGATGAATGAGGAAAGCAAAAAGTGCTTTAGGGAAATGCGAAGAGAAGGCTGAATGAGACAAGCAGAAAGCACTTGGAGGAAATGTGAGAGAAGGGTGAATGAGCCAAGCAGAAAGCGCTTGGAGGAAATGCGTTAGAAGTCTGAATGAACCAAGCAGAAAGCGCTATGGAAATGTTAGAGACGGGTGAATGAGCCAAGCAGAAAGCGCTTGGAGGAAATGCGAGAGAAGGGTGAATGAGCCAAGAAGAAAGCGGTTAGAGAAAATTCGAGAGAAGGCTGAATGAGCCAAGCAGAAAGCGCTTGGAGGACATGCGAGAGATGTGTGAATGAGCCAAGCAGAAAGCGCTTGGAAGAAATACGAGAGACGGATGAATGAGGAAAGCAAAAAGTGCTTTAGGGAAATGCGAAGAGAAGGCTGAATGAGACAAGCAGAAAGCGCTTGGAGGAAAGGCGTTAGAAGTCTGAATGAACCAAACAGAAAGCGCAATGGAAATGTTAGAGATGGGTGAATGAGCCAGCAGAAAGCGCTTGGAGGAAATGCAAGAGAAGGGTGAATGAGCCAAGTAGAAAGCGGTTAGAGAAAATTCGAGAGAAGGCTGAATGAGCCAAGCAGAAAGCGCTTGGAGGAAATGTGAGAGAAGGGTGAATGAGCCAAGCAGAAAGCGCTTGGAGGAAATGCGAGAGACGGGTGAACGACCCAAGTAGAAAGCGGTTAGAGAAAATTCGAGAGAAGGCTGAATGAGCCAAGTAGAAAGCGCTTGGAGGAAATGTGAGAGAAGGGTGAATGAGCCAAGCAGAAAGCACTTGGAGGAAATGCGAGAGACGGGTGAACGACTCAAGCAGAAAGCGGTTAGAGAAAATTCGAGAGAAGGCTGAATGAGCCAAGCAGAAAGCGCTTGGAGGAAATGTGAGAGAAGGGTGAATGAGCCAAGCAGAAAGCGCTTGGAGGAAAGGCGTTAGAAGTCTGAATGAACCAAACCGAAAGCGCTATGGAAATGTTAGAGACGGGTGAATGAGCCAAGCAGAAAGCGCTTGGAGGAAATGCGAGAGAAGGGTGAATGATCCGAGCAGAAAGCGCTTGGAGGAAATGCGAGTGACGGGTGAATGAGCCAAGTAGAAAGCGGTTAGAGAAAATTCGAGAGAAGTCTGAATGAACCAAGCAGAAAGCGTTTGGAGGAAATGTTAGAGACGGGTGAATGAGCCAAGCAGAAATCGCTTGGAGGAAATGCGAGAGACGGGTGAACGACCCAAGCAGAAAGCGGTTAGAGAAAATTCGAGAGAAGGCTGAATGAGCCAAGCAGAATGCGCTTGGAGGAAATGTGAGAGAAGGGTGAATGTGCCAAGCAGAATGTGCTTGGAGGAAATGCGAGAGAAGGGTGAATGATCTGAGCACAAAGCGCTTGGAGGAAATACGAGAGACGGATGAATGAGGAAAGCAAAAAGTGCTTTAGGGAAATGCGAAGAGCAGGCTGAATGAGACAAGCAGAAAGCACTTGGAGGAAATGTGAGAGAACGGTGAATGAGCCAAGCAGAAAGCGCTTGGAGGAAATGCGAGAGACGGATGAACGACCCAAGTAGAAAGCGGTTAGAGAAAATTCGAGAGAAGGCTGAATGAGCCAAGCAGAAAGCGCTTGGAGGAAATGTGAGAGAATGGTGAATGAGCCAAGCAGAAAGCGCTTGGAGGAAATGCGAGAGACGGGTGAACGACCCAAGCAGAAAGCGGTTAGAGGAAATTCGAGAGAAGGCTGAATGAGCCAAGCAGAAAGCGCTTGGAGGAAATGTGAGAGAAGGGTGAATGAGCCAAGCAGAAAGCGCTTGGAGGAAATGCGAGAGAAGGGTGAATGAGCCTAGCAGAAAGCGCTTGGAGGAAATGCGAGAGAAGGCTGAATGAGCCAAGCAGAAAGCGCTTGGAGGAAATGCGAGAGAAGGGTGAATGAGCCAAGTAGAAAGCGGTTAGAGAAAATTCGAGAGAAGTCTGAATGAACCAAGCAGAAAGCGTTTGGAGGAAATGTTAGAGACGGGTGAATGAGCCAAGCAGAAAGTGCTTGGAGGAAATGCGAGAGACGGGTGAACGACCCAAGCAGAAAGCGATTAGAGAAAATTCAAGAGAAGGCTGAATGAGTCAAGCAGAAAGCACTTGGAGGAAATATGAGAGAAGGGTGAATGAGCCAAGCAGAAAGCGTTTGGAGGAAATGCGAGAGATGGGTGAATGAGCCATGCAGAAAGCGCTTGGAGGAAATGTGAGAGAAGGGTGAATGAGCCAAGCAGAAAGCGCTTGGAAGAAATACGAGAGACGGATGAATGAGGAAAGCAAAAATTGCTTTATGGAAATCAGAAGAGAAGGCTGAATGAGACAAGCAGAAAGCACTTGGAGGAAATGTGAGAGAAGGGTGAATGAGCCAAGCAGAAAGCGGTTTGAGGAAATGCGTTAGAAGTCTGAATGAACCAAGCAGAAAGCGCATGGAGGAAATGTTAGAGACAGGTGAATGAGCCAAGGAGAAAGCACTTGGAGGAAATGCGAGAGAAGGGTGAATGATCGGAGCACAAAGCGCTTGGAGGAAACGCGAGAGACGGGTGAACGACCCTAGCAGAAAGCGGTTAGAGAAAATTCGAGAGAAGGCTGAATGAGCCAAGCAGAAAGCGCTTGGAGGAAATGTGAGAGAAGGGTGAATGATCCGAGCAGAAAGCGCTTGGAGGAAATGCGAGAGAAGGCTGAATGAGCCAAGCAGAAAGCGGTTAGAGAAAATTCGAGAGAACTCTGAATGAACCAAGAAGAAAGCGCTTGGAGGAAATGTTAGAGACGGGTGAATGAGTCAAGCTGAAAGAGCTTGGAGGAAATGCGAGAGAAGGGTGAATGAGCCTAGCAGAAAGCGCTTGGAGGAAATGCGAGAGAAGGCTAAATGAGACAAGCAGAAAGCGTTTAGAGAAAATGCGAGAGAAGGGTGAATGAGCCAAGCAGAAAGCGTTTGGAGGAAATGTTAGAGACGGGTGAATGAGCCAAGCAGAAAGTGGTTGGAGGAAATGCGAGAGACGGGTGAACGACCCAAGCAGAAAGCGATTAGAGAAAATTCGAGAGAAGTCTGAATGAACCAAGCAGAAAGCGTTTGGAGGAAATGTTAGAGACGGGTGAATGAGCCAAGCAGAAAGTGCTTGGAGGAAATGCGAGAGACGGGTGAACGACCCAAGCAGAAAGCGATTAGAGAAAATTCAAGAGAAGGCTGAATGAGTCAAGCAGAAAGCACTTGGAGGAAATATGAGAGAAGGGTGAATGAGCCAAGCAGAAAGCGTTTGGAGGAAATGCGAGAGATGGGTGAATGAGCCATGCAGAAAGCGCTTGGAGGAAATGTGAGAGAAGGGTGAATGAGCCAAGCAGAAAGCGCTTGGAAGAAATACGAGAGACGGATGAATGAGGAAAGCAAAAATTGCTTTATGGAAATCAGAAGAGAAGGCTGAATGAGACAAGCAGAAAGCACTTGGAGGAAATGTGAGAGAAGGGTGAATGAGCCAAGCAGAAAGCGGTTTGAGGAAATGCGTTAGAAGTCTGAATGAACCAAGCAGAAAGCGCATGGAGGAAATGTTAGAGACAGGTGAATGAGCCAAGGAGAAAGCACTTGGAGGAAATGCGAGAGAAGGGTGAATGATCGGAGCACAAAGCGCTTGGAGGAAACGCGAGAGACGGGTGAACGACCCTAGCAGAAAGCGGTTAGAGAAAATTCGAGAGAAGGCTGAATGAGCCAAGCAGAAAGCGCTTGGAGGAAATGTGAGAGAAGGGTGAATGATCCGAGCAGAAAGCGCTTGGAGGAAATGCGAGAGAAGGCTGAATGAGCCAAGCAGAAAGCGGTTAGAGAAAATTCGAGAGAACTCTGAATGAACCAAGAAGAAAGCGCTTGGAGGAAATGTTAGAGACGGGTGAATGAGTCAAGCTGAAAGAGCTTGGAGGAAATGCGAGAGAAGGGTGAATGAGCCTAGCAGAAAGCGCTTGGAGGAAATGCGAGAGAAGGCTAAATGAGACAAGCAGAAAGCGTTTAGAGAAAATGCGAGAGAAGGGTGAATGAGCCAAGCAGAAAGCGTTTGGAGGAAATGTTAGAGACGGGTGAATGAGCCAAGCAGAAAGCGCTTGGAGGAAATGCGAGACAAGGGTGAATGAGCCTAGCAGAAAGCGCTTGGAGGAAATGCGAGAGAAGGCTTAATGAGACAAGCAGAAAGCGTTTAGAGAAAATTCGAGAGAAGGCTGAATGAGTCAAGCAGAAAGCACTTGGAGGAAATGTGAGAGAAGGCTGAATGAGCCAAGGAGAAAGCGCTTGGAAGAAATACGAGAGACGGATGAATGAGGAAAGCAAAAAGTGCTTTAGGGAAATGCGAAGAGAAGGCTGAATGAGACAAGCAGAAAGCACTTGGAGGAAATGTGAGAGAAGGGTGAATGAGCCAAGCAGAAAGCGCTTGGAGGAAATGCGTTAGAAGTCTGAATGAACCAAGCAGAAAGCGCTATGGAAATGTTAGAGACGGGTGAATGAGCCAAGCAGAAAGCGCTTGGAGGAAATGCGAGAGAAGGGTGAATGAGCCAAGAAGAAAGCGGTTAGAGAAAATTCGAGAGAAGGCTGAATGAGCCAAGCAGAAAGCGCTTGGAGGACATGCGAGAGATGTGTGAATGAGCCAAGCAGAAAGCGCTTGGAAGAAATACGAGAGACGGATGAATGAGGAAAGCAAAAAGTGCTTTAGGGAAATGCGAAGAGAAGGCTGAATGAGACAAGCAGAAAGCGCTTGGAGGAAAGGCGTTAGAAGTCTGAATGAACCAAACAGAAAGCGCTATGGAAATGTTAGAGATGGGTGAATGAGCCAGCAGAAAGCGCTTGGAGGAAATGCGAGACAAGGGTGAATGAGCCTAGCAGAAAGCGCTTGGAGGAAATGCGAGAGAAGGCTGAATGAGACAAGCAGAAAGCGTTTAGAGAAAATTCGAGAGAAGGCTGAATGAGTCAAGCAGAAAGCACTTGGAGGAAATGTGAGAGAAGGCTGAATGAGCCAAGGAGAAAGCGATTGGAAGAAATACGAGAGACGGATGAATGAGGAAAGCAAAAAGTGCTTTAGGGAAATGCGAAGAGAAGGCTGAATGAGACAAGCAGAAAGCACTTGGAGGAAATGTGAGAGAAGGGTGAATGAGCCAAGCAGAAAGCGCTTGGAGGAAATGCGTTAGAAGTCTGAATGAACCAAGCAGAAAGCGCTATGGAAATGTTAGAGACGGGTGAATGAGCCAAGCAGAAAGCGCTTTGAGGATATGCGAGAGAAGGGTGAATGAGCCAAGAAGAAAGAGGTTAGAGAAAATTCTAGGGAAGGCTGAATGAGCCAAGCAGAAAGCGCTTGGAGGACATGCGAGACATGTGTGAATGAGCCAAGCAGAAAGCGCTTGGAAGAAATACGAGAGACGGATGAATGAGGAAAGCAAAAAGTGCTTTAGGGAAATGCGAAGAGAAGGCTGAATGAGACAAGCAGAAAGCGCTTGGAGGAAAGGCGTTAGAAGTCTGAATGAACCAAACAGAAAGCGCTATGGAAATGTTAGAGATGGGTGAATGAGCCAGCAGAAAGCGCTTGGAGGAAATGCAAGAGAAGGGTGAATGAGCCAAGTAGAAAGCGGTTAGAGAAAATTCGAGAGAAGGCTGAATGAGCCAAGCAGAAAGCGCTTGGAGGAAATTTGAGAGAAGGGTGAATGAGCCAAGCAGAAAGCGCTTGGAGGAAATGCGAGAGACGGGTGAACGACCCAAGTAGAAAGCGGTTAGAGAAAATTCGAGAGAAGGCTGAATGAGCCAAGTAGAAAGCGCTTGGAGGAAATGTGAGAGAAGGGTGAATGAGCCAAGCAGAAAGCACTTGGAGGAAATGCGAGAGACGGGTGAACGACTCAAGCAGAAAGCGGTTAGAGAAAATTCGAGAGAAGGCTGAATGAGCCAAGCAGAAAGCGCTTGGAGGAAATGTGAGAGAAGGGTGAATGAGCCAAGCAGAAAGCGCTTGGAGGAAAGGCGTTAGAAGTCTGAATGAACCAAACAGAAAGCGCTATGGAAATGTTAGAGACGGGTGAATGAGCCAAGCAGAAAGCGCTTGGAGGAAATGCGAGAGAAGGGTGAATGATCCGAGCAGAAAGCGCTTGGAGGAAATGCGAGTGAGGGGTGAATGAGCCAAGTAGAAAGCGGTTAGAGAATTTTCGAGAGAAGTCTGAATGAACCAAGCAGAAAGCGTTTGGAGGAAATGTTAGAGACGGGTGAATGAGCCAAGCAGAAATCGCTTGGAGGAAATGCGAGAGACGGGTGAACGACCCAAGCAGAAAGCGGTTAGAGAAAATTCAAGAGAAGACTGAATTAGCCAAGCAGAAAGCGCTTGGAGGAAATGATAGAGAAGGCTGAATGAGCCAAGGAGAAAGCGCTTGGAAGAAATACGAGAGACGGATGAATGAGGAAAGCAAAAAGTGCTTTAGGGAAATGCGAAGAGAAGGCTGAATGAGACAAGCAGAAAGCACTTGGAGGAAATGTGAGAGAAGGGTGAATGAGCCAAGCAGAAAGCGCTTGGAGGAAATGCGAGAGAAGGGTGAATGAGCCAAGAAGAAAGCGGTTAGAGAAAATTCGAGAGAAGGCTGAATGAGCCAAGCAGAAAGCGCTTGGAGGACATGCGAGAGATGTGTGAATGAGCCAAGCAGAAAGCGCTTGGAAGAAATACGAGAGACGGATGAATGAGGAAAGCAAAAAGTGCTTTAGGGAAATGCGAAGAGAAGGCTGAATGAGACAAGCAGAAAGCGCTTGGAGGAAAGGCGTTAGAAGTCTGAATGAACCAAACAAAAAGCGCTATGGAAATGTTAGAGATGGGTGAATGAGCCAGCAGAAAGCGCTTGGAGGAAATGCAAGAGAAGGGTGAATGAGCCAAGTAGAAAGCGGTTAGAGAAAATTCGAGAGAAGGCTGAATGAGCCAAGCAGAAAGCGCTTGGAGGAAATGTGAGAGAAGGGTGAATGAGCCAAGCAGAAAGCGCTTGGAGGAAATGCGAGAGACGGGTGAACGACCCAAGTAGAAAGCGGTTAGAGAAAATTCGAGAGAAGGCTGAATGAGCCAAGTAGAAAGCGCTTGGAGGAAATGTGAGAGAAGGGTGAATGAGCCAAGCAGAAAGCACTTGGAGGAAAGGCGTTAGAAGTCTGAATGAACCAAACAGAAAGCGCTATGGAAATGTTAGAGACGGGTGAATGAGCCAAGCAGAAAGTGCTTGGAGGAAAGGTGAGAGAAGGGTGAATGAGCCAAGCAGAAAGCACTTGGAGGAAAGGCGTTAGAAGTCTGAATGAACCAAACAGAAAGCGCTATGGAAATGTTAGAGACGGGTGAACGACTCAAGCAGAAAGCGGTTAGAGAAAATTCGAGAGAAGGCTGAATGAGCCAAGCAGAAAGCGCTTGGAGGAAATGTGAGAGAAGGGTGAATGAGCCAAGCAGAAAGCGCTTGGAGGAAAGGCGTTAGAAGTCTGAATGAACCAAACAGATAGCGCTATGGAAATGTTAGAGACGGGTGAATGAGCCAAGCAGAAAGCGCTTGGAGGAAATGCGAGAGAAGGGTGAATGATCCGAGCAGAAAGCGCTTGGAGGAAATGCGAGTGACGGGTGAATGAGCCAAGTAGAAAGCGGTTAGAGAAAATTCGAGAGAAGTCTGAATGAACCAAGCAGAATGCGCTTGGAGGAAATGTGAGAGAAGGGTGAAGGAGCCAAGCAGAAAGCGCTTGGAGGAAATGCGAGAGAAGGGTGAATGAGCCAATTAGAAAGCGCTTGGAGGAAATGCAAGAGATGGGTGAATGTGCCAAGCAGAATGTGCTTGGAGGAAATGCGAGAGAAGGGTGAATGATCTGAGCACAAAGCGCTTGGAGGAAATACGAGAGACGGATGAATGAGGAAAGCAAAAAGTGCTTTAGGGAAATGCGAAGAGCAGGCTGAATGAGACAAGCAGAAAGCACTTGGAGGAAATGTGAGAGAACGGTGAATGAGCCAAGCAGAAAGCGCTTGGAGGAAATGCGAGAGACGGGTGAACGACCCAAGTAGAAAGCGGTTAGAGAAAATTCGAGAGAAGGCTGAATGAGCCAAGCCGAAAGCGGTTGGAGGAAATGTGAGAGAATGGTGAATGAGCCAAGCAGAAAGCGCTTGGAGGAAATGCGAGAGACGGGTGAACGACCCAAGCAGAAAGCGGTTAGAGAAAATTCGAGAGAAGGCTGAATGAGCCAAGCAGAAAGCGCTTGGAGGAAATGTGAGAGAAGGGTGAATGAGCCAAGCAGAAAGCGCTTGGAGGAAATGCGAGAGAAGGCTGAATGAGCCAAGCAGAAAGCGCTTGGAGGAAATGCGAGAGAAGGGTGAATGAGCCAAGTAGAAAGCGGTTAGAGAAAATTCGAGAGAAGTCTGAATGAACCAAGCAGAAAGCGTTTGGAGGAAATGTTAGAGACGGGTGAATGAGCCAAGCAGAAAGTGCTTGGAGGAAATGCGAGAGACGGGTGAACGACCCAAGCAGAAAGCGATTAGAGAAAATTCAAGAGAAGGCTGAATGAGTCAAGCAGAAAGCACTTGGAGGAAATATGAGAGAAGGGTGAATGAGCCAAGCAGAAAGCGTTTGGAGGAAATGCGAGAGATGGGTGAATGAGCCATGCAGAAAGCGCTTGGAGGAAATGTGAGAGAAGGGTGAATGAGCCAAGCAGAAAGCGGTTAGAGAAAATTCAAGAGAAGACTGAATGAGCCAAGCAGAAAGCGCTTGGAAGAAATACGAGAGACGGATGAATGAGGAAAGCAAAAAGTGCTTTATGGAAATCAGAAGAGAAGGCTGAATGAGACAAGCAGAAAGCACTTGGAGGAAATGTGAGAGAAGGGTGAATGAGCCAAGCAGAAAGCGGTTTGAGGAAATGCGTTAGAAGTCTGAATGAACCAAGTAGAAAGCGCATGGAGGAAATGTTAGAGACAGGTGAATGAGCCAAGGAGAAAGCACTTGGAGGAAATGCGAGAGAAGGGTGAATGATCGGAGCACAAAGCGCTTGGAGGAAACGCGAGAGACGGGTGAACGACCCTAGCAGAAAGCGGTTAGAGAAAATTCGAGAGAAGGCTGAATGAGCCAAGCAGAAAGCGCTTGGAGGAAATGTGAGAGAAGGGTGAATGATCCGAGCAGAAAGCGCTTGGAGGAAATGCGAGAGAAGGCTGAATGAGCCAAGCAGAAAGCGGTTAGAGAAAATTCGAGAGAACTCTGAATGAACCAAGAAGAAAGCGCTTGGAGGAAATGTTAGAGACGGGTGAATGAGTCAAGCTGAAAGCGCTTGGAGGAAATGCGAGAGAAGGGTGAATGAGCCTAGCAGAAAGCGCTTGGAGGAAATGCGAGAGAAGGCTGAATGAGACAAGCAGAAAGAGTTTAGAGAAAATTCGAGAGAAGGCTGAATGAGCCAAGCAGAAAGTGCTTGGAGGAAATGCGAGAGACGGGTGAACGACCCAAGCAGAAAGCGATTAGAGAAAATTCGAGAGAAGGCTGAATGAACCAAGAAGAAAGCGCTTGGAGGAAATGTTAGAGACAGGTGAATGAGTCAAGCTGAAAGCGCTTGGAGGAAATGCGAGAGAAGGGTGAATGAGCCTAGCAGAAAGCGCTTGGAGGAAATGCGAGACAAGGGTGAATGAGCCTAGCAGAAAGCGCTTGGAGGAAATGCGAGAGAAGGCTGAATGAGACAAGCAGAAAGAGTTTAGAGAAAATTCGAGAGAAGGCTGAATGAGTCAAGCAGAAAGCACTTGGAGGAAATGTGAGAGAAGGGTGAATGAGCCAAGCAGAAAGCGTTTGGAGGAAATGCAAGAGATGGGTGAATGAGCCATGCCGAAAGCGCTTGGAGGAAATGTGAGAGAAGGGTGAATGAGCCAAGCAGAAAGCGGTTAGAGAAAATTCAAGAGAAGACTGAATGAGCCAAGCAGAAAGCGCTTGGAGGAAATGATAGACAAGGCTGAATGAGCCAAGGAGAAAGTGCTTGGAAGAAATACGAGAGACGGATGAATGAGGAAAGCAAAAAGTGCTTTAGGGAAATGCGAAGAGAAGGCTGAATGAGACAAGCAGAAAGCACTTGGAGGAAATGTGAGAGAAGGGTGAATGAGCCAAGCAGAAAGCGCTTGGAGGAAATGCGTTAGAAGTCTGAATGAACCAAGCAGAAACCGCTGTGGAAATGTTAGAGAAGGGTGAATGAGCCAAGAAGAAAGCGGTTAGAGAAAATTCGAGAGAAGGCTGAATGAGCCAAGCAGAAAGCGCTTGGAGGACATGCGAGAGATGTGTGAATGAGCCAAGCAGAAAGCGCTTGGAAGAAATACGAGAGACGGATGAATGAGGAAAGCAAAAAGTGCTTTAGGGAAATGCGAAGAGAAGGCTGAATGAGACAAGCAGAAAGCGCTTGGAGGAAAGGCGTTAGAAGTCTGAATGAACCAAACAGAAAGCGCTATGGAAATGTTAGAGATGGGTGAATGAGCCAGCAGAAAGCGCTTGGAGGAAATGCAAGAGAAGGGTGAATGAGCCAAGTAGAAAGCGGTTAGAGAAAATTCGAGAGAAGGCTGAATGAGCCAAGCAGAAAGCGCTTGGAGGAAATGTGAGAGAAGGGTGAATGAGCCAAGCAGAAAGCGCTTGGAGGAAATGCGAGATAGGGGTGAACGACCCAAGTAGAAAGCGGTTAGAGAAAATTCGAGAGAAGGCTGAATGAGCCAAGTAGAAAGCGCTTGGAGGAAATGTGAGAGAAGGGTGAATGAGCCAAGCAGAAAGCACTTGGAGGAAATGCGAGAGAAGGGTGAATGAGCCTAGCAGAAAGCGCTTGGAGGAAATGCAAGAGAAGGCTGAATGAGCCAAGCAGAAAGCGCTTGGAGGAAATGCGAGAGAAGGCTGAATGAGCCAAGCAGAAAGCGCTTGGAGGAAATTCGAGAGAAGGGTGAATGAGCCAAGTAGAAAGCGGTTAGAGAAAATTCGAGAGAAGTCTGAATGAACCAAGCAGAAAGCGTTTGGAGGAAATGTTAGAGACTGGTGAATGAGCCAAGCAGAAAGTGCTTGGAGGAAATGCGAGAGACGGGTGAACGACCCAAGCAGAAAGCGATTAGAGAAAATTCAAGAGAAGGCTGAATGAGTCAAGCAGAAAGCACTTGGAGGAAATATGAGAGAAGGGTGAATGAGCCAAGCAGAAAGCGTTTGGAGGAAATGCGAGAGATGGGTGAATGAGCCATGCAGAAAGCGCTTGGAGGAAATGTGAGAGAAGGGTGAATGAGCCAAGCAGAAAGCGGTTAGAGAAAATTCAAGAGAAGACTGAATGAGCCAAGCAGAAAGCGCTTGGAGGAAATGATAGACAAGGCTGAATGAGCCAAGGAGAAAGTGCTTGGAAGAAATACGAGAGACGGATGAATGAGGAAAGCAAAAAGTGCTTTAGGGAAATGCGAAGAGAAGGCTGAATGAGACAAGCAGAAAGCACTTGGAGGAAATGTGAGAGAAGGGTGAATGAGCCAAGCAGAAAGCGCTTGGAGGAAATGCGTTAGAAGTCTGAATGAACCAAGCAGAAAGCGCTGTGGAAATGTTAGAGAAGGGTGAATGAGCCAAGAAGAAAGCGGTTAGAGAAAATTCGAGAGAAGGCTGAATGAGCCAAGCAGAAAGCGCTTGGAGGACATGCGAGAGATGTGTGAATGAGCCAAGCAGAAAGCGCTTGGAAGAAATACGAGAGACGGATGAATGAGGAAAGCAAAAAGTGCTTTAGGGAAATGCGAAGAGAAGGCTGAATGAGACAAGCAGAAAGCGCTTGGAGGAAATGCGAGAGAAGGCTGAATGAGCAAAGCAGAAAGCGGTTAGAGACAATTCGAGAGAACTCTGAATGAAGCAAGAAGAAAGCGCTTGGAGGAAATGTTAGAGACGGGTGAATGAGTCAAGCTGAAAGCGCTTGGAGGAAATGCGAGAGAAGGGTGAATGAGCCTAGCAGAAAGCGCTTGGAGGAAATGCGAGACAAGGGTGAATGAGCCTAGCAGAAAGCGCTTGGAGGAAATGCGAGAGAAGGCTGAATGAGACAAGCAGAAAGCGTTTAGAGAAAATTCGAGAGAAGGCTGAATGAGTCAAGCAGAAAGCACTTGGAGGAAATGTGAGAGAAGGGTGAATGAGCCAAGCAGAAAGCGTTTGGAGGAAATGCGAGAGATGGGTGAATGAGCCATGCAGAAAGCGCTTGGAGGAAATGTGAGAGAAGGGTGAATGAGCCAAGCAGAAAGCGGTTAGAGAAAATTCAAGAGAAGACTGAATGAGCCAAGCAGAAAGCGCTTGGAGGAAATGTGAGAGATGGGTGAATGAGCCAAGCAGAAAGCGCTTGGAGGAAAGGCATTGGAAGTCTGAATGAACCAAACAGAAAGCGCTATGGAAATGTTAGAGACGGGTGAATGAGCCAAGCAGAAAGCGCTTGGAGGATATGGGAGATAAGGGTGAATGATCCGAGCAGAAAGCGCTTGGAGGAAATGCGAGTGACGGGTGAATGAGCCAAGTAGAAAGCGGTTAGAGAAAATTCGAGAGAAGTCTGAATGAACCAAGCAGAAAGCATTTGGAGGAAATGTTAGAGACGGGTGAATGAGCCAAGCAGAAATCGCTTGGAGGAAATGCGAGAGACGGGTGAACGACCCAAGCAGAAAGCGGTTAGAGAAAATTCGAGAGAAGGCTGAATGAGCCAAGCAGAAAGCGCTTGGAGGAAATGTGAGAGAAGGGTGAATGAGCCAAGCAGAAAGCGCTTGGAGGAAATGCGAGAGAAGGCTGAATGAGCCAAGCAGAAAGCGCTTGGAGGAAATGCGAGAGAAGGGTGAATGAGCCAAGTAGAAAGCGGTTAGAGAAAATTCGAGAGAAGTCTGAATGAACCAAGCAGAAAGCGTTTGGAGGAAATGTTAGAGACGGGTGAATGAGCCAAGCAGAAAGTGCTTGGAGGAAATGCGAGAGACGGGTGAACGACCCAAGCAGAAAGCGATTAGAGAAAATTCAAGAGAAGGCTGAATGAGTCAAGCAGAAAGCACTTGGAGGAAATATGAGAGAAGGGTGAATGAGCCAAGCAGAAAGCGTTTGGAGGAAATGCGAGAGATGGGTGAATGAGCCATGCAGAAAGCGCTTGGAGGAAATGTGAGAGAAGGGTGAATGAGCCAAGCAGAAAGCGGTTAGAGAAAATTCAAGAGAAGACTGAATGAGCCAAGCAGAAAGCGCTTGGAAGAAATACGAGAGACGGATGAATGAGGAAAGCAAAAAGTGCTTTATGGAAATCAGAAGAGAAGGCTGAATGAGACAAGCAGAAAGCACTTGGAGGAAATGTGAGAGAAGGGTGAATGAGCCAAGCAGAAAGCGGTTTGAGGAAATGCGTTAGAAGTCTGAATGAACCAAGCAGAAAGCGCATGGAGGAAATGTTAGAGACAGGTGAATGAGCCAAGGAGAAAGCACTTGGAGGAAATGCGAGAGAAGGGTGAATGATCGGAGCACAAAGCGCTTGGAGGAAACGCGAGAGACGGGTGAACGACCCTAGCAGAAAGCGGTTAGAGAAAATTCGAGAGAAGGCTGAATGAGCCAAGCAGAAAGCGCTTGGAGGAAATGTGAGAGAAGGGTGAATGATCCGAGCAGAAAGCGCTTGGAGGAAATGCGAGAGAAGGCTGAATGAGCCAAGCAGAAAGCGGTTAGAGAAAATTCGAGAGAACTCTGAATGAACCAAGAAGAAAGCGCTTGGAGGAAATGTTAGAGACGGGTGAATGAGTCAAGCTGAAAGCGCTTGGAGGAAATGCGAGACAAGGGTGAATGAGCCTAGCAGAAAGCGCTTGGAGGAAATGCGAGAGAAGGCTGAATGAGACAAGCAGAAAGCGTTTAGAGAAAATTCGAGAGAAGGCTGAATGAGTCAAGCAGAAAGCACTTGGAGGAAATGTGAGAGAAGGGTGAATGAGCCAAGCAGAAAGCGTTTGGAGGAAATGCGAGAGATGGGTGAATGAGCCATGCAGAAAGCGCTTGGAGGAAATGTGAGAGAAGGGTGAATGAGCCAAGCAGAAAGCGGTTAGAGAAAATTCAAGAGAATACTGAATGAGCCAAGCAGAAAGCGCTTGGAGGAAATGCGAGAGAAGGGTGAATGAGCCTAGCAGAAAGCGCTTGGAGGAAATGCGAGAGAAGGCTGAATGAGCCAAGCAGAAAGGGCTTGGAGGAAATGTGAGAGAAGGGTGAATGAGCCAAGTAGAAAGCGGTTAGAGAAAATTCGAGAGAAGTCTGAATGAACCAAGCAGAAAGCGTTTGGAGGAAATGTTAGAGACGGGTGAATGAGCCAAGCAGAAAGTGCTTGGAGGAAATGCGAGAGACGGGTGAACGACCCAAGCAGAAAGCGATTAGAGAAAATTCGAGAGAAGGCTGAATGAGTCAAGCAGAAAGCACTTGGAGGAAATGTGAGAGAAGGGTGAATGAGCCAAGCAGAAAGCGGTTAGAGAAAATTCAAGAGAAGACTGAATGAGCCAAGCAGAAAGCGCTTGGAGGAAATGATAGACAAGGCTGAATGAGCCAAGGAGAAAGTGCTTGGAAGAAATACGAGAGACGGATGAATGAGGAAATCAAAAAGTGCTTTAGGGAAATGCGAAGAGAAGGCTGAATGAGACAAGCAGAAAGCACTTGGAGGAAATGTGAGAGAAGGGTGAATGAGCCAAGCAGAAAGCGCTTGGAGGAAATGCGTTAGAAGTCTGAATGAACCAAGCAGAAAGCGCTGTGGAAATGTTAGAGAAGGGTGAATGAGCCAAGAAGAAAGCGGTTAGAGAAAATTCGAGAGAAGGCTGAATGAGCCAAGCAGAAAGCGCTTGGAGGACATGCGAGAGATGTGTGAATGAGCCAAGCAGAAAGCGCTTGGAAGAAATACGAGAGACGGATGAATGAGGAAAGCAAAAAGTGCTTTAGGGAAATGCGAAGAGAAGGCTGAATGAGACAAGCAGAAAGCGCTTGGAGGAAAGGCGTTAGAAGTCTGAATGAACCAAACAGAAAGCGCTATGGAAATGTTAGAGATGGGTGAATGAGCCAGCAGAAAGCGCTTGGAGGAAATGCAAGAGAAGGGTGAATGAGCCAAGTAGAAAGCGGTTAGAGAAAATTCGAGAGAAGGCTGAATGAGCCAAGCAGAAAGCGCTTGGAGGAAATGTGAGAGAAGGGTGAATGAGCCAAGCAGAAAGCGCTTGGAGGAAATGCGAGATACGGGTGAACGACCCAAGTAGAAAGCGGTTAGAGAAAATTCGAGAGAAGGCTGAATGAGCCAAGTAGAAAGCGCTTGGAGGAAATGTGAGAGAAGGGTGAATGAGCCGAGCAGAAAGCACTTGGAGGAAATGCGAGAGAAGGGTGAATGAGCCTAGCAGAAAGCGCTTGGAGGAAATGCGAGAGAAGGCTGAATGAGCCAAGCAGAAAGCGCTTGGAGGAAATGCGAGAGAAGGCTGAATGAGCCAAGCAGAAAGCGCTTGGAGGAAATGCGAGAGAAGGGTGAATGAGCCAAGTAGAAAGCGGTTAGAGAAAATTCGAGAGAAGTCTGAATGAACCAAGCAGAAAGCGTTTGGAGGAAATGTTAGAGACTGGTGAATGAGCAAAGCAGAAAGTGCTTGGAGGAAATGCGAGAGACGGGTGAACGACCCAAGCAGAAAGCGATTAGAGAAAATTCAAGAGAAGGCTGAATGAGTCAAGCAGAAAGCACTTGGAGGAAATATGAGAGAAGGGTGAATGAGCCAAGCAGAAAGAGTTTGGAGGAAATGCGAGAGATGGGTGAATGAGCCATGCAGAAAGCGCTTGGAGGAAATGTGAGAGAAGGGTGAATGAGCCAAGCAGAAAGCGGTTAGAGAAAATTCAAGAGAAGACTGAATGAGCCAAGCAGAATGCGCTTGGAAGAAATACGAGAGACGGATGAATGAGGAAAGCAAAAAGTGCTTTATGGAAATCAGAAGAGAAGGCTGAATGAGACAAGCAGAAAGCACTTGGAGGAAATGTGAGAGAAGGGTGAATGAGCCAAGCAGAAAGCGGTTTGAGGAAATGCGTTAGAAGTCTGAATGAACCAAGCAGAAAGCGCATGGAGGAAATGTTAGAGACAGGTGAATGAGCCAAGGAGAAAGCACTTGGAGGAAATGCGAGAGAAGGGTGAATGATCGGAGCACAAAGCGCTTGGACGAAACGCGAGAGACGGGTGAACGACCCTAGCAGAAAGCGGTTAGAGAAAATTCGAGAGAAGGCTGAATGAGCCAAGCAGAAAGCGCTTGGAGGAAATGTGAGAGAAGGGTGAATGATCCGAGCAGAAAGCGCTTGGAGGAAATGCGAGAGAAGGCTGAATGAGCCAAGCAGAAAGCGGTTAGAGAAAATTCGAGAGAACTCTGAATGAACCAAGAAGAAAGCGCTTGGAGGAAATGTTAGAGACGGGTGAATGAGTCAAGCTGAAAGCGCTTGGAGGAAATGCGAGAGAAGGGTGAATGAGCCTAGCAGAAAGCGCTTGGAGGAAATGCGAGAGAAGGCTAAATGAGACAAGCAGAAAGCGTTTAGAGAAAATGCGAGAGAAGGGTGAATGAGCCAAGTAGAAAGCGGTTAGAGAAAATTCGAGAGAAGTCTGAATGAACCAAGCACAAAGCGTTTGGAGGAAATGTTAGAGACGGGTGAATGAGCCAAGCAGAAAGCGCTTGGAGGAAATGCGAGAGACGGGTGAACGACCCAAGCAGAAAGCGATTAGAGAAAATTCGAGAGAAGGCTGAATGAGCCAGGCAGAAAGCGCTTGGAGGAAATGTGAGAGAAAGGTGAATGATCCGAGCAGAAAGCGCTTGGAGGAAATGCGAGAGAAGGCTGAATGAGCCAAGCAGAAAGCGGTTAGAGACAATTCGAGAGAACTCTGAATGAACCAAGAAGAAAGCGCTTGGAGGAAATGTTAGAGACGGGTGAATGAGTCAAGCTGAAAGCGCTTGGAGGAAATGCGAGAGAAGGGTGAATGAGCCTAGCAGAAAGCGCTTGGAGGAAATGCGAGACAAGGGTGAATGAGCCTAGCAGAAAGCGCTTGGAGGAAATGCGAGAGAAGGCTGAATGAGACAAGCAGAAAGCGTTTAGAGAAAATTCGAGAGAAGGCTGAATGAGTCAAGCAGAAAGCACTTGGAGGAAATGTGAGAGAAGGGTGAATGAGCCAAGCAGAAAGCGTTTGGAGGAAATGCGAGAGATGGGTGAATGAGCCATGCAGAAAGCGCTTGGAGGAAATGTGAGAGAAGGGTGAATGAGCCAAGTAGAAAGCAGTTAGAGAAAATTCAAGAGAAGACTGAATGAGCCAAGCAGAAAGCGCTTGGAGGAAATGCGAGAGATGGGTGAATGAGACAAGCAGAAAGCACTTGGAGGAAATGTGAGAGATGGGTGAATGAGCCAAGCAGAAAGCGCTTGGAGGAAAGGCATTAGAAGTCTGAATGAACCAAACAGAAAGCGCTATGGAAATGTTAGAGACGGGTGAATGAGCCAAGCAGAAAGCGCTTGGAGGATATGGGAGATAAGGGTGAATGATCCGAGCAGAAAGCGCTTGGAGGAAATGCGAGTGACGGGTGAATGAGCCAAGTAGAAAGCGGTTAGAGAAAATTCGAGAGAAGTCTGAATGAACCAAGCAGAAAGCATTTGGAGGAAATGTTAGAGACGGGTGAATGAGCCAAGCAGAAATCGCTTGGAGGAAATGCGAGAGACGGGTGAACGACCCAAGCAGAAAGCGGTTAGAGAAAATTCGAGAGAAGGCTGAATGAGCCAAGCAGAAAGCGCTTGGAGGAAATGTGAGAGAAGGGTGAATGAGCCAAGCAGAAAGCGCTTGGAGGAAATGCGAGAGAAGGGTGAATGAGCCAAGCAGAAAGCGCTTGGAGGAAATGCAAGAGATGGGTGAATGTGCCAAGCAGAATGTGCTTGGAGGAAATGCGAGAGAAGGGTGAATGATCTGAGCACAAAGCGCTTGGAGGAAATACGAGAGACGGATGAATGAGAAAAGCAAAAAGTGCTTTAGGGAAATGCGAAGAGCAGGCTGAATGAGACAAGCAGAAAGCACTTGGAGGAAATGTGAGAGAACGGTGAATGAGCCAAGCAGAAAGCGCTTGGAGGAAATGCGAGAGACGGGTGAACGACCCAAGTAGAAAGCGGTTAGAGAAAATTCGAGAGAAGGCTGAATGAGCCAAGCAGAAAGCGCTTGGAGGAAATGTGAGAGAAGGGTGAATGAGCCAAGCAGAAAGCGCTTGGAGGAAATGCGAGAGAAGGGTGAATGAGCCTAGCAGAAAGCGCTTGGAGGAAATGCGAGAGAAGGCTGAATGAGCCAAGCAGAAAGGGCTTGGAGGAAATGTGAGAGAAGGGTGAATGAGCCAAGTAGAAAGCGGTTAGAGAAAATTCGAGAGAAGTCTGAATGAACCAAGCAGAAAGCGTTTGGAGGAAATGTTAGAGACGGGTGAATGAGCCAAGCAGAAAGTGCTTGGAGGAAATGCGAGAGACGGGTGAACGACCCAAGCAGAAAGCGATTAGAGAAAATTCGAGAGAAGGCTGAATGAGTCAAGCAGAAAGCACTTGGAGGAAATGTGAGAGAAGGGTGAATGAGCCAAGCAGAAAGCGTTTGGAGGAAATGCGAGAGATGGGTGAATGAGCCATTCAGAAAGCGCTTGGAGGAAATGTGAGAGAAGGGTGAATGAGCCAAGCAGAAAGCGGTTAGAGAAAATTCAAGAGAAGACTGAATGAGCCAAGC
This sequence comes from Crotalus helleri, assembly GCA_024509115.1. Taxonomy (NCBI): domain Eukaryota; kingdom Metazoa; phylum Chordata; class Lepidosauria; order Squamata; family Viperidae; genus Crotalus; species Crotalus helleri. The sequence goes on from JAKSXO010000008.1 coordinate 42,120,605, forward strand.
AGAAAGCGCTTGGAAGAAATACGAGAGACGGATGAATGAGGAAAGCAAAAAGTGCTTTATGGAAATCAGAAGAGAAGGGTGAATGAGCCAAGCAGAAAGCGGTTTGAGGAAATGCATTAGAAGTCTGAATGAACCAAGCAGAACGCGCATGGAGGAAATGTTAGAGACAGGTGAATGAGCCAAGGAGAAAGCACTTGGAGGAAATGCGAGAGAAGGGTGAATGATCGGAGCACAAAGCGCTTGGAGGAAACGCGAGAGATGGGTGAACGACCCTAGCAGAAAGCGGTTGGAGAAAATTCGAGAGAAGGCTGAATGAGCCAAGCAGAAAGCGCTTGGAGGAAATGTGAGAGAAGGGTGAATGATCCGAGCAGAAAGCGCTTGGAGGAAATGCGAGAGAAGGCTGAATGAGCCAAGCAGAAAGCGGTTAGAGAAAATTCGAGAGAACTCTGAATGAACCAAGAAGAAAGCGCTTGGAGGAAATGTTAGAGACGGGTGAATGAGTCAAGCTGAAAGCGCTTGGAGGAAATGCGAGAGAAGGGTGAATGAGCCTAGCAGAAAGCGCTTGGAGGAAATGCGAGAGAAGGCTAAATGAGACAAGCAGAAAGCGTTTAGAGAAAATGCGAGAGAAGGCTGAATGAGTCAAGCAGAAAGCACTTGGAGGAAATGTGAGAGAAGGGTGAATGAGCCAAGCAGAAAGCGTTTGGAGGAAATGCGAGAGATGGTTGAATGAGCCATGCAGAAAGCGCTTGGAGGAAATGTGAGAGAAGGGTGAATGAGCCAAGCAGAAAGCGGTTAGAGAAAATTCAAGAGAAGACTGAATGAGCCAAGCAGAAAGCGCTTGGAGGAAATGATAGAGAAGGTTGAATGAGCCAAGGAGAAAGCGCTTGGAAGAAATACGAGACACGGATGAATGAGGAAAGCAAAAATTGCTTTAGGGAAATGCGAAGAGAAGGCTGAATGAGACAAGCAGAAAGCACTTGGAGGAAATGTGAGAGAAGGGTGAATGAGCCAAGCAGAAAGCGCTTGGAGGAAATGCGTTAGAAGTCTGAATGAACCAAGCAGAAAGCGCTATGGAAATGTTAGAGACGGGTGAATGAGCCAAGCGGAAAGCGCTTGGAGGAAATGCGAGAGAAGGGTGAATGAGCCAAGAAGAAAGCGGTTAGAGAAAATTCGACAGAAGGCTGAATGAGCCAAGTAGAAAGCGCTTGGAGGAAATGTGAGAGAAGGGTGAATGAGCCGAGCAGAAAGCACTTGGAGGAAATGCGAGAGAAGGGTGAATGAGCCTAGCAGAAAGCGCTTGGAGGAAATGCGAGAGAAGGCTGAATGAGCCAAGCAGAAAGCGCTTGGAGGAAATGCGAGAGAAGGCTGAATGAGCCAAGCAGAAAGCGCTTGGAGGAAATGCGAGAGAAGGGTGAATGAGCCAAGTAGAAAGCGGTTAGAGAAAATTCGAGAGAAGTCTGAATGAACCAAGCAGAAAGCGTTTGGAGGAAATGTTAGAGACTGGTGAATGAGCCAAGCAGAAAGTGCTTGGAGGAAATGCGAGAGACGGGTGAACGACCCAAGCAGAAAGCGATTAGAGAAAATTCAAGAGAAGGCTGAATGAGTCAAGCAGAAAGCACTTGGAGGAAATATGAGAGAAGGGTGAATGAGCCAAGCAGAAAGCGTTTGGAGGAAATGCGAGAGATGGGTGAATGAGCCATGCAGAAAGCGCTTGGAGGAAATGTGAGAGAAGGGTGAATGAGCCAAGCAGAAAGCGGTTAGAGAAAATTCAAGAGAAGACTGAATGAGCCAAGCAGAATGCGCTTCGAAGAAATACGAGAGACGGATGAATGAGGAAAGCAAAAAGTGCTTTATGGAAATCAGAAGAGAAGGCTGAATGAGACAAGCAGAAAGCACTTGGAGGAAATGTGAGAGAAGGGTGAATGAGCCAAGCAGAAAGCGGTTTGAGGAAATGCGTTAGAAGTCTGAATGAACCAAGCAGAAAGCATTTGGAGGAAATGTGAGAGAAGGGTGAATGAGCCAAGCAGAAAGCGGTTTGAGGAAATGCGTTAGAAGTCTGAATGAACCAAGAAGAAAGCGCTTGGAGGAAATGTTAGAGACGGGTAAATGAGTCAAGCTGAAAGCGCTTGGAGGAAATGCGAGAGAAGGGTGAATGAGCCTAGCAGAAAGCGCTTGGAGGAAATGCGAGAGAAGGCTAAATGAGACAAGCAGAAAGCGTTTAGAGAAAATGCGAGAGAAGGCTGAATGAGCCAAGCAGAAAGCGGTTAGAGAAAATTCGAGAGAACTCTGAATGAACCAAGAAGAAAGCGCTTGGAGGAAATGTTAGAGACGGGTGAATGAGTCAAGCTGAAAGCGCTTGGAGGAAATGCGAGAGAAGGGTGAATGAGCCTAGCAGAAAGCGCTTGGAGGAAATGCGAGAGAAGGCTAAATGAGACAAGCAGAAAGCGTTTAGAGAAAATGCGAGAGAAGGGTGAATGAGCCAAGTAGAAAGCGGTTAGAGAAAATTCGAGAGAAGTCTGAATGAACCAAGCACAAAGCATTTGGAGGAAATGTTAGAGACGGGTGAATGAGCCAAGCAGAAAGCGCTTGGAGGAAATGCGAGAGACGGGTGAACGACACAAGCAGAAAGCGATTAGAGAAAATTCGAGAGAAGGCTGAATGAGCCAGGCAGAAAGCGCTTGGAGGAAATGTGAGAGAAAGGTGAATGATCCGAGCAGAAAGCGCTTGGAGGAAATGCGAGAGAAGGCTGAATGAGCCAAGCAGAAAGCGGTTAGAGACAATTCGAGAGAACTCTGAATGAACCAAGAAGAAAGCGCTTGGAGGAAATGTTAGAGACGGGTGAATGAGTCAAGCTGAAAGCGCTTGGAGGAAATGCGAGAGAAGGGTGAATGAGCCTAGCAGAAAGCGCTTGGAGGAAATGCGAGACAAGGGTGAATGAGCCTAGCAGAAAGCGCTTGGAGGAAATGCGAGAGAAGGCTGAATGAGACAAGCAGAAAGCGTTTAGAGAAAATTCGAGAGAAGGCTGAATGAGTCAAGCAGAAAGCACTTGGAGGAAATGTGAGAGAAGGGTGAATGAGCCAAGCAGAAAGCGTTTGGAGGAAATGCGAGAGATGGGTGAATGAGCCATGCAGAAAGCGCTTGGAGGAAATGTGAGAGAAGGGTGAATGAGCCAAGCAGAAAGCGGTTAGAGAAAATTCAAGAGAAGACTGAATGAGCCAAGCAGAAAGCGCTTGGAGGAAATGTGAGAGATGGGTGAATGAGCCAAGCAGAAAGCGCTTGGAGGAAAGGCATTAGAAGTCTGAATGAACCAAACAGAAAGCGCTATGGAAATGTTAGAGACGGGTGAATGAGCCAAGCAGAAAGCGCTTGGAGGATATGGGAGATAAGGGTGAATGATCCGAGCAGAAAGCGCTTGGAGGAAATGCGAGTGACGGGTGAATGAGCCAAGTAGAAAGCGGTTAGAGAAAATTTGAGAGAAGTCTGAATGAACCAAGCAGAAAGCATTTGGAGGAAATGTTAGAGACGGGTGAATGAGCCAAGCAGAAAGCGGTTAGAGAAAATTCGAGAGAAGGCTGAATGAGCCAAGCAGAAAGCGCTTGGAGGAAATGTGAGAGAAGGGTGAATGAGCCAAGCAGAAAGCGCTTGGAGGAAATGCGAGAGAAGGGTGAATGAGCCAAGCAGAAAGCGCTTGGAGGAAATGCAAGAGATGGGTGAATGTGCCAAGCAGAATGTGCTTGGAGGAAATGCGAGAGAAGGGTGAATGATCTGAGCACAAAGCGCTTGGAGGAAATACGAGAGACGGATGAATGAGGAAAGCAAAAAGTGCTTTAGGGAAATGCGAAGAGCAGGCTGAATGAGACAAGCAGAAAGCACTTGGAGGAAATGTGAGAGAACGGTGAATGAGCCAAGCAGAAAGCGCTTGGAGGAAATGCGAGAGACGGGTGAACGACCCAAGTAGAAAGCGGTTAGAGAAAATTCGAGAGAAGGCTGAATGAGCCAAGCAGAAAGCGCTTGGAGGAAATGTGAGAGAAGGGTGAATGAGCCAAGCAGAAAGCGCTTGGAGGAAATGCGAGAGAAGGGTGAATGAGCCTAGCAGAAAGCGCTTGGAGGAAATGCGAGAGAAGGCTGAATGAGCCAAGCAGAAAGGGCTTGGAGGAAATGTGAGAGAAGGGTGAATGAGCCAAGTAGAAAGCGGTTAGAGAAAATTCGAGAGAAGTCTGAATGAACCAAGCAGAAAGCGTTTGGAGGAAATGTTAGAGACGGGTGAATGAGCCAAGCAGAAAGTGCTTGGAGGAAATGCGAGAGACGGGTGAACGACCCAAGCAGAAAGCGATTAGAGAAAATTCGAGAGAAGGCTGAATGAGTCAAGCAGAAAGCACTTGGAGGAAATGTGAGAGAAGGGTGAATGAGCCAAGCAGAAAGCTTTTGGAGGAAATGCGAGAGATGGGTGAATGAGCCATGCAGAAAGCGCTTGGAGGAAATGTGAGAGAAGGGTGAATGAGCCAAGCAGAAAGCGGTTAGAGAAAATTCAAGAGAAGACTGAATGAGCCAAGCAGAAAGCGCTTGGAAGAAATACGAGAGACGGATGAATGAGGAAAGCAAAAAGTGCTTTATGGAAATCAGAAGAGAAGGGTGAATGAGCCAAGCAGAAAGCGCTTGGAGGAAATGCATTAGAAGTCTGAATGAACCAAGCAGAACGCGCATGGAGGAAATGTTAGAGACAGGTGAATGAGCCAAGGAGAAAGCACTTGGAGGAAATGCGAGAGAAGGGTGAATGATCGGAGCACAAAGCGCTTGGAGGAAACGCGAGAGATGGGTGAACGACCCTAGCAGAAAGCGGTTGGAGAAAATTCGAGAGAAGGCTGAATGAGCCAAGCAGAAAGCGCTTGGAGGAAATGTGAGAGAAGGGTGAATGATCCGAGCAGAAAGCGCTTGGAGGAAATGCGAGAGAAGGCTGAATGAGCCAAGCAGAAAGCGGTTAGAGAAAATTCGAGAGAACTCTGAATGAACCAAGAAGAAAGCGCTTGGAGGAAATGTTAGAGACGGGTGAATGAGTCAAGCTGAAAGCGCTTGGAGGAAATGCGAGAGAAGGGTGAATGAGCCTAGCAGAAAGCGCTTGGAGGAAATGCGAGAGAAGGCTAAATGAGACAAGCAGAAAGCGTTTAGAGAAAATGCGAGAGAAGGCTGAATGAGTCAAGCAGAAAGCACTTGGAGGAAATGTGAGAGAAGGGTGAATGAGCCAAGCAGAAAGCGTTTGGAGGAAATGCGAGAGATGGTTGAATGAGCCATGCAGAAAGCGCTTGGAGGAAATGTGAGAGAAGGGTGAATGAGCCAAGCAGAAAGCGGTTAGAGAAAATTCAAGAGAAGACTGAATGAGCCAAGCAGAAAGCGCTTGGAGGAAATGATAGAGAAGGTTGAATGAGCCAAGGAGAAAGCGCTTGGAAGAAATACGAGACACGGATGAATGAGGAAAGCAAAAATTGCTTTAGGGAAATGCGAAGAGAAGGCTGAATGAGACAAGCAGAAAGCACTTGGAGGAAATGTGAGAGAAGGGTGAATGAGCCAAGCAGAAAGCGCTTGGAGGAAATGCGTTAGAAGTCTGAATGAACCAAGCAGAAAGCGCTATGGAAATGTTAGAGACGGGTGAATGAGCCAAGCAGAAAGCGCTTGGAGGAAATGCGAGAGAAGGGTGAATGAGCCAAGAAGAAAGCGGTTAGAGAAAATTCGAGAGAAGGCTTAATGAGCCAAGCAGAAAGCACTTAGAGGAAATGTGAGAGAAGGTTGAATGAGCCAAGCAGAAAGCGGTTAGAGAAAATTCGAGAGAAGGCTGAATGAGCCAAGCAGAAAGCGCTTGGAGGAAATGTGAGAGAAGGGTGAATGAGCCAAGCAGAAAGCGCTTGGAGGAAATGCGAGAGACGTGTGAACGACCCAAGTACAAAGCGATTAGAGAAAATTTGAGAGAAGGCTGAATGAGCCAAGCAGAAAGCGCTTGGAGGAAATGTGACAGAAGGGTGAATGAGCCAAGCAGAAAGCGCTTGGAGGAAAGGCGTTAGTAGTCTGAATGAACCAAACAGAAAGCGCTATGGAAATGTTAGAGACGGGTGAATGAGCCAAGCAGAAATCGCTTGGAGGAAATTCGATAGAAGGTTGAATGAGCCAAGTAGAAAGCGGTTAGAGAAAATTCGAGAGAAGTCTGAATGAACCAAGCAGAAAGTGTTTGGAGGAAATGTTAGAGACGGGTGAATGAGCCAAGCAGAAATCGCTTGGAGGAAATGCGAGAGACGGGTGAACGACCCAAGCAGAAAGCGGTTAGAGAAAATTCGAGAGAAGTCTGAATGAACCAAGCAGAAAGCGCTTGGAGGAAATGTGAGAGAAGGGTGAATGAGCCAAGCAGAAAGCGCTTGGAGGAAAGGCGTTAGAAGTCTGAATGAACCAAACAGAAAGCGCTATGGAAATGTTAGAGACGGGTGAATGAGCCAAGCAGAAAGCGCTTGGAGGAAATGCGAGAGAAGGGTGAATGATCCGAGCAGAAAACGCTTGGAGGAAATGCGAGTGACGGGTGAATGAGCCAAGTAGAAAGCGGTTAGAGAAAATTCGAGAGAAGTCTGAATGAACCAAGCAGAAAGCGTTTGGAGGAAATGTTAGAGACGGGTGAATGAGCCAAGCAGAAATCGCTTGGAGGAAATGCGAGAGACGGGTGAACGACCCAAGCAGAAAGCGGTTAGAGAAAATTCGAGAGAAGTCTGAATGAGCCAAGCAGAAAGCGCTTGGAGGAAATGTGAGAGAAGGGTGAATGAGCCAAGCAGAAAGCGCTTGGAGGAAATGCGAGAGAAGGGTGAATGAGCCAAGCAGAAAGCGCTTGGAGGAAATGCAAGAGACGGGTGAATGTGCCAAGCAGAAAGCGCTTGGAGGAAATGCGTTAGAAGTCTGAATGAACCAAGCAGAAAGCACTTGGAGGAAATGTTAGAGACGGGTGAATGAGCCAAGCAGAATGTGCTTGGAGGAAATGCGAGAGAAGGGTGAATGAGCCAAGCACAAAGCGCTTGGAGGAAAGGCGTTAGAAGTCTGAATGAACCAAACAGAAAGCGCTACGGGTGAATGAGCCAAGCAGAAAGCGCTTGAAGGAAATGCGAGAGAAGGGTGAAGGATCCGAGCAGAAAGTGCTTGGAGGAAATGCGAGAGAAGGGTGAATGAGCCAAGTAGAAAGCGGTTAGAGAAAATTCGAGAGAAGTCTGAATGAACCAAGCAGAAAGCGTTTGGAGGAAATGTTAGAGACGGGTGAATGAGCCAAGCAGAAATCGCTTGGAGGAAATGCGAGAGACGGGTGAACGACCCAAGCAGAAAGCGGTTAGAGAAAATTCGAGAGAAGGCTGAATGAGCCAAGCAGAAAGCGCTTGGAGGAAATGCGAGAGAAGGGTGAATGAGCCAAGCAGAAAGCGCTTGGAGGAAATGCAAGAGATGGGTGAATGTGCCAAGCAGAAAGCGCTTGGAGGAAATGCGTTAGAAGTCTGAATGAACCAAGCAGAAAGCACTTGGAGGAAATGTTAGAGACGGGTGAATGATCCAAGCAGAATGTGCTTGGAGGAAATGCGAGAGACGTGTGAACGACCCAAGTACAAAGCGATTAGAGAAAATTTGAGAGAAGGCTGAATGAGCCAAGCAGAAAGCGCTTGGAGGAAATGTGAGAGAAGGGTGAATGAGCCAAGCAGAAAGCGCTTGGAGGAAAGGCGTTAGTAGTCTGAATGAACCAAACAGAAAGCGCTATGGAAATGTTAGAGACGGGTGAATGAGCCAAGCAGAAATCGCTTGGAGGAAATTCGATAGAAGGTTGAATGAGCCAAGTAGAAAGCGGTTAGAGAAAATTCGAGAGAAGTCTGAATGAACCAAGCAGAAAGTGTTTGGAGGAAATGTTAGAGACGGGTGAATGAGCCAAGCAGAAATCGCTTGGAGGAAATGCGAGAGACGGGTGAACGACCCAAGCAGAAAGCGGTTAGAGAAAATTCGAGAGAAGTCTGAATGAACCAAGCAGAAAGCGCTTGGAGGAAATGTGAGAGAAGGGTGAATGAGCCAAGCAGAAAGCGCTTGGAGGAAAGGCGTTAGAAGTCTGAATGAACCAAACAGAAAGCGCTATGGAAATGTTAGAGACGGGTGAATGAGCCAAGCAGAAAGCGCTTGGAGGAAATGCGAGAGAAGGGTGAATGATCCGAGCAGAAAACGCTTGGAGGAAATGCGAGTGACGGGTGAATGAGCCAAGTAGAAAGCGGTTAGAGAAAATTGGAGAGAAGTCTGAATGAACCAAGCAGAAAGCGTTTGGAGGAAATGTTAGAGACGGGTGAATGAGCCAAGCAGAAATCGCTTGGAGGAAATGCGAGAGACGGGTGAACGACCCAAGCAGAAAGCGGTTAGAGAAAATTCGAGAGAAGTCTGAATGAGCCAAGCAGAAAGCGCTTGGAGGAAATGTGAGAGAAGGGTGAATGAGCCAAGCAGAAAGCGCTTGGAGGAAATGCGAGAGAAGGGTGAATGAGCCAAGCAGAAAGCGCTTGGAGGAAATGCAAGAGACGGGTGAATGTGCCAAGCAGAAAGCGCTTGGAGGAAATGCGTTAGAAGTCTGAATGAACCAAGCAGAAAGCACTTGGAGGAAATGTTAGAGACGGGTGAATGAGCCAAGCAGAATGTGCTTGGAGGAAATGCGAGAGAAGGGTGAATGAGCCAAGCACAAAGCGCTTGGAGGAAAGGCGTTAGAAGTCTGAATGAACCAAACAGAAAGCGCTACGGGTGAATGAGCCAAGCAGAAAGCGCTTGGAGGAAATGCGAGAGAAGGGTGAAGGATCCGAGCAGAAAGTGCTTGGAGGAAATGCGAGAGAAGGGTGAATGAGCCAAGTAGAAAGCGGTTAGAGAAAATTCGAGAGAAGTCTGAATGAACCAAGCAGAAAGCGTTTGGAGGAAATGTTAGAGACGGGTGAATGAGCCAAGCAGAAATCGCTTGGAGGAAATGCGAGAGACGGGTGAACGACCCAAGCAGAAAGCGGTTAGAGAAAATTCGAGAGAAGGCTGAATGAGCCAAGCAGAAAGCGCTTGGAGGAAATGTGAGAGAAGGGTGAATGAGCCAAGGAGAAAGCGCTTGGAGGAAATGCGAGAGAAGGGTGAATGAGCCAAGCAGAAAGCGCTTGGAGGAAATGCAAGAGATGGGTGAATGTGCCAAGCAGAAAGCGCTTGGAGGAAATGCGTTAGAAGTCTGAATGAACCAAGCAGAAAGCACTTGGAGGAAATGTTAGAGACGGGTGAATGATCCAAGCAGAATGTGCTTGGAGGAAATGCGAGAGAAGGTTGAATGAGGAAAGCAAAAAGTGCTTTAGGGAAATGCGAAGAGCAGCCTGAATGAGACAAGCAGAAAGCACTTGGAGGAAATGTGAGAGAAGGGTGAATGAGCCAAGCACAAAGCGCTTGGAGGAAAGGCGTTAGAAGTCTGAATGAACCAAACAGAAAGCGCTACGGGTGAATGAGCCAAGCAGAAAGTGCTTGGAGGAAATGCGAGAGAAGGGTGAATGATCCGAGCAGAAAGCGCTTGGAGGAAATGCGAGAGAAGGGTGAATGAGCCAAGTAGAAAGCGGTTAGAGAAAATTCGAGAGAAGTCTGAATGAACCAAGCAGAAAGCGTTTGGAGGAAATGTTAGAGACGGGTGAATTAGCCAAGCTGAAAGTGCTTGGAGAAAATGCGAGAGACGGGTGAAGGACCCAAGCAGAAAGCGGTTAGAGAAAATTCAAGAGAAGGCTGAATTATCCAAGCAGAAAGCGCTTGGAGGAAATGTGAGAGAAGGGTGAATGAGCCAATCAGAAAGCGCTTGGAGGAAATGCGTTAGAAGTCTGAATGAACCAAGCAGAAAGCGCTTGGAGGAAATGTTAGAGACGGGTGAATGAGCCAAGCACAAAGTGCTTTGAGGAAATACGAGAGAAGAGTGAATGATCCGAGCACAAATCGCTTGGAGGAAACGCGAGAGACGGGTGAACGACCCAAGCAGAAAGCGGTTAGAGAAAATTCGAGAGAAGGCTGAATGAGCCAAGCAGAAAGCGCTTGGAGGAAATGTGAGAGAAGGGTGAATGATCCAAGCAGAAAGCGCTTGGAGGAAATGCGAGAGAAGGGTGAATGATCCGAGCAGAAAGCGCTTGGAGGAAATGCGAGAGACGGGTGAATGAGCCAAGCAGAAAGTGGATAAAGAAAATTCGAGAGAAGTCTGAATGAACCAAGCAGAAAGCGCTTGGAGGAAATGCGAGAGAAGGTTGAATGAGCCTAGCAGAAAGCGCTTGGAGGAAATGCGAGAGAAGGCTTAATGAGACAAGCAGAAAGCGGTTAGAGAAAATTTGAGAGAAGGCTGAATAAGCCAAGCAGAAATCGTTTGGAGTAAATACGAGAGATGGGTAAATGAGCCATACAGAAAGCGCTTGGAGGAAATGCAAGAGAACAGTGAATGAGCCAAGCAGAAAGCGTTTAGAGAAAATTCAAGAGAAGACTGAATGAGCCAAGCAGAAGGCGCTTGGAGGAAATGATAGAGAAGGCTGAATGAGCCAAGGAGAAAGCACTTGGAAGAAATACGAGAGACAGATGAATGAGGAAAGCAAAAAGTGCTTTAGGGAAATGCGAAGAGAAGGCTGAATGAGCCAAGAAGAAAGCGGTTAGAGAAAATTCAAGAGAAGGCTGAATGAACCAAGCAGAAAGCACTTAGAGGAAATGTGAGAGAAGGTTGAATGAGCCAAGCAGGAAGCGGTTGGAGGAAATGCGAGAGAAGGGTGAATGAGCCAAGCAGAAAGCGCTTGGAGGAAAGGCGTTAGAAGTCTGAATGAACCAAACAGAAAGCGTTTGGAGGAAATGTTAGAGACAGGTGAATGAGCCAAGCAGAAATCGCTTGGAGGAAATGCGAGAGACGGGTGAACGGCCCAAGCAGAAAGCGGTTAGAGAAAATTCGAGAGAAGGCTGAATGAGCCAAGCAGAAAGCTCTTGGAGGAAATGTGAGAGAAGGGTGAATGAGCCATGCAGAAAGCGCTTGGAGGAAATGCGAGAGAAGTGTGAATGAGCCTAGCAGAAAGCTCTTGGAGAGAATGTGAGAGAAGGGTGAATGAGCCAATCAGAAAGCGCTTGGAGGAAATGCGAGAGATGCGTGAATGTGCCAAGCAGAATGCGGTTAGAGAAAATTCGACAGAAGGCTGAATGAACCAAGCAGAAAGCGCTTGGAGGAAATGCGAGAGACTGTTGAATGAGCCAAGCAGAAAGCGGTTAGAGGAAATGATAGAGAAGTCTGAATGAGCCAAGGAGAAAGCGCTTGGAAGAAATACGAGAGACGGATGAATGAGGAAAGCAAAAAATGCTTTAGGGAAATGCGAAGAGAAGGTTGAATGAGACAAGCAGAAAGCACTTGGAGGAAATGTGAGAGAAGGGTGAATGATCCGAGCAGAAAGCGCTTGGAGGAAATGCGAGAGACGGGTGAATGAGCCAAGCAGAAAGCGGTTAGAGGAAATGATAGAGAAGTCTGAATGAGCCAAGGAGAAAGCGCTTGGAAGAAATACGAGAGACGGATGAATGAGGAAAGCAAAAAGTGCTTTAGGGAAATGCGAAGAGAAGGCTGAATGAGAAAAGCAGAAAGCACTTGGAGGAAATGTGAGAGAAGGGTGAATGAGCCAAGCAGAAAGCGCTTGGAGGAAATGCGAGAAAAGGGTGAATGATCCGAGCAGAAAGCGCTTGGAGGAAATGCGAGAGACGGGTGAATGAGCCAAGTAGAAAGCGGTTAGAGAAAATTCGAGAGACGTCTGAATGAACCAAGCAGAAAGCGTTTGGAGGATATGTTAGAGACGGGTGAATGAGCCAAGTAGAAAACGCTTGGAGGAAATGCGAGAGACTGGTGAATGAGCCAAGTAGAAAGCTGTTAGAGAAAATTCGAGAGACGTCTGAATGAACCAAGCAGAAAGCGTTTGGAGGAAATGTGAGAGAAGGGTGAATGAGCCAAGCAGAAAGCGCTTGGAGGAAATGCGAGAGAAGGCTGAATGAGCCAAGCAGAAAGCGCTTGGTGGAAATGTGAGAGAAGGGTGAATGAGCCAATCAGAAAGCACTGGGAGGAAATGTGAGAGATGGGTGAATGAGCCAAGCAGAAAGCGCTTGGAGGAAATGCGTTAGAAGTCTGAATGAACCAAGCAGAAAGCGCTTGGAGGAAATGTTAGAGACGGGTGAATGAGCCAAGCACAAAGCGCTTGGAGGAAATACGAGAGAAGGGTGAATGATCCGAGCACAAAGCGCTTGGAGGAAACGCGAGAGACGGGTGAACGACCCAAGCAGAAAGCGGTTAGAGAAAATTCGAGAGAAGGCTGAATCAGCCAAGTACAAAGCGCTTGGATTAAATGTGAGAGAAGGGTGAATGATCCAAGCAGAAAGCGCTTGGAGGAAATGCGAGAGAAGGGTGAATGATACGAGCAGAAAGCGCTTGGAGGAAATGCGAGAGACAGGTGAATGAGCCAAGCAGAAAGTGGTTAAAGAAAATTCGAGAGAAGTCTGAATGAACCAAGAAGAAAGCGCTTGGAGGAAATGCGAGAGAAGGTTGAATGAGCCTAGCAGAAAGCGCTTGGAGGAAATGCGAGAGAAGGCTGAATGAGACAAGCAGAAAGCGGTTAGAGAAAATTCAAGAGAAGGCTGAATGAGCCAAGTAGAAAGCGATTGGAGGATTTGCGAGAGAAGGGTGAATGAGCCAAGCAGAAAGCACTAAGAGGAAATGCGAGACACGGGTGACTGAGCCTATCAGAAAGTGTTTGGAGGAAATGCGAAAGAAGGGTAAATGAGCCAAGCAGAAAGTGTTTTCAAGAAATGTGAGAGATGGCTGAATGAGCAAGCAGAAAGCACGTGGAGGAAATGGGACAGAAGTGTGAATGAGTCAAGTAGAAAGCCCTTAGAGCAAGTGCGATGGATGGGTAAATGAACAAAGCAAAAAGCGCTTGGAGATAATGCGAGAAATGGGTGAATGAGCCAAACAAAAAGCACTTGGATGAAATGTGAGACATGGGTAAATGAGCCAAGGAGAAAGGACTTGGAGGAAATGCGAGAGAAGGCTGAATGAGCCATCCAGAAAGCGATTGGAGGAAATACGAGAGATGGCTGAATGAGTAAGCAGATAGCGCTCGGAGGAAATGGGAGAGAACTGTGAATGAGCCAAGCAGAAAGCGTTTGGAGGAAATGTGAGACATGGGTGAATGAGCCAAGCAGAAAGCACTTGAAGGAAATGAGAGAGACGGGTGAATCAGTCAAGCAGAAAGATCTTGGAGGAAATGCGAGAGAAGGGTGAATGATCTGAGCAGAAAGAACATGGACGAAATGTGAGAGAAGCGTGAATGAGCCAAAAAGAAAGCGCTTGGTGGAACTGCGATAGATGGCTGAATGAGTAGGCAGATAGCGCTCGGAGGAAATGGGAGAGAACTGTGAATGAGCCAAGCAGAAAGCGTTTGGAGGAAATGCGAGACATGGGTGAATGAGCCAAGCAGAAAGCTTTGGAGGTAATGGGAGAGAAGGGTGAATGAGCCAAGAAGAAAGTGCTTGGAGGAAATGCGAGAGAAGGGTGAATGAGCCAAGCAGAAAGATCTTGGACGATATGTGACAGAAGGCTGAATGGGCCAAGCAGAAAGAGGTTGGCGGAAATGCGAGAGAAGGCTGAGCCAAGTAGAAAGTGTTTGAAGGATATGCGAGAGAAGGGTGAACGAGCCAAGCAGAAAGCACTTGGACGAAATGTGAGAGAAGGGTGAATGAGCCAAACAGAAAGCGCTTGGGAGAACTGCGATAGATGGCTGAATGAGTAAGCAGATAGCGCTCGGAGGAAATGGGAGAGAACTGTGAATGTGCCAAGCAGAAAGAGTTTGGAGGAAATGCGAGAGATGGGTGAATGAGCCAAGCAGAAAGCATTTGGAGGAAATGAAAGAGAAGGGTGAATGTGCCAAGCAGAAAGTGTTTGGAGGAAATGAGAGAGACGGGTGAATGAGCCAAGAAGAAAGTGCTTGGAGGATATGCGAGAGAAGGCTGAATGAGCCATCCAGAAAGCGCTTGGTGGAACTGCGATAGATGGCTGAATGAGTAAGCAGATAGCACTCAAAGGAAATGGGAGAGAACTGTGAATGAGCCAAGCAGAAAGCGTTTGGAGGAAATGCGAGACATGGGTGAATGAGCCAAGCAGAAAGCACTTGGAGGAAATGAGAGAGACGGGTGAATGAGCCAAGCAGAAAGATCTTGGAGGAAATGCGAGAGAAGGGTGAATGAGCCAAGCAGAGAGTATTTGGAGGTAATGAGAGAGACGGGTGAATGAGCCAAGCAGAAAGTGCTTGGAGGATATGCGAGAGAAGGGTGAATGAGCCAAACAGAAAGCGCTTGGGGGAACTGCGATAGATGGCTGAATGAGTAAGCAGATAGCGCTCGGAAAATATGGGAGAGAATTGTAAATGAGCCAAGGAGAAAGCGTTTGGAGGAAATGCGAGACATGGGTGAATTAGCCAAGCAGAAAGCACTTGGAGGAAATGCGAGAGACGGGTGAATGAGCCAAGCACAAAGCTCTTGGAGGAATTGCGAAAGACGGGCGAATGCACCAAGCAGAAAGCGGTTGGTGGAAATGCGAGAGAAAGCTGAGCCAAGTAGAAAGTGTTGGGAAGAAATGCGAGAGAAGGGTGAATGAGCCAAGCAGAAAGAACTTGGACGAAATGATGAGAGAAGGGTAAATGAGCGAAGCAGAAATCGCTTGGTGGAACTGCGAGACAAGTTTGAATGAGCCAAGTAGAAAGCGCTTGGAGGAAATGTGAGAGAAGGCTGAATGAGCAAAGCAGAAAGCGATTGGAGGAAATGAGAGAGATGGCTGAATGAGCCAAGAAGAAAGTTTTTGGAGGAAATGCGAGAGAAGTGTGAATGAGCCAAGCAGAAAGCGCTAGGAGGATATGCGAGAGAAGGGTGAATGAACCAAGCAGAAAGCACTTGGAGGATATGCGAGAGAAGGGTGAATGAGCCAAGCAGAAAGAACTTGGACATAATGTGAGAGAAGGGTGGAGGAGCCAAACAGAAAGATCTTGGAGGATATGCGACAGAAGGCTGAATGGGCCAAGCAGAAAGCGGTTCGGGGAAATGCGAGAGAAGGCTTAGCCAAGGAGAAAGTGCTTGGAGGAAATGCGAGATAAGGGTAAATGAGCCAAGCAGAAACATGTTTTGAAGAAATGTGAGAGATGGCTGAATGAGCAAGCAGAAAGCACGTGGAGGAAATGGGAGAGAAGTGTGAATGAGCCAAGCAAAAAGCGCTAGGAGGATATGCGAGAGAAGGGTGAATGAACCAAGCAGAAAACGTGTGTACAAAATGTGAGAGATCGCTGAATGGGCCAAGCAGAAAGTGGTTGGGGGAAATGCGAGACAAGGCTGAGCCAAGTAGAAAGTGCTTGGAGGAAATGCGAGAGAAGTGTAAATGAGCCAAGCAGAAAGTGTTTTTTTTTTGTTTTTTTTTTTTTAAATTTTTATTCATAATACAATTAAAACAACAATGGACAGACATGACATTCCAGAGTGAATTTTTCTATCAGTTCCTATCATAGTACAAAAATTTTATACATTGTTCTTAACCTCTATATAAACCTCATCTTTTATACAATACAATTATATATACAATTATATGTACAGTTATGTATATCTTTTAATTCTACCATTAGTTTGAAGTCCGAGCAGTTCTTAATTCATACCAGCGGTAAAATTTGCCCCAGATTTCGAAGTATTCATGTTCCGTTTTGTCTTTCATGATCATTGTAAGCCTGTCCATCTCAGCACATATTAGAATTTTATGCAGGATCTCTTCTTCCGTTGGGATTTCCTTGTTCCTCCAATTTTGAGCAAAAACCAGCCTGGAGGCCGTTAAAATGTGTAGCATTAAATAAAATACGCCTTTGTCATGTTTTTGCGTAGTTAAACCTAATAGAAAGAGTTCTGGTTTTGGTTCTACCGCTTGCTCTAATATTTCCTCCAACCATGTTTTAATCCTGTTCCAAAAATCACAAGCTCGCGTGCATTCCCACCACATATGATAGTAAGTTCCGCTTTTCAAATTACATTTCCAACATTTAGGGGAGACATTGGTATACATTTTAGACAATCTTGTGGGTGGGAGATGCCATCTATAAAACATTTTGTAAAGGTTCTCTTTGTAAGAGGTGGCCAAAGTAAGCTTCTTATTTCTTGCCCATAGTTCTTGCCATATATGCAGATCAAAATTAAGACCAAAATCCTTACTCCAATTCAACATAGTCACTTTTACTTGTTCCTTGTACGTTGCCTGATCTAGCAAATAGTAGTATAATTTTTTAATCATTTTATCCTCCGACCCCAAAATTATTTTATCCAATTCTATTGGTTCTAATTTAATGCCTAACTCTTTTTTGTCTTTCCGATATCTTGCCTGCAGTTGCAGGTATGCCCACCATTCTAATTCTATCCCTTCATCGTGGATGGTTTTCCTGGATTTCAATTCCCCTCTTTCATCTAAGATATTTTTATATGTTATGATCTTGTCTAATTGAGTAAATTTTGGGTGTACATATATTTCTAACGGTGAGATCCAACTAGGTACTTGGGTATAATTTGGTTGCCAAATTTTTGTCCATACATCAATAAGAGCTTGCCTAATATAGTGACTTCGAAAATATTTATGTACTTTATATTTATGATCCCATAATATGGCATGCCATCCTATTTGTAGGTCATGGCCCTCCAGACACAATAGTCTCCTATTTTTTAGTAATATCCAATCTCTTACCCATACTAATGCTGCGGCCTGGTAATATTTCTCCAAGTCTGGAAGACCAAATCCCCCCCTTTCCTTTGAGTCCTGCAGTAATTTTAATTTAATCCTTGCTCTTTTTCCTTGCCAGATGAATTTACACATCATTTTGTTCAAATTTTGAAAAAATTTCTTGTCTAATTTTATAGGTATACATTGGAACAAAAATAAGATTTTTGGCAACACATTCATTTTAATCACCGCAATTCTGCCCATAAAAGAGAGCTGTAGGTTAGTCCAAATATCAAAGTCTTTTTGAATCTGTTCTATTAACTTATCATAGTTATCCCTTTTAAGCGTAGCGCATTTGGCAGTCAGTTGTATCCCTAAATATCTAATTTTATTTGTAATTTGAACACCAATTCTGTCAACCAATTCATTTTTCTGTATTTTAGTCATATTTTTGACAAGCATTTTAGTTTTTTCTTTATTTATTTTTAAACCTGCTATTTCCCCGTATCTATTCAATGTTTCCATCAGTCTAATCCCTGATTGTAGTGGTTCTTCAATAATAAAAACTAAATCATCTGCAAAGGCTTGTATTTTAAATGTCTCTTTCTTGATTTCTAGACCTTGGATCTGTTCATCTTGCCGGATTGCTCTAGTTAATACCTCAAGAGATAATATAAATAACAATGGTGATAGTGGGCAGCCTTGCCTTGTGCCTTTTTGCATTTGGAAACTCTCAGTCAGTTCTCCATTGATTATTACTTTGGCCACCTGCTTAGAGTAAACTGATTTAAACATATTTAAGAAATTTTCCCCAAGGTCCATATACAATAATTGGTTAAACATAAAATCCCATTTTACATTGTCAAATGCTTTTTGGGCATCAAGAAAAAAAAAACACATTTGCTTTTCATTATGTACTTCATAATATTCCAATATGTCCAAAACAGTCCTAATATTGTTTCTTATATATCTTTTAGATAGAAAGCCGTTTTGATCAATATGTATAAAATCCACTAAGAACCTTTCCAATCTTTGTGCCATTATTGCCATGAAAATTTTGTAATCTGAATTCAAAAGAGAAATGGGTCTATAGTTCTTAATTTGTGTCAGATTGGTGTTTTCTTTAGGAATCAACGTGAGGAAGGCTTCTTCCCATGAAGCTGGTATTTTAGCTTGGGTTAAAACCTCGTTAAATAAGTCCAACAGCATTGGGCTTAAAGATTCTTGTGCAATTTTATACATTTCTGCAGGTATACCATCTGGCCCAGGTGTTTTATTATTCTTCTGTTTCTTAATTGCGACCGAGAGTTCTAAATGTGTTATCTCTTTATTTAGGAGAGTTTTAAATTCTTCTGGCACCTTGGGTAAATCGACTAGTTGTAAATACTGTACTATGTCATGGTTATTTCTCTTTTCGTCGTCTTTATATAAATTCTTGTAAAACTCATATGCCACTAGCTTTTTTCCTTCGTTCTGGCACACCATATCACCTTTGGCGTTATAAAGGTTGGTAACTCTCTGCTTATTATTGTGTTTTTTGATTTTATAAGCCAACCATCTCCCTGGTTTATTGGCATTTTCAAAGAAATTTTGTTTAGTACGTTTTATCTGCTGTCCTAGATCTTCCTTCGTAATAATATCCATCTTATGTTTAATTAAATCAATCTGTTGTTTCAAATCACATCTTTGTGGTTCATTTTGCAGAAAGTGTTTTGAAGAAATGTGAGACATGGCTGAATGAGTAAGCAGAAAGCACATGGACGAAATGAGAGAGAAGTGTGAATGAGCCAAGCAGAAAGCCCGTGTACGAACGGTGAGAGTTCACTGAATAAGCCAAGCAGAAAGCGCTAGGTGGAAATGCGAGAGAAGGGTGAATGAGCCAAGTAGAAAGCGCTTGGAGGAAATGCAAGAGAAGGGAAAATGAGGCAAGAAGAAAGAACTTGGAGGATATGCAGTAGAAGGCTGAATGGGGCAAGCAGAAAGCAGTAGGGGGAAATGCGAGAGAAGGCTGAGCAAAGAAGAAAGGGTTTGTAGGAAATCCCAGAGAAGGGAAAATGAGCCAAGCAGAAAATGCTTGGAGGAAATGCGAGAGAAGGGTGAATTAGCCAAGCAGAAAGTGTTTTGAAGAAATGTGAGAGATGGCTGAATGAGCAAGCAGAAAGCACGTGGAGGAAATGGGAGAGAAGTGTGAATGAGCCAAGCAGAAAGCGCTAGGAGGATATGCGAGAGAAGGGTGAATGAACGAAGCAGGAAGCTCTTGGAGGAAATGCGAGAGAAGGTTGAATGAGCCAAGCAGAAAGCGTTTGGAGGAAAGGAGAGAGATGGGTGAATGAGCCAAGAAGAAAGTGCTTGGAGGAAATGCGAGAGAAGGGTGAATGAGCCAAGCAGAAATATCTTGGAGGATATGCGACAGAAGGCTGAATGGGCCAAGCAGAAAGCGGTTGGGGAAAATGAGAGAGAAGGCTGTGCCAAGTAGAAATTGGAGGATATGTGAGAGAAGGGTGAATGAGCCAAGAAGAAAGCGCTTGGAGGAAATGCGAGAGAAGGGTGAATGAGCCAAGCAGAAATATCTTGGAGGATATGCGACAGAAGGCTGAATGGGCCAAGCAGAAAGCGGTTGGGGGAAATGAGAGAGAAGGCTGTGCCAAGTAGAAATTGGAGGATATGTGAGAGAAGGGTGAATGAGCCAAGAAGAAAGCGCTTGGTGGAACTGCGAGAGAACTGTGAATGGGCCAAAAAGAAAGTGTTTGGAGGAAACGCGAGACATGGGTAAATGAGCCAAGCAGAAAGCACTTGGAGGAAATGCGAGAGACGGGTGAATGAGCCAAGCAGAAAGCTCTTGGAGGAATTGCAAGAGAAGGGTGAAAGAGCCAAGATGAAAGAACTTGGAGGAAATGCGAGAGACGGGTGAATGAGCCAAGAAGAAAGTGCTTGGAGGAATTGCGAGAGACGGGTGAATGCCCAAGCAGAAAGCGGTTGGTGTAAATGCAAGAGAAAGCTGAGCCTAGTAGAAATGTTGGGAAGAAATGTGAGAGAAGGTTGAATGAGCCAAGCAGAAAGAACTTGGAGGAAATGTGAGAGAAGGGTAAATGAGCGAAGCAGAAAGCGCTTGGTGGAACTACGAGACAAGTTTGAATGAGCCAAGTAAAAAGCGCTTGGAGGAAATGCGAGAGAAGGGTGAATGAGCCAAGCAGAAAGAACTTGGACGAAATGTGAGAGAAGGGTGAATGAGCCAAACAGAAATCGCTTGGTGGAACTGCGATAGATGGCTGAATTGGTAAGCAGATACCGCTCGGAGGAAATGCGAGAGAACTGTGAATCAGCCAAGCAGAAAAAGTTTGGAGGAAATGTGAGACATGGGTGAATGAGCCAAGCAGAAAGATCTCGGAGGAAATGCGAGAGAAGGGTGAATGAGCCAAGCAGAAAGCGCTTGGAGGAAATGCAAGAGAAGGGTGAAAGAGCCAAGATGAAAGAACTTGGAGGAAATGCGAGAGACGGGTGAATGAGCCAAGAAGAAAGTGCTTGGAGGATATGCGAGAGAAGGCTGAATGAGCCAAGCAGAAAGCGGTTGTGGGAAATGCGAGAGAGGGCTGAGCCAAGCTGAAAGCGATTGGAGGAAATGCGAAGGAAGAGTGAATGAGCCAAGGAGAAAGCGCTTGGGGAAATGCGAAAGAAGGGTAAATGAACCAAGCAGAAAGAACTTGGAGCATATGCGAGAGACGGGTGAATGAGCCAAGTAGAAAGCGCTTGTAGGAAATGCGAGAGAAGGGTGAATGAGCCAAGTAGAAAGCGCTTGGAGGATTTCCGAGAGAAGGGTGAATGAGCCAAGCAGAAAGCACTAGGACGAAATGCGAGAGAAGGGTGAATGAACCAAGCAGAAAGAATGTTCGCATTTTTCTGCACTTATTGCGTCTGCAGAATCTCGCCCCGCCGCCCTGTTTAGGGTGACCCATTCCCTACTTAATGTTCTGGAAGCTGGGGAGCCTTTACAGGGTAGAGCGGAGTAATTTGTGCAATTCCTATCAGACAAAATCGCTCGGATTCGGACAGACCTAGACTCCGATTGGGCAGGGCGTTCTGAGATGACTGGGGCAGTTCTTAGCTCAGTTTTATGGGATGAATTTGAGTCTGTGACCCCTGAGGATGTTGACAGAGCGGTGGGAGCAATGAGCGCCTCCACTTGTTTATTGGACCCGTGTCCTTCCTGGTTGGTCTCAGCTGCCAAGGAGGTGACACGAGGCTGGCTCCAGGTGTTGATCAATGCTTCGTTGAGGGAGGGGTCTTTCCCGCAATCCCTGAAGGAGGCGGTTTTAAGGCCCCTGCTCAAGAAGCCTACCCTGGACCCGGCCAATTTAAATAACTTCCGTCTAGTCTCCAATCTCCCCTTTGTGGGCAAGGTTGTAGAGAGAGTGGTGGCGCTCCAGCTCCGACGGTCTCTGGATGAAGCGGATTATCTAGACCCTTTTCAATCTGGCTTCAGGCCCAGCTTCAGCACAGAAACCACTTTGGTCGCGCTGATGGATGATCTCTGGCGGGCCCGAGACAGGGGTTATTCCTCTGTCTTGGTGCTACTTGACCTCTCAGCGGCTTTTGATACCATCGATCATGGTATCCTTTTGCAACGACTCGAAGGGGTGGGAGTGGGAGGCACCGTTTTACAGTGGTTCTCTTCCTACCTCTCTGGCCGGTCGCAATCGGTATTGGTGGGAGGGCAGAGGTCAACCCCGAGGCCCCTTGAATGCGGCGTGCCACAGGGGTCGGTCCTCTCTCCCCTCCTATTTAACATTTATATGAAGCCGCTGGGTGAGATCATCAGATAGCACGGGGTGAGGTTTCATCAGTATGCTGATGATACCCAGTTATATATCTCCTCCCCGAGCTCTCTCAGTGAAGCGGCCGATGTGATGGGCCGTTGCCTTGAAGCCATGAGGGTCTGGATGGAGGTTAACAGACTCAGGCTCAATCCTGACAAGACCGAGTGGCTTTGGATGTTGCCTCCCAAGGATCATGTCGACTGTCCAGTGTTGACTCTTGCGGGGGAAAATATACCCCCTTCGGAGTGGGTTCGCAACTTCGGTGTCCTCCTTGATCCACAGCTGAATTTGGAACATCATTTGACGGCTGTGGCTGGGAGGACCTTTGCACAAGTTTGCCTGTTGCACCAGTTGGGACCCTACCTGGACCTGGAGGCTCTCCTTACATTCACTCATGCCCTTGTCACCTCACGTCTGGACTACTGCAACGCGCTCTACATGGGGCTACCCTTGAAAAGTATTTGGAGACTACAGTTGGTCCAGAATGCAGCCGCGCGAGTGATAGTGGGTGCTCCTCGATACACCCAGGTTAAACCTATCCTCCGTGAGCTCCACTGGTTGCCTATTGGTCTTCGGGTCCAATTCAAGGTGTTGGTCATTACCTTTAAAGCCTTATATGGCTCAGGGCCAGGCTATTTGCGAGACCGCCTACTACCTCATAGTTCCCTACGTCCAGTTAGATCAAACAGGCTGGGCCTCCTTCAGGCCCCGCCAGCCAAGCAGTGCCATTTGGCAGGGCTGTGGAGGGGGGCCTTCTCTGTGATGGCGCCCACGCTTTGGAACCAGCTCCCCCCGGAGGTTAGGACCTCTCCCACCCTGTTGGTCTTCCGTAAGATATTTAAGACCTGGCTTTTCTGGCAGGCCTGGGGTTTATAAAACCTGAACCCAGGATGACTGTCTTTGCATTGTTTGTTTTGTTATATTTTATGTGTTTTTTATTGTTAGCCGCTCAGAGTCCTTCTGGAGGGGGGCAGCTTATAAATTTTAAAAATAAAATAAACTTGGAGGAAATGCGAGACAAGTTTGAATGAGCCAAGTAGAAAGCGCTTGGAGGAAATGTGAGACAAGGCTGAATGAGCAAAGCAGAAAGTGCTTGGAGGAAATGCGAGACACGGGTGACTAAGCCTAGCAGAAAGTGCTTGGAGGAAATGCGAGAGAAGGGTAAATGAGCCAAGCAGAAAGTGTTTTGAAGAAATGTGAGAGATGGCTGAATGAGCAAGCAGAAAGCACGTGGAGGAAATGGGAGAGAAGTGTGAATGAGCCAAATAGAAAGCCCTTGGAGAAAATGCGAGAGACCGGTAAATGAACCAAGCAAAAAGCGATTGGAAGTAATGCGAGAAATGGGTGAATGAGCCAAACAGAAAGCACTTGGAGGAAATGTGAGACATGGGTAAATGACCAAGGAGAAAGCACTTGGAGGAAATGTGAGAGAAGGGTGAATGAGCCAAAGAGAAAGTGTTTGGAGGAAATGAGAGAGACGGGTGAATGAGCCAAGAAGAAAGTACTTGGAGGAAATGCGAGAGAAGGGTGAATGAGCCAAGCAGAAAGCACAAGGAGGAAATGCGAGACACGGGTGACTGAGCCTAGCAGAAAGTGCTTGGAGGAAATGCGAGAGAAGGGTAAATGAGCCAAGCAGAAAGTGTTTTGAAGAAATGTGAGAGATGGCTGAATGAGCAAGCAGAAAGCACGTGGAGGAAATGGGATAGAAGTGTGAATGAGTCAAGTAGAAAGCCCTTAGAGCAAGTGCGATGGATGGGTAAATGAACCAAGCAAAAAGCGCTGGGAGATAATGCGAGAAATGGGTGAATGAGCCAAACAAAAAGCACTTGCAGGAAATGTGAGACATGGGTAAATGAGCCAAGGAGAAAGGACTTGGAGGAAATGCGAGAGAAGGGTGAATGAGCCAGGCAGAAAGATGTTGGAGGATATGCGAGAGAAGGCTGAATGAGCCATCCAGAAAGCGATTGGAGGAAATACGAGAGATGGCTGAATGAGTAAGCAGATAGCGCTCGGAGGAAATGGGAGAGAACTGTGAATGAGCCAAGCAGAAAGCGTTTGGAGGAAATGTGAGAGAAGGTTGAATGAGCCAAGCAGAAAGCGTTTGGAGGAAAGGAGAGAGATGGGTGAATGAGCCAAGAAGAAAGTGCTTGGAGGAAATGCGAGAGAAGGGTGAATGAGCCAAGCAGAAATATCTTGGAGGATATGCGACAGAAGGCTGAATGGGCCAAGCAGAAAGCGGTTGGGGGAAATGAGAGAGAAGGCTGTGCCAAGTAGAAATTGGAGGATATGTGAGAGAAGGGTGAATGAGCCAAGAAGAAAGCGCTTGGTGGAACTGCGATAGATGGCTGAATGAGTAAGCAGATAGCGCTCGGAGGAAATGCGAGAGAACTGTGAATGGGCCAAAAAGAAAGTGTTTGGAGGAAACGCGAGACATGGGTAAATGAGCCAAGCAGAAAGCTCTTGGAGGAATTGCAAGAGAAGGGTGAAAGAGCCAAGATGAAAGAACTTGGAGGAAATGCGAGAGACGGGTGAATGAGCCAAGAAGAAAGCGCTTGGTGGAACTGCGATAGATGGCTGAATGAGTAAGCAGATAGCGCTCGGAGGAAATGCGAGAGAACTGTGAATGGGCCAAAAAGAAAGTGTTTGGAGGAAACGCGAGACATGGGTGAATGAGCCAAGCAGAAAGCTCTTGGAGGAATTGCAAGAGAAGGGTGAAAGAGCCAAGATGAAAGAACTTGGAGGAAATGCGAGAGACGGGTGAATGAGCCAAGAAGAAAGTGCTTGGAGGAATTGCGAGAGACGGGTGAATGCCCAAGCAGAAAGCGGTTGGTGTAAATGCAAGAGAAAGCTGAGCCAAGTAGAAATGTTGGGAAGAAATGTGAGAGAAGGTTGAATGAGCCAAGCAGAAAGAACTTGGACGAAATGTGAGAGAAGGGTAAATGAGCGAAGCAGAAAGCGCTTGGTGGAACTACGAGACAAGTTTGCATGAGCCAAGTAGAAAGCGCTTGGAGGAAATGCGAGAGAAGGGTGAATGAGCCAAGCAGAAAGAACTTGGACGAAATGTGAGAGAAGGGTGAATGAGCCAAACAGAAATCGCTTGGTGGAACTGCGATAGATGGCTGAATTGGTAAGCAGATACCGCTCGGAGGAAATGCGAGAGAACTGTGAATGAGCCAAGCAGAAAAAGTTTGGAGGAAATGTGAGACATGGGTGAATGAGCCAAGCAGAAAGATCTCGGAGGAAATGCGAGAGAAGGGTGAATGAGCCAAGCAGAAAGCGCTTGGAGGAAATGCAAGAGAAGGGTGAATGAGCCAAGAAGAAAGTGCTTGGAGGAAATGCGAGAGAAGGGTGAATGAGCCAAGCAGAAAGATCTTGGAGGATATGCGAGAGAAGGCTGAATGGGCCAAGCAGAAAGCGCTTGTAGGAAATGCGAGAGAAGGGTGAATGAGCCAAGTAGAAAGCGCTTGGAGGATTTCCGAGAGAAGGGTGAATGAGCCAAGCAGAAAGCACTAGGAGGAAATGCGAGAGAAGGGTGAATGAACCAAGCAGAAAGAATGTTCGCATTTTTCTGCACTTATTGCATCTGCAGAATCTCGCCCCGCCCCCCTGTTTAGGGTGACCCATTCCCTACTTAATGTTCTGGAAGCTGGGGAGCCTTTACAGGGTAGAGCGAAGTATTTTGTGCAATTCCTATCAGAGAAAATCGCTCGGATTCGGACAGACCTAGACTCCGATTGGGCAGGGCGTTCTGAGATGACTGGGGCAGTTCTTAGCTCAGTTTTATGGGATGAATTTGAGTCTGTGACCCCTGAGGATGTTGACAGAGCGGTGGGAGCAATGAGCGCCTCCACTTGTTTATTGGACCCGTGTCCTTCCTGGTTGGTCTCAGCTGCCAAGGAGGTGACACGAGGCTGGCTCCAGGTGTTGATCAATGCTTCGTTGAGGGAGGGGTCTTTCCCGCAATCCCTGAAGGAGGCGGTTTTAAGGCCCCTGCTCAAGAAGCCTACCCTGGACCCGGCCAATTTAAATAACTTCCGTCTAGTCTCCAATCTCCCCTTTGTGGGGAAGGTTGTAGAGAGAGTGGTGGCGCTCCAGCTCCGAAGGTCTCTGGATGAAGCGGATTATCTAGACCCTTTTCAATCTGGCTTCAGGCCCGGCTTCAGCACAGAAACCACTTTGGTCGCGCTGATGGATGATCTCTGGCGGGCCCGAGACAGGGGTTATTCCTCTGTCTTGGTGCTACTTGACCTCTCAGCGGCTTTTGATACCATCGATCATGGTATCCTTTTGCAACGACTCGAAGGGGTGGGAGTGGGAGGCACCGTTTTACAGTGGTTCTCTTCCTACCTCTCTGGCCGGTTGCAATCGGTATTGGTGGGAGGGCAGAGGTCAACCCCGAGGCCGCTTGAATGCGGCGTGCCACAGGGGTCGGTCCTCTCTCCCCTCCTATTTAACATTTATATGAAGCCGCTGGGTGAGATCATCAGACAGCACGGGGTGAGGTTTCATCAGTATGCTAATGATACCCAGTTATATATCTCCTCCCCGAGCTCTCTCAGTGAAGCGGCCGATGTGATGGGCCGTTGCCTCGAAGCCGTGAGGGTCTGGATGGGGGTTAACAGACTCAGGCTCAATCCTGACAAGACCGAGTGGCTTTGGATGTTGCCTCCCAAGGATCATGTCGACTGTCCAGTGTTGACTCTTGCGGGGGAAAATATACCCCCTTCGGAGCGGGTTCGCAACTTCGGTGTCCTCCTTGATCCACAGCTGAATTTGGAACATCATTTGACGGCTGTGGCTGGGAGGAACTTTGCACAAGTTTGCCTGTTGCACCAGTTGGGACCCTACCTGGACCGGGAGGTTCTCCTTACATTCACTCATGCCCTTGTCACCTCACGTCTGGACTACTGCAACGCGCTCTACATGGGGCTACCCTTGAAAAGTATTTGGAGACTACAGTTGGTCCAGAATGCAGCCGCGCGAGTGATAGTGGGTGCTCCTCGATACACCCAGGTTAAACCTATCCTCCGTGAGCTCCACTGGTTGCCTATTGGTCTTCGGGTCCAATTCAAGGTGTTGGTCATTACCTTTAAAGCCTTATTTGGCTCAGGGCCAGGCTATTTGCGAGACCGCCTACTACCTCATAGTTCCCTACGTCCAGTTAGATCCCACAGGCTGGGCCTCCTTCAGGCCCCGCCAGCCAAGCAGTGCCATTTGGCGAGGCTGCAGAGGGGGGCCTTCTCTGTGATGGCGCCCACGCTTTGGAACCAGCTCCCCCCGGAGATTAGGACCTCTCCCACCCTGTTGGTCTTCCGTAAGATACTTAAGACCTGGCTTTTCTGGCAGGCCTGGGGTATATAAAACCTGAACCCAGGATGACTGTCTTTGTATTGTTTGTTTTGTTATATTTTATGTGTTTTTTATTGTTAGCCGCTCAGAGTCCTTGGAGGAAATGCGAGACAAGTTTGAATGAGCCAAGTAGAAAGCGCTTGGAGGAAATGTGAGACAAGGCTGAATGAGCAAAGCAGAAAGTGCTTGGAGGAAATGCGAGACAAGGGTGACTAAGCCTAGCAGAAAGTGCTTGGAGGAAATGCGAGAGAAGGGTAAATGAGCCAAGCAGAAAGTGTTTTGAAGAAATGTGAGAGATGGCTGAATGAGCAAGCAGAAAGCACGTGGAGGAAATGGGAGAGAAGTGTGAATGAGCCAAATAGAAAGCCCTTGGAGAAAATGTGAGAGACCGGTAAATGAACCAAGCAAAAAGCGATTGGAGGTAATGCGAGAAATGGGTGAATGAGCCAAACAGAAAGCACTTGGAGGAAATGTGAGACATGGGTAAATGACCAAGGAGAAAGCACTTGGAGGAAATGTGAGAGAAGGGTGAATGAGCCAAAGAGAAAGCGTTTGGAGGAAATGAGAGAGACGGGTGAATGAGCCAAGAAGAAAGTACTTGGAGGAAATGCGAGAGAAGGGTGAATGAGCCAAGCAGAAAGCACAAGGAGGAAATGCGAGACACGGGTGACTGAGCCTAGCAGAAAGTGCTTGGAGGAAATGCGAGAGAAGGGTAAATGAGCCAAGCAGAAAGTGTTTTGAAGAAATGTGAGAGATGGCTGAATGAGCAAGCAGAAAGCACGTGGAAGAAATGGGATAGAAGTGTGAATGAGTCAAGTAGAAAGCCCTTAGAGCAAGTGCGATGGATGGGTAAATGAACCAAGCAAAAAGCGCTTGGAGATAATGCGAGAAATGGGTGAATGAGCCACACAAAAAGCACTTGGACGAAATGTGAGACATGGGTAAATGAGCCAAGGAGAAAGGACTTGGAGGAAATGCGAGAGAAGGGTGAATGAGCCAGGCAGAAAGATGTTGGAGGATATGCGAGAGAAGGCTGAATGAGCCATCCAGAAAGCGATTGGAGGAAATACGAGAGATGGCTGAATGAGTAAGCAGATAGCGCTCGGAGGAAATGGGAGAGAACTGTGAATGAGCCAAGCAGAAAGCGTTTGGAGGAAATGTGAGAGAAGGTTGAATGAGCCAAGCAGAAAGCGTTTGGAGGAAAGGAGAGAGATGGGTGAATGAGCCAAGAAGAAAGTGCTTGGAGGAAATGCGAGAGAAGGGTAAATGAGCCAAGCAGAAAGTGTTTTGAAGAAATGTGAGAGATGGCGGAATGAGCAAGCAGAAAGCACGTGGAGGAAATGGGAGAGAAGTGTGAATGAGTCAAGTAGAAAGCCCTTCGAGCAAGTGCGATAGATGGGTAAATGAACCAAGCAAAAAGCGTTTGGAGGTAATGCGAGAAATGGGTGAATGAGCCAAACAAAAAGCACTTGGAGGAAATGTGAGACATGGGTAAATGAGCCAAGGAGAAAGGACTTGGAGGAAATGCAAGAGAAGGGTGAATGAGCCAGGCAGAAAGATCTTGGAGGATATGCGAGAGAAGGCTGAATGAGCCATCCAGAAAGCGATTGGAGGAAATACGAGAGATGGCTGAATGAGTAGGCAGATAGCGCTCGGAGGAAATGGGAGAGAACTGTGAATGAGCCAAGCAGAAAGCGTTTGGAGGAACTGCGGGACATGGGTGAATGAGCCAAGCAGAAAGCTTTGGAGGTAATGGGAGAGAAGGGTGAATGAGCCAAGAAGAAAGTGCTTGGAGGAAATGTGAGAGAAGGGTGAATGAGCCAAGCAGAAAGATCTTGGAGGATATGTGACAGAAGGCTGAATGGGCCAAGCAGAAAGAGGTTGGCGGAACTGCGAGAGAAGGCTGAGCCAAGTAGAAAGTGTTTGAAGGATATGTGAGAGAAGGGTGAACGAGCCAAGCAGAAAGAATTTGGACGAAATGTGAGAGAAGGGTGAATGAGCCAAACAGAAAGCGCTTGGGAGAACTGCGATAGATGGCTGAATGAGTAAGCAGATAGCGCTCGGAGAAAATGGGAGAGAGCTGTAAATGAGCCAAGGAGAAAGCGTTTGGAGGAAATGCGAGAAATGGGTGAATGAGCCAAGCAGAAAGCACTTGGAGGAAATGCGAGAGACGGGTGAATGAGCCAAGCACAAAGCTCTTGGAGGAATTGCGAAAGACGGGTGAATGCACCAAGCAGAAAGCGGTTGGTGGAAATGCGAGAGAAAGCTGAGCCAAGTAGGAAGTGTTGGGAAGAAAGGCGACAGAAGGGTGAATGAGCCAAGCAGAAAGAACTTGGACGAAATGTGAGAGAAGGGTAAATGAGCGAAGCAGAAAGCGTTTGGTGGAACTGCGAGACAAGTTTGAATGAGCCAAGTAGAAAGCGCTTGGAGGAAATGTGAGAGAAGGCTGAATGAGCAAAGCAGAAAGCGCTTGGAGGAAATGAGAGAGATGGCTGAATGAGCCAAGAAGAAAGTTTTTGGAGGAAATTCGAGAGAAGGGTGAATGAGCCAGGCAGAAAGATCTTGGAGGATATGCGAGAGAAGGGTGAATGAGCCAAGCAGAAAGCACTTGGAGGAAATGCGAGAGAAGGGTGAATGAGCCAAGCAGAAAGCACTTGGAGGAAATGCGAGAGATGGATGAATGAGCCAAGTAGAAAGCGCTTGTAGGAAATGCGAGAGAAGGGTGAATGAGCCAAGTAGAAAGCACTAAGAGGAAATGCGAGACACGGGTGACTGAGCCTAGCAGAAAGTGTTTTGAAGAAATGTGAGAGATGGCTGAATGAGCAAGCAGAAAGCACGTGGAGGAAATGGGAGAGAAGTGTGAATGAGCCAAATAGAAAGCCCTTGGAGAAAATGCGAGAGACCGGTAAATGAACCAAGCAAAAAGCGATTGGAGGTAATGCGAGAAATGGGTGAATGAGCCAAACAAAAAGCACTTGGAGGAAATGCGAAAGATGGATGAATGAGCCAAGTAGAAAGCGCTTGTAGGAAATGCGAGAGAAGGGTGAATGAGCCAAGTAGAAAGCGATTGGAGGATTTGTGAGAGAAGGGTGAATGAGCCAAGCAGAAAGCACTAAGAGGAAATGCGAGACACGGGTGACTGAGCCTAGCAGAAAGTGTTTGGAGGAAATGGGAGAGAACTGTGAATGAGCCAAGCAGAAAGCGTTTGGAGGAAATGTGAGACATGGGTAAATGACCAAGGAGAAAGCACTTGGAAGAAACGCGAGAGAAGGGTAAATGAGGCAAGCAGAAAGTGTTTTGAAGAAATGTGAGAGATGGCTGAATGAGCAAGCAGAAAGCACGTGGAGGAAATGGGAGAGAAGTGTGAATGAGTCAAGTAGAAAGCCCTTAGAGCAAGTGCGATAGATGGGTAAATGAACCAAGCAAAAAGCTTTTGGAGGTAATGCGAGAAATGGGTGAATGAGCCAAACAAAAAGCACTTGGAGGAAATGTGAGACATGGTTAAATGAGCCAAGGAGAAAGGACTTGGAGGAAATGCAAGAGAAGGGTGAATGAGCCAGGCAGAAAGATCTTGGAGGATATGCGAGAGAAGGGTGAATGAGCCAAGCAGAAAGCACTTGGAGGAAATGCGAGAGAAGGGTGAATGAGCCAAGCAGAAAGCACTTGGAGGAAATGCGAGAGATGGATGAATGAGCCAAGTAGAAAGCGCTTGTAGGAAATGCGAGAGAAGGGTGAATGAGCCAAGTAGAAAGCACTAAGAGGAAATGCGAGACACGGGTGACTGAGCCTAGCAGAAAGTGTTTTGAAGAAATGTGAGAGATGGCTGAATGAGCAAGCAGAAAGCACGTGGAGGAAATGGGAGAGAAGTGTGAATGAGCCAAATAGAAAGCCCTTGGAGAAAATGCGAGAGACCGGTAAATGAACCAAGCAAAAAGCGATTGGAGGTAATGCGAGAAATGGGTGAATGAGCCAAACAAAAAGCACTTGGAGGAAATGCGAGAGATGGATGAATGAGCCAAGTAGAAAGCGCTTGTAGGAAATGCGAGAGAAGGGTGAATGAGCCAAGTAGAAAGCGATTGGAGGATTTGCGAGAGAAGGGTGAATGAGCCAAGCAGAAAGCACTAAGAGGAAATGCGAGACACGGGTGACTGAGCCTAGCAGAAAGTGTTTGGAGGAAATGGGAGAGAACTGTGAATGAGCCAAGCAGAAAGCGTTTGGAGGAAATGTGAGACATGGGTAAATGACCAAGGAGAAAGCACTTGGAAGAAACGCGAGAGAAGGGTAAATGAGGCAAGCAGAAAGTGTTTTGAAGAAATGTGAGAGTTGGCTGAATGAGCAAGCAGAAAGCACGTGGAGGAAATGGGAGAGAAGTGTGAATGAGTCAAGTAGAAAGCCCTTAGAGCAAGTGCGATAGATGGGTAAATGAACCAAGCAAAAAGCGTTTGGAGGTAATGCGAGAAATGGGTGAATGAGCCAAACAAAAAGCACTTGGAGGAAATGTGAGACATGCTTAAATGAGCCAAGGAGAAAGGACTTGGAGGAAATGCAAGAGAAGGGTGAATGAGCCAGGCAGAAAGATCTTGGTGGATATGCGAGAGAAGGCTGAATGAGCCATCCAGAAAGCGATTGGAGGAAATACGAGAGATGGCTGAATGAGTAGGCAGATAGCGCTCGGAGGAAATGGGAGAGAACTGTGAATGAGCCAAGCAGAAAGCGTTTGGAGGAACTGCGGGACATGGGTGAATGAGCCAAGCAGAAAGCTTTGGAGGTAATGGGAGAGAAGGGTGAATGAGCCAAGAAGAAAGTGCTTGGAGGAAATGTGAGAGAAGGGTGAATGAGCCAAGCAGAAAGATCTTGGAGGATATGTGACAGAAGGCTGAATGGGCCAAGCAGAAAGAGGTTGGCGGAACTGCGAGAGAAGGCTGAGCCAAGTAGAAAGTGTTTGAAGGATATGCGAGAGAAGGGTGAACGAGCCAAGCAGAAAGAACTTGGACGAAATGTGAGAAAGGGGTGAATGAGCCAAACAGAAAGCGCTTGGGAGAACTGCGATAGATGGCTGAATGAGTAAGCAGATAGCGCTCGGAGAAAATGGGAGAGAGCTGTAAATGAGCCAAGGAGAAAGCGTTTGGAGGAAATGCGAGAAATGGGTGAATGAGCCAAGCAGAAAGCACTTGGAGGAAATGCGAGAGACGGGTGAATGAGCCAAGCACAAAGCTCTTGGAGGAATTGCGAAAGACGGGTGAATGCACCAAGCAGAAAGCGGTTGGTGGAAATGCGAGAGAAAGCTGAGCCAAGTAGGAAGTGTTGGGAAGAAAGGCGACAGAAGGGTGAATGAGCCAAGCAGAAAGAACTTGGACGAAATGTGAGAGAAGGGTAAATGAGCGAAGCAGAAAGCGTTTGGTGGAACTGCGAGACAAGTTTGAATGAGCCAAGTAGAAAGCGCTTGGAGGAAATGTGAGAGAAGGCTGAATGAGCAAAGCAGAAAGCGCTTGGAGGAAATGAGAGAGATGGCTGAATGAGCCAAGAAGAAAGTTTTTGGAGGAAATTCGAGAGAAGGGTGAATGAGCCAGGCAGAAAGATCTTGGAGGATATGCGAGAGAAGGGTGAATGAGCCAAGCAGAAAGCACTTGGAGGAAATGCGAGAGAAGGGTGAATGAGCCAAGCAGAAAGCGCTTGTAGGAAATGCGAGAGAAGGGTGAATGAGCCAAGTAGAAAGCACTAAGAGGAAATGCGAGACGCAGGTGACTGAGCCTAGCAGAAAGTGTTTTGAAGAAATGTGAGAGATGGCTGAATGAGCAAGCAGAAAGCACGTGGAGGAAATGGGAGAGAAGTGTGAATGAGCCAAATAGAAAGCCCTTGGAGAAAATGCGAGAGACCGGTAAATGAACCAAGCAAAAAGCGATTGGAGGTAATGCGAGAAATGGGTGAATGAGCCAAACAGAAAGCACTTGGAGGAAATGTGAGACATGGGTAAATGACCAAGGAGAAAGCACTTGGAGAAAATGTGAGAGAAGGGTGAATGAGCCAAAGAGAAAGCATTTGGAGGAAATGAGAGAGACGGGTGAATGAGCCAAGAAGAAAGTACTTGGAGGAAATGCGAGAGAAGGGTGAATGAGCCAAGCAGAAAGCACAAGGAGGAAATGCGAGACATGGGTGACTGAGCCTAGCAGAAAGTGCTTGGAGGAAATGCGAGAGAAGGGTAAATGAGCCAAGCAGAAAGTGTTTTGAAGAAATGTGAGAGATGGCTGAATGGGCAAGCAGAAAGCACGTGGAGGAAATGGGACAGAAGTGTGAATGAGTCAAGTAGAAAGCCCTTAGAGCAAGTGCGATGGATGGGTAAATGAACCAAGCAAAAAGCGCTTGGAGATAATGCGAGAAATGGGTGAATGAGCCAAACAAAAAGCACTTGGATGAAATGTGAGACATGGGTAAATGAGCCAAGGAGAAAGGACTTGGAGGAAATGCAAGAGAAGGGTGAATGAGCCAGGCAGAAAGATCTTGGAGGATATGCGAGAGAAGGCTGAATGAGCCATCCAGAAAGCGATTGGAGGAAATACAAGAGATGGCTGAATGAGTAAGCAGATAGCGCTCGGAGGAAATGGGAGAGAACTGTGAATGAGCCAAGCAGAAAGCATTTGGAGGAAATGTGAGACATGGGTAAATGACCAAGGAGAAAGCACTTGGAGGAAATGCGAGAGAAGGGTAAATGAGCCAAGCAGAAAGTGTTTTGAAGAAATGTGAGAGATGGCTGAATAAGCAAGCAGAAAGCACGTGGAGGAAATGGGAGAGAAGTGTGAATGAGTCAAGTAGAAAGCCCTTAGAGCAAGTGCGATAGATGGGTAAATGAACCAAGCAAAAAGCGTTTGGAGGTAATGCGAGAAATGGGTGAATGAGCCAAACAAAAAGCACTTGGAGGAAATGTGAGACATGGGTAAATGAGCCAAGGAGAAAGGACTTGGAGGAAATGCAAGAGAAGGGTGAATGAGCCAGGCAGAAAGCGCTTGGGAGAACTGCGATAGATGGCTGAATGAGTAAGCAGATAGCGCTCGGAGAAAATGGGAGAGAGCTGTAAATGAGCCAAGGAGAAAGCGTTTGGAGGAAATGCGAGAGACGGGTGAATGAGCCAAGCACAAAGCTCTTGGAGGAATTGCGAAAGACGTGTGAATGCACCAAGGAGAAAGCGGTTGGTGGAAATTCGAGAGAAAGCTGAGCCAAGTAGGAAGTGTTGGGAAGAAAGGCGACAGAAGGGTGAATGAGCCAAGCAGAAAGAACTTGAACAAAATGTGAGAGAAGGGTAAATGAGTGAAGCAGAAAGCGTTTGGTGGAACTGCGAGACAAGTTTGAATGAGCCAAGTAGAAAGCGCTTGGAGGAAATGTGAGAGAAGGCTGAATGAGCAAAGCAGAAAGCGCTTGGAGGAAATGAGAGAGATGGCTGAATGAGCCAAGAAGAAAGTTTTTGGAGGAAATTCGAGAGAAGGGTGAATGAGCCAGGCAGAAAGATCTTGGAGGATATGCGAGAGAAGGGTGAATGAGCCAAGCAGAAAGCACTTGGAGGAAATGCGAGAGAAGGGTGAATGAGCCAAGCAGAAAGCGCTTGTAGAAAATGCGAGAGAAGGGTGAATGAGCCAAGTAGAAAGCACTAAGAGGAAATGCGAGACACAGGTGACTGAGCCTAGCAGAAAGTGTTTTGAAGAAATGTGAGAGATGGCTGAATGAGCAAGCAGAAAGCACGTGGAGTAAATGGGAGAGAAGTGTGAATGAGCCAAATAGAAAGCCCTTGGAGAAAATGCGAGAGACCGGTAAATGAACCAAGCAAAAAGCGATTGGAGGTAATGCGAGAAATGGGTGAATGAGCCAAACAGAAAGCACTTGGAGGAAATGTGAGACATGGGTAAATGACCAAGGAGAAAGCACTTGGAGAAAATGTGAGAGAAGGGTGAATGAGCCAAAGAGAAAGCATTTGGAGGAAATGAGAGAGACGGGTGAATGAGCCAAGAAGAAAGTACTTGGAGGAAATGCGAGAGAAGGGTGAATGAGCCAAGCAGAAAGCACAAGGAGGAAATGCGAGACATGGGTGACTGAGCCTAGCAGAAAGTGCTTGGAGGAAATGCGAGAGAAGGGTAAATGAGCCAAGCAGAAAGTGTTTTGAAGAAATGTGAGAGATGGCTGAATGGGCAAGCAGAAAGCACGTGGAGGAAATGGGACAGAAGTGTGAATGAGTCAAGTAGAAAGCCCTTAGAGCAAGTGCGATGGATGGGTAAATGAACCAAGCAAAAAGCGCTTGGAGATAATGCGAGAAATGGGTGAATGAGCCAAACAAAAAGCACTTGGATGAAATGTGAGACATGGGTAAATGAGCCAAGGAGAAAGGACTTGGAGGAAATGCAAGAGAAGGGTGAATGAGCCAGGCAGAAAGATCTTGGAGGATATGCGAGAGAAGGCTGAATGAGCCATCCAGAAAGCGATTGGAGGAAATACAAGAGATGGCTGAATGAGTAAGCAGATAGCGCTCGGAGGAAATGGGAGAGAACTGTGAATGAGCCAAGCAGAAAGCATTTGGAGGAAATGTGAGACATGGGTAAATGACCAAGGAGAAAGCACTTGGAGGAAATGCGAGAGAAGGGTAAATGAGCCAAGCAGAAAGTGTTTTGAAGAAATGTGAGAGATGGCTGAATAAGCAAGCAGAAAGCACGTGGAGGAAATGGGAGAGAAGTGTGAATGAGTCAAGTAGAAAGCCCTTAGAGCAAGTGCGATAGATGGGTAAATGAACCAAGCAAAAAGCGTTTGGAGGTAATGCGAGAAATGGGTGAATGAGCCAAACAAAAAGCACTTGGAGGAAATGTGAGACATGGGTAAATGAGCCAAGGAGAAAGGACTTGGAGGAAATGCAAGAGAAGGGTGAATGAGCCAGGCAGAAAGCGCTTGGGAGAACTGCGATAGATGGCTGAATGAGTAAGCAGATAGCGCTCGGAGAAAATGGGAGAGAGCTGTAAATGAGCCAAGGAGAAAGCGTTTGGAGGAAATGCGAGAGACGGGTGAATGAGCCAAGCACAAAGCTCTTGGAGGAATTGCGAAAGACGTGTGAATGCACCAAGCAGAAAGCGGTTGGTGGAAATTCGAGAGAAAGCTGAGCCAAGTAGGAAGTGTTGGGAAGAAAGGCGACAGAAGGGTGAATGAGCCAAGCAGAAAGAACTTGAACGAAATGTGAGAGAAGGGTAAATGAGTGAAGCAGAAAGCGTTTGGTGGAACTGCGAGACAAGTTTGAATGAGCCAAGTAGAAAGCGCTTGGAGGAAATGTGAGAGAAGGCTGAATGAGCAAAGCAGAAAGCGCTTGGAGGAAATGAGAGAGATGGCTGAATGAGCCAAGAAGAAAGTTTTTGGAGGAAATTTGAGAGAAGGGTGAATGAGCCAGGCAGAAAGATCTTGGAGGAGATGCGAGAGAAGGGTGAATGAGCCAAGCAGAAAGCACTTGGAGGAAATGCGAGAGATGGATGAATGAGCCAAGTAGAAAGCGCTTGTAGGAAATGCGAGAGAAGGGTGAATGAGCCAAGTAGAAAGCGATTGGAGGATTTGCGAGATAAGGGTGAATGAGCCAAGCAGAAAGCACTAAGAGGAAATGCGAGATACGGGTGACTGAGCCTAGCAGAAAGTGTTTGGAGGAAATGGGAGAGAACTGTGAATGAGCCAAGCAGAAAGCGTTTGGAGGAAATGTGAGACATGGGTAAATGACCAAGGAGAAAGGACTTGGAGGAAACGCGAGAGAAGGGTAAATGAGGCAAGCAGAAAGTGTTTTGAAGAAATGTGAGAGATGGCTGAATGAGCAAGCAGAAAGCACGTGGAGGAAATGGGAGAGAAGTGTGAATGAGTCAAGTAGAAAGCCCTTAGAGCAAGTGCGATAGATGGGTAAATGAACCAAGCAAAAAGTGTTTGGAGGTAATGCGAGAAATGGGTGAATGAGCCAAACAAAAAGCACTTGGAGGAAATGTGAGACATGGGTAAATGAGCCAAGGAGAAAGGACTTGGAGGAAATGCAAGAGAAGGGTGAATGAGCCAGGCAGAAAGATCTTGCAGGATATGCGAGAGAAGGCTGAATGAGCCATCCAGAAAGCGATTGGAGGAAATACGAGAGATGGCTGAATGAGTAGGCAGATAGCGCTCGGAGGAAATGGGAGAGAACTGTGAATGAGCCAAGCAGAAAGCGTTTGGAGGAAATGCGAGACATGGGTGAATGAGCCAAGCAGAAAGCACTTGGAGGAAATGAGAGAGAAGGGTGAATGATCCGAGCAGAAAGAACATGGACGAAATGTGAGAGAAGGGTGAATGAGCCAAAAAGAAAGCGCTTGGTGGAACTGCGATAGATGGCTGAATGAGTAGGCAGATAGCGCTCGGAGGAAATGGGAGAGAACTGTGAATGAGCCAAGCAGAAAGCGTTTGGAGGAAATGCGAGACATGGGTGAATGAGCCAAGCAGAAAGCTTTGGAGGTAATGGGAGAGAAGGGTGAATGAGCCAAGAAGAAAGTGCTTGGAGGAAATGCGAGAGAAGGGTGAATGAGCCAAGCAGAAAGATCTTGGAGGATATGCGAGAGAAGGGTGAATGAGCCAAGCAGAAAGCGCTTGGGGGAACTGCGATAGATGGCTGAATGAGTAAGCAGATAGCGCTCGGAAAATATGGGAGAGAATTGTAAATGAGCCAAGGAGAAAGCGTTTGGAGGAAATGCGAGACATGGGTGAATGAGCCAAGCAGAAAGCACTTGGAGGAAATGCGAGAGACGGGTGAATGAGCCAAGCACAAAGCTCTTGGAGGAATTGCGAAAGATGGGCGAATGCACCAAGCAGAAAGCGGTTGGTGGAAATGCGAGAGAAAGCTGAGCCAAGTAGAAAGTGTTGGGAAGAAATGCGAGAGAAGGGTGAATGAGCCAAGCAGAAAGAACTTGGACGAAATGTGAGAGAAGGGTAAATGAGCGAAGCAGAAAGCGCTTGGTGGAACTGCGAGACAAGTTTGAATGAGCCAAGTAGAAAGCGCTTGGAGGAAATGTGAGAGAAGGCTGAATGAGCAAAGCAGAAAGCGATTGGAGGAAATGAGAGAGATGGCTGAATGAGCCAAGAAGAAAGTTTTTGGAGGAAATGCGAGAGAAGGGTGAATGAGTCAAGCAGAAAGATCTTGGAGGATATGCGATAGAAGGGTGAATAAGCCAAGCAGAAAGCGTTTGGAGGAAATGTAAGACATGGGTGAATGAGCCAAGAAGAAAGCACTTGGAGGAAATTCAAGAGACGGGTGAATGAGCCAAGTAGAAAGCGCTTGGAGGAAATGCAAGAGAAGGGTGAATGAGCCAAGTAGAAACCGCTTGGAGGATTTGCGAGAGAAGGGTGAATGAGCCAAGCAGAAAGAATTAGGAGGAAATGCGAGACACGGGTGACTGAGCCTAGCCGAAAGTGCTTGGAGGAAATGCGAGAGAAGGGTAAATGAGCCAAGCAGAAAGTGTTTTGAAGAAATGTGAGAGATGGCTGAATGAGCAAGCAGAAGGCACGTGGAGAAAATGGGAGAGAAGTGTGAATGAGTCAAGTAGAAAGCCCTTAGAGCAAGTGCGATAGATGGGTAAATGAACCAAGCAAAAAGCGTTTGGAGGTAATGCGAGAAATGGGTGAATGAGCCAAACAAAAAGCACTTGGAGGAAATGTGAGACATGGGTAAATGAGCCAAGGAGAAAGGACCTGGAGGAAATGTGAGAGAAGTGTGAATGAGCCAAGCAGAACGCGTTTGGATGAAATGAGAGAGACGGGTGAATGAGCCAAGAAGAAAGTGCTTGGAGGAAATGCGAGAGAAGGGTGAATGAGCCATCCAGAAAGCGATTGGAGGAAATACGAGAGATGGCTGAATTAGTAAGCAGATAGCGCTCGGAGGAAATGGGAGAGAACTGTGAATGAGCCAAGCAGAAAGCGTTTGGAGGAAATGCGAGACATGGTTGAATGAGCCAATCAGAAAGCACTTGGAGGAAATGAGAGAGACGGGTGAATCAGCCAAGCAGAAAGATCTTGGAGGAAATGCGAGAGAAGGGTAAATGAGCCAAGCAGAAAGTGTTTTGAAGAAATGTGAGAGATGGCTGAATGAGCAAGCAGAAAGCACGTGGAGGAAATCAGAGAGAAGTGTGAAAGGGCCAAGTAGAAAGCCCTTGGAGCAAATGCGAGATACGGGTAAATGAACCAAGCAAAAAGTGCTTGGATGTAATGCGAGAAATGGGTGAATGAGCCAAACAGAAAGCACTTGGAGGAAATGTGACACATGGGTAAATGAGCCAAGGAGAAAAAACTTGGAGAATATGCGAGAGACCAGTGAATGAACCAAGCAGAAAGCGCTTGTAGGAAATGCGAGAGAAGGGTGAATGAGTGAAGCAGAAAGAATTTGGAGGAAAAGTGAGAGAAGGCTGAATGGGCCAAGCAGAAAGCGGTTGGGGGAAATGCGAGAGAAGGCTGAGCGAAGCAGAAAGTGCTTGTAGGAAATGCCAGAGAAGGGTGAATGAACCTAAGAAAGAACCTAAGAAAAAGAACTTGGAGGAAATGAGCTAAGCAGAAATTGTTTTGAAGAAATACGAGAAATGGCTGAATGAGCAAGCAGGAAGCGCTTGGAGGAAATGCAAGAGAAGGGTGAATGAGCCAAGCAGAAGGCTCTTGGAGGAAATGCAAGAGAAGTGTAGATGAGCCAAGCAGAAAGAACTTGGAGGATATGCAAGAGAAGGCTGAATGGGCCAAGCAGCAAGGGCTTGGAGGATTTGCAAGAGAAGGCTGAATGGGCCAAGCAGGAAGCGCTTGGAGGATTTGCGAGAGAAGCCTGAGCCAAGCAGAAAGTGTTTGGAGGAAATGAGAGAGAAGAGTGAATGAGCCAAGCAAAAAGTGCTTGGAGGTAATGT
Source organism: Crotalus helleri (assembly GCA_024509115.1). Lineage (NCBI taxonomy): Eukaryota > Metazoa > Chordata > Lepidosauria > Squamata > Viperidae > Crotalus > Crotalus helleri. The sequence continues at coordinate 42,160,447 of JAKSXO010000008.1, forward strand.
GAGACATGGGTGAATGAGCCAAGGAGAAAGCACTTGGGGGAAATGCGAAAGTCGGGTGAATGAACCAAGCAGAAAGCGCTTGTAGGAAATGCGAGAGAAGTGTGAATGAGTGAAGCAGAAAGAACTTGGAGGAATTGTGAGAGAATGGTGAATTAGCAAAGTAGAAACCCGTTGGAGGAAATGCGAGAGAGGGGTAAATGAGCCAAGCAAAAAGCTCTTGGAGGTAATGTGAGACATGGGTGAATGAGCCAAACAGAAAGCACTTGGAGGAAAGGTGAGAGAAGCGTGAATGAGCCAAGAATAAAAAACTTGGAGGAAATACAAGAGAAGGGTGAAAGAGCCAAGCAGAAAGAACTTGGAGGATATGCGAGAGAAGGCAGAATGAGACATCCAGAAAACATTTGGAGGAAATACGAGAGATGGCTAAATGAGTAAGCAGATTGCGCTCGGAGGAAATGGGAGAGACCTGTGAATGAGACAAGCAGAAAGCGTTTGGAGGAAATACGAGACATGGGTGAATGAGCCAAGCAGAAAGCACTTGGAGGATATGCGAGAGAAGGCTGAGCCAAGCAGAAAGCGCTTGGAGGAAATGCGAGAGAAGGGTGAATGAGCCAAGTAGAAATCACTAGGAAGAAATGCAAGAGAAGGGTGAATGAGCCAAGCAGAAAGAACTTCGAGGAAATGCGAGAAAAGTTTGAGTGAGCCAAGTAGAAAGCGCTTGGAGGAAATGTGAGAGAAGGCTGAATGAGCAAAGCAGAAAGCGTTTGGAGGAAATGAGAGAGACGGGTGAATGAGCCAAGAAGAAAATGCTTGGAGGAAATGCAAGAGAAGGGTGAATGAGCCAAGCAGAAAGATCTTGGAGGATATGCGAGAGAAGGGTGAATGAGCCAAAGAGAAAGCGCTTGGTGGAACTGCGGTAGATGGCTGAATGAGTAAGCAGATAGCGCTCGGAGGAAATGGGAGAGAACTGTGAATGAGCCAAGCAGAAAGAGTTTAGAGGAAATGCGAGAGATGGGTGAATGAGCCAAGCAGAAAGTATTTGGAGGAAATGAAAGAGAAGGGTGAATGTGCCAAGCAGAAAGCGTTTGGAGGAAATGAGAGAGACGGGTGAATGTGCCAAGCAGAAAGCATTTGGAGGTAATGAGAGAGACGGGTAAATGAGCCAAGAAGCAAGTGCTTGGAGGAAATGCGAGAGAAGGGTGAATGAGCCAAAGAGAAAACGCTTGGGGGAACTGCGATAGATGGCTGAATGAGTAAGCAGATAACGCTCGGAGAAAATCGCAGAGAATTGTAAATGAGCCAAGGAGAAAGCGTTTGGAGGAAATGTGAGACATGGGTGAATGAGCCAAGCACAAAGCTCTTGGAGGAATTGCGAAAGACGGGCGAATGCACCAAGCAGAAAGTGTTTTGAAGAAATGTGAGAGATGGCTGAATGAGCAAGCAGAAGGCACGTGGAGGAAATGGGAGAGAAGTGTGAATGAGTCAAGTAAAAAGCCCTTAGAGCAAGTGCGATAGATGGGTAAATGAACCAAGCAAAAAGCGCTTGGAGGTAATGCGAGAAATGGGTGAATGAGCCAAAGAAAAAGCACTTGGAGGAAATGTGAGAGAAGCGTGAATGAGCCAAGCAGAAAGCGTGTGGAGGAAATGCGAGAGAAGGGTGAATGAGCCAAGCAGAAAGAACTTGGAGCATATGCGAGAGACGGGTGAATGAGCCAAGTAGAAAGCGCTTGTAGGAAATGCGAGAGAAGGGTGAATGAGCCAAGGAGAAAGCATTAGGAGGAAATGCGAGAGAAGCGTGAATGAACCAAGCAGAAAGAAGCTGGAGGAAATGCGAGACAAATTTGAATGAGCCAAGTAGAAAGCGCTTGGAGGAAATGTCAGAGAAGGCTGAATGAGCAAAGCAGAAAGTGCTTGGAGGAAATGCGAGACACAGCTGACTGAGCCTAGCAGAAAGTGCTTGGAGGAAATGCAAGAGAAGGGTAAATGAGCCAAATTGAACAAATGTGAGAGATGGCTGAATGAGCAAGCATAAACCACGTGGAGGAAATGGGAGAGAAGTGTGAATGAGCGAAGTAGAAAGCCCTTGGAGCAAATGCGAGAGACGCATAAATGAACCAAGCAAAAAGCGCTTGGAGGTAATGTGAGACATGGGTAAATTAACCAAACAGAAAGCACTTGGAGGAAATGTGAGAGAAGGGTGAATGAGCCAATCAGAAAGCATTTGGAGGAAATGAGAGAGATGGTGAATGAACCAAGAAGATGGCTGAATGAGTAAGCAGATAGCGCTCAGAGGAAATGGGAGAGAACTGTGAATGAGCCAAACAGAAAGCTTTTGGAGGAAATGCGAGACATGGGTGAATGAGCCAAGCAGAAAGTACTTGGAGGAAATGCCAGAGATGGGTGAATGAGCCAAGCAGAAAGCTCTTGGAGGAATGGCGAGAACGGGTGAATGCGCCAAGCAGAAAGCGGTCGGTGGAAATGCGAGAGAAAGCTGAGCCAAGTAGAAAGCGCTTGGAGGAAATGTGACAGAAGGCTGAATGAACCAAGAAGAAAGTGCTTGGAGGAAATGCGAGAGAAAGGTGAATGAGCCAAGCAGAAAAACATGGATGAAATGTGAGAGATAGGTGAATGAGAATAACAGAAAGCGCTTGGTGGAACTGCGATAGATGGCTGAATGAGTAAGCAGATAGCGCTCGGAGGAAATGGGAGAGAACTGTAAATGACCCAAGCAGAAAGCGTTTGGAGGGAATGAGAGAGACGGGTGAATGAGCCAAGAAGAAAGCACTTGGAGGAAATGCAAGAGACGGGTGAATCAGCTAAGCAGAAAGATCTTGGAGGATATGCGTGAGAAGGCTGAATGGGCCAAGCAGGAAACGCATTACCTCCAAGCGCTTTCTCTTGACTCATTCAGCCTTCTCTCGCATATCCTCCAAGCGCTTTCTGCTTGGCTCATACACAATTCTCTCCCATTTCCTCCAAGCGCTTTCTGCTTTGCTCATTCACGCTTCTCTCGCATTTCCTCCAAAGGCTTTCTGCTTGACCCATTCACCCTTCTCACGCATTTCCTACATGCGCTTTCTGCTTGGCTCATTCACACTTCTCTTCCACTTGCTCAAAGCTCTTTATGCTTGGCTCAGCCTTCTCTCGCATTAAATCGAAGCACTTTCTTCTTGGCTCATATACCCGTCTCTCCCATTTCGACCAAAGTACTTTCTGCTTGGCTCATTCACCCTTCTCTCGCATTTTCTACAAGCGCTTTCTAATTGGCTCAGCCTTCTCTCGCATTAAATCCAAGCGCTTTCTCCTTGACTCAGCCTTCTCTCGCATTTCCTCCAAGCGGTTTCTACTTGGCTCATTCAGACTTCTCTCGCATTTCCTCCAAGCGGTTTCTGCTTGGCTCATTCACCCTTCTCTCGCATTTTCTCCAAGCGCTTTCTAATTGGCTCAGCCTTCTCTCGCTTCACCTCCAAGCACTTTCTGCTTGACTCATTCACCCTTCTCTCGCATTACATCCAAGCACCTTCTCCTTGGCTCATACACACTTCTCTCCCATTTCCTCAAAGAGCTTTCTACTTCACTCAGCCTTCGCTCGCATTATCTCCAAGCGCTTTGTGCTTGACTTGTTCAGCCTTCTCTCGCGTTTCCTGCAAGCCCTTTCTGCTTGACTCATTCACTCTTCTCTCCAATTTCCTCCAAGCGCTTTCTCCTTGACTCAGCCTTCTCTCGCATTTCCTCCAACCGGTTTCTCTTTGACTCAGCCTTCTCTCACATTTCCTCCAAGCGCTTTCTGCTTGGCTCTAACTTCTCTCGCATTAAATCCCCGCGCTTTCTGCTTGGCTCATTCACCCTTCTTTCGCATTACCTCCAAGTGCTTTCTCCTTAACTCAGCCATCTCTTGCATTTCTCCAACCGCTTTCTCATTAACTCAGCCTTCTCTTGCATTTCTTACAAGTGCTTTCTACTTGGCTCATTCAGCCTTCTCTCACATTTCCTCCAAGCGCTTACTACTTGCCTCATTCAGACTTCTCTAGCTTTTCTTCCGAGCACTTTCTGCTTGGCTCATTCACCCGTCTCTCTCTATATTTCTTCCAAGCACTTTCTGCTTGGCTCAGCCTTCTCTCGCATTAAATCCAAGTGCTTTCTGCTTGGCTCATTCACCCTTCTTTAGCATTACCTCCAAGTGGTTTCTGATTGCTGATTCATCCTTCTCTCGCATTTCCTCCAAGCGCTTTCTCCTTCATTCAGCCTTCTCTCGCATTACCTCCAGGTTTTTTCTGCATAGCTCATACATCCTTCTTTCACAATACCTCCAAGCGCTTTCTACTTGCTCATTCACCCATCTCTCGCATTTCCTCCATGCGCTTTCTACTTGGCTCATTCAGCCTTCTCTCGCATATCCTCCAAGTGGTTTCTGCTTGGCTCATTCAAACATCTCTCGCATTTCCTCTAAGAACTTTCTGCTTGGCTCATTCACCCGTCTCTCTCATTTCTTCCAAGCGCCTAATGCTTGGCTCAGCCTTCTCTCCAATTAAATCCAAGCGCTTTCTACTTGGCTCATTCCCTCTTCTCTCGTATATCCTCCAAGCGGTTTCTGCTTGGCTCATTCAGCCTTCCCTCGTATTTCCTCCAAGCACTTTCTAATTGGCTCATTCACAATTCTCTCCCATTTCCTACAAGCGATTTCTCCTTGACTCAGCCTTCTCACGCATTTCCTGCAAGCGGTTTCTAATTGGCTCATTCAGCCTTCTCTCGCATTTCCTCCAAGCGCTTTGTACTTGGCTCATTCAGCCTTCTCTCGCATTTCCTCCAAGTGGTTTCTACTTGGCTCATTCACCCTTCTCTTGCATTTCCTCCAAGCAGTTTCTTCTTCACTCATTCACCCGTCTCTCTCATTTCCTCCAAGTGGTTTCTACTTCGCTCATTCAGCCTTCTCTCGCATTTCCTCCAAGCGGTTTCTACTTGGCTCATTCACCCTTGTCTCACATTATCTCTAAGATCTTTCTGCTTGGGTCATTCTCCCGTCACTTCCATTTCTTCCAAGCGGTTTCTCCTTCATTCTCCCTTCTCTCTCATTTCCTCCAAGCGCTTTCTGCTTGGCTCAGCCTTCTGTCGCATTACTTCCAAGTGTTTTTTGCATAGCTCACACATCCTTCTTTCACATTACCTTCAAGCGCTTTCTACTTGCTCATTCACCCATCTCTCGCATTTCCTCCATGCACTTTCTACTTGGCTCAGCCTTCTCTTGCATTTGTTGAACCGTTTTCTCCTTGACTCAGCCTTTTCTTGCATTTCCTCCAAGTGGTTTCTACTTCGCTCATTCAGCCTTCTCTCGCATTTCCTCCAAGCGGTTTCTACTTGGCTCATTCACCCTTCTCTCACATTATCTCTAAGAACTTTCTGCTTGGGTCATTCTCCCGTCACTTCCATTTCTTCCAAGCGGTTTCTCCTTCATTCTCCCTTCTCTCTCATTTCCTCCAAGCGCTTTCTGCTTGGCTCAGCCTTCTGTCGCATTACCTCCAAGTGTTTTTTGCATAGCTCACACATCCTTCTTTCACATTACCTTCAAGCGCTTTCTACTTGCTCATTCACCCATCTCTCGCATTTCCTCCATGCACTTTCTACTTGGCTCAGCCTTCTCTTGCATTTGTTGAACCGCTTTCTCCTTGACTCAGCCTTTTCTTGCATTTCCTCCAAGTGCCTTCTACTTGGTTCATTCAGCCTTCTCTCACATTTCCTCCAAGCGGTTTCTGCTTGGCTCATTCAGCGTCCTCTCGCATTTCCTCCAAGCGCTTTCTGCTTGGCTCAGCCTTCTCTCGCATTACCTCCAAGTGTTTTCTGCATAGCTCATACATCCCTATTTCACATTACCTGCAAGCGCTTTCTACTTGCTCATTCACCCATCTCTTGCATTTCCTCCATGCACTTTCTACTTGGATCAGCCTTCTCTTGCATTTGTCGAACCGCTTTCTCCTTGACTCAGCCTTTTCTTGCATTTCCTCCAAGTGCCTTCTACTTGGCTCATTCAGCCTTCTCTCACATTTCCTCCAAGCGGTTTCTGCTTGGCTCATTCAGCCTCCTCTCGCATTTCCTCTAAGCACTTTCTGTTTGGCTCATTCAGCCTTCTCCCTCATTTCCTCCCAGCGCTTTCTGCTAGGCTCAGCCTTCTCTCGCATTACCTCCAAGTGTTTTCTGCATAGGTCATACATCCTTCTTTCACATTACCTGCAAGGGCTTTCTACTTGCTCATTCACCCATCTCTCGCATTTCCTCCATGCACTTTCTACTTGGCTCAGCATTCTCTTGCATTTGTCGAACCGCTTTCTCCTTGACTCAGCCTTTTCTTGCATTTCCTCCAAGTGCCTTCTACTTGGATCATTCAGCCTTCTCTCACATTTCCTCCAAGCGGTTTCTGCTTGGCTCATTCAGCGTCCTCTCGCATTTCCTCCAAGCGCTTTCTGCTTGGCTCAGCCTTCTCTCGCATTACCTCCAAGTGTTTTCTGCATAGCTCATACATCCTTCTTTCACATTACCTGCAAGCGCTTTCTACTTGCTCATTCACCCATCTCTCGCATTTCCTCCATGCACTTTCTACTTGGCTCAGCATTCTCTTGCATTTGTCGAACCGCTTTCTCCTTGACTCAGCCTTTTCTTGCATTTCCTCCAAGTGCCTTCTACTTGGCTCATTCAGCCTTCTCTCACATTTCCTCCAAGCGGTTTCTGCTTGGCTCATTCAGCGTCCTCTCGCATTTCCTCCAAGCGCTTTCTGCTTGGCTCAGCCTTCTCTCGCATTACCTCCAAGTGTTTTCTGCATAGCTCATACATCCCTATTTCACATTACCTGCAAGCGCTTTCTACTTGCTCATTCACCCATCTCTCGCATTTCCTCCATGCACTTTCTACTTGGCTCAGCCTTCTCTTGCATTTGTCGAACTGCTTTCTCCTTGACTCAGCCTTTTCTTGCATTTCCTCAAAGTGCCTTCTACTTGCCTCATTCAGCCTTCTCTCACATTTCCTCCAAGCGGTTTCTGCTTGGCTCATTCAGCCTCCTCTCGCATTTCCTCTAAGCACTTTCTGTTTGGCTCATTCAGCCTTCTCTCTCATTTCCTCCAAGCGCTTTCTGCTAGGCTCAGCCTTCTCTCGCATTACCTCCAAGTGTTTTCTGCATAGCTCATACATCCCTATTTCACATTACCTGCAAGCGCTTTCTACTTGCTCATTCACCCATCTCTCGCATTTCCTCCATGCACTTTCTACTTGGCTCAGCCTTCTCTTGCATTTGTCGAACCGCTTTCTCCTTGACTCAGACTTTTCTTGCATTTCCTCCAAGTGCCTTCTACTTGGCTCATTCAGCCTTCTCTCACATTTCCTCCAAGCGGTTTCTGCTTGGCTCATTCAGCGTCCTCTCGCATTTCCTCCAAGCGCTTTCTGCTTGGCTCAGCCTTCTCTCGCATTACCTCCAAGTGTTTTCTGCATAGCTCATACATCCCTATTTCACATTACCTGCAAGCGCTTACTACTTGCTCATTCACCCATCTCTCGCATTTCCTCCATGCACTTTCTACTTGGCTCAGCCTTCTCTTGCATTTGTCGAACCGCTTTCTCCTTGACTCAGCCTTTTCTTGCATTTCCTCCAAGTGCCTTCTACTTGGCTCATTCAGCCTTCTCTCACATTTCCTCCAAGCGGTTTCTGCTTGGCTCATTCAGCCTCCTCTCGCATTTCCTCTAAGCACTTTCTGTTTGGCTCATTCAGCCTTCTCTCTCATTTCCTCCAAGCGCTTTCTGCTAGGCTCAGCCTTCTCTCGCATTACCTCCAAGTGTTTTCTGCAAAAGTCATACATCCTTCTTTCACAATACCTCCAAGCGCTTTCTACTTGCTCATTCACCCATCTCTCGCATTTCCTCCATGCGCTTTCTACTTGGCTCATTCAGCCTTCTCTCGCATATCCTCCAAGTGGTTTCTGCTTGGCTCATTCAAACATCTCTCGCATTTCCTCTAAGAACTTTCTGCTTGGCTCATTCACCCGTCTCTCTCATTTCTTCCAAGCGCCTAATGCTTGGCTCAGCCTTCTCTCGCATTAAATCCAAGCGCTTTCTACTTGGCTCATTCCCTCTTCTCTCGTATATCCTCCAAGCGGTTTCTGCTTGGCTCATTCAGCCTTCCCTCGTATTTCCTCCAAGCACTTTCTGATTGGCTCATTCACAATTCTCTCCCATTTCCTACAAGCGATTTCTCCTTGACTCAGCCTTCTCACGCATTTCCTGCAAGCGGTTTCTAATTGGCTCATTCAGCCTTCTCTCGCATTTCCTCCAAGCTCTTTGTACTTGGCTCATTCAGCCTTCTCTCGCATTTCCTCCAAGTGGTTTCTACTTGGCTCATTCACCCTTCTCTCGCATTTCCTCCAAGCAGTTTCTTCTTCACTCATTCACCCGTCTCTCTCATTTCCTCCAAGTGGTTTCTACTTCGCTCATTCAGCCTTCTCTCGCATTTCCTCCAAGCGGTTTCTACTTGGCTCATTCACCCTTCTCTCACATTATCTCTGAGAACTTTCTGCTTGGGTCATTCACCCGTCACTTCCATTTCTTCCAAGCGGTTTCTCCTTCATTCTCCCTTCTCTCTCATTTCCTCCAAGCGCTTTCTGCTTGGCTCAGCCTTCTGTCGCATTACCTCCAAGTGTTTTTTGCATAGCTCACACATCCTTCTTTCACATTACCTTCAAGCGCTTTCTACTTGCTCATTCACCCATCTCTCGCATTTCCTCCATGCACTTTCTACTTGGCTCAGCCTTCTCTTGCATTTGTTGAACCGCTTTCTCCTTGACTCAGCCTTTTCTTGCATTTCCTCCAAGTGCCTTCTACTTGGCTCATTCAGCCTTCTCTCACATTTCCTCCAAGCGGTTTCTGCTTGGCTCATTCAGCGTCCTCTCGCATTTCCTCCAAGCGCTTTCTGCTTGGCTCAGCCTTCTCTCGCATTACCTCCAAGTGTTTTCTGCATAGCTCATACATCCCTATTTCACATTACCTGCAAGCGCTTTCTACTTGCTCATTCACCCATCTCTCGCATTTCCTCCATGCACTTTCTACTTGGCTCAGCCTTCTCTTGCATTTGTCGAACCGCTTTCTCCTTGACTCAGCCTTTTCTTGCATTTCCTCCAAGTGCCTTCTACTTGGCTCATTCAGCCTTCTCTCACATTTCCTCCAAGCGGTTTCTGCTTGGCTCATTCAGCCTCCTCTCGCATTTCCTCTAAGCACTTTCTGTTTGGCTCATTCAGCCCTCTCTCTCATTTCCTCCAAGTGCTTTCTGCTAGGCTCAGCCTTCTCTCGCATTACCTCCAAGTGTTTTCTGCATAGGTCATACATCCTTCTCTCACATTATCTGCAAGCGCTTTCTACTTGCTCATTCACCCATCTCTCGCATTTCCTCCATGCACTTTCTACTTGGCTCAGCCTTCTCTTGCATTTGTCGATCCGCTTTCTCCCTGACTCAGCCTTTTCTTGCATTTCCTCCAAGTGCCTTCTACTTGGCTCATTCAGCCTTCTCTCACATTTCCTCCAAGCAGTTTCTGCTTGGGTCATTCAGCGTCCTCTCGCATTTCCTCCAAGCGCTTTCTGCTTGGCTCAGCCTTCTCTCGCATTACCTCCAAGTCTTTTCTGCATAGCTCATACATCGTTCTTTCACATTACCTGCAAGCGCTTTCTACTTGCTCATTCACCCATCTCTCGCATTTCCTCCATGCACTTTCTACTTGGCTCAGCCTTCTCTTGCATTTGTCGAACCGCTTTCTCCTTGACTCAGCCTTTTCTTGCATTTCCTCCAAGTGCCTTCTACTTGGCTCATTCAGCCTTCTCTCACATTTCCTCCAAGCGGTTTCTGCTTGGCTAATTCAGCCTCCTCTCGCATTTCCTCTAAGCACTTTCTGTTTGGCTCATTCAGCGTTCTCCCTCATTTCGTCCAAGCTATTTCTGCTTGGCTCGGCCTTCTCTCCCATTAAATCCAAGCGCTTTCTACTTGCTCATTCACCCATCTCTCGCATTTCCTCCATGCACTTTCTACTTGGCTCAGCCTTCTCTTGTATTTGTCGAACCGCTTTCTCCTTGACTCAGCCTTTTCTTGCATTTCCTCCAAGTGCCTTCTACTTGGCTCATTCAGCCTTCTCTCACATTTCCTCCAAGCGGTTTCTGCTTGGCTCATTCAGCGTCCTCTCGCATTTCCTCCAAGCGCTTTCTGCTTGGCTCAGCCTTCTCTCGCATTACCTCCAAGTGTTTTCTGCATAGCTCATACATCCCTATTTCACATTACCTGCAAGCGCTTTCTACTTGCTCATTCACCCATCTCTCGCATTTCCTCCATGCACTTTCTACTTGGCTCAGCCTTCTCTTGCATTTGTCGAACCGCTTTCTCCTTGACTCAGCCTTTTCTTGCATTTCCTCCAAGTGCCTTCTACTTGGCTCATTCAGCCTTCTCTCACATTTCCTCCAAGCGGTTTCTGCTTGGCTCATTCAGCCTCCTCTCGCATTTCCTCTAAGCACTTTCTGTTTGGCTCATTCAGCCTTCTCTCTCATTTCCTCCAAGCGCTTTCTGCTAGGCTCAGCCTTCTCTCGCATTACCTCCAAGTGTTTTCTGCATAGCTCATACATCCCTATTTCACATTACCTGCAAGCGCTTTCTACTTGCTCATTCACCCATCTCTCGCATTTCCTCCATGCACTTTCTACTTGGCTCAGCCTTCTCTTGCATTTCCTCCAAGTGCCTTCTACTTGGCTCATTCAGCCTTCTCTCACATTTCCTCCAAGCGGTTTCTGCTTGGCTCATTCAGCCTCCTCTCGCATTTCCTCTAAGCACTTTCTGTTTGGCTCATTCAACGTTCTCCCTCATTTCTTCCAAGCTATTTCTGCTTGGCTCGGCCTTCTCTCCCATTAAATCCAAGCGCTTTCTACTTGCTCATTCACCCACCTCTCGCATTTCCTCCATGCACTTTCTTCTTGGCTCAGCCTTCTCTTGTATTTGTCGAACCGCTTTCTCCTTGACTCAGCCTTTTCTTGCATTTCCTCCAAGTGCCTTCTACTTGGCTCATTCAGCCTTCTCTCACATTTCCTCCAAGCGGTTTCTGCTTGGCTCATTCAGCCTCCTCTCGCATTTCCTCCAAGCGCTTTCTGCTTGGCTCAGCCTTCTCTCGCATTACCTCCAAGTGTTTTCTGCATAGCTCATACATCGTTCTTTCACATTACCTGCAAGCGCTTTCTACTTGCTCATTCACCCATCTCTCGCATTTCCTCCATGCACTTTCTACTTGGCTCAGCCTTCTCTTGCATTTGTCGAACTGCTTTCTCCTTGACTCAGCCTTTTCTTGCATTTCCTCCAAGTGCCTTCTACTTGCCTCATTCAGCCTTCTCTCACATTTCCTCCAAGCGGTTTCTGCTTGGCTCATTCAGCCTCCTCTCGCATTTCCTCTAAGCACTTTCTGTTTGGCTCATTCAGCGTTCTCCCTCATTTCGTCCAAGCTATTTCTGCTTGGCTCGGCCTTCTCTCCCATTAAATCCAAGCGCTTTCTACTTGCTCATTCACCCATCTCTCGCATTTCCTCCATGCACTTTCTACTTGGCTCAGCCTTCTCTTTTATTTGTCGAACCGCTTTCTCCTTGACTCAGCCTTTTCTTGCATTTCCTCCAAGTGCCTTCTACTTGGCTCATTCAGCCTTCTCTCACATTTCCTCCAAGCGGTTTCTGCTTGGCTCATTCAGCGTCCTCTCGCATTTCCTCCAAGCGCTTTCTGCTTGGCTCAGCCTTCTCTCGCATTACCTCCAAGTGTTTTCTGCATAGCTCATACATCCCTATTTCACATTACCTGCAAGCGCTTTCTACTTGCTCATTCACCCATCTCTCGCATTTCCTCCATGCACTTTCTACTTGGCTCAGCCTTCTCTTGCATTTGTCGAACTGCTTTCTCCTTGACTCAGCCTTTTCTTGCATTTCCTCCAAGTGCCTTCTACTTGCCTCATTCAGCCTTCTCTCACATTTCTTCCAAGCGGTTTCTGCTTGGCTCATTCAGCCTCCTCTCGCATTTCCTCTAAGCACTTTCTGTTTGGCTCATTCAGCCTTCTCTCTCATTTCCTCCAAGCGCTTTCTGCTAGGCTCAGCCTTCTCTCGCATTACCTCCAAGTGTTTTCTGCATAGCTCATACATCCCTATTTCACATTACCTGCAAGCGCTTTCTACTTGCTCATTCACCCATCTCTCGCATTTCCTCCATGCACTTTCTACTTGGCTCAGCCTTCTCTTGCATTTCCTCCAAGTGCCTTCTACTTGGCTCATTCAGCATTCTCTCACATTTCCTCCAAGCGGTTTCTGCTTGGCTCATTCAGCCTCCTCTCGCATTTCCTCTAAGCACTTTCTGTTTGGCTCATTCAGCGTTCTCCCTCATTTCTTCCAAGCTATTTCTGCTTGGCTCGGCCTTCTCTCCCATTAAATCCAAGCGCTTTCTACTTGCTCATTCACCCACCTCTCGCATTTCCTCCATGCACTTTCTACTTGGCTCAGCCTTCTCTTGTATTTGTCGAACCGCTTTCTCCTTGACTCAGCCTTTTCTTGCATTTCCTCCAAGTGCCTTCTACTTGGCTCATTCAGCCTTCTCTCACATTTCCTCCAAGCGGTTTCTGCTTGGCTCATTCAGCCTCCTCTCGCATTTCTCTAAGCACTTTCTGTTTGGCTCATTCAGCCTTCTCTCTCATTTCCTCCAAGCGCTTTCTGCTAGGCTCAGCCTTCTCTCGCATTACCTCCAAGTGTTTTCTGCAAAAGTCATACATCCTTCTTTCTCATTACCTGCAAGCGCTTTCTACTTGCTCATTCACCCATCTCTCGCATTTCCTCCATGCACTTTCTACTTGGCTCAGCATTCTCTTGCATTTGTCGAACCGCTTTCTCCTTGACTCAGCCTTTTCTTGCATTTCCTCCAAGTGCCTTCTACTTGGCTCATTCAGCCTTCTCTCACATTTTCTCCAAGCGGTTTCTGCTTGGCTCATTCAGCCTCCTCTCGCATTTCCTCTAAGCACTTTCTGTTTGGCTCATTCAGCGTTCTCCCTCATTTCGTCCAAGCTATTTCTGCTTGGTTCGGCCTTCTCTCCCATTAAATCCAAGCGCTTTCTACTTGCTCATTCACCCATCTCTCGCATTTCCTCCATGCACTTTCTACTTGGCTCAGCCTTCTCTTGTATTTGTCGAACCGCTTTCTCCTTGACTCAGCCTTTTCTTGCATTTCCTCCAAGTGCCTTCTACTTGGCTCATTCAGCCTTCTCTCACATTTCCTCCAAGCGGTTTCTGCTTGGCTCATTCACCATCCTCTCGCATTTCCTCCAAGCGCTTTCTGCTTGGCTCAGCCTTCTCTCGCATTACCTCCAAGTGTTTTCTGCATAGCTCATACATCCCTATTTCACATTACCTGCAAGCGCTTTCTACTTGCTCATTCACCCATCTCTCGCATTTCCTCCATGCACTTTCTACTTGGCTCAGCCTTCTCTTGCATTTGTCGAACTGCTTTCTCCTTGACTCAGCCTTTTCTTGCATTTCCTCCAAGTGCCTTCTACTTGCCTCATTCAGCCTTCTCTCACATTTCCTCCAAGCGGTTTCTGCTTGGCTCATTCAGCCTCCTCTCGCATTTCCTCTAAGCACTTTCTGTTTGGCTCATTCAGCCTTCTCTCTCATTTCCTCCAAGCGCTTTCTGCTAGGCTCAGCCTTTTCTCGCATTACCTCCAAGTGTTTTCTGCATAGCTCATACATCCCTATTTCACATTACCTGCAAGCGCTTTCTACCTGCTCATTCACCCATCTCTCGCATTTCCTCCATGCACTTTCTACTTGGCTCAGCCTTCTCTTGCATTTGTCGAACCGCTTTCTCCTTGACTCAGCCTTTTCTTGCATTTCCTCCAAGTGCCTTCTACTTGGCTCATTCAGCCTTCTCTCACATTTCCTCCAAGCGGTTTCTGCTTGGCTCATTCAGCCTCCTCTCGCATTTCCTCTAAGCACTTTCTGTTTGGCTCATTCAGCGTTCTCCCTCACTTCGTCCAAGCTATTTCTGCTTGGTTCGGCCTTCTCTCCCATTAAATCCAAGCGCTTTCTACTTGCTCATTCACCCATCTCTCGCATTTCCTCCATGCACTTTCTACTTGGCTCAGCCTTCTCTTGTATTTGTCGAACCGCTTTCTCCTTGACTCAGCCTTTTCTTGCATTTCCTCCAAGTGCCTTCTACTTGGCTCATTCAGCCTTCTCTCACATTTCCTCCAAGCGGTTTCTGCTTGGCTCATTCAGCGTCCTCTCGCATTTCCTCCAAGCGCTTTCTGCTTGGCTCAGCCTTCTCTCGCTTTACCTCCAAGTGTTTTCTGCATAGCTCATACATCCCTATTTCACATTACCTGCAAGCGCTTTCTACTTGCTCATTCACCCATCTCTCGCATTTCCTCCATGCACTTTCTACTTGGCTCAGCATTCTCTTGCATTTGTCGAACCGCTTCCTCCTTGACTCAGCCTTTTCTTGCATTTCCTCCAAGTGCCTTCTACTTGGCTCATTCAGCCTTCTCTCACATTTCCTCCAAGCGGTTTCTGCTTGGCTCATTCAGCCTCCTCTCGCATTTCCTCTAAGCACTTTCTGTTTGGCTCATTCAGCGTTCTCCCTCATTTCTTCCAAGCTATTTCTGCTTGGCTCAGCCTTCTCTCCCATTAAATCCAAGCGCTTTCTACTTGCTCATTCACCCATCTCTCGTATTTCCTCCATGCACTTTCTACTTGGCTCAGCCTTCTCTTGTATTTGTCGAACTGCTTTCTCCTTGACTCAGCCTTTTCTTGCATTTCCTCCAAGTGCCTTCTACTTGGCTCATTCAGCCTCCTCTCGCATTTCCTCTAAGCACTTTCTGTTTGGCTCATTCAGCCTTCTCTCTCATTTCCTCCAAGCGCTTTCTGCTAGGCTCAGCCTTCTCTCGCATTACCTCCAAGTGTTTTCTGCATAGCTCATACATCCCTATTTCACATTACCTGCAAGCGCTTTCTACTTGCTCATTCACCCATCTCTCGCATTTCCTCCATGCACTTTCTACTTGGCTCAGCCTTCCCTTGCATTTGTCGAACCGCTTTCTCCTTGACTCAGCCTTTTCTTGCATTTCCTCCAAGTGCCTTCTACTTGGATCATTCAGCCTTCTCTCACATTTCCTCCAAGCGGTTTCTGCTTGGCTCATTCAGCCTCCTCTCGCATTTCCTCTAAGCACTTTCTGTTTGGCTCATTCAGCGTTCTCCTTCATTTCTTCCAAGCTATTTCTGCTTCGCTCGGCCTTCTCTCCTATTAAATCCAAGCGCTTTCTACTTGCTCATTCACCCATCTCTCGCATTTCCTCCATGCACTTTCTACTTGGCTCAGCCTTCTCTTGCATTTGTCGATCCGCTTTCTCCCTGACTCAGCCTTTTCTTGCATTTCCTCCAAGTGCCTTCTACTTGGCTCATTCAGCCTTCTCTCACATTTCCTCCAAGCGGTTTCTGCTTGGGTCATTCAGCGTCCTCTCGCATTTCCTCCAAGCGCTTTCTGCTTGGCTCAGCCTTCTCTCGCATTACCTCCAAGTGTTTTCTGCATAGCTCATACATCGTTCTTTCACATTACCTGCAAGCGCTTTCTACTTGCTCATTCACCCATCTCTCGCATTTCCTCCATGCACTTTCTACTTGGCTCAGCCTTCTCTTGCATTTGTCGAACCGCTTTCTCCTTGACTCAGCCTTTTCTTGCATTTCCTCCAAGTGCCTTCTACTTGGCTCATTCAGCCTTCTCTCACATTTCCTCCAAGCGGTTTCTGCTTGGCTAATTCAGCCTCCTCTCGCATTTCCTCTAAGCACTTTCTGTTTGGCTCATTCAGCGTTCTCCCTCATTTCGTCCAAGCTATTTCTGCTTGGCTCGGCCTTCTCTCCCATTAAATCCAAGCGCTTTCTACTTGCTCATTCACCCATCTCTCGCATTTCCTCCATGCACTTTCTACTTGGCTCAGCCTTCTCTTGTATTTGTCGAACCGCTTTCTCCTTGACTCAGCCTTTTCTTGCATTTCCTCCAAGTGCCTTCTACTTGGCTCATTCAGCCTTCTCTCACATTTCCTCCAAGCGGTTTCTGCTTGGCTCATTCAGCGTCCTCTCGCATTTCCTCCAAGCGCTTTCTGCTTGGCTCAGCCTTCTCTCGCATTACCTCCAAGTGTTTTCTGCATAGCTCATACATCCCTATTTCACATTACCTGCAAGCGCTTTCTACTTGCTCATTCACCCATCTCTCGCATTTCCTCCATGCACTTTCTACTTGGCTCAGCCTTCTCTTGCATTTGTCGAACCGCTTTCTCCTTGACTCAGCCTTTTCTTGCATTTCCTCCAAGTGCCTTCTACTTGGCTCATTCAGCCTTCTCTCACATTTCCTCCAAGCGGTTTCTGCTTGGCTCATTCAGCCTCCTCTCGCATTTCCTCTAAGCACTTTCTGTTTGGCTCATTCAGCCTTCTCTCTCATTTCCTCCAAGCGCTTTCTGCTAGGCTCAGCCTTCTCTCGCATTACCTCCAAGTGTTTTCTGCATAGCTCATACATCCCTATTTCACATTACCTGCAAGCGCTTTCTACTTGCTCATTCACCCATCTCTCGCATTTCCTCCATGCACTTTCTACTTGGCTCAGCCTTCTCTTGCATTTCCTCCAAGTGCCTTCTACTTGGCTCATTCAGCCTTCTCTCACATTTCCTCCAAGCGGTTTCTGCTTGGCTCATTCAGCCTCCTCTCGCATTTCCTCTAAGCACTTTCTGTTTGGCTCATTCAACGTTCTCCCTCATTTCTTCCAAGCTATTTCTGCTTGGCTCGGCCTTCTCTCCCATTAAATCCAAGCGCTTTCTACTTGCTCATTCACCCACCTCTCGCATTTCCTCCATGCACTTTCTTCTTGGCTCAGCCTTCTCTTGTATTTGTCGAACCGCTTTCTCCTTGACTCAGCCTTTTCTTGCATTTCCTCCAAGTGCCTTCTACTTGGCTCATTCAGCCTTCTCTCACATTTCCTCCAAGCGGTTTCTGCTTGGCTCATTCAGCCTCCTCTCGCATTTCCTCCAAGCGCTTTCTGCTTGGCTCAGCCTTCTCTCGCATTACCTCCAAGTGTTTTCTGCATAGCTCATACATCGTTCTTTCACATTACCTGCAAGCGCTTTCTACTTGCTCATTCACCCATCTCTCGCATTTCCTCCATGCACTTTCTACTTGGCTCAGCCTTCTCTTGCATTTGTCGAACTGCTTTCTCCTTGACTCAGCCTTTTCTTGCATTTCCTCCAAGTGCCTTCTACTTGCCTCATTCAGCCTTCTCTCACATTTCCTCCAAGCGGTTTCTGCTTGGCTCATTCAGCCTCCTCTCGCATTTCCTCTAAGCACTTTCTGTTTGGCTCATTCAGCGTTCTCCCTCATTTCGTCCAAGCTATTTCTGCTTGGCTCGGCCTTCTCTCCCATTAAATCCAAGCGCTTTCTACTTGCTCATTCACCCATCTCTCGCATTTCCTCCATGCACTTTCTACTTGGCTCAGCCTTCTCTTTTATTTGTCGAACCGCTTTCTCCTTGACTCAGCCTTTTCTTGCATTTCCTCCAAGTGCCTTCTACTTGGCTCATTCAGCCTTCTCTCACATTTCCTCCAAGCGGTTTCTGCTTGGCTCATTCAGCGTCCTCTCGCATTTCCTCCAAGCGCTTTCTGCTTGGCTCAGCCTTCTCTCGCATTACCTCCAAGTGTTTTCTGCATAGCTCATACATCCCTATTTCACATTACCTGCAAGCGCTTTCTACTTGCTCATTCACCCATCTCTCGCATTTCCTCCATGCACTTTCTACTTGGCTCAGCCTTCTCTTGCATTTGTCGAACTGCTTTCTCCTTGACTCAGCCTTTTCTTGCATTTCCTCCAAGTGCCTTCTACTTGCCTCATTCAGCCTTCTCTCACATTTCCTCCAAGCGGTTTCTGCTTGGCTCATTCAGCCTCCTCTCGCATTTCCTCTAAGCACTTTCTGTTTGGCTCATTCAGCCTTCTCTCTCATTTCCTCCAAGCGCTTTCTGCTAGGCTCAGCCTTCTCTCGCATTACCTCCAAGTGTTTTCTGCATAGCTCATACATCCCTATTTCACATTACCTGCAAGCGCTTTCTACTTGCTCATTCACCCATCTCTCGCATTTCCTCCATGCACTTTCTACTTGGCTCAGCCTTCTCTTGCATTTCCTCCAAGTGCCTTCTACTTGGCTCATTCAGCATTCTCTCACATTTCCTCCAAGCGGTTTCTGCTTGGCTCATTCAGCCTCCTCTCGCATTTCCTCTAAGCACTTTCTGTTTGGCTCATTCAGCGTTCTCCCTCATTTCTTCCAAGCTATTTCTGCTTGGCTCGGCCTTCTCTCCCATTAAATCCAAGCGCTTTCTACTTGCTCATTCACCCACCTCTCGCATTTCCTCCATGCACTTTCTACTTGGCTCAGCCTTCTCTTGTATTTGTCGAACCGCTTTCTCCTTGACTCAGCCTTTTCTTGCATTTCCTCCAAGTGCCTTCTACTTGGCTCATTCAGCCTTCTCTCACATTTCCTCCAAGCGGTTTCTGCTTGGCTCATTCAGCGTCCTGTCGCATTTCCTCCAAGCGCTTTCTGCTTGGCTCAGCCTTCTCTCGCATTACCTCCAAGTGTTTTCTGCATAGCTCATACATCCCTATTTCACATTACCTGCAAGCGCTTTCTACTTGCTCATTCACCCATCTCTCGCATTTCCTCCATGCACTTTCTACTTGGCTCAGGATTCTCTTGCATTTGTCGAACCGCTTTCTCCTTGACTCAGCCTTTTCTTGCATTTCCTCCAAGTGCCTTCTACTTGGCTCATTCAGCCTTCTCTCACATTTCCTCCAAGCGGTTTCTGCTTGGCTCATTCAGCCTCCTCTCGCATTTCCTCTAAGCACTTTCTGTTTGGCTCATTCAGCCTTCTCTCTCATTTCCTCCAAGCGCTTTCTGCTAGGCTCAGCCTTCTCTCGCATTACCTCCAAGTGTTTTCTGCAAAAGTCATACATCCTTCTTTCTCATTACCTGCAAGCGCTTTCTACTTGCTCATTCACCCATCTCTCGCATTTCCTCCATGCACTTTCTACTTGGCTCAGCATTCTCTTGCATTTGTCGAACCGCTTTCTCCTTGACTCAGCCTTTTCTTGCATTTCCTCCAAGTGCCTTCTACTTGGCTCATTCAGCCTTCTCTCACATTTCCTCCAAGCGGTTTCTGCTTGGCTCATTCAGCCTCCTCTCGCATTTCCTCTAAGCACTTTCTGTTTGGCTCATTCAGCGTTCTCCCTCATTTCGTCCAAGCTATTTCTGCTTGGTTCGGCCTTCTCTCCCATTAAATCCAAGCGCTTTCTACTTGCTCATTCACCCATCTCTCGCATTTTCTCCATGCACTTTCTACTTGGCTCAGCCTTCTCTTGTATTTGTCGAACCGCTTTCTCCTTGACTCAGCCTTTTCTTGCATTTCCTCCAAGTGCCTTCTACTTGGCTCATTCAGCCTTCTCTCACATTTCCTCCAAGCGGTTTCTGCTTGGCTCATTCACCATCCTCTCGCATTTCCTCCAAGCGCTTTCTGCTTGGCTCAGCCTTCTCTCGCATTACCTCCAAGTGTTTTCTGCATAGCTCATACATCCCTATTTCACATTACCTGCAAGCGCTTTCTACTTGCTCATTCACCCATCTCTCGCATTTCCTCCATGCACTTTCTACTTGGCTCAGCCTTCTCTTGCATTTGTCGAACTGCTTTCTCCTTGACTCAGCCTTTTCTTGCATTTCCTCCAAGTGCCTTCTACTTGCCTCATTCAGCCTTCTCTCACATTTCCTCCAAGCGGTTTCTGCTTGGCTCATTCAGCCTCCTCTCGCATTTCCTCTAAGCACTTTCTGTTTGGCTCATTCATCCTTCTCTCTCATTTCCTCCAAGCGCTTTCTGCTAGGCTCAGCCTTTTCTCGCATTACCTCCAAGTGTTTTCTGCATAGCTCATACATCCCTATTTCACATTACCTGCAAGCGCTTTCTACCTGCTCATTCACCCATCTCTCGCATTTCCTCCATGCACTTTCTACTTGGCTCAGCCTTCTCTTGCATTTGTCGAACCGCTTTCTCCTTGACTCAGCCTTTTCTTGCATTTCCTCCAAGTGCCTTCTACTTGGCTCATTCAGCCTTCTCTCACATTTCCTCCAAGCGGTTTCTGCTTGGCTCATTCAGCCTCCTCTCGCATTTCCTCTAAGCACTTTCTGTTTGGCTCATTCAGCGTTCTCCCTCACTTCGTCCAAGCTATTTCTGCTTGGTTCGGCCTTCTCTCCCATTAAATCCAAGCGCTTTCTACTTGCTCATTCACCCATCTCTCGCATTTCCTCCATGCACTTTCTACTTGGCTCAGCCTTCTCTTGTATTTGTCGAACCGCTTTCTCCTTGACTCAGCCTTTTCTTGCATTTCCTCCAAGTGCCTTCTACTTGGCTCATTCAGCCTTCTCTCACATTTCCTCCAAGCGGTTTCTGCTTGGCTCATTCACCGTCCTCTCGCATTTCCTCCAAGCGCTTTCTGCTAGGCTCAGCCTTCTCTCGCATTACCTCCAAGTGTTTTCTGCATAGCTCATACATCCCTATTTCACATTACCTGCAAGCGCTTTCTACCTGCTCATTCACCCATCTCTCGCATTTCCTCCATGCACTTTCTACTTGGCTCAGCCTTCTCTTGCATTTGTCGAACCGCTTTCTCCTTGACTCAGCCTTTTCTTGCATTTCCTCCAAGTGCCTTCTACTTGGCTCATTCAGCCTTCTCTCACATTTCCTCCAAGCGGTTTCTGCTTGGCTCATTCAGCCTCCTCTCGCATTTCCTCTAAGCACTTTCTGTTTGGCTCATTCAGCGTTCTCCCTCATTTCTTCCAAGCTATTTCTGCTTGGCTCGGCCTTCTCTCCCATTAAATCCAAGCGCTTTCTACTTGCTCATTCACCCACCTCTCGCATTTCCTCCATGCACTTTCTACTTGGCTCAGCCTTCTCTTGTATTTGTCGAACCGCTTTCTCCTTGACTCAGCCTTTTCTTGCATTTCCTCCAAGTGCCTTCTACTTGGCTCATTCAGCCTTCTCTCACATTTCCTCCAAGCGGTTTCTGCTTGGCTCATTCAGCGTCCTCTCGCATTTCCTCCAAGCGCTTTCTGCTTGGCTCAGCCTTCTCTCGCTTTACCTCCAAGTGTTTTCTGCATAGCTCATACATCCCTATTTCACATTACCTGCAAGCGCTTTCTACTTGCTCATTCACCCATCTCTCGCATTTCCTCCATGCACTTTCTACTTGGCTCAGCATTCTCTTGCATTTGTCGAACCGCTTCCTCCTTGACTCAGCCTTTTCTTGCATTTCCTCCAAGTGCCTTCTACTTGGCTCATTCAGCCTTCTCTCACATTTCCTCCAAGCGGTTTCTGCTTGGCTCATTCAGCCTCCTCTCGCATTTCCTCTAAGCACTTTCTGTTTGGCTCATTCAGCGTTCTCCCTCATTTCTTCCAAGCTATTTCTGCTTGGCTCAGCCTTCTCTCCCATTAAATCCAAGCGCTTTCTACTTGCTCATTCACCCATCTCTCGTATTTCCTCCATGCACTTTCTACTTGGCTCAGCCTTCTCTTGTATTTGTCGAACTGCTTTCTCCTTGACTCAGCCTTTTCTTGCATTTCCTCCAAGTGCCTTCTACTTGGCTCATTCAGCCTCCTCTCGCATTTCCTCTAAGCACTTTCTGTTTGGCTCATTCAGCCTTCTCTCTCATTTCCTCCAAGCGCTTTCTGCTAGGCTCAGCCTTCTCTCGCATTACCTCCAAGTGTTTTCTGCATAGCTCATACATCCCTATTTCACATTAGCTGCAAGCGCTTTCTACTTGCTCATTCACCCATCTCTCGCATTTCCTCCATGCACTTTCTACTTGGCTCAGCCTTCCCTTGCATTTGTCGAACCGCTTTCTCCTTGACTCAGCCTTTTCTTGCATTTCCTCCAAGTGCCTTCTACTTGGATCATTCAGCCTTCTCTCACATTTCCTCCAAGCGGTTTCTGCTTGGCTCATTCAGCCTCCTCTCGCATTTCCTCTAAGCACTTTCTGTTTGGCTCATTCAGCGTTCTCCTTCATTTCTTCCAAGCTATTTCTGCTTCGCTCGGCCTTCTCTCCTATTAAATCCAAGCGCTTTCTACTTGCTCATTCACCCACCTCTCGCATTTCCTCCATGCACTTTCTACTTGGCTCAGCCTTCTCTTGTATTTGTCGAACCGCTTTCTCCTTGACTCAGCCTTTTCTTGCATTTCCTCCAAGTGCCTTCTACTTGGCTCATTCAGCCTTCTCTCACATTTCCTCCAACCGGTTTCTGCTTGGCTCATTCAGCGTCCTCTCGCATTTCCTCCAAGCGCTTTCTGCTTGGCTCAGCCTTCTCTCGCATTACCTCCAAGTGTTTTCTGCATAGCTCATACATCCCTATTTCACATTACCTGCAAGCGCTTTCTACTTGCTCATTCACCCATCTCTCGCATTTCCTCCATGCACTTTCTACTTGGCTCAGCCTTCTCTTGCATTTGTCGAACCGCTTTCTCCTTGACTCAGCCTTTTCTTGCATTTCCTCCAAGTGCCTTCTACTTGGCTCATTCAGCCTTCTCTCACATTTCCTCCAAGCGGTTTCTGCTTGGCTCATTCAGCCTCCTCTCGCATTTCCTCTAAGCACTTTCTGTTTGGCTCATTCAGCCTTCTCTCTCATTTCCTCCAAGCGCTTTCTGCTAGGCTCAGCCTTCTCTCGCATTACCTCCAAGTGTTTTCTGCATAGCTCATACATCCCTATTTCACATTACCTGCAAGCGCTTTCTACTTGCTCATTCACCCATCTCTCGCATTTCCTCCATGCACTTTCTACTTGGCTCAGCCTTCTCTTGCATTTCCTCCAAGTGCCTTCTACTTGGCTCATTCAGCCTTCTCTCACATTTCCTCCAAGCGGTTTCTGCTTGGCTCATTCAGCCTCCTCTCGCATTTCCTCTAAGCACTTTCTGTTTGGCTCATTCAACGTTCTCCCTCATTTCTTCCAAGCTATTTCTGCTTGGCTCGGCCTTCTCTCCCATTAAATCCAAGCGCTTTCTACTTGCTCATTCACCCACCTCTCGCATTTCCTCCAAGCACTTTCTTCTTGGCTCAGCCTTCTCTTGTATTTGTCGAACCGCTTTCTCCTTGACTCAGCCTTTTCTTGCATTTCCTCCAAGTGCCTTCTACTTGGCTCATTCAGCCTTCTCTCACATTTCCTCCAAGCGGTTTCTGCTTGGCTCATTCAGCCTCCTCTCGCATTTCCTCCAAGCGCTTTCTGCTTGGCTCAGCCTTCTCTCGCATTACCTCCAAGTGTTTTCTGCATAGCTCATACATCGTTCTTTCACATTACCTGCAAGCGCTTTCTACTTGCTCATTCACCCATCTCTCGCATTTCCTCCATGCACTTTCTACTTGGCTCAGCCTTCTCTTGCATTTGTCGAACTGCTTTCTCCTTGACTCAGCCTTTTCTTGCATTTCCTCCAAGTGCCTTCTACTTGCCTCATTCAGCCTTCTCTCACATTTCCTCCAAGCGGTTTCTGCTTGGCTCATTCAGCCTCCTCTCGCATTTCCTCTAAGCACTTTCTGTTTGGCTCATTCAGCGTTCTCCCTCATTTCGTCCAAGCTATTTCTGCTTGGCTCGGCCTTCTCTCCCATTAAATCCAAGCGCTTTCTACTTGCTCATTCACCCATCTCTCGCATTTCCTCCATGCACTTTCTACTTGGCTCAGCCTTCTCTTTTATTTGTCGAACCGCTTTCTCCTTGACTCAGCCTTTTCTTGCATTTCCTCCAAGTGCCTTCTACTTGGCTCATTCAGCCTTCTCTCACATTTCCTCCAAGCGGTTTCTGCTTGGCTCATTCAGCGTCCTCTCGCATTTCCTCCAAGCGCTTTCTGCTTGGCTCAGCCTTCTCTCGCATTACCTCCAAGTGTTTTCTGCATAGCTCATACATCCCTATTTCACATTACCTGCAAGCGCTTTCTACTTGCTCATTCACCCATCTCTCGCATTTCCTCCATGCACTTTCTACTTGGCTCAGCCTTCTCTTGCATTTGTCGAACTGCTTTCTCCTTCACTCAGCCTTTTCTTGCATTTCCTCCAAGTGCCTTCTACTTGCCTCATTCAGCCTTCTCTCACATTTCCTCCAAGCGGTTTCTGCTTGGCTCATTCAGCCTCCTCTCGCATTTCCTCTAAGCACTTTCTGTTTGGCTCATTCAGCCTTCTCTCTCATTTCCTCCAAGCGCTTTCTGCTAGGCTCAGCCTTCTCTCGCATTACCTCCAAGTGTTTTCTGCATAGCTCATACATCCCTATTTCACATTACCTGCAAGCGCTTTCTACTTGCTCATTCACCCATCTCTCGCATTTCCTCCATGCACTTTCTACTTGGCTCAGCCTTCTCTTGCATTTCCTCCAAGTGCCTTCTACTTGGCTCATTCAGCATTCTCTCACATTTCCTCCAAGCGGTTTCTGCTTGGCTCATTCAGCCTCCTCTCGCATTTCCTCTAAGCACTTTCTGTTTGGCTCATTCAGCGTTCTCCCTCATTTCTTCCAAGCTATTTCTGCTTGGCTCGGCCTTCTCTCCCATTAAATCCAAGCGCTTTCTACTTGCTCATTCACCCACCTCTCGCATTTCCTCCATGCACTTTCTACTTGGCTCAGCCTTCTCTTGTATTTGTCGAACCGCTTTCTCCTTGACTCAGCCTTTTCTTGCATTTCCTCCAAGTGCCTTCTACTTGGCTCATTCAGCCTTCTCTCACATTTCCTCCAACCGGTTTCTGCTTGGCTCATTCAGCGTCCTCTCGCATTTCCTCCAAGCGCTTTCTGCTTGGCTCAGCCTTCTCTCGCATTACCTCCAAGTGTTTTCTGCATAGCTCATACATCCCTATTTCACATTACCTGCAAGGGCTTTCTACTTGCTCATTCACCCATCTCTCGCATTTCCTCCATGCACTTTCTACTTGGCTCAGCCTTCTCTTGCATTTGTCGAACCGCTTTCTCCTTGACTCAGCCTTTTCTTGCATTTCCTCCAAGTGCCTTCTACTTGGCTCATTCAGCCTTCTCTCACATTTCCTCCAAGCGGTTTCTGCTTGGCTCATTCAGCCTCCTCTCGCATTTCCTCTAAGCACTTTCTGTTTGGCTCATTCAGCGTTCTCCCTCATTTCTTCCAAGCTATTTCTGCTTGGCTCAGCCTTCTCTCCCATTAAATCCAAGCGCTTTCTACTTGCTCATTCACCCATCTCTCGTATTTCCTCCATGCACTTTCTACTTGGCTCAGCCTTCTCTTGTATTTGTCGAACCGCTTTCTCCTTGACCCAGCCTTTTCTTGCATTTCCTCCAAGTGCCTTCTACTTGGCTCATTCAGCCTCCTCTCGCATTTCCTCTAAGCACTTTCTGTTTGGCTCATTCAGCCTTCTCTCTCATTTCCTCCAAGCGCTTTCTGCTAGGCTCAGCCTTCCCTCGCATTACCTCCAAGTGTTTTCTGCATAGCTCATACATCCCTATTTCACATTACCTGCAAGCGCTTTCTACTTGCTCATTCACCCATCTCACGCATTTCCTCCATGCACTTTCTACTTGGCTCAGCCTTGTCTTGCATTTGTCGAACCGCTTTCTCCTTGACTCAGCCTTTTCTTGCATTTCCTCCAAGTGCCTTCTACTTGGCTCATTCAGCCTTCTCTCACATTTCCTCCAAGCGGTTTCTGCTTGGCTCATTCAGCCTCCTCTCGCATTTCCTCTAAGCACTTTCTTTTTGGCTCATTCAGCGTTCTCCCTCATTTCTTCCAAGCTATTTCTGCTTGGCTCGGCCTTCTCTCCCATTAAATCCAAGCGCTTTCTACTTGCTCATTCACCCATCTCTCGTATTTCCTCCATGCACTTTCTACTTGGCTCAGCCTTCTCTTGTATTTGTCGAACCGCTTTCTCCTTGACTCAGCCTTTTCTTGCATTTCCTCCAAGTGCCTTCCACTTGGCTCATTCAGCCTCCTCTCGCATTTCCTCTAAGCACTTTCTGTTTGGCTCATTCAGCCTTCTCTCTCATTTCCTCCAAGCGCTTTCTGCTAGGCTCAGCCTTCTCTCGCATTACCTCCAAGTGTTTTCTGCATAGCTCATACATCCCTATTTCACATTACCTGCAAGCGCTTTCTACTTGCTCATTCACCCATCTCTCGCATTTCCTCCATGCACTTTCTACTTGGCTCAGCCTTCTCTTGCATTTGTCGAACCGCTTTCTCCTTGACTCAGCCTTTTCTTGCATTTCCTCCAAGTGCCTTCTACTTGGATAATTCAGCCTTCTCTCACATTTCCTCCAAGCGGTTTCTGCTTGGCTCATTCAGCGTCCTCTCGCATTTCCTCCAAGCGCTTTCTGCTTGGCTCAGCCTTCTCTCGCTTTACCTCCAAGTGTTTTCTGCATAGCTCATACATCCTTCTTTCACATTACCTGCAAGCGCTTTCTACTTGCTCATTCACCCATCTCTCGCATTTCCTCCATGCACTTTCTACTTGGCTCAGCATTCTCTTGCATTTGTTGAACCGCTTTCTCCTTGACTCAGCCTTTTCTTGCATTTCCTCCAAGTGCCTTCTACTTGGCTCATTCAGCCTTCTCTCACATTTCCTCCAAGCAGTTTCTGCTTGGTTCATTCAGCCTCCTCTCGCATTTCCTCTAAGCACTTTCTGTTTGGCTCATTCAGCTTTCTCCCTCATTTCTTCCAAGCTATTTCTGCTTGGCTCGGCCTTCTCTCCCATTAAATCCAAGCGCTTTCTACTTGCTCATTCACCCATCTCTCGCATTTCCTCCATACACTTTCTACTTGGCTCAGCTTTCTCTTGTATTTGTCGAACCGCTTTCTCCTTGACTCAGCCTTTTCTTGCATTTCCTCCAAGTGCCTTCTACTTGGCTCATTCAGCCTTCTCTCACATTTCCTCCAAGCGGTTTCTGCTTGGCTCATTCAGCCTCCTCTCGCATTTCCTCCAAGCGCTTTCTGCTCGGCTCAGCCTTCTCTCGCATTACCTCCAAGTGTTTTCTGCATAGCTCATACATCCCTATTTCACATTACCTGCAAGCGCTTTCTACTTGGTCATTCACCCATCTCTCGCGTTTCCTCCATGCACTTTCTACTTGGCTCAGCCTTGTCTTGCATTTGTCGAACCGCTTTCTCCTTGACTCAGCCTTTTCTTGCATTTCCTCCAAGTGCCTTCTACTTGGCTCATTCAGCCTTCTCTCACATTTCCTCCAAGCGGTTTCTGCTTGGCTCATTCAGCCTCCTCTCGCATTTCCTCTAAGCACTTTCTGTTTGGCTCATTCAGCCTTCTCTCTCATTTCCTCCAAGCGCTTTCTGCTAGGCTCAGCCTTCTCTCGCATTACCTCCAAGTGTTTTCTGCATAGGTCATACATCCTTCTTTCTCATTACCTGCAAGCGCTTTCTACTTGCTCATTCACCCATCTCTCGCATTTCCTCCATGCACTTTCTACTTGGCTCAGCCTTCTCTTGCATTTGTCGAACCGCTTTCTCCTTGACTCAGCCTTTTCTTGCATTTCCTCCAAGTGCCTTCTACTTGGTTCATTCAGCCTTCTCTCACATTTCCTCCAAGCGGTTTCTGCTTGGCTCATTCAGCCTCCTCTCGCATTTCCTCCAAGCGCTTTCTGTTTGGCTCAGCCTTCTCTCGCATTACCTCCAAGTGTTTTCTGCATAGCTCATACATCCCTATTTCACATTACCTGCAAGCGCTTTCTACTTGGTCATTCACCCATCTCTCGCATTTCCTCCATGCACTTTCTACTTGGCTCAGCCTTCTCTTGCATTTGTCGAACCGCTTTCTCCTTGACTCAGCCTTTTCTTGCATTTCCTCCAAGTGCCTTCTACTTGGCTCATTCAGCCTTCTCTCACATTTCCTCCAAGCGGTTTCTGCTTGGCTCATTCAGCCTCCTCTCGCATTTCCTCCAAGCGCTTTCTGTTTGGCTCAGCCTTCTCTCGCATTACCTCCAAGTGTTTTCTGCATAGCTCATACATCCCTATTTCACATTACCTGCAAGCGCTTTCTACTTGGTCATTCACCCATCTCTCGCATTTCCTCCATGCACTTTCTACTTGGCTCAGCCTTGTCTTGCATTTGTCGAACCGCTTTCTCCTTGACTCAGCCTTTTCTTGCATTTCCTCCAAGTGCCTTCTACTTGGCTCATTCAGCCTTCTCTCAAATTTCCTCCAAGCGGTTTCTGCTTGGCTCATTCAGCCTCCTCTCGCATTTCCTCTAAGCACTTTCTGTTTGGCTCATTCAGCGTTCTCCCTCATTTCTTCCAAGCTATTTCTGCTTGTCTCGGCCTTCTCTCCCATTAAATCCAAGTGCTTTCTACTTGCTTATTCACCCATCTCTCGCATTTCCTCCATGCACTTTCTACTTGGCTCAGCCTCTCTTGCATTTGTCGAACCGCTTTCTCCTTGACTCAGCCTTTTCTTGCATTTCCTCCAAGTTCCTTCTACTTGGCTCATTCAGCCTTCTCTCACATTTCCTCCAAGCGGTTTCTGCTTGGCTCATTCAGCGTCCTCTCGCATTTCCTCCAAGCGCTTTCTGCTTGGCTCAGCCTTCTCTCGCTTTACCTCCAAGTGTTTTCTGCATAGCTCATACATCCCTATTTCACATTACCTGCAAGCGCTTTCTACTTGCTCATTCACCCATCTCTCGCATTTCCTCCATGCACTTTCTACTTGGCTCAGCCTTCTCTTGCATTTGTCGAACCGCTTTCTCCTTGACTCAGCCTTTTCTTGCATTTCCTCCGAGTGCCTTCTACTCTGCTCATTCAGCCTTCTCTCACATTTCCTCCAAGCGGTTTCTGCTTGTCTCATTCAGCGTCCTCTCGCATTTCCTCCAAGCGCTTTCTGCTTGGCTCAGCCTTCTCTCGCATTACCTCCAAGTGTTTTCTGCATAGCTCATACATCCTTCTTTCACATTACCTGCAAGCGCTTTCTGCTTGCTCATTCACCCATCTCTCGCATTTCCTCCATGCACTTTCTACTTGGCTCAGCATTCTCTTGCATTTGTCGAACCGCTTTCTCCTTGACTCAGCCTTTTCTTGCATTTCCTCCAAGTGCCTTCTACTTGGCTCATTCAGCCTTCTCTCACATTTCCTCCAAGCGGTTTCTGCTTGGCTCATTCATCCTCCTCTCGCATTTCCTCTAAGCACTTTCTGTTTGGCTCATTCAGCGTTCTCCCTCATTTCTTCCAAGCTATTTCTGCTTGGCTCGGCCTTCTCTCCCATTAAATCCAAGCGCTTTCTACTTGCTCATTCACCCATCTCTCGCATTTCCTCCATGCACTTTCTACTTGGCTCAGCCTTCTCTTGTATTTGTCGAACCGCTTTCTCCTTGACTCAGCCTTTTCTTGCATTTCCTCCAAGTGCCTTCTACTTGGCTCATTCAGCCTTCTCTCACATTTCCTCCAAGCGGTTTCTGCTTGGCTCATTCAGCGTCCTCTCGCATTTCCTCCAAGCGCTTTCTGCTTGGCTCAGCCTTCTCTCGCATTACCTCCAAGTGTTTTCTGCATAGCTCATACATCCCTATTTCACATTACCTGCAAGTGCTTTCTACTTGCTCATTCACCCGTCTCTCGCATTTCCTCCATGCACTTTCTACTTGGCTCAGCCTTCTCTTGTATTTGTCGAACCGCTTTCTCCTTGACTCAGCCTTTTCTTGCATTTCCTCCAAGTGCCTTCTACTTGGCTCATTCAGCCTTCTCTCACATTTCCTCCAAGCGGTTTCTGCTTGGCTCATTCAGCCTTCTCTCTCATTTCCTCCAAGCGCTTTCTGCTAGGCTCAGCCTTCTCTCGCATTACCTACAAGTGTTTTCTGCATAGGTCATACATCCTTCTTTCTCATTACCTGCAAGCACTTTCTACTTGCTCATTCACCCATCTCTCGCATTTCCTCCATGCACTTTCTACTTGGCTCAGCATTCTCTTGCATTTGTCGAACCGCTTTCTCCTTCACTCAGCCTTTTCTTGCATTTCCTCCAAGTGCCTTCTACTTGGCTCATTCAGCCTTCTCTCACATTTCCTCCAAGCGGTTTCTGCTTGGCTCATTCATCCTCCTCTCGCATTTCCTCTAAGCACTTTCTGTTTGGCTCATTCAGCGTTCTCCCTCATTTCTTCCAAGCTATTTCTGCTTGGCTCGGCCTTCTCTCCCATTAAATCCAAGCGCTTTCTACTTGCTCATTCACCCATCTCTCGCATTTCCTCCATGCACTTTCTACTTGGCTCAGCATTCTCTTGCATTTGTCGAACTGCTTTCTCCTTGACTCAGCCTTTTCTTGCATTTCCTCCAAGTGCCTTCTACTTGGCTCATTCAGCCTTCTCTCACATTTCCTCCAAGCGGTTTCTGCTTGGCTCATTCAGCCTCCTCTCGCATTTCCTCTAAGCACTTTCTGTTTGGCTCATTCAGCCTTCTCTCTCATTTCCTCCAAGCGCTTTCTGCTAGGCTCAGCCTTCTCTCGCATTACCTCCAAGTGTTTTCTGCATAGGTCATACATCCTTCTTTCTCATTACCTGCAAGCGCTTTCTACTTGCTCATTCACCCATCTCTCGCATTTCCTCCATGCACTTTCTACTTGCTCAGCATTCTCTTGCATTTGTCGAACCGCTTTCTCCTTGACTCAGCCTTTTCTTGCATTTCCTCCAAGTGCCTTCTACTTGGCTCATTCAGCCTTCTCTCACATTTCCTCCAAGCGGTTTCTGCTTGGCTCATTCAGCGTCCTCTCGCATTTCCTCCAAGCGCTTTCTGCTTGGCTCAGCCTTCTCTCGCATTACCTCCAAGTGTTTTCTGCATAGCTCATACATCCCTATTTCACATTACCTGCAAGCGCTTTCTACTTGCTCATTCACCCGTCTCTCGCATTTCCTCCAAGCGCTTTCTGCTTGGCTCAGCCTTCTCTCGCTTTACCTCCAAGTGTTTTCTGCATAGCTCATACATCCCTATTTCACATTACCTGCAAGCGCTTTCTACTTGCTCATTCACCCATCTCTCACATTTCCTCCATGCACTTTCTACTTGGCTCAGCCTTCTCTTGCATTTGTCGAACCGCTTTCTCCTTGACTCAGCCTTTTCTTGCATTTCCTCCAAGTGCCTTCTACTTGGCTCATTCAGCCTTCTCTCACATTTCCTCCAAGCGGTTTCTGCTTGGCTCATTCAGCGTCCTCTCGCATTTCCTCCAAGCGCTTTCTGCTTGGCTCAGCCTTCTCTCGCATTACCTCCAAGTGTTTTCTGCATAGCTCATACATCCTTCTTTCACATTACCTGCAAGCGCTTTCTACTTGCTCATACACCCATCTCTCGCATTTCCTCCATGCACTTTCTACTTGGCTCAGCATTCTCTTGCATTTGTCGAACCGCTTTCTCCTTCACTCAGCCTTTTCTTGCATTTCCTCCAAGTGCCTTCTACTTGGCTCATTCAGCCTTCTCTCACATTTCCTCCAAGCGGTTTCTGCTTGGCTCATTCATCCTCCTCTCGCATTTCCTCTAAGCACTTTCTGTTTGGCTCATTCAGCTTTCTCCCTCATTTCTTCCAAGCTATTTCTGCTTGGCTCGGCCTTCTCTCCCATTAAATCCAAGCGCTTTCTACCTGCTCATTCACCCATCTCTCGCATTTCCTCCATGCACTTTCTACTTGGCTCAGCCTTCTCTTGTATTTGTCGAACCGCTTTCTCCTTCACTCAGCCTTTTCTTGCATTTCCTCCAAGTGCCTTCTACTTGGCTCATTCAGCCTTCTCTCACATTTCCTCCAAGTGGTTTCTGCTTGGCTCATTCAGCCTCCTCTCGCATTTCCTCCAAGCGCTTTCTGCTTGGCTCAGCCTTCTCTCGCATTACCTCCAAGTGTTTTCTGCATAGCTCATACATCCCTATTTCACATTACCTGCAAGCGCTTTCTACTTGGTCATTCACCCATCTCTCGCATTTCCTCCATGCACTTTCTACTTGGCTCAGCCTTCTCTTGTATTTGTCGAACCGCTTTCTCCTTGACTCAGCCTTTTCTTGCATTTCCTCCAAGTGCCTTCTACTTGGCTCATTCAGCCTTCTCTCACATTTCCTCCAAGCGGTTTCTGCTTGGCTCATTCAGCGTCCTCTCGCATTTCCTCCAAGTGCTTTCTGCTTGGCTCAGCCTTCTCTCGCATTACCTCCAAGTGTTTTCTGCATAGCTCATACATCCCTATTTCACATTACCTGCAAGCGCTTTCTACTTGCTCATTCACCCATCTCTCGCATTTCCTCCATGCACTTTCTACTTGGCTCAGCCTTCTCTTGCATTTGTCGAACCGCTTTCTCCTTGACTCAGCCTTTTCTTGCATTTCCTCCAAGTGCCTTCTACTTGGCTCATTCAGCCTTCTCTCACATTTCCTCCAAGCGGTTTCTGCTTGGCTCATTCAGCGTCCTCTCGCATTTCCTCCAAGCGCTTTCTGCTTGGCTCAGCCTTCTCTCGCATTACCTCCAAGTGTTTTCTGCATAGCTCATACATCCTTCTTTCACATTACCTGCAAGCGCTTTCTACTTGCTCATACACCCATCTCTCGCATTTCCTCCATGCACTTTCTACTTGGCTCAGCATTCTCTTGCATTTGTCGAACCGCTTTCTCCTTCACTCAGCCTTTTCTTGCATTTCCTCCAAGTGCCTTCTACTTGGCTCATTCAGCCTTCTCTCACATTTCCTCCAAGCGGTTTCTGCTTGGCTCATTCATCCTCCTCTCGCATTTCCTCTAAGCACTTTCTGTTTGGCTCATTCAGCTTTCTCCCTCATTTCTTCCAAGCTATTTCTGCTTGGCTCGGCCTTCTCTCCCATTAAATCCAAGCGCTTTCTACCTGCTCATTCACCCATCTCTCGCATTTCCTCCATGCACTTTCTACTTGGCTCAGCCTTCTCTTGTATTTGTCGAACCGCTTTCTCCTTCACTCAGCCTTTTCTTGCATTTCCTCCAAGTGCCTTCTACTTGGCTCATTCAGCCTTCTCTCACATTTCCTCCAAGTGGTTTCTGCTTGGCTCATTCAGCCTCCTCTCGCATTTCCTCCAAGCGCTTTCTGCTTGGCTCAGCCTTCTCTCGCATTACCTCCAAGTGTTTTCTGCATAGCTCATACATCCCTATTTCACATTACCTGCAAGCGCTTTCTACTTGGTCATTCACCCATCTCTCGCATTTCCTCCATGCACTTTCTACTTGGCTCAGCCTTCTCTTGTATTTGTCGAACCGCTTTCTCCTTGACTCAGCCTTTTCTTGCATTTCCTCCAAGTGCCTTCTACTTGGCTCATTCAGCCTTCTCTCACATTTCCTCCAAGCGGTTTCTGCTTGGCTCATTCAGCGTCCTCTCGCATTTCCTCCAAGTGCTTTCTGCTTGGCTCAGCCTTCTCTCGCATTACCTCCAAGTGTTTTCTGCATAGCTCATACATCCCTATTTCACATTACCTGCAAGCGCTTTCTACTTGCTCATTCACCCATCTCTCGCATTTCCTCCATGCACTTTCTACTTGGCTCAGCCTTCTCTTGCATTTGTCGAACCGCTTTCTCCTTGACTCAGCCTTTTCTTGCATTTCCTCCAAGTGCCTTCTACTTGGCTCATTCAGCCTTCTCTCACATTTCCTCCAAGCGGTTTCTGCTTGGCTCATTCACCCTCCTCTCGCATTTCCTCTAAGCACTTTCTGTTTGGCTCAATCAGCCTTCTCTCCCATTTCCTCCAAGCGCTTTCTGCTAGGCTCAGCCTTCTCTCGCATTACCTCCAAGTGTTTTCTGCAAAGTCATACATCCTTCTTTCTCCTTACCTGCAAGCGCTTTCTACTTGCTCATTCACCCATCTCTCGCATTTCCTCCATGCACTTTCTACTTGGCTCAGCATTCTCTTGCATTTGTCGAACCGCTTTCTCCTTGACTCAGCCTTTTCTTGCATTTCCTCCAAGTGCCTTCTACTTGGCTCATTCAGCCTTCTCTCACATTTCCTCCAAGCGGTTTCTGCTTGGCTCATTCAGCCTCCTCTCGCATTTCCTCTAAGCACTTTCTGTTTGGCTCATTCAGCGTTCTCCCTCATTTCTTCCAAGCTATTTCTGCTTGGTTCGGCCTTCTCTCCCATTAAATCCAAGCGCTTTCTACTTGCTCATTCACCCACCTCTCGCATTTCCTCCATGCACTTTCTACTTGGCTCAGCCTTCTCTTGTATTTGTCGAACCGCTTTCTCCTTGACTCAGCCTTTTCTTGCATTTCCTCCAAGTGCCTTCTACTTGGCTCATTCAGCCTTCTCTCACATTTCCTCCAAGCGGTTTCTGCTTGGCTCATTCAGCGTCCTCTCGCATTTCCTCCAAGCGCTTTCTGCTAGGCTCAGCCTTCTCTCGCATTACCTCCAAGTGTTTTCTGCATAGCTCATACATCCCTATTTCACATTACCTGCAAGCGCTTTCTACCTGCTCATTCACCCATCTCTCGCATTTCCTCCATGCACTTTCTACTTGGCTCAGCCTTCTCTTGCATTTGTCGAACCGCTTCCTCCTTGACTCAGCCTTTTCTTGCATTTCCTCCAAGTGCCTTCTACTTGGCTCATTCAGCCTTCTCTCACATTTCCTCCAAGCGGTTTCTGCTTGGCTCATTCAGCCTCCTCTCGCATTTCCTCTAAGCACTTTCTGTTTGGCTCATTCAGCGTTCTCCCTCATTTCTTCCAAGCTATTTCTGCTTGGCTCGGCCTTCTCTCCCATTAAATCCAAGTGCTTTCTACTTGCTAATTCACCCATCTCTCGCATTTCCTCCATGCACTTTCTACTTGGCTCAGCCTGTCTTGCATTTGTCGAACCGCTTTCTCCTTGACTCAGCCTTTTCTTGCATTTCCTCCAAGTGCCTTCTACTTGGCTCATTCAGCCTTCTCTCACATTTCCTCCAAGCGGTTTCTGCTTGGCTCATTCAGCGTCCTCTCGCATTTCCTCCAAGCGCTTTCTGCTTGGCTCAGCCTTCTCTCGCATTACCTCCAAGTGTTTTCTGCATAGCTCATACATCCCTATTTCACATTACCTGCAAGCGCTTTCTACTTGCTCATTCACCCATCTCTCGCATTTCCTCCATGCACTTTCTACTTGGCTCAGCCTTCTCTTGCATTTGTCGAACCGCTTTCTCCTTGACTCAGCCTTTTCTTGCATTTCCTCCAAGTGCCTTCTACTTGGCTCATTCAGCCTTCTCTCACATTTCCTCCAAGCGGTTTCTGCTTGGCTCATTCAGCGTCCTCTCACATTTCCTCCAAGCGCTTTCTGCTAGGCTCAGCCTTCTCTCGCATTACCTCCAAGTGTTTTCTGCATAGCTCATACATCCCTATTTCACATTACCTGCAAGCGCTTTCTACTTGCTCCTTCACCCATCTCTCGCATTTCCTCCATGCACTTTCTACTTGGCTCAGCATTCTCTTGCATTTGTCGAACCGCTTCCTCCTTGACTCAGCCTTTTCTTGCATTTCCTCCAAGTGCCTTCTACTTGGCTCATTCAGCCTTCTCTCACATTTCCTCCAAGCGGTTTCTGCTTGGCTCATTCAGCCTCCTCTCGCATTTCCTCTAAGCACTTTCTGTTTGGCTCATTCAGCGTTCTCCCTCATTTCTTCCAAGCTATTTCTGCTTGGCTCATTCAGCGTCCTCTCGCATTTCCTCCAAGTGCTTTCTGCTTGGCTCAGCCTTCTCTCGCATTACCTCCAAGTGTTTTCTGCATAGCTCATACATCCCTATTTCACATTACCTGCAAGCGCTTTCTACTTGCTCATTCACCCATCTCTCGCATTTCCTCCATGCACTTTCTACTTGGCTCAGCCTTCTCTTGCATTTGTCGAACCGCTTTCTCCTTGACTCAGCCTTTTCTTGCATTTCCTCCAAGTGCCTTCTACTTGGCTCATTCAGCCTTCTCTCACATTTCCTCCAAGCGGTTTCTGCTTGGCTCATTCACCCTCCTCTCGCATTTCCTCTAAGCACTTTCTGTTTGGCTCAATCAGCCTTCTCTCCCATTTCCTCCAAGCGCTTTCTGCTAGGCTCAGCCTTCTCTCGCATTACCTCCAAGTGTTTTCTGCAAAGTCATACATCCTTCTTTCTCCTTACCTGCAAGCGCTTTCTACTTGCTCATTCACCCATCTCTCGCATTTCCTCCATGCACTTTCTACTTGGCTCAGCATTCTCTTGCATTTGTCGAACCGCTTTCTCCTTGACTCAGCCTTTTCTTGCATTTCCTCCAAGTGCCTTCTACTTGGCTCATTCAGCCTTCTCTCACATTTCCTCCAAGCGGTTTCTGCTTGGCTCATTCAGCCTCCTCTCGCATTTCCTCTAAGCACTTTCTGTTTGGCTCATTCAGCGTTCTCCCTCATTTCTTCCAAGCTATTTCTGCTTGGTTCGGCCTTCTCTCCCATTAAATCCAAGCGCTTTCTACTTGCTCATTCACCCACCTCTCGCATTTCCTCCATGCACTTTCTACTTGGCTCAGCCTTCTCTTGTATTTGTCGAACCGCTTTCTCCTTGACTCAGCCTTTTCTTGCATTTCCTCCAAGTGCCTTCTACTTGGCTCATTCAGCCTTCTCTCACATTTCCTCCAAGCGGTTTCTGCTTGGCTCATTCAGCGTCCTCTCGCATTTCCTCCAAGCGCTTTCTGCTAGGCTCAGCCTTCTCTCGCATTACCTCCAAGTGTTTTCTGCATAGCTCATACATCCCTATTTCACATTACCTGCAAGCGCTTTCTACCTGCTCATTCACCCATCTCTCGCATTTCCTCCATGCACTTTCTACTTGGCTCAGCCTTCTCTTGCATTTGTCGAACCGCTTCCTCCTTGACTCAGCCTTTTCTTGCATTTCCTCCAAGTGCCTTCTACTTGGCTCATTCAGCCTTCTCTCACATTTCCTCCAAGCGGTTTCTGCTTGGCTCATTCAGCCTCCTCTCGCATTTCCTCTAAGCACTTTCTGTTTGGCTCATTCAGCGTTCTCCCTCATTTCTTCCAAGCTATTTCTGCTTGGCTCGGCCTTCTCTCCCATTAAATCCAAGTGCTTTCTACTTGCTAATTCACCCATCTCTCGCATTTCCTCCATGCACTTTCTACTTGGCTCAGCCTCTCTTGCATTTGTCGAACCGCTTTCTCCTTGACTCAGCCTTTTCTTGCATTTCCTCCAAGTGCCTTCTACTTGGCTCATTCAGCCTTCTCTCACATTTCCTCCAAGCGGTTTCTGCTTGGCTCATTCAGCGTCCTCTCGCATTTCCTCCAAGCGCTTTCTGCTTGGCTCAGCCTTCTCTCGCATGACCTCCAAGTGTTTTCTGCATAGCTCATACATCCCTATTTCACATTACCTGCAAGCGCTTTCTACTTGCTCATTCACCCATCTCTCGCATTTCCTCCATGCACTTTCTACTTGGCTCAGCCTTCTCTTGCATTTGTCGAACCGCTTTCTCCTTGACTCAGCCTTTTCTTGCATTTCCTCCAAGTGCCTTCTACTTGGCTCATTCAGCCTTCTCTCACATTTCCTCCAAGCGGTTTCTGCTTGGCTCATTCAGCGTCCTCTCACATTTCCTCCAAGCGCTTTCTGCTAGGCTCAGCCTTCTCTCGCATTACCTCCAAGTGTTTTCTGCATAGCTCATACATCCCTATTTCACATTACCTGCAAGCGCTTTCTACTTGCTCCTTCACCCATCTCTCGCATTTCCTCCATGCACTTTCTACTTGGCTCAGCATTCTCTTGCATTTGTCGAACCGCTTCCTCCTTGACTCAGCCTTTTCTTGCATTTCCTCCAAGTGCCTTCTACTTGGCTCATTCAGCCTTCTCTCACATTTCCTCCAAGCGGTTTCTGCTTGGCTCATTCAGCCTCCTCTCGCATTTCCTCTAAGCACTTTCTGTTTGGCTCATTCAGCGTTCTCCCTCATTTCTTCCAAGCTATTTCTGCTTGGCTCAGCCTTCTCTCCCATTAAATCCAAGCGCTTTCTACTTGCTCATTCACCCATCTCTCGTATTTCCTCCATGCACTTTCTACTTGGCTCAGCCTTCTCTTGTATTTGTCGAACCGCTTTCTCCTTGACTCAGCCTTTTCTTGCATTTCCTCCAAGTGCCTTCTACTTGGCTCATTCAGCCTCCTCTCGCATTTCCTCTAAGCACTTTCTGTTTGGCTCATTCAGCCTTCTCTCTCATTTCCTCCAAGCGCTTTCTGCTAGGCTCAGCCTTCTCTCGCATTACCTCCAAGTGTTTTCTGCATAGCTCATACATCCCTATTTCACATTACCTGCAAGCGCTTTCTACTTGCTCATTCACCCATCTCTCGCATTTCCTCCATGCACTTTCTACTTGGCTCAGCCTTCTCTTGCATTTGTCGAACCGCTTTCTCCTTGACTCAGCCTTTTCTTGCATTTCCTCCAAGTGCCTTCTACTTGGATAATTCAGCCTTCTCTCACATTTCCTCCAAGCGGTTTCTGCTTGGCTCATTCAGCCTCCTCTCGCATTTCCTCTAAGCACTTTCTGTTTGGCTCATTCAGCCTTCTCTCTCATTTCCTCCAAGCGCTTTCTGCTAGGCTCAGCCTTCTCTCGCATTACCTCCAAGTGTTTTCTGCATAGGTCATACATCCTTCTTTCGCATTACCTGCAAGCGCTTTCTACTTGCTCATTCACCCATCTCTCGCATTTCCTCCATGCACTTTCTACTTGGCTCAGCCTCTCTTAGATTTGTTGAACCGCTTTCTCCTTGACTCAGCCTTTTCTTGCATTTCCTCCAAGTGCCTTCTACTTGGCTCATTCAGCCTTCTCTCACATTTCCTCCAAGCGGTTTCTGCTTGGCTCATTCAGCGTCCTCTCGCATTTCCTCCAAGCGCTTTCTGCTTGGCTCAGCCTTCTCTCGCTTTACCTCCAAGTGTTTTCTGCATAGCTCATACATCCTTCTTTCACATTACCTGCAAGCGCTTTCTACTTGCTCATTCACCCATCTCTCGCATTTCCTCCATGCACTTTCTACTTGGCTCAGCATTCTCTTGCATTTGTTGAACCGCTTTCTCCTTGACTCAGCCTTTTCTTGCATTTCCTCCAAGTGCCTTCTACTTGGCTCATTCAGCCTTCTCTCACATTTCCTCCAAGCAGTTTCTGCTTGGTTCATTCAGCCTCCTCTCGCATATCCTCTAAGCACTTTCTGTTTGGCTCATTCAGCTTTCTCCCTCATTTCTTCCAAGCTATTTCTGCTTGGCTCGGCCTTCTCTCCCATTAAATCCAAGCGCTTTCTACTTGCTCATTCACCCATCTCTCGCATTTCCTCCATGCACTTTCTACTTGGCTCAGCATTCTCTTGCATTTGTTGAACCGCTTTCTCCTTGACTCAGCCTTTTCTTGCATTTCCTCCAAGTGCCTTCTACTTGGCTCATTCAGCCTTCTCTCACATTTCCTCCAAGCGGTTTCTGCTTGGCTCATTCAGCCTCCTCTCGCATTTCCTCTAAGCACTTTCTGTTTGGCTCATTCAGCCTTCTCTCTCATTTCCTCCAAGCGCTTTCTGCTAGGCTCAGCCTTCTCTCGCATTAAATCCAAGCGCTTTCTACCTGCTCATTCACCCATCTCTCGCATTTCCTCCATGCACTTTCTACTTGGCTCAGCCTTCTCTTGCATTTGTCGAACCGCTTTCTCCTTCACTCAGCCTTTTCTTGCATTTCCTCCAAGTGCCTTCTACTTGGCTCATTCAGCCTTCTCTCACATTTCCTCCAAGCGGTTTCTGCTTGGCTCATTCATCCTCCTCTCGCATTTCCTCTAAGCACTTTCTGTTTGGCTCATTCAGCTTTCTCCCTCATTTCTTCCAAGCTATTTCTGCTTGGCTCGGCCTTCTCTCCCATTAAATCCAAGCGCTTTCTACCTGCTCATTCACCCATCTCTCGCATTTCCTCCATGCACTTTCTACTTGGCTCAGCCTTCTCTTGTATTTGTCGAACCGCTTTCTCCTTCACTCAGCCTTTTCTTGCATTTCCTCCAAGTGCCTTCTACTTGGCTCATTCAGCCTTCTCTCACATTTCCTCCAAGTGGTTTCTGCTTGGCTCATTCAGCCTCCTCTCGCATTTCCTCCAAGCGCTTTCTGCTTGGCTCAGCCTTCTCTCGCATTACCTCCAAGTGTTTTCTGCATAGCTCATACATCCCTATTTCACATTACCTGCAAGCGCTTTCTACTTGGTCATTCACCCATCTCTCGCATTTCCTCCATGCACTTTCTACTTGGCTCAGCCTTCTCTTGTATTTGTCGAACCGCTTTCTCCTTGACTCAGCCTTTTCTTGCATTTCCTCCAAGTGCCTTCTACTTGGCTCATTCAGCCTTCTCTCACATTTCCTCCAAGCGGTTTCTGCTTGGCTCATTCAGCGTCCTCTCGCATTTCCTCCAAGTGCTTTCTGCTTGGCTCAGCCTTCTCTCGCATTACCTCCAAGTGTTTTCTGCATAGCTCATACATCCCTATTTCACATTACCTGCAAGCGCTTTCTACTTGCTCATTCACCCATCTCTCGCATTTCCTCCATGCACTTTCTACTTGGCTCAGCCTTCTCTTGCATTTGTCGAACCGCTTTCTCCTTGACTCAGCCTTTTCTTGCATTTCCTCCAAGTGCCTTCTACTTGGCTCATTCAGCCTTCTCTCACATTTCCTCCAAGCGGTTTCTGCTTGGCTCATTCACCCTCCTCTCGCATTTCCTCTAAGCACTTTCTGTTTGGCTCAATCAGCCTTCTCTCCCATTTCCTCCAAGCGCTTTCTGCTAGGCTCAGCCTTCTCTCGCATTACCTCCAAGTGTTTTCTGCAAAGTCATACATCCTTCTTTCTCCTTACCTGCAAGCGCTTTCTACTTGCTCATTCACCCATCTCTCGCATTTCCTCCATGCACTTTCTACTTGGCTCAGCATTCTCTTGCATTTGTCGAACCGCTTTCTCCTTGACTCAGCCTTTTCTTGCATTTCCTCCAAGTGCCTTCTACTTGGCTCATTCAGCCTTCTCTCACATTTCCTCCAAGCGGTTTCTGCTTGGCTCATTCAGCCTCCTCTCGCATTTCCTCTAAGCACTTTCTGTTTGGCTCATTCAGCGTTCTCCCTCATTTCTTCCAAGCTATTTCTGCTTGGTTCGGCCTTCTCTCCCATTAAATCCAAGCGCTTTCTACTTGCTCATTCACCCACCTCTCGCATTTCCTCCATGCACTTTCTACTTGGCTCAGCCTTCTCTTGTATTTGTCGAACCGCTTTCTCCTTGACTCAGCCTTTTCTTGCATTTCCTCCAAGTGCCTTCTACTTGGCTCATTCAGCCTTCTCTCACATTTCCTCCAAGCGGTTTCTGCTTGGCTCATTCAGCGTCCTCTCGCATTTCCTCCAAGCGCTTTCTGCTAGGCTCAGCCTTCTCTCGCATTACCTCCAAGTGTTTTCTGCATAGCTCATACATCCCTATTTCACATTACCTGCAAGCGCTTTCTACCTGCTCATTCACCCATCTCTCGCATTTCCTCCATGCACTTTCTACTTGGCTCAGCCTTCTCTTGCATTTGTCGAACCGCTTCCTCCTTGACTCAGCCTTTTCTTGCATTTCCTCCAAGTGCCTTCTACTTGGCTCATTCAGCCTTCTCTCACATTTCCTCCAAGCGGTTTCTGCTTGGCTCATTCAGCCTCCTCTCGCATTTCCTCTAAGCACTTTCTGTTTGGCTCATTCAGCGTTCTCCCTCATTTCTTCCAAGCTATTTCTGCTTGGCTCGGCCTTCTCTCCCATTAAATCCAAGTGCTTTCTACTTGCTAATTCACCCATCTCTCGCATTTCCTCCATGCACTTTCTACTTGGCTCAGCCTCTCTTGCATTTGTCGAACCGCTTTCTCCTTGACTCAGCCTTTTCTTGCATTTCCTCCAAGTGCCTTCTACTTGGCTCATTCAGCCTTCTCTCACATTTCCTCCAAGCGGTTTCTGCTTGGCTCATTCAGCGTCCTCTCGCATTTCCTCCAAGCGCTTTCTGCTTGGCTCAGCCTTCTCTCGCATTACCTCCAAGTGTTTTCTGCATAGCTCATACATCCCTATTTCACATTACCTGCAAGCGCTTTCTACTTGCTCATTCACCCATCTCTCGCATTTCCTCCATGCACTTTCTACTTGGCTCAGCCTTCTCTTGCATTTGTCGAACCGCTTTCTCCTTGACTCAGCCTTTTCTTGCATTTCCTCCAAGTGCCTTCTACTTGGCTCATTCAGCCTTCTCTCACATTTCCTCCAAGCGGTTTCTGCTTGGCTCATTCAGCGTCCTCTCACATTTCCTCCAAGCGCTTTCTGCTAGGCTCAGCCTTCTCTCGCATTACCTCCAAGTGTTTTCTGCATAGCTCATACATCCCTATTTCACATTACCTGCAAGCGCTTTCTACTTGCTCCTTCACCCATCTCTCGCATTTCCTCCATGCACTTTCTACTTGGCTCAGCATTCTCTTGCATTTGTCGAACCGCTTCCTCCTTGACTCAGCCTTTTCTTGCATTTCCTCCAAGTGCCTTCTACTTGGCTCATTCAGCCTTCTCTCACATTTCCTCCAAGCGGTTTCTGCTTGGCTCATTCAGCCTCCTCTCGCATTTCCTCTAAGCACTTTCTGTTTGGCTCATTCAGCGTTCTCCCTCATTTCTTCCAAGCTATTTCTGCTTGGCTCAGCCTTCTCTCCCATTAAATCCAAGCGCTTTCTACTTGCTCATTCACCCATCTCTCGTATTTCCTCC
Source organism: Crotalus helleri (assembly GCA_024509115.1). Lineage (NCBI taxonomy): Eukaryota > Metazoa > Chordata > Lepidosauria > Squamata > Viperidae > Crotalus > Crotalus helleri. The sequence continues at coordinate 42,203,222 of JAKSXO010000008.1, forward strand.
ATGCACTTTCTACTTGGCTCAGCCTTCTCTTGTATTTGTCGAACCGCTTTCTCCTTGACTCAGCCTTTTCTTGCATTTCCTCCAAGTGCCTTCTACTTGGCTCATTCAGCCTCCTCTCGCATTTCCTCTAAGCACTTTCTGTTTGGCTCATTCAGCCTTCTCTCTCATTTCCTCCAAGCGCTTTCTGCTAGGCTCAGCCTTCTCTCGCATTACCTCCAAGTGTTTTCTGCATAGCTCATACATCCCTATTTCACATTACCTGCAAGCGCTTTCTACTTGCTCATTCACCCATCTCTCGCATTTCCTCCATGCACTTTCTACTTGGCTCAGCCTTCTCTTGCATTTGTCGAACCGCTTTCTCCTTGACTCAGCCTTTTCTTGCATTTCCTCCAAGTGCCTTCTACTTGGATAATTCAGCCTTCTCTCACATTTCCTCCAAGCGGTTTCTGCTTGGCTCATTCAGCCTCCTCTCGCATTTCCTCTAAGCACTTTCTGTTTGGCTCATTCAGCCTTCTCTCTCATTTCCTCCAAGCGCTTTCTGCTAGGCTCAGCCTTCTCTCGCATTACCTCCAAGTGTTTTCTGCATAGGTCATACATCCTTCTTTCGCATTACCTGCAAGCGCTTTCTACTTGCTCATTCACCCATCTCTCGCATTTCCTCCATGCACTTTCTACTTGGCTCAGCCTCTCTTAGATTTGTTGAACCGCTTTCTCCTTGACTCAGCCTTTTCTTGCATTTCCTCCAAGTGCCTTCTACTTGGCTCATTCAGCCTTCTCTCACATTTCCTCCAAGCGGTTTCTGCTTGGCTCATTCAGCGTCCTCTCGCATTTCCTCCAAGCGCTTTCTGCTTGGCTCAGCCTTCTCTCGCTTTACCTCCAAGTGTTTTCTGCATAGCTCATACATCCTTCTTTCACATTACCTGCAAGCGCTTTCTACTTGCTCATTCACCCATCTCTCGCATTTCCTCCATGCACTTTCTACTTGGCTCAGCATTCTCTTGCATTTGTTGAACCGCTTTCTCCTTGACTCAGCCTTTTCTTGCATTTCCTCCAAGTGCCTTCTACTTGGCTCATTCAGCCTTCTCTCACATTTCCTCCAAGCAGTTTCTGCTTGGTTCATTCAGCCTCCTCTCGCATATCCTCTAAGCACTTTCTGTTTGGCTCATTCAGCTTTCTCCCTCATTTCTTCCAAGCTATTTCTGCTTGGCTCGGCCTTCTCTCCCATTAAATCCAAGCGCTTTCTACTTGCTCATTCACCCATCTCTCGCATTTCCTCCATGCACTTTCTACTTGGCTCAGCATTCTCTTGCATTTGTTGAACCGCTTTCTCCTTGACTCAGCCTTTTCTTGCATTTCCTCCAAGTGCCTTCTACTTGGCTCATTCAGCCTTCTCTCACATTTCCTCCAAGCGGTTTCTGCTTGGCTCATTCAGCCTCCTCTCGCATTTCCTCTAAGCACTTTCTGTTTGGCTCATTCAGCCTTCTCTCTCATTTCCTCCAAGCGCTTTCTGCTAGGCTCAGCCTTCTCTCGCATTACCTCCAAGTGTTTTCTGCATAGGTCATACATCCTTCTTTCTCATTACCTGCAAGCGCTTTCTACTTGCTCATTCACCCATCTCTCGCATTTCCTCCATGCACTTTCTACTTGGCTCAGCCTTCTCTTGCATTTGTCGAACCGCTTTCTCCTTGACTCAGCCTTTTCTTGCATTTCCTCCAAGTGCCTTCTACTTGGCTCATTCAGCCTTCTCTCACATTTCCTCCAAGCGGTTTCTGCTTGGCTCATTCAGCCTCCTCTCGCATTTCCTCCAAGCGCTTTCTGCTTTGCTCAGCCTTCTCTCGCATTACCTCCAAGTGTTTTCTGCATAGCTCATACATCCCTATTTCACATTACCTGCAAGCGCTTTCTACTTGGTCATTCACCCATCTCTCGCATTTCCTCCATGCACTTTCTACTTGGCTCAGCCTTGTCTTGCATTTGTCGAACCGCTTTCTCCTTGACTCAGCCTTTTCTTGCATTTCCTCCAAGTGCCTTCTACTTGGCTCATTCAGCCTTCTCTCAAATTTCCTCCAAGCGGTTTCTGCTTGGCTCATTCAGCCTCCTCTCGCATTTCCTCTAAGCACTTTCTGTTTGGCTCATTCAGCGTTCTCCCTCATTTCTTCCAAGCTATTTCTGCTTGTCTCGGCCTTCTCTCCCATTAAATCCAAGTGCTTTCTACTTGCTAATTCACCCATCTCTCGCATTTCCTCCATGCACTTTCTACTTGGCTCAGCCTCTCTTGCATTTGTCGAACCGCTTTCTCCTTGACTCAGCCTTTTCTTGCATTTCCTCCAAGTGCCTTCTACTTGGCTCATTCAGCCTTCTCTCACATTTCCTCCAAGCGGTTTCTGCTTGGCTCATTCAGCGTCCTCTCGCATTTCCTCCAAGCGCTTTCTGCTTGGCTCAGCCTTCTCTCGCTTTACCTCCAAGTGTTTTCTGCATAGCTCATACATCCCTATTTCACATTACCTGCAAGCGCTTTCTACTTGCTCATTCACCCATCTCTCGCATTTCCTCCATGCACTTTCTACTTGGCTCAGCCTTCTCTTGCATTTGTCGAACCGCTTTCTCCTTGACTCAGCCTTTTCTTGCATTTCCTCCAAGTGCCTTCTACTTGGCTCATTCAGCCTTCTCTCACATTTCCTCCAAGCGGTTTCTGCTTGGCTCATTCAGCCTCCTCTCGCATTTCCTCTAAGCACTTTCTGTTTGGCTCATTCAGCCTTCTCTCTCATTTCCTCCAAGCGCTTTCTGCTAGGCTCAGCCTTCTCTCGCATTACCTCCAAGTGTTTTCTGCATAGGTCATACATCCTTCTTTCTCATTACCTGCAAGTGCTTTCTACTTGCTCATTCACCCATCTCTCGCATTTCCTCCATGCACTTTCTACTTGGCTCAGCCTTCTCTTGCATTTGTCGAACCGCTTTCTCCTTGACTCAGCCTTTTCTTGCATTTCCTCCAAGTGCCTTCTACTTGGCTCATTCAGCCTTCTCTCACATTTCCTCCAAGCGGTTTCTGCTTGGCTCATTCAGCCTCCTCTCGCATTTCCTCCAAGCGCTTTCTGCTTTGCTCAGCCTTCTCTCGCATTACCTCCAAGTGTTTTCTGCATAGCTCATACATCCCTATTTCACATTACCTGCAAGCGCTTTCTACTTGGTCATTCACCCATCTCTCGCATTTCCTCCATGCACTTTCTACTTGGCTCAGCCTTGTCTTGCATTTGTCGAACCGCTTTCTCCTTGACTCAGCCTTTTCTTGCATTTCCTCCAAGTGCCTTCTACTTGGCTCATTCAGCCTTCTCTCAAATTTCCTCCAAGCGGTTTCTGCTTGGCTCATTCAGCCTCCTCTCGCATTTCCTCTAAGCACTTTCTGTTTGGCTCATTCAGCGTTCTCCCTCATTTCTTCCAAGCTATTTCTGCTTGTCTCGGCCTTCTCTCCCATTAAATCCAAGTGCTTTCTACTTGCTAATTCACCCATCTCTCGCATTTCCTCCATGCACTTTCTACTTGGCTCAGCCTCTCTTGCATTTGTCGAACCGCTTTCTCCTTGACTCAGCCTTTTCTTGCATTTCCTCCAAGTGCCTTCTACTTGGCTCATTCAGCCTTCTCTCACATTTCCTCCAAGCGGTTTCTGCTTGGCTCATTCAGCGTCCTCTCGCATTTCCTCCAAGCGCTTTCTGCTTGGCTCAGCCTTCTCTCGCTTTACCTCCAAGTGTTTTCTGCATAGCTCATACATCCCTATTTCACATTACCTGCAAGCGCTTTCTACTTGCTCATTCACCCATCTCTCGCATTTCCTCCATGCACTTTCTACTTGGCTCAGCCTTGTCTTGCATTTGTCGAACCGCTTTCTCCTTGACTCAGCCTTTTCTTGCATTTCCTCCAAGTGCCTTCTACTTGGCTCATTCAGCCTTCTCTCAAATTTCCTCCAAGCGGTTTCTGCTTGGCTCATTCAGCCTCCTCTCGCATTTCCTCTAAGCACTTTCTGTTTGGCTCATTCAGCGTTCTCCCTCATTTCTTCCAAGCTATTTCTGCTTGTCTCGGCCTTCTCTCCCATTAAATCCAAGTGCTTTCTACTTGCTAATTCACCCATCTCTCGCATTTCCTCCATGCACTTTCTACTTGGCTCAGCCTCTCTTGCATTTGTCGAACCGCTTTCTCCTTGACTCAGCCTTTTCTTGCATTTCCTCCAAGTGCCTTCTACTTGGCTCATTCAGCCTTCTCTCACATTTCCTCCAAGCGGTTTCTGCTTGGCTCATTCAGCGTCCTCTCGCATTTCCTCCAAGCGCTTTCTGCTTGGCTCAGCCTTCTCTCGCTTTACCTCCAAGTGTTTTCTGCATAGCTCATACATCCCTATTTCACATTACCTGCAAGCGCTTTCTACTTGCTCATTCACCCATCTCTCGCATTTCCTCCATGCACTTTCTACTTGGCTCAGCCTTCTCTTGCATTTGTCGAACCGCTTTCTCCTTGACTCAGCCTTTTCTTGCATTTCCTCCGAGTGCCTTCTACTCTGCTCATTCAGCCTTCTCTCACATTTCCTCCAAGCGGTTTCTGCTTGGCTCATTCAGCGTCCTCTCGCATTTCCTCCAAGCGCTTTCTGCTTGGCTCAGCCTTCTCTCGCATTACCTCCAAGTGTTTTCTGCATAGCTCATACATCCTTCTTTCACATTACCTGCAAGCGCTTTCTGCTTGCTCATTCACCCATCTCTCGCATTTCCTCCATGCACTTTCTACTTTGCTCAGCATTCTCTTGCATTTGTCGAACCGCTTTCTCCTTGACTCAGCCTTTTCTTGCATTTCCTCCAAGTGCCTTCTACTTGGCTCATTCAGCCTTCTCTCACATTTCCTCCAAGCGGTTTCTGCTTGGCTCATTCATCCTCCTCTCGCATTTCCTCTAAGCACTTTCTGTTTGGCTCATTCAGCGTTCTCCCTCATTTCTTCCAAGCTATTTCTGCTTGGCTCGGCCTTCTCTCCCATTAAATCCAAGCGCTTTCTACTTGCTCATTCACCCATCTCTCGCATTTCCTCCATGCACTTTCTACTTGGCTCAGCCTTCTCTTGTATTTGTCGAACCGCTTTCTCCTTGACTCAGCCTTTTCTTGCATTTCCTCCAAGTGCCTTCTACTTGGCTCATTCAGCCTTCTCTCACATTTCCTCCAAGCGGTTTCTGCTTGGCTCATTCAGCGTCCTCTCGCATTTCCTCCAAGCGCTTTCTGCTTGGCTCAGCCTTCTCTCGCATTACCTCCAAGTGTTTTCTGCATAGCTCATACATCCCTATTTCACATTACCTGCAAGTGCTTTCTAGTTGCTCATTCACCCGTCTCTCGCATTTCCTCCATGCACTTTCTACTTGGCTCAGCCTTCTCTTGTATTTGTCGAACCGCTTTCTCCTTGACTCAGCCTTTTCTTGCATTTCCTCCAAGTGCCTTCTACTTGGCTCATTCAGCCTTCTCTCACATTTCCTCCAAGCGGTTTCTGCTTGGCTCATTCAGCCTTCTCTCTCATTTCCTCCAAGCGCTTTCTGCTAGGCTCAGCCTTCTCTCGCATTACCTACAAGTGTTTTCTGCATAGGTCATACATCCTTCTTTCTCATTACCTGCAAGCACTTTCTACTTGCTCATTCACCCATCTCTCGCATTTCCTCCATGCACTTTCTACTTGGCTCAGCATTCTCTTGCATTTGTCGAACCGCTTTCTCCTTCACTCAGCCTTTTCTTGCATTTCCTCCAAGTGCCTTCTACTTGGCTCATTCAGCCTTCTCTCACATTTCCTCCAAGCGGTTTCTGCTTGGCTCATTCATCCTCCTCTCGCATTTCCTCTAAGCACTTTCTGTTTGGCTCATTCAGCGTTCTCCCTCATTTCTTCCAAGCTATTTCTGCTTGGCTCGGCCTTCTCTCCCATTAAATCCAAGCGCTTTCTACTTGCTCATTCACCCATCTCTCGCATTTCCTCCATGCACTTTCTACTTGGCTCAGCCTTCTCTTGTATTTGTCGAACCGCTTTCTCCTTCACTCAGCCTTTTCTTGCATTTCCTCCAAGTGCCTTCTACTTGGCTCATTCAGCCTTCTCTCACATTTCCTCCAAGCGGTTTCTGCTTGGCTCATTCAGCCTCCTCTCGCATTTCCTCTAAGCACTTTCTGTTTGGCTCATTCAGCCTTCTCTCTCATTTCCTCCAAGCGCTTTCTGCTAGGCTCAGCCTTCTCTCGCATTACCTCCAAGTGTTTTCTGCATAGGTCATACATCCTTCTTTCTCATTACCTGCAAGCGCTTTCTACTTGCTCATTCACCCATCTCTCGCATTTCCTCCATGCACTTTCTACTTGCTCAGCATTCTCTTGCATTTGTCGAACCGCTTTCTCCTTGACTCAGCCTTTTCTTGCATTTCCTCCAAGTGCCTTCTACTTGGCTCATTCAGCCTTCTCTCACATTTCCTCCAAGCGGTTTCTGCTTGGCTCATTCAGCGTCCTCTCGCATTTCCTCCAAGCGCTTTCTGCTTGGCTCATTCAGCCTTCTCTCACATTTCCTCCAAGCGGTTTCTGCTTGGCTCATTCATCCTCCTCTCGCATTTCCTCTAAGCACTTTCTGTTTGGCTCATTCAGCGTTCTCCCTCATTTCTTCCAAGCTATTTCTGCTTGGCTCGGCCTTCTCTCCCATTAAATCCAAGCGCTTTCTACTTGCTCATTCACCCATCTCTCGCATTTCCTCCATGCACTTTCTACTTGGCTCAGCCTTCTCTTGTATTTGTCGAACCGCTTTCTCCTTCACTCAGCCTTTTCTTGCATTTCCTCCAAGTGCCTTCTACTTGGCTCATTCAGCCTTCTCTCACATTTCCTCCAAGCGGTTTCTGCTTGGCTCATTCAGCCTCCTCTCGCATTTCCTCTAAGCACTTTCTGTTTGGCTCATTCAGCCTTCTCTCTCATTTCCTCCAAGCGCTTTCTGCTAGGCTCAGCCTTCTCTCGCATTACCTCCAAGTGTTTTCTGCATAGGTCATACATCCTTCTTTCTCATTACCTGCAAGCGCTTTCTACTTGCTCATTCACCCATCTCTCGCATTTCCTCCATGCACTTTCTACTTGCTCAGCATTCTCTTGCATTTGTCGAACCGCTTTCTCCTTGACTCAGCCTTTTCTTGCATTTCCTCCAAGTGCCTTCTACTTGGCTCATTCAGCCTTCTCTCACATTTCCTCCAAGCGGTTTCTGCTTGGCTCATTCAGCCTCCTCTCGCATTTCCTCCAAGCGCTTTCTGCTTTGCTCAGCCTTCTCTCGCATTACCTCCAAGTGTTTTCTGCATAGCTCATACATCCCTATTTCACATTACCTGCAAGCGCTTTCTACTTGGTCATTCACCCATCTCTCGCATTTCCTCCATGCACTTTCTTCTTGGCTCAGCCTTGTCTTGCATTTGTCGAACCGCTTTCTCCTTGACTCAGCCTTTTCTTGCATTTCCTCCAAGTGCCTTCTACTTGGCTCATTCAGCCTTCTCTCAAATTTCCTCCAAGCGGTTTCTGCTTGGCTCATTCATCCTCCTCTCGCATTTCCTCTAAGCACTTTCTGTTTGGCTCATTCAGCGTTCTCCCTCATTTCTTCCAAGCTATTTCTGCTTGGCTCGGCCTTCTCTCCCATTAAATCCAAGCGCTTTCTACTTGCTCATTCACCCATCTCTCGCATTTCCTCCATGCACTTTCTACTTGGCTCAGCCTTCTCTTGTATTTGTCGAACCGCTTTCTCCTTGACTCAGCCTTTTCTTGCATTTCCTCCAAGTGCCTTCTACTTGGCTCATTCAGCCTTCTCTCACATTTCCTCCAAGCGGTTTCTGCTTGGCTCATTCAGCGTCCTCTCGCATTTCCTCCAAGCGCTTTCTGCTTGGCTCAGCCTTCTCTCGCATTACCTCCAAGTGTTTTCTGCATAGCTCATACATCCCTATTTCACATTACCTGCAAGTGCTTTCTAGTTGCTCATTCACCCGTCTCTCGCATTTCCTCCATGCACTTTCTACTTGGCTCAGCCTTCTCTTGTATTTGTCGAACCGCTTTCTCCTTGACTCAGCCTTTTCTTGCATTTCCTCCAAGTGCCTTCTACTTGGCTCATTCAGCCTTCTCTCACATTTCCTCCAAGCGGTTTCTGCTTGGCTCATTCAGCCTTCTCTCTCATTTCCTCCAAGCGCTTTCTGCTAGGCTCAGCCTTCTCTCGCATTACCTACAAGTGTTTTCTGCATAGGTCATACATCCTTCTTTCTCATTACCTGCAAGCACTTTCTACTTGCTCATTCACCCATCTCTCGCATTTCCTCCATGCACTTTCTACTTGGCTCAGCATTCTCTTGCATTTGTCGAACCGCTTTCTCCTTCACTCAGCCTTTTCTTGCATTTCCTCCAAGTGCCTTCTACTTGGCTCATTCAGCCTTCTCTCACATTTCCTCCAAGCGGTTTCTGCTTGGCTCATTCATCCTCCTCTCGCATTTCCTCTAAGCACTTTCTGTTTGGCTCATTCAGCGTTCTCCCTCATTTCTTCCAAGCTATTTCTGCTTGGCTCGGCCTTCTCTCCCATTAAATCCAAGCGCTTTCTACTTGCTCATTCACCCATCTCTCGCATTTCCTCCATGCACTTTCTACTTGGCTCAGCCTTCTCTTGTATTTGTCGAACCGCTTTCTCCTTCACTCAGCCTTTTCTTGCATTTCCTCCAAGTGCCTTCTACTTGGCTCATTCAGCCTTCTCTCACATTTCCTCCAAGCGGTTTCTGCTTGGCTCATTCAGCCTCCTCTCGCATTTCCTCTAAGCACTTTCTGTTTGGCTCATTCAGCCTTCTCTCTCATTTCCTCCAAGCGCTTTCTGCTAGGCTCAGCCTTCTCTCGCATTACCTCCAAGTGTTTTCTGCATAGGTCATACATCCTTCTTTCTCATTACCTGCAAGCGCTTTCTACTTGCTCATTCACCCATCTCTCGCATTTCCTCCATGCACTTTCTACTTGCTCAGCATTCTCTTGCATTTGTCGAACCGCTTTCTCCTTGACTCAGCCTTTTCTTGCATTTCCTCCAAGTGCCTTCTACTTGGCTCATTCAGCCTTCTCTCACATTTCCTCCAAGCGGTTTCTGCTTGGCTCATTCAGCGTCCTCTCGCATTTCCTCCAAGCGCTTTCTGCTTGGCTCATTCAGCCTTCTCTCACATTTCCTCCAAGCGGTTTCTGCTTGGCTCATTCATCCTCCTCTCGCATTTCCTCTAAGCACTTTCTGTTTGGCTCATTCAGCGTTCTCCCTCATTTCTTCCAAGCTATTTCTGCTTGGCTCGGCCTTCTCTCCCATTAAATCCAAGCGCTTTCTACTTGCTCATTCACCCATCTCTCGCATTTCCTCCATGCACTTTCTACTTGGCTCAGCCTTCTCTTGTATTTGTCGAACCGCTTTCTCCTTCACTCAGCCTTTTCTTGCATTTCCTCCAAGTGCCTTCTACTTGGCTCATTCAGCCTTCTCTCACATTTCCTCCAAGCGGTTTCTGCTTGGCTCATTCAGCCTCCTCTCGCATTTCCTCTAAGCACTTTCTGTTTGGCTCATTCAGCCTTCTCTCTCATTTCCTCCAAGCGCTTTCTGCTAGGCTCAGCCTTCTCTCGCATTACCTCCAAGTGTTTTCTGCATAGGTCATACATCCTTCTTTCTCATTACCTGCAAGCGCTTTCTACTTGCTCATTCACCCATCTCTCGCATTTCCTCCATGCACTTTCTACTTGCTCAGCATTCTCTTGCATTTGTCGAACCGCTTTCTCCTTGACTCAGCCTTTTCTTGCATTTCCTCCAAGTGCCTTCTACTTGGCTCATTCAGCCTTCTCTCACATTTCCTCCAAGCGGTTTCTGCTTGGCTCATTCAGCCTCCTCTCGCATTTCCTCCAAGCGCTTTCTGCTTTGCTCAGCCTTCTCTCGCATTACCTCCAAGTCTTTTCTGCATAGCTCATACATCCCTATTTCACATTACCTGCAAGCGCTTTCTACTTGGTCATTCACCCATCTCTCGCATTTCCTCCATGCACTTTCTACTTGGCTCAGCCTTGTCTTGCATTTGTCGAACCGCTTTCTCCTTGACTCAGCCTTTTCTTGCATTTCCTCCAAGTGCCTTCTACTTGGCTCATTCAGCCTTCTCTCAAATTTCCTCCAAGCGGTTTCTGCTTGGCTCATTCAGCCTCCTCTCGCATTTCCTCTAAGCACTTTCTGTTTGGCTCATTCAGCGTTCTCCCTCATTTCTTCCAAGCTATTTCTGCTTGTCTCGGCCTTCTCTCCCATTAAATCCAAGTGCTTTCTACTTGCTAATTCACCCATCTCTCGCATTTCCTCCATGCACTTTCTACTTGGCTCAGCCTCTCTTGCATTTGTCGAACCGCTTTCTCCTTGACTCAGCCTTTTCTTGCATTTCCTCCAAGTGCCTTCTACTTGGCTCATTCAGCCTTCTCTCACATTTCCTCCAAGCGGTTTCTGCTTGGCTCATTCAGCGTCCTCTCGCATTTCCTCCAAGCGCTTTCTGCTTGGCTCAGCCTTCTCTCGCTTTACCTCCAAGTGTTTTCTGCATAGCTCATACATCCCTATTTCACATTACCTGCAAGCGCTTTCTACTTGCTCATTCACCCATCTCTCGCATTTCCTCCATGCACTTTCTACTTGGCTCAGCCTTCTCTTGCATTTGTCGAACCGCTTTCTCCTTGACTCAGCCTTTTCTTGCATTTCCTCCGAGTGCCTTCTACTCTGCTCATTCAGCCTTCTCTCACATTTCCTCCAAGCGGTTTCTGCTTGGCTCATTCAGCGTCCTCTCGCATTTCCTCCAAGCGCTTTCTGCTTGGCTCAGCCTTCTCTCGCATTACCTCCAAGTGTTTTCTGCATAGCTCATACATCCTTCTTTCACATTACCTGCAAGCGCTTTCTGCTTGCTCATTCACCCATCTCTCGCATTTCCTCCATGCACTTTCTACTTGGCTCAGCATTCTCTTGCATTTGTCGAACCGCTTTCTCCTTGACTCAGCCTTTTCTTGCATTTCCTCCAAGTGCCTTCTACTTGGCTCATTCAGCCTTCTCTCACATTTCCTCCAAGCGGTTTCTGCTTGGCTCATTCATCCTCCTCTCGCATTTCCTCTAAGCACTTTCTGTTTGGCTCATTCAGCGTTCTCCCTCATTTCTTCCAAGCTATTTCTGCTTGGCTCGGCCTTCTCTCCCATTAAATCCAAGCGCTTTCTACTTGCTCATTCACCCATCTCTCGCATTTCCTCCATGCACTTTCTACTTGGCTCAGCCTTCTCTTGTATTTGTCGAACCGCTTTCTCCTTGACTCAGCCTTTTCTTGCATTTCCTCCAAGTGCCTTCTACTTGGCTCATTCAGCCTTCTCTCACATTTCCTCCAAGCGGTTTCTGCTTGGCTCATTCAGCGTCCTCTCGCATTTCCTCCAAGCGCTTTCTGCTTGGCTCAGCCTTCTCTCGCATTACCTCCAAGTGTTTTCTGCATAGCTCATACATCCCTATTTCACATTACCTGCAAGTGCTTTCTACTTGCTCATTCACCCGTCTCTCGCATTTCCTCCATGCACTTTCTACTTGGCTCAGCCTTCTCTTGTATTTGTCGAACCGCTTTCTCCTTGACTCAGCCTTTTCTTGCATTTCCTCCAAGTGCCTTCTGCTTGGCTCATTCAGCCTTCTCTCGCATTTCCTCCAAGCGGTTTCTGCTTGGCTCATTCAGCCTTCTCTCTCATTTCCTCCAAGCGCTTTCTGCTAGGCTCAGCCTTCTCTCGCATTACCTACAAGTGTTTTCTGCATAGGTCATACATCCTTCTTTCTCATTACCTGCAAGCACTTTCTACTTGCTCATTCACCCATCTCTCGCATTTCCTCCATGCACTTTCTACTTGGCTCAGCATTCTCTTGCATTTGTCGAACCGCTTTCTCCTTCACTCAGCCTTTTCTTGCATTTCCTCCAAGTGCCTTCTACTTGGCTCATTCAGCCTTCTCTCACATTTCCTCCAAGCGGTTTCTGCTTGGCTCATTCATCCTCCTCTCGCATTTCCTCTAAGCACTTTCTGTTTGGCTCATTCAGCGTTCTCCCTCATTTCTTCCAAGCTATTTCTGCTTGGCTCGGCCTTCTCTCCCATTAAATCCAAGCGCTTTCTACTTGCTCATTCACCCATCTCTCGCATTTCCTCCATGCACTTTCTACTTGGCTCAGCCTTCTCTTGTATTTGTCGAACCGCTTTCTCCTTGACTCAGCCTTTTCTTGCATTTCCTCCAAGTGCCTTCTACTTGGCTCATTCAGCCTTCTCTCACATTTCCTCCAAGCGGTTTCTGCTTGGCTCATTCAGCCTCCTCTCGCATTTCCTCTAAGCACTTTCTGTTTGGCTCATTCAGCCTTCTCTCTCATTTCCTCCAAGCGCTTTCTGCTAGGCTCAGCCTTCTCTCGCATTACCTCCAAGTGTTTTCTGCATAGGTCATACATCCTTCTTTCTCATTACCTGCAAGCGCTTTCTACTTGCTCATTCACCCATCTCTCGCATTTCCTCCATGCACTTTCTACTTGCTCAGCATTCTCTTGCATTTGTCGAACCGCTTTCTCCTTGACTCAGCCTTTTCTTGCATTTCCTCCAAGTGCCTTCTACTTGGCTCATTCAGCCTTCTCTCACATTTCCTCCAAGCGGTTTCTGCTTGGCTCATTCAGCGTCCTCTCGCATTTCCTCCAAGCGCTTTCTGCTTGGCTCATTCAGCCTTCTCTCACATTTCCTCCAAGCGGTTTCTGCTTGGCTCATTCATCCTCCTCTCGCATTTCCTCTAAGCACTTTCTGTTTGGCTCATTCAGCGTTCTCCCTCATTTCTTCCAAGCTATTTCTGCTTGGCTCGGCCTTCTCTCCCATTAAATCCAAGCGCTTTCTACTTGCTCATTCACCCATCTCTCGCATTTCCTCCATGCACTTTCTACTTGGCTCAGCCTTCTCTTGTATTTGTCGAACCGCTTTCTCCTTGACTCAGCCTTTTCTTGCATTTCCTCCAAGTGCCTTCTACTTGGCTCATTCAGCCTTCTCTCACATTTCCTCCAAGCGCTTTCTGCTTGGCTCAGCCTTCTCTCGCATTACCTCCAAGTGTTTTCTGCATAGCTCATACATCCCTATTTCACATTACCTGCAAGTGCTTTCTACTTGCTCATTCACCCGTCTCTCGCATTTCCTCCATGCACTTTCTACTTGGCTCAGCCTTCTCTTGTATTTGTCGAACCGCTTTCTCCTTGACTCAGCCTTTTCTTGCATTTCCTCCAAGTGCCTTCTACTTGGCTCATTCAGCCTTCTCTCACATTTCCTCCAAGCGGTTTCTGCTTGGCTCATTCAGCCTTCTCTCTCATTTCCTCCAAGCGCTTTCTGCTAGGCTCAGCCTTCTCTCGCATTACCTACAAGTGTTTTCTGCATAGGTCATACATCCTTCTTTCTCATTACCTGCAAGCACTTTCTACTTGCTCATTCACCCATCTCTCGCATTTCCTCCATGCACTTTCTACTTGGCTCAGCATTCTCTTGCATTTGTCGAACCGCTTTCTCCTTCACTCAGCCTTTTCTTGCATTTCCTCCAAGTGCCTTCTACTTGGCTCATTCAGCCTTCTCTCACATTTCCTCCAAGCGGTTTCTGCTTGGCTCATTCATCCTCCTCTCGCATTTCCTCTAAGCACTTTCTGTTTGGCTCATTCAGCGTTCTCCCTCATTTCTTCCAAGCTATTTCTGCTTGGCTCGGCCTTCTCTCCCATTAAATCCAAGCGCTTTCTACTTGCTCATTCACCCATCTCTCGCATTTCCTCCATGCACTTTCTACTTGGCTCAGCATTCTCTTGTATTTGTCGAACCGCTTTCTCCTTCACTCAGCCTTTTCTTGCATTTCCTCCAAGTGCCTTCTACTTGGCTCATTCAGCCTTCTCTCACATTTCCTCCAAGCGGTTTCTGCTTGGCTCATTCAGCCTCCTCTCGCATTTCCTTTAAGCACTTTCTGTTTGGCTCATTCAGCCTTCTCTCTCATTTCCTCCAAGCGCTTTCTGCTAGGCTCAGCCTTCTCTCGCATTACCTCCAAGTGTTTTCTGCATAGGTCATACATCCTTCTTTCTCATTACCTGCAAGCGCTTTCTACTTGCTCATTCACCCATCTCTCGCATTTCCTCCATGCACTTTCTACTTGCTCAGCATTCTCTTGCATTTGTCGAACCGCTTTCTCCTTGACTCAGCCTTTTCTTGCATTTCCTCCAAGTGCCTTCTACTTGGCTCATTCAGCCTTCTCTCACATTTCCTCCAAGCGGTTTCTGCTTGGCTCATTCAGCGTCCTCTCGCATTTCCTCCAAGCGCTTTCTGCTTGGCTCAGCCTTCTCTCGCATTACCTCCAAGTGTTTTCTGCATAGCTCATACATCCCTATTTCACATTACCTGCAAGCGCTTTCTACTTGCTCATTCACCCGTCTCTCGCATTTCCTCCATGCACTTTCTACTTGGCTCAGCATTCTCTTGCATTTGTCGAACCGCTTTCTCCTTGACTCAGCCTTTTCTTGCATTTCCTCCAAGTGCCTTCTACTTGGCTCATTCAGCCTTCTCTCACATTTCCTCCAAGCGGTTTCTGCTTGGCTCATTCAGCCTCCTCTCGCATTTCCTCTAAGCACTTTCTGTTTGGCTCATTCAGCCTTCTCTCTCATTTCCTCCCAGCGCTTTCTGCTAGGCTCAGCCTTCTCTCGCATTACCTCCAAGTGTTTTCTGCATAGGTCATACATCCTTCTTTCTCATTACCTGCAAGCGCTTTCTACTTGCTCATTCACCCATCTCTCGCATTTCCTCCATGCACTTTCTACTTGCTCAGCATTCTCTTGCATTTGTCGAACCGCTTTCTCCTTGACTCAGCCTTTTCTTGCATTTCCTCCAAGTGCCTTCTACTTGGCTCATTCAGCCTTCTCTCACATTTCCTCCAAGCGGTTTCTGCTTGGCTCATTCAGCGTCCTCTCGCATTTCCTCCAAGCGCTTTCTGCTTGGCTCAGCCTTCTCTCGCATTACCTCCAAGTGTTTTCTGCATAGCTCATACATCCCTATTTCACATTACCTGCAAGCGCTTTCTACTTGCTCATTCACCCGTCTCTCGCATTTCCTCCAAGCGCTTTCTGCTTGGCTCAGCCTTCTCTCGCATTACCTCCAAGTGTTTTCTGCATAGCTCAT
This sequence comes from Crotalus helleri, assembly GCA_024509115.1. NCBI lineage: Eukaryota > Metazoa > Chordata > Lepidosauria > Squamata > Viperidae > Crotalus > Crotalus helleri. The sequence goes on from JAKSXO010000008.1 coordinate 42,218,440, forward strand.
ACATCCTTCTTTCACATTACCTGCAAGCGCTTTCTACTTGCTCATTCACCCATCTCTCGCATTTCCTCCATGCACTTTCTACTTGGCTCAGCATTCTCTTGCATTTGTCGAACCGCTTTCTCCTTCACTCAGCCTTTTCTTGCATTTCCTCCAAGTGCCTTCTACTTGGCTCATTCAGCCTTCTCTCACATTTCCTCCAAGCGGTTTCTGCTTGGCTCATTCATCCTCCTCTCGCATTTCCTCTAAGCACTTTCTGTTTGGCTCATTCAGCTTTCTCCCTCATTTCTTCCAAGCTATTTCTGCTTGGCTCGGCCTTCTCTCCCATTAAATCCAAGCGCTTTCTACTTGCTCATTCACCCATCTCTCGCATTTCCTCCATGCACTTTCTACTTGGCTCAGCCTTCTCTTGTATTTGTCGAACCGCTTTCTCCTTCACTCAGCCTTTTCTTGCATTTCCTCCAAGTGCCTTCTACTTGGCTCATTCAGCCTTCTCTCACATTTCCTCCAAGTGGTTTCTGCTTGGCTCATTCAGCGTCCTCTCGCATTTCCTCCAAGCGCTTTCTGCTTGGCTCAGCCTTCTCTCGCATTACCTCCAAGTGTTTTCTGCATAGCTCATACATCCCTATTTCACATTACCTGCAAGCGCTTTCTACTTGGTCATTCACCCATCTCTCGCATTTCCTCCATGCACTTTCTACTTGGCTCAGCCTTGTCTTGCATTTGTCGAACCGCTTTCTCCTTGACTCAGCCTTTTCTTTCATTTCCTCCAAGTGCCTTCTACTTGGCTCATTCAGCCTTCTCTCACATTTCCTCCAAGCGGTTTCTGCTTGGCTCATTCATCCTCCTCTCGCATTTCCTCTAAGCACTTTCTGTTTGGCTCATTCAGCGTTCTCCCTCATTTCTTCCAAGCTATTTCTGCTTGGCTCGGCCTTCTCTCCCATTAAATCCAAGCGCTTTCTACTTGCTCATTCACCCATCTCTCGCATTTCCTCCATGCACTTTCTACTTGGCTCAGCCTTCTCTTGTATTTGTCGAACCGCTTTCTCCTTGACTCAGCCTTTTCTTGCATTTCCTCCAAGTGCCTTCTACTTGGCTCATTCAGCCTTCTCTCACATTTCCTCCAAGCGGTTTCTGCTTGGCTCATTCAGCGTCCTCTCGCATTTCCTCCAAGCGCTTTCTGCTTGGCTCAGCCTTCTCTCGCATTACCTCCAAGTGTTTTCTGCATAGCTCATACATCCCTATTTCACATTACCTGCAAGTGCTTTCTACTTGCTCATTCACCCGTCTCTCGCATTTCCTCCATGCACTTTCTACTTGGCTCAGCCTTCTCTTGTATTTGTCGAACCGCTTTCTCCTTGACTCAGCTTTTTCTTGCATTTCCTCCAAGTGCCTTCTACTTGGCTCATTCAGCCTTCTCTCGCATTTCCTCCAAGCGGTTTCTGCTTGGCTCATTCAGCCTTCTCTCTCATTTCCTCCAAGCGCTTTCTGCTAGGCTCAGCCTTCTCTCGCATTACCTACAAGTGTTTTCTGCATAGGTCATACATCCTTCTTTCTCATTACCTGCAAGCACTTTCTACTTGCTCATTCACCCATCTCTCGCATTTCCTCCATGCACTTTCTACTTGGCTCAGCATTCTCTTGCATTTGTCGAACCGCTTTCTCCTTCACTCAGCCTTTTCTTGCATTTCCTCCAAGTGCCTTCTACTTGGCTCATTCAGCCTTCTCTCACATTTCCTCCAAGCGGTTTCTGCTTGGCTCATTCATCCTCCTCTCGCATTTCCTCTAAGCACTTTCTGTTTGGCTCATTCAGCGTTCTCCCTCATTTCTTCCAAGCTATTTCTGCTTGGCTCGGCCTTCTCTCCCATTAAATCCAAGCGCTTTCTACTTGCTCATTCACCCATCTCTCGCATTTCCTCCATGCACTTTCTACTTGGCTCAGCCTTCTCTTGTATTTGTCGAACCGCTTTCTCCTTGACTCAGCCTTTTCTTGCATTTCCTCCAAGTGCCTTCTACTTGGCTCATTCAGCCTTCTCTCACATTTCCTCCAAGCGGTTTCTGCTTGGCTCATTCAGCCTCCTCTCGCATTTCCTCTAAGCACTTTCTGTTTGGCTCATTCAGCCTTCTCTCTCATTTCCTCCAAGCGCTTTCTGCTAGGCTCAGCCTTCTCTCGCATTACCTCCAAGTGTTTTCTGCATAGGTCATACATCCTTCTTTCTCATTACCTGCAAGCGCTTTCTACTTGCTCATTCACCCATCTCTCGCATTTCCTCCATGCACTTTCTACTTGCTCAGCATTCTCTTGCATTTGTCGAACCGCTTTCTCCTTGACTCAGCCTTTTCTTGCATTTCCTCCAAGTGCCTTCTACTTGGCTCATTCAGCCTTCTCTCACATTTCCTCCAAGCGGTTTCTGCTTGGCTCATTCAGCGTCCTCTCGCATTTCCTCCAAGCGCTTTCTGCTTGGCTCATTCAGCCTTCTCTCACATTTCCTCCAAGCGGTTTCTGCTTGGCTCATTCATCCTCCTCTCGCATTTCCTCTAAGCACTTTCTGTTTGGCTCATTCAGCGTTCTCCCTCATTTCTTCCAAGCTATTTCTGCTTGGCTCGGCCTTCTCTCCCATTAAATCCAAGCGCTTTCTACTTGCTCATTCACCCATCTCTCGCATTTCCTCCATGCACTTTCTACTTGGCTCAGCCTTCTCTTGTATTTGTCGAACCGCTTTCTCCTTGACTCAGCCTTTTCTTGCATTTCCTCCAAGTGCCTTCTACTTGGCTCATTCAGCCTTCTCTCACATTTCCTCCAAGCGCTTTCTGCTTGGCTCAGCCTTCTCTCGCATTACCTCCAAGTGTTTTCTGCATAGCTCATACATCCCTATTTCACATTACCTGCAAGTGCTTTCTACTTGCTCATTCACCCGTCTCTCGCATTTCCTCCATGCACTTTCTACTTGGCTCAGCCTTCTCTTGTATTTGTCGAACCGCTTTCTCCTTGACTCAGCCTTTTCTTGCATTTCCTCCAAGTGCCTTCTACTTGGCTCATTCAGCCTTCTCTCACATTTCCTCCAAGCGGTTTCTGCTTGGCTCATTCAGCCTTCTCTCTCATTTCCTCCAAGCGCTTTCTGCTAGGCTCAGCCTTCTCTCGCATTACCTACAAGTGTTTTCTGCATAGGTCATACATCCTTCTTTCTCATTACCTGCAAGCACTTTCTACTTGCTCATTCACCCATCTCTCGCATTTCCTCCATGCACTTTCTACTTGGCTCAGCATTCTCTTGCATTTGTCGAACCGCTTTCTCCTTCACTCAGCCTTTTCTTGCATTTCCTCCAAGTGCCTTCTACTTGGCTCATTCAGCCTTCTCTCACATTTCCTCCAAGCGGTTTCTGCTTGGCTCATTCATCCTCCTCTCGCATTTCCTCTAAGCACTTTCTGTTTGGCTCATTCAGCGTTCTCCCTCATTTCTTCCAAGCTATTTCTGCTTGGCTCGGCCTTCTCTCCCATTAAATCCAAGCGCTTTCTACTTGCTCATTCACCCATCTCTCGCATTTCCTCCATGCACTTTCTACTTGGCTCAGCATTCTCTTGTATTTGTCGAACCGCTTTCTCCTTCACTCAGCCTTTTCTTGCATTTCCTCCAAGTGCCTTCTACTTGGCTCATTCAGCCTTCTCTCACATTTCCTCCAAGCGGTTTCTGCTTGGCTCATTCAGCCTCCTCTCGCATTTCCTCTAAGCACTTTCTGTTTGGCTCATTCAGCCTTCTCTCTCATTTCCTCCAAGCGCTTTCTGCTAGGCTCAGCCTTCTCTCGCATTACCTCCAAGTGTTTTCTGCATAGGTCATACATCCTTCTTTCTCATTACCTGCAAGCGCTTTCTACTTGCTCATTCACCCATCTCTCGCATTTCCTCCATGCACTTTCTACTTGCTCAGCATTCTCTTGCATTTGTCGAACCGCTTTCTCCTTGACTCAGCCTTTTCTTGCATTTCCTCCAAGTGCCTTCTACTTGGCTCATTCAGCCTTCTCTCACATTTCCTCCAAGCGGTTTCTGCTTGGCTCATTCAGCGTCCTCTCGCATTTCCTCCAAGCGCTTTCTGCTTGGCTCAGCCTTCTCTCGCATTACCTCCAAGTGTTTTCTGCATAGCTCATACATCCCTATTTCACATTACCTGCAAGCGCTTTCTACTTGCTCATTCACCCGTCTCTCGCATTTCCTCCATGCACTTTCTACTTGGCTCAGCATTCTCTTGCATTTGTCGAACCGCTTTCTCCTTGACTCAGCCTTTTCTTGCATTTCCTCCAAGTGCCTTCTACTTGGCTCATTCAGCCTTCTCTCACATTTCCTCCAAGCGGTTTCTGCTTGGCTCATTCAGCCTCCTCTCGCATTTCCTCTAAGCACTTTCTGTTTGGCTCATTCAGCCTTCTCTCTCATTTCCTCCCAGCGCTTTCTGCTAGGCTCAGCCTTCTCTCGCATTACCTCCAAGTGTTTTCTGCATAGGTCATACATCCTTCTTTCTCATTACCTGCAAGCGCTTTCTACTTGCTCATTCACCCATCTCTCGCATTTCCTCCATGCACTTTCTACTTGCTCAGCATTCTCTTGCATTTGTCGAACCGCTTTCTCCTTGACTCAGCCTTTTCTTGCATTTCCTCCAAGTGCCTTCTACTTGGCTCATTCAGCCTTCTCTCACATTTCCTCCAAGCGGTTTCTGCTTGGCTCATTCAGCGTCCTCTCGCATTTCCTCCAAGCGCTTTCTGCTTGGCTCAGCCTTCTCTCGCATTACCTCCAAGTGTTTTCTGCATAGCTCATACATCCCTATTTCACATTACCTGCAAGCGCTTTCTACTTGCTCATTCACCCGTCTCTCGCATTTCCTCCAAGCGCTTTCTGCTTGGCTCAGCCTTCTCTCGCATTACCTCCAAGTGTTTTCTGCATAGCTCATACATCCTTCTTTCACATTACCTGCAAGCGCTTTCTACTTGCTCATTCACCCATCTCTCGCATTTCCTCCATGCACTTTCTACTTGGCTCAGCATTCTCTTGCATTTGTCGAACCGCTTTCTCCTTCACTCAGCCTTTTCTTGCATTTCCTCCAAGTGCCTTCTACTTGGCTCATTCAGCCTTCTCTCACATTTCCTCCAAGCGGTTTCTGCTTGGCTCATTCATCCTCCTCTCGCATTTCCTCTAAGCACTTTCTGTTTGGCTCATTCAGCTTTCTCCCTCATTTCTTCCAAGCTATTTCTGCTTGGCTCGGCCTTCTCTCCCATTAAATCCAAGCGCTTTCTACTTGCTCATTCACCCATCTCTCGCATTTCCTCCATGCACTTTCTACTTGGCTCAGCCTTCTCTTGTATTTGTCGAACCGCTTTCTCCTTCACTCAGCCTTTTCTTGCATTTCCTCCAAGTGCCTTCTACTTGGCTCATTCAGCCTTCTCTCACATTTCCTCCAAGTGGTTTCTGCTTGGCTCATTCAGCGTCCTCTCGCATTTCCTCCAAGCGCTTTCTGCTTGGCTCAGCCTTCTCTCGCATTACCTCCAAGTGTTTTCTGCATAGCTCATACATCCCTATTTCACATTACCTGCAAGCGCTTTCTACTTGGTCATTCACCCATCTCTCGCATTTCCTCCATGCACTTTCTACTTGGCTCAGCCTTGTCTTGCATTTGTCGAACCGCTTTCTCCTTGACTCAGCCTTTTCTTGCATTTCCTCCAAGTGCCTTCTACTTGGCTCATTCAGCCTTCTCTCACATTTCCTCCAAGCGGTTTCTGCTTGGCTCATTCAGCCTCCTCTCGCATTTCCTCTAAGCACTTTGTGTTTGGCTCATTCAGCATTCTCTCTCATTTCCTCCAAGCGCTTTCTGCTAGGCTCAGCCTTCTCTCGCATTACCTCCAAGTGTTTTCTGCATAGGTCATACATCCTTCTTTCTCATTACCTGCAAGCGCTTTCTACTTGCTCATTCACCCATCTCTCGCATTTCCTCCATGCACTTTCTACTTGCTCAGCATTCTCTTGCATTTGTCGAACCGCTTTCTCCTTGACTCAGCCTTTTCTTGCATTTCCTCCAAGTGCCTTCTACTTGGCTCATTCAGGCTTCTCTCACATTTCCTCCAAGCGGTTTCTGCTTGGCTCATTCAGCGTCCTCTCGCATTTCCTCCAAGCGCTTTCTGCTTGGCTCAGCCTTCTCTCGCATTACCTCCAAGTGTTTTCTGCATAGCTCATACATCCTTCTTTCTCATTACCTGCAAGCGCTTTCTACTTGCTCATTCACCCATCTCTCGCATTTCCTCCATGCACTTTCTACTTGCTCAGCCTTCTCTTGTATTTGTCGAACCGCTTTCTCCTTCACTCAGCCTTTTCTTGCATTTCCTCCAAGTGCCTTCTACTTGGCTCATTTAGCCTTCACTCACATTTCCTCCAAGCGGTTTCTGCTTGGCTCATTCAGCCTCCTCTCGCATTTCCTCTAAGCACTTTCTGTTTGGCTCATTCAGCGTTCTCCCTCATTTCTTCCAAGCTATTTCTGCTTGGCTCAGCCTTCTCTCGCATTAAATCCAAGCGCTTTCTACTTGGCTCATTCCCTCTTCTCTCGTATATCCTCCAAGCGGTTTCTGCTTGGCTCATTCCGCCTTCTCTCATATTTCCTCCAAGCACTTTCTGATTGGCTCATTCACAATTATCTCTCATTTCCTCCAAGCGATTTCTCCTTGACTCAGCCTTCTCTCACATTTCCTCCAAGCGGTTTCTGCTTGGCTCATTCAGCCTCCTCTCACATTTCATCTAAGCACTTTCTCTTTGGCTCATTCAGCGTTCTCCCTCATTTCTTCCAAGCTATTTCTGCTTGTCTGGGCCTTCTCTCCCATTAAATCCAAGCGCTTTCTACTTGCTAATTCACCTATCTCTCGCATTTCCTCCATGCACTTTCTACTTGCCTCAGCCTTCTCTTGCATTTCTCGAACCGCTTTCTCCTTGACTCAGCCTTTCCTTGCATTTCCTCCAAGTGCCTTCTACTTGGCTCATTCAGCCTTCTCTCACATTTCCTCCAAGCGGTTTCTGCTTGGCTCATTCAGCCTCCTCTCGCATTTCCTCCAAGCGCATTCTGGTTGGCTCAGCCTCCTCTCGCATTACCTCCAAGTGTTTTCTGCATAGCTCATACATCCTTATTTCACATTACCTGCAACCGCTTTCTACTTGCTCATTCACCCATCTCTCGCATTTCCTCCATGCACTTTCTACTTGGCTCAGCATTCTCTTGCATTTGTCGAACTGATTTCTCCTTCACTGAGCCTTTTCTTGCATTTCCTCCAAGTGTCTTCTACTTGGCTCATTCAACCTTCTCTCTCATTTCCTCCAAGTGGTTTCTGCTTGGCTCATTCAGCCTCCTCTTGCATTTCCTCTAAGCACTTTCTATTTGGCTCATTCAGCTTTCTCTCTCATTTCTTCCAAGCGCTTTCTACTTGGCTCATTCAGCATTCTCTCGCATTTCTTCCAAGAGGTTTCTGCTTGGCTCAGCCTTCTCTCGCATTAAATCCAAGCACTTTCTTCTTGGTTCATTCACCCTTCTATCTCATTTTGACCAAAGCATTTTCTTCTTCGCTCATTCACCCTTATCTCTCATTTCCTCTAAGCACTTTCTCTTTGGTTCATTCAGCCTTCTCTCTCATTTCTTCCAAGCGCCTTGTACTTGGCTCATTCAGCCTTCTCTCGCATTTCCTCCAAGCGGTTTGTTCTTGGCTCATTCACCCTTCTCTCTCATTTCTTCCAAGAGCTTTCTGCTTGGCTCAGCCTTCTCTCGCATTAAATCCAAGCATTTTCTTCTTGGCTCATTCACCCTTCTCTCTCATTTCGACCAAAGTACTTTCTGCTTGGCTCATTCACCCTTCTCTCTCATTTCCTCCAAGCGCTTTCTGTTTGGCTCAGCCTTCTCTCACATTACCTCTAAGCGCTTTCTACTTGCTCATTCACCCATCTCTCGCTTTTCCTCCATGCACTTTCTACTTGGCTCATTCAGCCTTCTCTCTCATATCCTCCAAGCGGTTTCTGCTTGGCTCATTCAATCTTCTCTCGCATTTCCTCCAAGCGCTTTCTGCTTGACTCATTCACACTTCTCTTGCATTTGCTCGAAGTTCTTTCTGCTTAGCTCACGCTTCTCTCGTATTACCTCCAAGTGCTTCCTTCTTGGCTCATAAACACTTCTCTCCCATTATCTCCAAGAGCTTTCCGCTTCACTCAGCCTTTTTTTCGTATTACCTCCAAGCGCTTTCTACTTGACTCATTCAGCCTCCTCTCGCATATCCTCCTAGCGCTTTCTGCTATACTGATTCAGCCTTCTATCGCATATCGTCCAAGCGCTTTCTGCTTTGCTCATACACACTTCTCTCCCATTTCCTCCAAGCGCTTTCTGCTTTGCTCATTCACCCTTCTCTCGCATTTCCTCTAAGCACTTTATGTTTCGCTCATTCAACCTTCTCTCTCATTTCTTCCAAGCACTTTATGCTTGGCTCAGCCTTCTCTCGCATTAAATCGAAGCACTTTCTTCTTGGCTCATTCACCCGTCTCTCCCATTTCGACCAAAGTACTTTCTGCTTGGCTCATTCACCCTTCTCTTGCATTAAATCCAAGCGCTTTCTAATTGGCTCAGCCTTCTCTTGCATTAAATCCAAGCACTTTCTCTTTGACTCAGCCTTCTCTCGCATTTCCTCCAACCGCTTTCTCCTTGACTCAGCCTTCTCTCGCATTTCCTCCAAGCGGTATCTCTTGACTCATTCAGCCTTCTCTCGCATATCCTCCAAGCGCTTTCTCCTTGGCTCATACACACTTCTCTCCCATGTCCTCCAAGCGCTTTCTGCTTTGCTCATTCACCCTTCTCTTGCATTTCCTCCAACCGCTTTCTGCTTGACTCATTCACCCTTCTCTCGCATTTCCTAGAAGCGCTTTCTTCTTGGCTCATTCACACTTCTCTTGCACTTGCTCAAAGTTCTGTATCCTTAGCTCAGCTTTCTCTCGCAATACCTCCAAGCGCTTTCTACTCGGCTCATACACACTTCTCTCCCATTTCCTCCAAGCACTTTCTCCTTGACTAAGCCTTCTCTCTCATTTCCTCCAACCGCTTTCTCCTTGATTCAGTCTTTTCTCGAATTTCCTCCAAAGCGGTTTCTTCTTGGCTCATTCAACCTTCTCTCGCATTTCCTCTAAGCACTTTATGTTTGGCTCAGCCTTCTCTCGCATTAAATCAAAGCACTTTCTGCTTGGCTCATTCACCCTTCTCTCGCATTTTCTCCAAGCGCTTTCTAATTGGCTCAGCCTTCTCTCGCATTAAATGCAAGCGCTTTCTCCTTGACTCAGCCTTCTCTCGCATTTCCTCCAACCGCTTTCTCCTTGACTCAGCCTTCTCTCGCATTTCCTCCAAGCGGTTTCTGCTTGACTCATTCAGCCTCCTCTCGCATTTCCTCCAAACGCTTTCTACTTGGCTCATTCAGCGTTCTCTCGCATTTCCTCCAAGCGGTTTCAAATTGGCTCAGCCTTCCCTTGCATTACCTCGAAGCACTTTCTGCTTGACTCATTCACCCTTCTCTCGCATTACCTCCAAGCGCCTTCTCCTTGGCTCATACACACTTCTCTCCCATTTCCTCAAAGAGCTTTCTACTTCACTCAGCCTTCGCTCGCATTACCTCCAAGCGCTTTGTGCTTGACTCATTCACTCTTTTCTCCCATTTCCTCCAAGCGCTTTCTCCTTGACTCAGCCTTCTCTCACATTTCCTCCAAGCGCTTTCTGCTTTTCTCTACCTTGTCTCACATTAAATCCACGCGCTTTCTGCTTGGCTCATTCACCCTTCCTTCGCATTACCTCCAAGTGCTTTCTCCTTAACTCAGCCTTCTCTTGCATTTCCAAGCGCTTTCTACTTGCCTCATTCAGACTTCTCTAGCTTTTCTTCCGAGCACTTTCTGGTTGGCTCATTCACCCGTCTCTCTCTCATTTCTTCCAAGCACTTTCTGCTTGGCTCAGCCTTCTCTCGCACTAAATCCAAGTGCTTTCTGCTTGGCTCATTCACCCTTCTTTAGCATTACCTCCAAGTGGTTTCTGATTGCTGATTCATCCTTCTCTCGCATTTCCTCCAAGCGCTTTGTCCTTCACTCAGCCTTCCCTCTCATTTCCTCCAAGCACTTTCTGCTTGGCTCATTCAACCTTCTCTCGCATTTCCTCCAAGCACTTTCTACTTGGCTCATTCAGCCTTCTCTCGCATTTCCTCTAAGCACTTTCTTTTTGGCTCATTAAATCCAAGGACTTTCTTCTTGGCTCATTCACCCTTCTCTCTCATTTCGACCAAACTATTTTCTGCTTGGCTCATTCACAATTCTCTCCCATTTCCTCCAAGCGATTTCTCCTTGACTCAGCCTTCTCTCACATTTCCTCCAAGCGGTTTCTGCTTGGCTCATTCACCCTTGTCTCGCATTTCCCCCTAGCGCTTTCTACTTCACTCATTCAGCCTTCTCTCGCATTTCCTCCAAGCGGTTTCTTCTTGGATCATTCACCCTTCTCTCGCATTTCCTCTAAGAACTTTCTGCTTGGCTCATTCACCCGTCACTCTCATTTCTTCCAAGCGCTTTCTGCTTGGCTCAGCCTTGTCTCGCATTAAATCCAAGCGCTTTCTACTTGGCTCATTCACCATTCTCTCGCATTTCCTCCAAGCGCTTTCTACTTGGCTCATTCACTCTTCTCTCCCATTTCCTTCAAGCGCTTTCTCCTTGACTCAGCCTCCTCTTGCATTTCTCCAACCGCTTTCTCCTTCATTCAGCCTTCTCTTGCATTTCCTCCAAGTTCAATCTACTTCGCTCATTCAGCCTTCTCTCATATTTCCTCCAAGCGCTTTCAACTTGCCTCATTCAGCCTTCTCTTGCTTTTCTTCCGAGCACTTTCTGTATGGCTCATTCACCCGTCTCTCTCTCATTTCTTCCAAACGCTTTCTGCTTGGCTCAGCCTTCTCTCGCATTAAATCCAAGCGCTTTCTTCTTGGCTCATTCACCCTCTCTCGCATTTCCTCCAAGCGCTTTCTACTTGCCTCATTCAGCCTTCTCTCGCATTTCCTCCAAGCGCTTTCTGCTTAGTTCAGTCATCTCTCACATTACCTCCTAGCGCTTCCATATTGGCTCATACACACTTCTCTCCCATTTCCTCCAAGAGCTTTCTGCTTCACTCAGCCTTCTCTCGCATAACCTCCAAGCGCTTTCTGCTTGACTCATTCAGCCTTCTCTCACATATCCTCCAAGCGCTTTCTTCTTGGCTCATACACACTTCTCTCCCATTTCCTGCAAGAGCTTTCTGCTTCACTCAGCCTTCTATCACATTACCTCCAAGCGCTTTCTGCTTGACTCATTCAGCCTTCTCTCACCTATCCTCCAAGCGCTTTCTGCTTGGCTCATTTACGGTTCTCTCAAATTTCCGCCAAGCACTTTCTGCTTGGCTCAGCCTTCTCTTGGATTAAATCCAAGCACTTTCTTCTTGGCTCATTCACCCTTCTCTCCCATTTCGACCAAAGTACTTTCTGCTTGGCTCATTCACCCTTCTCTCATATTTCCTCCAAGCGCTTTCTAATTGGCTCAGCCTTTTCTCGCATTACCTCCAAGCGCTTTCTGCTTCGCTCATTCAACCTTCTCCCGCATTTCCTCCAAGCGCTTTCTGCTTGGCTCATTCACCCTTCTCTTGCATTTGCTCAAAGTTTTTTTTGCTTAGCTCAGCCTTCTCTCGCATTACCTTCAAGCGCTTTCTCCTTGGCTCATACACACTTCTCTCCCATTTCCTGCAAGAGCTTTCTGCTTCACTCAGCCTTGTCTCGCATTACCTCCAAGCGCTTTGTGCTTGACTCATTCACCCTTCTATCGTATATTCCCCAAGTGCTTTCTACTTGGCTCATTCATTCTTCTCTCCCATTTCCTCGAAGCGCTTTCTCCTTGACTCAGCCTTCTCTCTCATTACCTCCAAGCACTTTCTGCTTGGCTCATTCAACGTTCTCTCGCATTTCCTCCAAGCGCTTTCTGCTTGACTCATTCACCCTTCTCTCGCATTTCCTCCAAGCGCTTTTTGCTTGGCTCAGCCCTCTCTCGCATTACCTCCAAGCGCTTTCGGCTTGCCTCATTCAGCCTTCTCTCGCATTTCCTCCAAGAGCTTTCTGCTTGATTGATTCACCCTTCTCTCACATTTCCTCCAAGCACTTTCTGCTTTGCTCATTCACACTTCTGTTGCATTTGCTCAAAGTTCCCTCTGCTTAGCTCAGCCTTCTCTCGCATTACCTCCAAGCGCTTTCTCCTTGGCTCATACACACTTCTCTCCCATTTCCTACAAGAGCTTTCTGCTTCACTCAGCCTTCTCTCGCATTACCTCCAAGCGCTTTGTGCTTGACTCATTCACCCTTCTTTCGCATTACCTACAAGCGCTTTCTGCTTGGCTCATTCACTCTTCTCTCCCATTTCCTCCAAGAGCTTTCTTCTTAACTCAGCCTTCTCTCGCATTTCCTCCAACCGCTTTCTCCTTGACTCAGTCTTCACTCGCATTGCCTCCAAGCGATTTCTTCTTGGCTCAGCCTTCTCTCGCATTAAATCCAAGCACTTTCTTCTTGGCTCATTCACCCTTCTCTCTCATTTTGACCAAAGTACTTTCTGCCCGGCTCATTCACCCTCTCTCGCATTTCCTCCAAGCGCTTTCCACTTGCCTCATTCAGCCTTCTATCGCATTACCTCCAAGCGCTTTCTGCTTGACTCATTCAGCCTTCTCTCGCCTATCCTCCAAGCGCTTTCTGCTTGGCTCATTCAGCCTCCTCTCTCATTTCCTCCAAGCGCTTTCTACTTGGCTCATTCAGCCTTCTCTCGCATTTCCTCCAAGCGGTTTCTTCTTGGCTCATTCACCCTTCTCTCGCATTTCCTCTAAGCACTTTCTTTTTGGCTCATTCAGCCTTCTCTCTCATTTCTTCCAAGCTTTTTCTGCTTGGCTCGGCCTTCTCTCGCATTAAATCCAAGCACTTTCTTCTTGGCTCATTCACCCTTCTCTCTCATTTCGACCAAACTATTTTCTGCTTGGCTGATTCACAATTCTCTCCCCTTTCCTCCAGGCGATTTCTCCTTGACTCAGCCTTCTCTCACATTTCCTCCAAGGGGTTTCTGCTTGGCTCATTCACCCTTCTCTCGCATTTCCTCCAAGCGCTTTCTACTTGGCTCATTCACCCTTTTCTCGAATTTCCTCTAAGCAGTTTCTTCTTGACTCATTCACCCGTCTCTCTCATTTCCTCCAAGCGGTTTCTACTTCGCTCATTCAGCCTTCTCTCGCATTTCCTCCAAGCGGTTTCTACTTGGCTTATTCACCCTTCTCTCGCATTTCCTCTAAGAACTTTCTGCTTGGCTCATTCACCCGTCACTGTCATTTCTTCCAAGCGCTTTCTGCTTGGCTCAGCCTTGTCTCGCATTAAATCCAAGCGCTTTCTACTTGTCTCATTCACCCTTCTCTCGCATTTCCTCCAAGCGCTTTCTACTTGGCTCATTCACTCTTCTCTCCCATTTCCTTCAAGCGCTTTCTCCTTGACTCAGCCTGCTCTTGCATTTCTCCAACCGCTTTGTCCTTGACTCAGCCTTCTCTTGCATTTCCTCCAAGTGCAATCTACTTGGCTCATTCAGCCTTCTCTCATATTTCCTCCAAGCGGTTTCTGCTTGGCTCATTCACCCTTCTCTCGCGTTTCCTCCAAGCGCTTTCTACTTGCCTCATTCAGCCTTCTCTTGCTTTTCTTCTGAGCACTTTCTGTTTGGCTCATTCACCCATCTCTCTCTCATTTCTTCCAAACGCTTTCTGCTTGGCTCAGCCTTCTCTCGCATTACATCCAAGCGCTTTCTTCTTGGCTCATTCACCCTTCTTTCGCATTACCTACAAGCGCTTTCTGCTTGGCTCATTCACTCTTCTCTCCGATTTCCTCCAAGAGCTTTCTTCTTAACTCAGCCTTCTCTTGCATTTCCTCCAACCGCTTTCTCCTTGACTCAGTCTTCACTCGCATTCCCTCCAAGCGATTTCTACTTGGCTCAGCCTTCTCTCGCATTAAATCCAAGCACTTTCTTCTTGGCTCATTCACCCTTCTCTCTGATTTTGATCAAAGTACTTTCTCCTCGGCTCATTCACCCTCTCTCGCATTTCCTCCAAGCGCTTTCTACTTGCCTCATTCAGCCTTCTCTCGCATTTCCTCCAAGCGCTTCCATATTGCCTTATACACACTTCTCTCCCATTTCCTCCAACAGCTTTCTGCTTCACTCACCCTTCTCTCGCATTACCTCCAAGCACTTTCTGCTTGGCTCAGCCTTGTCTCACATTAAATCCAAGTGCTTTCTACTTGGCTCATTCACCCTTCTCTCGCATTTCCTCCAAGCGCTTTCTACTTGGCTCATTCACTCTTCTCTCCCATTTCCTTCAAGCGCTTTCTCCTTGACTCAGCCTGCTCTTGCATTTCTCCAACCGCTTTCTCCTTGACTCAGCCTTCTCTTGCATTTGCTCCAAGTGCAATCTAATTGGCTCAGCCTTTTCTCGCATTACCTCCAAGCGCTGTCTGCTTGACTCATTCACCCTTCTCTCGCATTTCCTCCAAGCGCTTTCTGCTTGGCTCATTCACCCTTCTCTTGCATTTGCTCAAAGTTTTTTCTGCTTAGCTCAGCCTTCTCTCGCATTACCTTCAAGCGCTTTCTCCTTGGCTCATACACACTTCTCTCCCATTTACTGCAAGAGCTTTCTGCTTCACTCAGCCTTGTCTCGCATTACTTCCAAGCGCTTTGTGCTTGACTCATTCACCCTTCTCTCGTATATTCCCCAAGCGCTTTCTACTTGGCTCATTCAGCTTTCTCTCGCATTTCCTCCAAGTGGTTTCTTCTTGGCTCATTCACCCTTCCCTTGCATTTCCTCTAACCACTTTATGTTTGGCTCATTCAGCCTTCTCTCTCATTTCTTCAAAGCGATTTCTGCTTGGCTCAGCCTTCTCTTGGATTAAATCCATGCACTATCTTCTTGGCTCATTCACCCTTCTCTCCAATTTCGACCAAAGTACTTTCTGCTTGGCTCATTCACCCTTCTCTCGCATTTCCTCCAAGCGCTTTCTAATTGGCTCAGCCTTTTCTCGCATTACCTCCAAGCGCTTTCTGCTTCGCTCATTCAACCTTCTCTCGCTTTTCCTCCAAGCGCTTTGTGCTTGACTCATTCACCCTTCTCTCGCATTTGCTCCAAGCGCTTTCTGCTTGGCTCATTCACCCTTCTCTTGCATTTGCTCAAAGTTTTTTCTGCTTAGCTCAGCCTTCTCTCGCATTACCTTCAAGCGCTTTCTCCTTGGCTCATACACACTTCTCTCCCATTTCCTGCAAGAGCTTTCTGCTTCACTCACCCTTGTCTCGCATTACCTCCAAGCGCTTTGTGCTTGACTCCTTCACCCTTCTCTCGTATATTCCCCAAGCGCTTTCTACTTGGCTCATTCACTCTTCTCTCCCATTTCCTCCAAGCGCTTTCTCCTTCTCTCAGCCTTCTCTCGCATTTCCTCCAACCGCTTTCTCCTTCGCTCAGCCTTCTCTCGCATTAAATCCAAGCGTTTTCTGCTTGGCTCATTCACCCTTCTTTTGCATTACCTCCCAGTACTTTCTGATTGCTCATTTAAACTTTTCTCGCATTTCCTCCAAGCGCTTTCTTCTTGGCTCATTCACACTTCTCTCCCATTTCCTCCAAGCACTTTCTCTTTGACTCAGCCTTCTCTTGCATTTGTCCAACCGCTTTCTCCTTGACTCAGCCTTCTCTTGCATTTGTCCACCCGCTTTCTCCTTGACTCAGCGTTCTCTCACATTACCTCCAAGCGCTTTCTGCTTGACTCATTCACCCTTCTCTCGCATTTCCTCCAAACGCTTTTTGCTTGGCTCAGCCCTCTCTCGCATTACCTCCAAGCGCTTTCAGCTTGCCTCATTCAGCCTTCTCTCGCATTTCCTCCAAGAGCTTTCTTCTTGATTCATTCACCCTTCTCTCGCATTTCCTCCAAGCGCTTTCTGCTTTGCTCATTCACACTTCTGTTGTATTTGCTCAAAGTTCCCTCTGCTTAGCTCAGCCTTCTCTCTCATTACCTCCAAGTGCTTCCTCCTTGGCTCATACACACTTCTCTCCCATTTCCTCCAAGCGGTTTCTTCTTGGGTCATTCACCCTTCTCTCCCATTTCCTCTAAGCACTTTATGTTTGGCTCATTCAGCCTTCTTTCTCATTTCTTCGAAGCGCTTTCTGCTTGGCTCAGCCTTCTCTCGCATTAAATCCAAGGGATTTCTACTTGGCTCATTCACCCTTCTTTCGCATTTCCTCCAAGTGCTTTCCGCTTGGCTCATTCCTCCAAGCAGTTTCTGCTATACTCATTCAGCCTTCTCTTGTATTTCCTCTAAGCACTTTCTTTTTGGCTCATTCAGCCTTCTCTCTCATTTCTTCCAATCTCTTTCTGCTTGGCTCAGCCTTCTCTCGCATTAAATCCAAGCACTTTCTTCTTGGCTCATTTACCCTTCTCTCTCATTTCGGCCAAAGTACTTTCTGTTTGGCTCATACACTGTTCTCTCGCATTTCCTCCCAGCGCTTTCTGCTTGGCTCAGCCTTCTCTCGCATTAAATCCAAGGGGTTTCTGCTTGGCTCATTCACCCTTCTTTCGCATTACCTCCAAGTGCTTTCTGCTTGGCTCATTCACACTTCTCTCCCATTTCCGCCAAGCACTTTCTCCTTGACTCAGCCTTCTCTTGCATTTGTTTTTTTTTTTTTATTGAATTTTTTCAGAAATTTCACAGATAAACATCCACCCCCCCCTCCCAAACCACCCCACCCTCCCCCCCCGACTTCCCAGAACTGAATATAGGATTATTTAACAAATTTTAAAAATAACGTTTACAATTTATAAGATAATTAATAATAATAATAAAAGTCATAATAATAATATATATAATAATAATATACGTAACATAAACTTTAAAATGAGTAATATATACTAAAAAAAAAGGAAAAAAAAGGAAAAAAGGAAAAAGAAAAGAGAGAGAGAAAGAAAAAAGAAAGAGGTAAACGAAAAATAAAACATATATAAAAAAGTATATGAATAATAATACATAAAACGTATAAAAAAAGAAGAAAGAAAGAAAAAAAAAACAATCATTACAAGTTATAGAAAAGCTAAATAATATTTTTCCATATCCAAATTATGTTGTATAAAATTTATCCATTTTTCCCATACCGCAAAGAATTTCTCTTGAGATTGCTCCTTTAAAAAAGCCGAAATCTTTGCCATTTCTGCCAAGTACGAAACTTTATAAAACCACTCTTGTAAAGTAGGCAAGGATTCCTTCTTCCAATATTGTCCTACTAACAGCCTAGCGGCTGTAATCAAATTTAACATCAATATAACCTCCTTAGCATCACAATCAGTAACAATGCCTAATAAAAATAATTGCGGAGTAAATTTTACCCTCCTTCTAAAAATTCTTTGAATATTCCACCATATCTTAATCCAAAAAGCTTTTATATGCTTACACGTCCACCAGGTATGATAATAAGTAGCATCCAAGTGTCCACATCTCCAGCATTTCGGCTGTAAATTAGGGTACATAATGGACATTTTCTTTGGATCAAGGTGCCATCTATAAAACATCTTATAAAAATTCTCTCTTAAATTTTGCGCTTGTGTGAATTTAACATTTCTTATCCAAATAAGTTCCCAAGTATCCATTGAAATCGATTCACCAATATTCTGTGCCCATTTAATCATACAATCTTTAACTAATTCAGATTCTGAATCCAATTCCACTAAAACTCCATAAACTCTCTTAATATGGGTTGGCCTTTGATCTCTTACTTGTTTTAGAAGAATTTCATCTTCTCTGAGCCAGCCCATTTTACAATCCATCTTCCATCTGTCCACTATTTGTCTATATTGGAACCATGAATAAATTAGATTTTCATGTGTTAATTCTTCCAAAGATTTTAACTGCCAGTCTTGGCCATCCCATCTAAGTAACTGTGCATAAGAGACCATATCCATATTAACCCCTTTCCTTATGCCTTCTATGGCATGCCGTGGTATAGCCCATAATGGTATTTTAAAATCACATTTATAATACTTCCTCCACACTCTAAGCAAAGAGATTCTTATAATATGAGACTTAAAAACCCAATCCACTTTTTTATTAAATATTAAATAGGCATGCCATCCAAAAAGTAAGTCCCAACCTTCCAAATGAAGTATTTCTATATTTGTTAAATTCACCCAATCGCTGATCAATGTTAATACTACAGCATCATAATACAATTTCATATTTGGTACCTTGAGTCCACCTCTCTCACGAAAATCTTGCATTATTTTAAGTTTCACCCTTGGTTTTTTCCCTGCCCAAACAAATTTATTAATACCTTTTTGCCATTCATCTAAATTACGTTCACTCTTTAGAATAGGTAACATTTGAAACAAAAAAATAAACTTTGGCAGGACATTCATTTTAATAACTGCAATTCTACCCATAAGGGATAACTGTAAATTGTTCCAATTTTTAAAATCCTTCTGTACCTCCGTCCACAACTTTTCATAATTATTTTTATACAGTTTTGCATTGGAAGCAGATAATGTAACCCCCAAATATTTTACCTTATCAACAATTTCAAAATCTGTTAACTTAACTAGAACCTGTTTATCACCATTAGTCATATTTTTAGCTAATATTTTGGTCTTATTATTATTAATTTTAAAACCAGAAACACGTCCATATTGTTGGATCAGTTGTAATAATTTTACCACCGAACAAGTAGGTTGAGACAAAGTAACAACCAAGTCATCTGCAAAGGCTCTTAATTTATATTCTTTTTTGTTAATTTCTATTCCTTTTATTTCTTGAGACTCCCGAATTTTAATCAACAAAATTTCCAATGTTAAAACAAACAATAACGGAGATAACGGGCATCCCTGTCTTGTACCTTTTTCTATTACAAAAGCCTCTGACAAACCCCCATTTACAATAAGTTGAGCAGTCTGTTTTTGATATATATTAGATAATACTTGTAATATATTTTGTCCAAAATTCATCTCCTTAATTAAACACAACATAAACTGCCAATTCACTTGGTCAAAGGCTTTTTCAGCATCCAAAAATATCAGGCCTGCAGAGACTTGGTTATTCTTTTCTAAATACTCTAATAAGTTAATGATTTGTCTGACATTATTTTTCATATACCTTCCAGTTATAAAACCCGATTGATCCTTATGTATAAGCTGCTGCAAGATCCCCATAAGCCTGTTGGCTAAAATTTTTGCAAAAATCTTATAATCCACATTTAAAAGAGATATAGGCCTATAATTTTTAGGCAATGTAAGATCTTGATTGTCTTTTGGAATCAGTGATATAAATGCATTACGCCAAGATGGAGGGATCTCTAGCCCCTGTAATAAGTTATTAAACAATTCGCACAACAGTTGAATCATCTCTTCTACTAGAGTTTTATAATAAATAGATGTCAACCCATCCGTACCCGGCGCTTTGCCCAATTTCAATTGTTTAATAGCTGTAACAATTTCTTCCTTAGTGATTAAACCGTTAATCTCTTTTTCCTGATCTTCTGTTAATTTAGAAAAATTAACTTTACCTAAATAATTGTTTATATCTGTGGTTTGAATATTAGTACTCTTGTATAATTTTTGGTAATATTCTAAAAAAGATTTCTTAATCAATTCTTTCTGATAAACCAATTTACCATTATAATTTATTTTATCTATATTCCTCTGTTTCTGTTTCTTTCTTAACTGATAAGCCAACCATCTCCCTGGTTTATTAGCGTTACAAAATGTATTTTGTTTTATAAATAGTAAATTGGTTGCAGCTTGATCAGCCATCAACATGTTAAATTGTGTTTTTAACAGTTTTATAGCTCCTTTCACCTTTTCATCTAAAGGATTTGAAATTAAGAGTTTCTCTTTTGATTTAATCTCCTCTTCTAAATCTTTACGTTTCTGAATCTGTTTCTGTCTATGCAAGTTATTCATTTTTATCAAAATACCACGCATAAAAGCTTTACTTGCATCCCACACCATTGACATTGATGTTCCCTTATTCATATTTAAAGCAAAATATTCCTTTAAACATTCCTTTAGTTTGTGAACATTTTTTTCTTGTTTAAATAAATTCTCATTCACCCTCCAGGATCTCCTGTCTTCTTTCTCAGCAAACAGTTCCATCCAAACTGGACTATGATCAGACAATGTCCTAGGAAAAATTTTTACATTCTTCACCCTGTTGTATAAATCTGTTGTGATCAAAAAGAAATCAATTCTTGAAAAAGATTGGTGTCTATCTGAGAAGAAGGTAAAGTCCCTTTCTTCTTGGTTATGTTCACGCCAATAGTCTCTCAATTCCCAATCTTCTTTCATGTCAAAGAAGGCTTTAGGTAGTTTAGCCTGTTTAAAAAAAGTAGAAGAGCCTTTTTTGTCCTTTTGTATATCTAAGACACCATTCCAGTCTCCCATTAGAATCACAGATCTATAGTCCAACAAAGTTATTTTCTGATGTAACAACCTATAGAATTGCTCCTGTTGCTGGTTTGGTGCATACAGCCCCACAATAAGAATTTTCTTGCCATATAAACCAAGTTCAAGCATAACATATCTTCCATGAGGATCTGATTCTAACAGGATAGCAGATAAATTCTGCTTAACATAAATTACCACACCCCCTTTTTTCCCAGGGGCGGGAGATACAAAATGAGATCCCAAACGAGGATTGTTTAAGTATTTTTGGTCTTTAGATGTAATATGAGTTTCTTGCAGGCAGATAATATCATTGTTGTGTTGCTTTAAATAATGATAGATTTTTTTTCTCTTTTGAGGAATATTTAATCCATTAACATTCCAGGTCAGGAGCTTTGCCATCTCCCTTGGCCTTGAGCCTGGAGAAGATCCCCTCAAATTCTGCTACTGAAGAGTATGTTGCAGAGCTTTTGGGTCTTGCTCCTCCCACCGGCATTGAGACAATTTGCTGAGTTTCTTTAATTTCTTTTTCTTTTTTCTGTTGTTCTTTTTCTTTACGTTTATGTGCTGCACGGGTCATTCTCTGTTCTTTAACCTCTGCTTGAGACATCCATACCACCTGTCCAGCAGTCATCGCACCTGTATCTTCAGGTTTCTGTTCCATCTCTTTATCACTCAGGACTTTGTGCATCATGGGCAAAGGTGAGCCTGCACCCAGGACCGTTTTGTAAAATTCCTTAGCTTTAGCAACTGTATTAAGTCTATAACGTGTCCCCGCATGGCTCAAAACAATACCCATCGGAATCTCCCATCTAAATGGCATCAGTCTTGCTTTAAGTTCATTTGCTAGAAAAGCAAAATCTTTTCTGCTTCTTAAAATTTTAGGTGGAATTTCCTTTAATATAATAATATCTTGGGCAGCAATCTGGAATCTTTTGTTGTAAAAAATTTGCAGAATCTGATTTCGCAAAGACTTCTTAGCAAAATATATCACCACATCTCTAGGCAGATTCTTCTGTTTTGCAATCCAAGAATTAACTCTATAAATTCTTTCCACTTCCCCACGTAACTCATCTTTATCTATATTCAAAATAACAGCCAAGTCATTAATCACCATTTCCATCAAGTCTTGGGTTTTATCTTCTTTCAGGCCTCTTATTCTCAAAGCATATTCCATCTGTCTGTACTGAAACATGAGAATATCATCTTGTGAAGTTTCCACTTTTTTCTCCATATCTTGGAATTTATAATCCAAAAGTTCTACTGTTTCTTCAATTTCCTCCACTCTAGAATCCAACTTCACGACCACTGAGGCCACTCCAGATAAAGCTAAAAGTATGTCATCCCTCAAAATAGTATTATTCTGTTCTAAAAGCTCCTTCATCTCTTTCTTCATTTCTTCCTTGCTTTCAGATTTATTCTGTTCCAAAAGTTGCTTCATTTCCTCCCTAAACTGTGACACAGCATTTACCATTATTTCTTTAATGTCTTGTGCTGATGTGCCAGATGGGGGAGGTGAAGGTGGAGTAGTTTTAGGTTGCTGCACTGAGGGTATTATTTTAAGTTGTTGTTGCACAGTAGAAGTAGCAGGAGAAGAAGTTACCTTAGGAGCTGTAGTAACTGGTTGTCGTTTTGAAGCCATTTTAATTTATCTTTCTTTCTTCATAAAAATACCAATAGAAAATAAAAAAGATTAAAAATAAGGTAAAATAGAATAAAATAGAATCAATTTAAAAGCTCCCAAAAAATAAAAAAAGAAACTTAAAAAAGAAAGCAATATTAAGCAATAGTTCAGCCAGTCCGTCTTTTCAAAAAAAAAAAAAAAACTTTCAAAACGCCATTTTACTTTCACTCTCACTTTTCCGCCCGCGAGAAAAAAAGAAAGCTCAAAAAATAAGAAAAAATCAACACATACTAAATAAACTAAATAAACTAAGAAAAAAATAAAATAAAGCTAAACTATAAATAAAATCCTTTAAACAGTTCTGTCCGGTTTAAGATTACTCACGGTTACTTTGAATACGGAGATGGTAGCGGCGTTTCGCTTTGTTTCCGAAGAAACAAAGACAGCTGAGAGGCGGAGAAGGCAATGAACTCCGAGGGAGCACTCTTTCTACCCCCCTAAAATAAAAATCCAGGGAAGGTTAAGAGGTTCTACCTCTATTCATGCGATCTCTACCCCTTCCCTTCGCCCGGGAAGGGGATTGCGAGCCGCGGGCCAGCTGATGAACGCTGTGCTCCGCGGATCTGACACCGTCTCAGGAGGACGGCTACAAAATAGCCGCCATCTCCACCGCCTTAACCACCGGAAGTGCTCTCTTGCATTTGTTGAACCGCTTTCTCCTTGACTCAGCATTTTCTTGCATTTCCTCCTAGTGCTTTCTACTTGGCTCATTCACACTTCTCTCCCATTTCCTCCAAGCGCTTTCTCCTTGACTCTGCCTTCACTCGCATTTCCTCCACGCGGTTTCTGCTATACTCATTCAGCCTTCTCTTGTATTTCCTCTAAGCACTTTCTTCTTGGCTCATTCACCCTTCTTTCGCATTACCTCCAAGTGCTTTCTGCTTGGCTCATTCACACTTCTCTCGCATTTCCTCCAAGCGCTTTTTGCTTGGCTCAGCCTTCTCTCGCTGAGCTCATACATCCCTATTTCACATTACCTGCAAGCGCTTTCTACTTGCTCATTCACCCATCTCTCGCATTTCCTCCATGCACTTTCTACTTGGCTCAGCCTTCTCTTGCATTTGTCGAACCGCTTTCTCCTTGACTCAGCCTTTTCTTGCATTTCCTCCAAGTGCCTTCTACTTGGCTCATTCAGCCTTCTCTCACATTTCCTCCAAGCGGTTTCTGCTTGGCTCATTCAGCCTCCTCTCGCATTTCCTCTAAGCACTTTCTGTTTGGCTCATTCAGCCTTCTCTCTCATTTCTTCCAAGCTCTTTCTGCTTGGCTCAGCCTTCTCTTGCATTAAATCCAAGCACTTTCTTCTTGGCTCATTCACCCTTCTTTCGCATTACCTCCAAGTGCTTTCTGCTTGGCTCATTCACACTTCTCTCCCATTTCCACCAAGCACTTTCTCCTTGATTCAGCCTTCTCTTGCATTTGTCCAACCGCTTTCTCCTTGACTCAGCCTTTTCTTGCATTTCCTCCAAGTGCTTTCTACTTGGCTCATTCACACTTCTCTCCCATTTCCTCCAAATGCTTTCTCTTTGACTCTGCCTTCACTCGCATTTGCTCCAAGCGGTTTCTGCTATACTCATTCAGCCTTCTCTTGCATTTCCTCTAAGCACTTTCTTTTTGGCTCATTCAGCCTTCTCTCTCAATTCTTCCAAGCTCTTTCTGCTTGGCACAGCCTTCTCTCGCATTAAATCCAAGCACTTTCTTTTTGGCTCATTCACCCTTCTCTCTCATTTCGGCCAAAGTACTTTCTGTTTGGCTTATTCACCCTTTTCTCGCATTTCCTCCAAGCGCTTTTTGCTTGGCTCAGCCTTCTCTCGCATTAAATCCAAGGGCTTTCTGCTTGGCTCATTCACCCTTCTTTCGCATTACCTCCAAGTGCTTTCTGCTTGGCTCATTCACACTTCTCTCCCATTTCCGGCTAGCACTTTCTCCTTGACTCAGCCTTCTCTTGCATTTGTCGAACCGCTTTCTCCTTGACTCAGCCTTTACTTGCATTTCCTCTAAGCACTTTCTTTTTGGTTCATTCACCCTTCTCTCTCATTTTGACCACAGTACTTTCTGCTTGGCTCATTCACCCTTCTCTCGCATTTCCTCCAAGCGCTTTCTGTTTGGCTCAGCCTTCTCTCGCATTACCTCCAACTGTTTTCTGCATAGCTCATTCATTCTTCTTTCACATTACCTCCAAGCGCTTTCTACTTGCTCATTCACCCATCTCTCGCATTTCCTCCATGCGCTTTCTACTTGGCTCATTCAGTCTTCTCTCGCATATCCTACAAGCGGTTTCTGCTTGGCTCATTCACCCTCTGTCGCATTTCGTCCAAGCGCTTTCTGCTTGGCTCAGCCTTCTCTCGCATTAAATCCAAGTGCTTTCTGCTTGGCTCATTCACCCTTCTTTCGCATTACCTCCAAGTGCTTTCTGCTTGGCTCATTCACACTTCTCTCCCATTTCCGCCAAGCACTTTCTCCTTGACTCAGCCTTCTCTTGCATTTGTTGAACCGCTTTCTCCTTGACTCAGCATTTTCTTGCATTTCCTCCAAGTGCTTTCTACTTGGCTCATTCACACTTCTCTCCCATTTCCTCTAAATGCTTTCTCCTTGACTCTGCCTTCACTCAAATTTCCTCCAAGCGGTTTCTGCTATACTCATTCACCCTTCTCTCGCATTTCCTCCAAGCGCTTTCTGCTTGGCTCAGCCTTCTCTCGCATTAAATCCAAGGGCTTTCTGCTTGGCTCATTCACCCTTCTTTCGTATTACCTCCAAGTGCTTTCTGCTTGGCTCATTCACACTTCTCTCCCATTTCCGGCTAGCACTTTCTCCTTGACTCAGCCTTCTCTTGCATTTGTCGAACCGCTTTCTCCTTGACTCAGCCTTTACTTGCATTTCCTCTAAGCACTTTCTTTTTGGTTCATTCACCCTTCTCTCTCATTTTGACCACAGTACTTTCTGCTTGGCTCATTCACCCTTCTCTCGCATTTCCTCCAAGCGCTTTCTGTTTGGCTCAGCCTTCTCTCGCATTACCTCCAACTGTTTTCTGCATAGCTCATTCATTCTTCTTTCACATTACCTCCAAGCGCTTTCTACTTGCTCATTCACCCATCTCTCGCATTTCCTCCATGCGCTTTCTACTTGGCTCATTCAGTCTTCTCTCGCATATCCTACAAGCGGTTTCTGCTTGGCTCATTCACCCTCTGTCGCATTTCCTCCAAGCGCTTTCTGCTTGGCTCAGCCTTCTCTCGCATTAAATCCAACTGCTTTCTGCTTGGCTCATTCACCCTTCTTTCGCATTACCTCCAAGTGCTTTCTGCTTGGCTCATTCACACTTCTCTCCCATTTCCACCAAGCACTTTCTCCTTGACTCAGCCTTCTCTTGCATTTGTTGAACCGCTTTCTCCTTGACTCAGCATTTTCTTGCATTTCCTCCAAGTGCTTTCTACTTGGCTCATTCACACTTCTCTCCCATTTCCTCTAAATGCTTTCTCCTTGACTCTGCCTTCACTCAAATTTCCTCCAAGCGGTTTCTGCTATACTCATTCAGCCTTCTCTTGCATTTCCTCTAAGCACTTTCTTTTTGGCTCATTCAGCCTTCTCTCTCATTTCTTCCAAGGTCTTTCTGCTTGGCTCAGCCTTCTCTTGCATTAAATCCAAGCACTTTCTTTTTGGCTCATTCACCCTTCTCTCTCATTTCGGCCAAAGTACTTTCTGTTTGGCTCATTCACCCTTCTCTCGCATTTCCTCCAAGCGCTTTTTGCTTGGCTCAGCCTTCTCTCGCTGAGCTCATACATCCCTATTTCACATTACCTGCAAGCGCTTTCTACTTGCTCATTCACCCATCTCTCGCATTTCCTCCATGCACTTTCTACTTGGCTCAGCCTTCTCTTGCATTTGTCGAACCGCTTTCTCCTTGACTCAGCCTTTTCTTGCATTTCCTCCAAGTGCCTTCTACTTGGCTCATTCAGCCTTCTCTCACATTTCCTCCAAGCGGTTTCTGCTTGGCTCATTCAGCCTCCTCTCGCATTTCCTCTAAGCACTTTCTGTTTGGCTCATTCAGCCTTCTCTCTCATTTCCTCCAAGCGCTTTCTGCTAGGCTCAGCCTTCTCTCACATTACCTCCAACTGTTTTCTCCATAGCTCATTCATTCTTCTTTCACATTACCTCCAAGCGCTTTCTACTTGCTCATTCACCCATCTCTCGCATTACCTCCAAGTGCTTTCTGCTTGGCTCATTCACACTTCTCTCCCATTTCCGGCTAGCACTTACTCCTTGACTCAGCCTTCTCTTGCATTTGTCGAACCTCTTTCTCCTTGACTCAGCCTTTACTTGCATTTCCTCTAAGCCCTTTCTTTTTGGCTCATTCACCCTTCTCTCTCATTTCAACCAAAGTACTTTCTGCTTGGCTCATTCACCCTTCTCTCGCATTTCCTCCAAGCGCTTTCTGTTTGGCTCAGCCTTCTCTCGCATTACCTCCAAGCGCTTTTTGCTTGGCTCATTCACACTTCCCTCCCATTTCCTCCAAGCTCTTTCTCCTTGACTCAGCCTTCACTCGCATTTTCTCCAAGTGCTCTCTGCTTGACTTCTTCACCCATCTCTCGCATTTCCTCCAACCGCTTTCTCCTTGACTCAGCCTTTTCTTGCATTTCCTCCAAGCGGTTTCTGCTTGGCTCATTCAACCTTCTCTCGCATTTCCTCCAAGCGCTTTCTCCTTGGCTCATTCAGCCTTCTCTTCCATTTCCTCCAAGCGGTTTCGGCTTGGCTCATTCACACTTCTCTCCCATTTCCTCCAAGCGCTTTCTCCTTCACTCAGCCTTCACTCGCATTTTCTCCAAGTGCTCTCTGCTTGACTTCTTCACCCATCTCTCGCATTTCCTCCAACCGCTTTCTCCTTGACTCAGCCTTTTCTTGCATTTCCTCCAAGCGGTTTCTACTTGGCTCATTCATCCTTCTCTCGCATTTCTTCCAAGCGGTTTCTACTTGGCTCATTCAGCCTTCTCTCTCATTTCTTCCAAGCGTTTTCTGCTTGGCTCAGCCTTCTCTCGCATTAAATCCAAGTAATTTCTGCTTGGCTCATTCACCCTTCTCTCTCATTTCGACGAAAGTACTTTCTTTTTGGCTCAGCCTTCTCTTGCATTTGTCGAACCACTTTCTCCTTGACTCAGCCTTTTCTTGCATTTCCTCCAAGTGCTTTCTACTTGGCTCATTCACACTTCTCTCCCATTTCCTCCATGCGCTTTCTACTTGGCTCATTCAGTCTTCTCTCGCATATCCTACAAGCGGTTTCTGCTTGGCTCATTCACCCTCTGTCGCATTTCCTCCAAGCGCTTTCTGCTTGGCTCAGCCTTCTCTCGCATTAAATCCAACTGCTTTCTGCTTGGCTCATTCACCCTTCTTTCGCATTACCTCCAAGTGCTTTCTGCTTGGCTCATTCACACTTCTCTCCCATTTCCGCCAAGCACTTTCTCCTTGACTCAGCCTTCTCTTGCATTTGTTGAACCGCTTTCTCCTTGACTCAGCATTTTCTTGCATTTCCTCCAAGTGCTTTCTACTTGGCTCATTCACACTTCTCTCCCATTTCCTCTAAATGCTTTCTCCTTGACTCTGCCTTCACTCAAATTTCCTCCAAGCGGTTTCTGCTATACTCATTCAGCCTTCTCTTGCATTTCCTCTAAGCACTTTCTTTTTGGCTCATTCAGCCTTCTCTCTCATTTCTTCCAAGCTCTTTCTGCTTGGCTCAGCCTTCTCTCGCATTAAATCCAAGCACTTTCTTTTTGGCTCATTCACCCTTCTCTCTCATTTCGGCCAAAGTACTTTCTGTTTGGCTCATTCACCCTTCTCTCGCATTTCCTCCAAGCGCTTTTTGCTTGGCTCAGCCTTCTCTCGCTGAGCTCATACATCCCTATTTCACATTACCTGCAAGCGCTTTCTACTTGCTCATTCACCCATCTCTCGCATTTCCTCCATGCACTTTCTACTTGGCTCAGCCTTCTCTTGCATTTGTCGAACCGCTTTCTCCTTGACTCAGCCTTTTCTTGCATTTCCTCCAAGTGCCTTCTACTTGGCTCATTCAGCCTTCTCTCACATTTCCTCCAAGCGGTTTCTGCCTGGCTCATTCAGCCTCCTCTCGCATTTCCTCTAAGCACTTTCTGTTTGGCTCATTCAGCCTTCTCTCTCATTTCCTCCAAGCGCTTTCTGCTAGGCTCAGCCTTCTCTCACATTACCTCCAACTGTTTTCTCCATAGCTCATTCATTCTTCTTTCACATTACCTCCAAGCGCTTTCTACTTGCTCATTCACCCATCTCTCGCATTTCCTCCATGCGCTTTCTGCTTGGCTCATTCACCCTTCTTTCGCATTACCTCCAAGTGCTTTATGCTTGGCTCATTCACACTTCTCTCCCATTTCCGGCTAGCACTTTCTCCTTGACTCAGCCTTCTCTTGCATTTGTCGAACCTCTTTCTCCTTGACTCAGCCTTTACTTGCATTTCCTCTAAGCCCTTTCTTTTTGGCTCATTCACCCTTCTCTCTCATTTCAACCAAAGTACTTTCTGCTTGGCTCATTCACCCTTCTCTCGCATTTCCTCCAAGCGCTTTCTGTTTGGCTCAGCCTTCTCTCGCATTACCTCCAAGCGCTTTTTGCTTGGCTCATTCACACTTCCCTCCCATTTCCTCCAAGCTCTTTCTCCTTGACTCAGCCTTCACTCGCATTTTCTCCAAGTGCTCTCTGCTTGACTTCTTCACCCATCTCTCGCATTTCCTCCAACCGCTTTCTCCTTGACTCAGCCTTTTCTTGCATTTCCTCCAAGCGGTTTCTGCTTGGCTCATTCAACCTTCTCTCGCATTTCCTCCAAGCGCTTTCTCCTTGGCTCATTCAGCCTTCTCTTCCATTTCATCCAAGCGGTTTCGGCTTGGCTCATTCACACTTCTCTCCCATTTCCTCCAAGCGCTTTCTCCTTCACTCAGCCTTCACTCGCATTTTCTCCAAGTGCTCTCTGCTTGACTTCTTCACCCATCTCTCGCATTTCCTCCAACCGCTTTCTCCTTGACTCAGCCTTTTCTTGCATTTCCTCCAAGCGGTTTCTACTTGGCTCATTCATCCTTCTCTCGCATTTCTTCCAAGCGGTTTCTACTTGGCTCATTCAGCCTTCTCTCTCATTTCTTCCAAGCGTTTTCTGCTTGGCTCAGCCTTCTCTCGCATTAAATCCAAGTAATTTCTGCTTGGCTCATTCACCCTTCTCTCTCATTTCGACCAAAGTACTTTCTTTTTGGCTCAGCCTTCTCTTGCATTTGTCGAACCACTTTCTCCTTGACTCAGCCTTTTCTTGCATTTCCTCCAAGTGCTTTCTACTTGGCTCATTCACACTTCTCTCCCATTTCCTTCAAGCGCTTTCTCCGTGACTCTGCCTTCACTCGCATTTCCTCCAAGCGCTTTCTGCTATACTCATTCAGCCTTCTCTTGCATTTCCTCTAAGCACTTTCTTTTTGGCTCATTCAGGCTTCTCTCTCATTTCTTCCAAGCTCTTTCTGCTTGGCACAGCCTTCTCTCGCATTAAATCCAAGCACTTTTTTTTGGCTCATTCACCCTTCTCTCTCATTTCGGCCAAAGTACTTTCTGTTTGGCTCATTCACCCTTCTCTCGCATTTCCTCCAAGCGCTTTCTGCTTGGCTCAGCCTTCTCTCGCATTAAATCCAAGGGCTTTCTGCTTGGCTCATTCACCCTTCTTTCGCATTACCTCCAAGTGCTTTCTGCTTGGCTCATTCACACTTCTCTCCCATTTCCGGCTAGCACTTTCTCCTTGACTCAGCCTTCTCTTGCATTTGTCGAACCGCTTTCTCCTTGACTCAGCCTTTACTTGCATTTCCTCTAAGCACTTTCTTTTTGGTTCATTCACCCTTCTCTCTCATTTTGACCACAGTACTTTCTGCTTGGCTCATTCACCCTTCTCTCGCATTTCCTCCAAGCGCTTTCTGTTTGGCTCAGCCTTCTCTCGCATTACCTCCAACTGTTTTCTGCATAGCTCATTCATTCTTCTTTCACATTACCTCCAAGCGCTTTCTACTTGCTCATTCACCCATCTCTCGCATTTCCTCCATGCGCTTTCTACTTGGCTCATTCAGTCTTCTCTCGCATATCCTACAAGCGGTTTCTGCTTGGCTCATTCACCCTCTGTCGCATTTCCTCCAAGCGCTTTCTGCTTGGCTCAGCCTTCTCTCGCATTAAATCCAACTGCTTTCTGCTTGGCTCATTCACCCTTCTTTCGCATTACCTCCAAGTGCTTTCTGCTTGGCTCATTCACACTTCTCTCCCATTTCCGCCAAGCACTTTCTCCTTGACTCAGCCTTCTCTTGCATTTGTTGAACCGCTTTCTCCTTGACTCAGCATTTTCTTGCATTTCCTCCAAGTGCTTTCTACTTGGCTCATTCACACTTCTCTCCCATTTCCTCCAAGCGCTTTCTCCTTGACTCTGCCTTCACTCGCATTTCCTCCAAGCGCTTTCTGCTATACTCATTCAGCCTTCTCTTGCATTTCCTCTAAGCACTTTCTTTTTGGCTCATTCAGCCTTCTCTCTCATTTCTTCCAAGCGTTTTCTGCTTGGCTCAGCCTTCTCTCGCATTAAATCCAAGTAATTTCTGCTTGGCTCATTCACCCTTCTCTCTCATTTCGACCAAAGTACTTTCTTTTTGGCTCAGCCTTCTCTTGCATTTGTCGAACCACTTTCTCCTTGACTCAGCCTTTTCTTGCATTTCCTCCAAGTGCTTTCTACTTGGCTCATTCACACTTCTCTCCCATTTCCTCCAAGAGCTTTCTCCGTGACTCTGCCTTCACTCGCATTTCCTCCAAGCGCTTTCTGCTATACTCATTCAGCCTTCTCTTGCATTTCCTCTAAGCACTTTCTTTTTGGCTCATTCAGCCTTCTCTCTCATTTCTTCCAAGCTCTTTCTGCTTGGCTCAGCCTTCTCTCGCATTAAATCCAAGCACTTTCTTTTTGGCTCATTCACCCTTCTCTCTCATTTCGGCCAAAGTACTTTCTGTTTGGCTCATTCACCCTTCTCTCGCATTTCCTCCAAGCGCTTTTTGCTTGGCTCAGCCTTCTCTCGCTGAGCTCATACATCCCTATTTCACATTACCTGCAAGCGCTTTCTACTTGCTCATTCACCCATCTCTCGCATTTCCTCCATGCACTTTCTACTTGGCTCAGCCTTCTCTTGCATTTGTCGAACCGCTTTCTCCTTGACTCAGCCTTTTCTTGCATTTCCTCCAAGTGCCTTCTACTTGGCTCATTCAGCCTTCTCTCACATTTCCTCCAAGCGGTTTCTGCCTGGCTCATTCAGCCTCCTCTCGCATTTCCTCTAAGCACTTTCTGTTTGGCTCATTCAGCCTTCTCTCTCATTTCCTCCAAGCGCTTTCTGCTAGGCTCAGCCTTCTCTCACATTACCTCCAACTGTTTTCTCCATAGCTCATTCATTCTTCTTTCACATTACCTCCAAGCGCTTTCTACTTGCTCATTCACCCATCTCTCGCATTTCCTCCATGCGCTTTCTGCTTGGCTCATTCACCCTTCTTTCGCATTACCTCCAAGTGCTTTATGCTTGGCTCATTCACACTTCTCTCCCATTTCCGGCTAGCACTTTCTCCTTGACTCAGCCTTCTCTTGCATTTGTCGAACCTCTTTCTCCTTGACTCAGCCTTTACTTGCATTTCCTCTAAGCCCTTTCTTTTTGGCTCATTCACCCTTCTCTCTCATTTCAACCAAAGTACTTTCTGCTTGGCTCATTCACCCTTCTCTCGCATTTCCTCCAAGCGCTTTCTGTTTGGCTCAGCCTTCTCTCGCATTACCTCCAAGCGCTTTTTGCTTGGCTCATTCACACTTCCCTCCCATTTCCTCCAAGCTCTTTCTCCTTGACTCAGCCTTCACTCGCATTTTCTCCAAGTGCTCTCTGCTTGACTTCTTCACCCATCTCTCGCATTTCCTCCAACCGCTTTCTCCTTGACTCAGCCTTTTCTTGCATTTCCTCCAAGCGGTTTCTGCTTGGCTCATTCAACCTTCTCTCGCATTTCCTCCAAGCGCTTTCTCCTTGGCTCATTCAGCCTTCTCTTCCATTTCCTCCAAGCGGTTTCGGCTTGGCTCATTCACACTTCTCTCCCATTTCCTCCAAGCGCTTTCTCCTTCACTCAGCCTTCACTCGCATTTTCTCCAAGTGCTCTCTGCTTGACTTCTTCACCCATCTCTCGCATTTCCTCCAACCGCTTTCTCCTTGACTCAGCCTTTTCTTGCATTTCCTCCAAGCGGTTTCTACTTGGCTCATTCATCCTTCTCTCGCATTTCTTCCAAGCGGTTTCTACTTGGCTCATTCAGCCTTCTCTCTCATTTCGACCAAAGTACTTTCTTTTTGGCTCAGCCTTCTCTTGCATTTGTCGAACCACTTTCTCCTTGACTCAGCCTTTTCTTGCATTTCCTCCAAGTGCTTTCTACTTGGCTCATTCACACTTCTCTCCCATTTCCTCCAAGCGCTTTCTCCGTGACTCTGCCTTCACTCGCATTTCCTCCAAGCGCTTTCTGCTATACTCATTCAGCCTTCTCTTGCATTTCCTCTAAGCACTTTCTTTTTGGCTCATTCAGGCTTCTCTCTCATTTCTTCCAAGCTCTTTCTGCTTGGCACAGCCTTCTCTCGCATTAAATCCAAGCACTTTTTTTTGGCTCATTCACCCTTCTCTCTCATTTCGGCCAAAGTACTTTCTGTTTGGCTCATTCACCCTTCTCTCGCATTTCCTCCAAGCGCTTTCTGCTTGGCTCAGCCTTCTCTCGCATTAAATCCAAGGGCTTTCTGCTTGGCTCATTCACCCTTCTTTCGCATTACCTCCAAGTGCTTTCTGCTTGGCTCATTCACACTTCTCTCCCATTTCCGGCTAGCACTTTCTCCTTGACTCAGCCTTCTCTTGCATTTGTCGAACCGCTTTCTCCTTGACTCAGCCTTTACTTGCATTTCCTCTAAGCACTTTCTTTTTGGTTCATTCACCCTTCTCTCTCATTTTGACCACAGTACTTTCTGCTTGGCTCATTCACCCTTCTCTCGCATTTCCTCCAAGCGCTTTCTGTTTGGCTCAGCCTTCTCTCGCATTACCTCCAACTGTTTTCTGCATAGCTCATTCATTCTTCTTTCACATTACCTCCAAGCGCTTTCTACTTGCTCATTCACCCATCTCTCGCATTTCCTCCATGCGCTTTCTACTTGGCTCATTCAGTCTTCTCTCGCATATCCTACAAGCGGTTTCTGCTTGGCTCATTCACCCTCTGTCGCATTTCCTCCAAGCGCTTTCTGCTTGGCTCAGCCTTCTCTCGCATTAAATCCAACTGCTTTCTGCTTGGCTCATTCACCCTTCTTTCGCATTACCTCCAAGTGCTTTCTGCTTGGCTCATTCACACTTCTCTCCCATTTCCGCCAAGCACTTTCTCCTTGACTCAGCCTTCTCTTGCATTTGTTGAACCGCTTTCTCCTTGACTCAGCATTTTCTTGCATTTCCTCCAAGTGCTTTCTACTTGGCTCATTCACACTTCTCTCCCATTTCCTCTAAATGCTTTCTCCTTGACTCTGCCTTCACTCAAATTTCCTCCAAGCGGTTTCTGCTATACTCATTCAGCCTTCTCTTGCATTTCCTCTAAGCACTTTCTTTTTGGCTCATTCAGCCTTCTCTCTCATTTCTTCCAAGCGTTTTCTGCTTGGCTCAGCCTTCTCTCGCATTAAATCCAAGTAATTTCTGCTTGGCTCATTCACCCTTCTCTCTCATTTCGACCAAAGTACTTTCTTTTTGGCTCAGCCTTCTCTTGCATTTGTCGAACCACTTTCTCCTTGACTCAGCCTTTTCTTGCATTTCCTCCAAGTGCTTTCTACTTGGCTCATTCACACTTCTCTCCCATTTCCTCCAAGAGCTTTCTCCGTGACTCTGCCTTCACTCGCATTTCCTCCAAGCGCTTTCTGCTATACTCATTCAGCCTTCTCTTGCATTTCCTCTAAGCACTTTCTTTTTGGCTCATTCAGCCTTCTCTCTCATTTCTTCCAAGCTCTTTCTGCTTGGCACAGCCTTCTCTCGCATTAAATCCAAGCACTTTTTTTTGGCTCATTCACCCTTCTCTCTCATTTCGGCCAAAGTACTTTCTGTTTGGCTCATTCACCCTTCTCTCGCATTTCCTCCAAGCGCTTTCTGCTTCGCTCAGCCTTCTCTCGCATTAAATCCAAGGGCTTTCTGCTTGGCTCATTCACCCTTCTTTCGCATTACCTCCAAGTGCTTTCTGCTTGGCTCATTCACACTTCTCTCCCATTTCCGGCTAGCACTTTCTCCTTGACTCAGCCTTCTCTTGCATTTGTCGAACCGCTTTCTCCTTGACTCAGCCTTTACTTGCATTTCCTCTAAGCACTTTCTTTTTGGTTCATTCACCCTTCTCTCTCATTTTGACCACAGTACTTTCTGCTTGGCTCATTCACCCTTCTCTCGCATTTCCTCCAAGCGCTTTCTGTTTGGCTCAGCCTTCTCTCGCATTACCTCCAACTGTTTTCTGCATAGCTCATTCATTCTTCTTTCACATTACCTCCAAGCGCTTTCTACTTGCTCATTCACCCATCTCTCGCATTTCCTCCATGCGCTTTCTACTTGGCTCATTCAGTCTTCTCTCGCATATCCTACAAGCGGTTTCTGCTTGGCTCATTCACCCTCTGTCGCATTTCCTCCAAGCGCTTTCTGCTTGGCTCAGCCTTCTCTCGCATTAAATCCAACTGCTTTCTGCTTGGCTCATTCACCCTTCTTTCGCATTACCTCCAAGTGCTTTCTGCTTGGCTCATTCACACTTCTCTCCCATTTCCGCCAAGCACTTTCTCCTTGACTCAGCCTTCTCTTGCATTTGTTGAACCGCTTTCTCCTTGACTCAGCATTTTCTTGCATTTCCTCCAAGTGCTTTCTACTT